>JAGIQG010000008.1:62754321-63354321 GCA_024679065.1 Sphyrna mokarran | reverse complement strand
CAAGCTGTAAGTGAGCATTTCACTGGAGTGTTCCGGACATCCTGGCTTTATTCTTGTGTGCTGGAGAATAAAGTCTTACTACCTGGAAAATCAAGGCTCAGACTCTCATTTAATAAGCTAAAAGTGTATTGTCGTCCTGGGGAACCACGACAGTGGAGGATGTGGTCAAGAAGGCGTATGGTGTACTGGCCTTCATTAATCGAGGGATTGAGTTTAGGAGTTGGGAGGTAATGATGCAGCTTTATAAGACCCTTGTCAGACCCCACTTGGAGTATTGTGTGCAGTTCTGGTCGCCTCACTACAGGAAGGATGTGAAAGCTATTGAAAGAGTGCAGAGGAGACTTACAAGGATGTTGCCTGGATTGGGAGGCATGCCTTATGAAGATAGGTTGAGGGAGCTGGAACTCTTCTCCCTGGAGAGACAAAGGTTGAGAGGCAACCCGATAGAGGTTTATAAAATGATGAGAGGAATAGATACGGTGGATTCTCAGAGGCTATTTCCCCAGGCTGAAATGGTCGCTACGAGAGGACACAGATTTAAGGTGCAGGGAAGCAAATACAGAGGGGATGTTAGGGGTAAGTTTTTCATTGAGAGGGTGGTGAACTCAGTGAACCTTTGATTAGAACATAGAACATAGAACATTACAGCACAGAACAGGCCCTTCGGCCTTTGATGTTGCGCCGACCAATATAAAAAGCAATGACCTTCTACAGAAAATGCAGATGTGTGGAATAGAGGGTGATTTAGCTAATTGGATTAGAAATTGGCTGGCAGATAGAAGACAGAGAGTGGTGGTTGATGGGAGATTTTCATCGTGGAGTTCGGTGACGAGTGGTGTGCCTCAGGGGTCTGTTTTGGGGCCCCTGCTGTTTGTAATTTTATAAATGATCTGGATGAGGGTATTGAGGGATGGATCAGTAAATTTGCAGATGATACTAAAGTTGGTGGTGTGGTAGATAGTGAAGAGGGGTGTTTTAGTTTACAGAGTGACTTGGACAAGTTGCAGAGCTGGGCCGAGAGGTGGCAAATGGAGTTTAATGTGGAAAAGTGTGAGGTAATGCACTTTGGCAGGAACAATAAATGTGTAGAGTATAGGGCTAATGGTAGGGCTCTTAATAGTGTTGAGGAACAGAAGGATCTTGGTGTATGTGTCAATAGATCCCTGAAAGTAGGCAGTCAAGTGGATAAAGTTGTTAAGAAGGCTTATGGAGTCTTAGCTTTATTGGTAGGGGGATTGAATTTAGGAGCCGCAACATCATGTTGCAACTGTACAAAACTCTAGTGCGGCCGCACTTGGAGTATTGTGTGCAGTTCTGGTCGCCACATTATAAGAAAGATGTGGAGGCATTGGAGAGGGTACAGAGGAGGTTTACTAGGATGTTGCCTGGTATGGAGGGCAGGTCCTATGAAGAGAGGTTGAAGGATTTGAGGTTGTTTTCGTTAGAAAGGAGGCGGCTACGGGGGGATCTTATTGAAACATATAAGATAATTAGAGGTTTGGATAGGGTGGACAGTGATAGCCTTTTTCCTAGGATGGAAAAAGCTAGCACGAGGGGACACAACTTTAAATTAAGGGGTATGAGTTATAGGACGGATATCAGAGGTAGGTTCTTTACTCAAAGAGTGATTAGGGAGTGGAATGCCCTGCCTGCAGCTGTTGTAGATGCGCCAAGTTTGGTGGCGTTAAGAGGTTAGTTGATAAGTATATGGATGAGAAGGGAATGGTTTAGTTAGGAGGGGCATTGCTTTTTATTTTGGTCGGCACAACATCGAAGGCCGAAGGGCCTGTTCTGTGCTGTATTGTTCTATGTTCTATGACCCTCCAAACTAAACCATTCCCTTCTCTTCCATATACTTATCAACTAACCTCTTAAACGCCACCAAACTTGGCTCGCTATATTTTATGGCTTTGCCGCTGGCACAACAAGCCTGTAACATTCTGCCCCGTGTATATTTTGGATAAACTCTGCCCATTTCAAGGGGAAATCTCAGAGTTAATCTGGAGGCTGGGTACTGTAGTATAAGGAATTCTGGCATAGTAAGGGTTAATGTGGAACTGGGAGATAGTGGCGCCACAGTGTGATGTAAAGAGACACATGACTTGTAGCTGTGGAGAGCACTGAGGTACAGGGTTGCAAATTGGGGAGTATTGTAGTAGATAGGGAGGATGTGTTAGAAATTCTCGAGGGTTTGAAGTTGGATAAGTCCCCTGGGCCGGACGGGATTACCCTAGGATTCTCTGGGAGGCAAGAGAGGAGATTGCAGAGCCTCTGGCTCTGATCTTCAGGTCGTCGTTGGTTACGGGTGTGGTTCCGGAGGACTGGAGGATGGCGAATGTGGTCCCATTGTTTAAGAAGGGGAAGAGAGACCTTCCTGGGAATTATAGGCCAGTGAGTCTTACTTCTGTGGTGGGCAAGGTATTGGAGAGAATTATTAGGGATAGGATTTATAGTTATTTAGAGAGAAATGAATTGATTGGGGATAGTCAGCATGGTTTTGTGAAGGGTAGGTCATGCCTTACTAACCTCATTGAGTTTTTTGAGAAAGTGACCAGAGAGGTGGATGGGGGTAAGGCGGTTGATGTAGTATATATGGACTTTAGTAAGGCTTTTGATAAGGTGGCCCATGGAAGACTTCTACAGAAAATGCAGATGTGTGGAATAGAGGGTGATTTAGCTAATTGGATTAGAAATTGGCTGGCAGATAGAAGACAGAGGGTGGTGGTTGATGGGAGATATTCATCGTGGAGTTCGGTGACGAGTGGTGTGCCTCAGGGGTCTGTTTTGGGGCCCCTGCTGTTTGTAATTTTATAAATGATCTGGATGAGGGTATTGAGGGATGGATCAGTAAATTTGCAGATGATACTAAGTTGGTGGTGTGGTAGATAGTGAAGAGGGGTGTTTTAGTTTACAGAGTGACTTGGACAAGTTGCAGAGCTGGGCCGAGAGGTGGCAAATGGAGTTTAATGTGGAAAAGTGTGAGGTAATGCACTTTGGCAGGAACAATAAATGTGTAGATAGGCTAATGGTAGGGCTCTTATATGTTGAGGAACAGAAGGATCTTGGTGTATGTGTCAATAGATCCCTGAAAGTAGGCAGTCAAGTGGATAAAGTTGTTAAGAAGGCTTATGGAGTCTTAGCTTTTATTGGTAGGGGGATTGAATTTAGGAGCCGCAGCATCATGTTGCAGCTGTACAAAACTCTAGTGCGGCCGCACTTGGAGTATTGTGTGCAGTTCTGGTCGCCAATTATAAGAAAGATGTGGAGGCATTGGAGAGGGTACAGAGGAGGTTTACTAGGATGTTGCCTGGTATGGAGGGCAGGTCCTATGAAGAGAGGTTGAAGGATTGAGGTTGTTTTCGTTAGAAAGGAGGCGGCTAAGGGGGGATCTTATTGAAGCATATAAGATATTAGAGGTTTGGATAGGGTGGACAGTGATAGCCTTTTTCCTAGGATGGAGAAAGCTAGCACGAGGGGACACAACTTTAAATTAAGGGGTATGAGTTATAGGACGGATATCAGAGGTAGGTTCTTTACTCAAAGAGTGATTAGGGAGTGGAATGCCCTGCCTGCAGCTGTTGTAGATGCGCCAAGTTTGGTGGCGTTAAGAGGTTAGTTGATAAGTATATGGATGAGAAGGGAATGGTTTAGTTAGGAGGGGCATTGCTTTATATTTTGGTCGGCACAACATCGAAGGCCGAAGGGCCTGTTCTGTGCTGTATTGTTCTATGTTCTATGTTCTATGACTTGAGAAAAAGATGAGGTGGGGACTTGTCAGGGACCGGTGTATAAGCAAGCTTGGTGTTTGCTCTTAGCTTAGAGATTATATAGGGATCATGTACACATTTGTATATGTCCATAGTTATGTGTAATCAATAAATACTTAACATACAACCATACAAGATTAAGAATCACTTTAAGAGATCTACTGACTATACAATGGCAGTGAATAGAAAAATCCAGAGCGTCATACAAACTGGAGCAGAACTTCAAACATTGGAAACTGAAAGGAGCATCATTCAGACCTAACTGAAAGCACCTGAAGTAAATATATAGAGGGAGGTCACCTAAGAGAAGCTCCATAATAGAACTAGAAACTAAAAAGCAAAAGAAATAATTCCACTGTGCATCTGAGGACTTCAGAAGAACTCATGGAGGTCCAGTGTAAATACCCACATCGGCTGAATGGAATCGGCTGCCGTCGGTGGTGGTAGAGGTGAACTCGCTGGGGTCTTATAAAAGACTTCTGGATGAGTATATGGGAACTAATGGGATAGGGGGTTATAGATAGGTCTGTGGATTGGTAGGTATAGAAGTGATTGGCGCAACTCATGAACCGAAGGGCCTGTTTGTGCTGTAGTGTTCTATGTTCTATCACGATACCAGCTTTTAACAGGAAGAGTCCTGCTGGGACAGCCGCGAACGCACAAGTAACTTCAAAGTAGGGATGCCGATACTACTGTAGAAGGGATTCCTGTGTCCTGACTGCAAGGCTGTAATTCCTGATTAACTCTGGGCTGCATCACAACCCAGGAAGGAAGAACTGGAGGTCTGGCAGGAATTGGAACTTTGAATTATGATTCCTGCTGGAGCTCATAATGTATAAATGCCTTCTTGTATTTGTGTTCTAGAAGAAGTTTGATAAGCCTTAATTGAAGCCAGTTTCTCCCCAAAACTTTGGGATAAAAACCACTGTATTTTGACTCACTAACAGTCTTTGAGGTATTGTTTTACCTACAACACTACTGACCCTGAGACGGTGCAGCAGTCCCTCAGTGCTGACCCTGGAACAGTGCAGCAGTCCCTCAGTGCTGACCCTGTGATGATGCAGCACTCCCTCAGTGCTGACCCTGGGACAGTGCAGCACTCCCTCAGTGCTGATCCCTTGACAGTGCAGCACTCCCTCAGTACTGACCCTCTGGTAGGAGATGGATGTTGAAGTGACAATTTCATGTCACCACCTATATTCTCTATAATATCTGTATCAGTGTGAAAGAGAGAGAGAGAAGGCCGTGTTCATCTCTGTGTTGCTATGCCCATTTATTCCCCCCGAATGGTCAGAATATTACGCTCGCTTCTGTCAAAAGATTTTCCAGTCCTGCTGAACTCAGTGAACCTTTGATTAGAACATAGAACATTACAGCACAGAACAGGCCCTTCGGCCTTTGATGTTGCGCCGACCAATATAAAAAGCAATGACCCTCCAAACTAAACCATTCCCTTCTCTTCCATATACTTATCAACTTACCTCTTAAACGCCACCAAACTTGGCTCGCTATATTTTATGGCTTTGCCGCTGGCACAACAAGCCTGTAACATTCTGCCCCGTGTATATTTTGGATAAACTCTGCCCATTTCAAGGGGAAATCTCAGAGTTAATCTGGAGGCTGGGTACTGTAGTATAAGGAATTCTGGCATAGTAAGGGTTAATGTGGAACTGGGAGATAGTGGCGCCACAGTGTGATGTAAAGAGACACATGACTTGAGAAAAAGATGAGGTGGGGACTTGTCAGGGACCGGTGTATAAGCAAGCTTGGTGTTTGCTCTTAGCTTAGAGATTATATAGGGATCATGTACACATTTGTATATGTCCATAGTTATGTGTAATCAATAAATACTTAACATACAACCATACAAGATTAAGAATCACTTTAAGAGATCTACTGACTATACAATGGCAGTGAATAGAAAAATCCAGAGCGTCATACAAACTGGAGCAGAACTTCAAACATTGGAAACTGAAAGGAGCATCATTCAGACCTAACTGAAAGCACCTGAAGTAAATATATAGAGGGAGGTCACCTAAGAGAAGCTCCATAATAGAACTAGAAACTAAAAAGCAAAAGAAATAATTCCACTGTGCATCTGAGGACTTCAGAAGAACTCATGGAGGTCCAGTGTAAATACCCACATCGTTCAGAGTCAAAGGACCTAATAGACATGAGCAAAACATTCAGTTCTAAACCAAGACTAGTTTTACATAGTTTTAGTGTGGTATAAAAATCAAAACACCCATTTGCAAGAGCACAATAGTCAGCCTGAGTCAGAATCATCACCAGACTATGTGGCACTGCTGTACAGATAAAAAGCAGAAAGCCAAAGCTGGGAACCAATTATAAAATAGGCAAAGATATCCCCATATCACAGGAAAGGCTCATTGATTTAACAAATAGCAACAAAAAAAATGAAACCCCAAGGGCCTGCCATTGCTGTGGGAGCCCACCAAAGCACATTAGGTGTGGGAAAACTCTTTGAAACAACAATTATCCTGATGCCATCTTCTAATCTGTGCAGTATTTAAAACTATACTCATCTGAACTTTAAAGCAACAATGGACAACAAACCAAAATTACCAGACCAATTTGAACTGATCCAGTGACCAGATCAAACACAAAACTGGGAACTTATCTTGGAAGAGATTCTTAAGATACATCTTATTTTCAAAGTTCAATAAAAAGGCAGAAATGGAAAAAGTGAATACACTGCTTTATTCAGTAGGTTCAACAGCCGATGATATTATTGTGCGTCAAAGAATAAATAGATTCTCACAAAAATTTCATAAAGTTCTAAAATTGTTCGATGCATAACTTAAGAGGTGACAAAAGTTTAGAGAAAGCAAAACTCAACAAATATGTTCAACTGTCTAGAGAACTGCAAGTCTCTCTAATAAACGTATTTTACGGATTGATTGAAGGCTATTACTACAGTGACCACACATCAGAGGCATGGGTCAGAACTGTCAGCATGGTTAAGGATGCCCTTTCAGATATACTACAGGCCAAGAAAGATGTGACTCCAGATAATTGGACAGTCTGATATCCACCAATTGCAATTTATTTCACATGGCAAAAGCAAGCCATTTTACAGAGCAACACCAACTGTGCAGTTAGTAGAGCAACAAAGGGGTAGAGAGATTCTAAGCCAAGGAAGGCAATACACAAACAGATATAAGAGGATGGCTCCATGTCAATGTTGTGGAGTGAAATGACATCACGAGCAAAAGCATTTTATCTCAGCATCAGCATTTTAATTGCAACTGCCTAGGATACTTCAAAAAGCATCGTACAGCTAAGACAGCTAGATGGGTGGAGCATTTCAGACTAATCAACAAGATTGAGGAACCACATCAGGAAGAGATCCAACCATGTTTCTTGGGTGAGATCAAGGAACCTGGATTTTCTTTTTGGAATATTGACATTTTAGTAAATGGTCACCTCACCAACTTGAATTTGGATATGAAAATCAGTGCTACAGTCGTCTCAGAGAAAGAACCGTGGCTGATGATATCACGTTTGATGCCATCCACAATAGAGTTGTGCAAAGCAGGAGATGTCAAACTCCCAGTTAAAGGTATATTGCAGGTCACACTCCAATACAAAGATAAACTAGGTGTCCTTTATGATCAAGAATTTTCCTTTTCAAGACGAAAGGCCAGTGTCGACCCCAACTCCTTCAGAAAGTTGGCAAGATTGACCAGCAAGAGTCTGGTTCCAAATTTAAAAAAAAACATACACTTGTACATTAAGGGAAGATACCAAACCCACGTGCCTGTTCGCACCACAGAAAATGCCACAACCTATTTTTGGACAGTAAGAAGTCTCACAACACCAGGTTAAACTCCAACAGGTTTATTTGGTAGCAAAAGCCACTAGTTTTCAGAGCACTCGCTGCTCCTTCATCAGGTGAGTGAAAATTCTATTCATAAACAAGGCATATAAAGACTACCTTTACAAAATAATGGTTGAATGCAAGTCCTTTACAGGTAATCAAGTCTTAAAAAGGTACAGACAATGTGAGCGGAGAGAGTGTTAAGCACAGGTTAAAGAGATGTGTATTGTCTCCAGACAGGACAGTAAGTGAGATTTTGCAAACCCAGGCAAGTCGTGGGGGTTACAGACAGTGTGACATGAACCCACGACCCCGGTTGATGCCATCCTCGTGTGTGCGCGATTCCCACAGTATTGCCCCTCCTGCTACCCTCATGACCTGATCGCGGCCCCCATGAATATTCCTGGGCCAACCCTGAATTGCCCCCAGCCGGTCCATTCAGGAGCACCCCGATCTCCCCCCTCGGCAGATAGCCACCTCCACAATGGGAGGAAAACCACTTGACAGACACCCGAGCAGAAATTCCCCAGCAACATGCACCCCCCCCTCCAACTGGAGGCAGACCCTCTCTCACCCCCCCCTACTCCCCACCCCAGACAGACCACAGCCCAGCCATGTTCTGAATACCCAATCCCCCAGTGTGGCCATGGTACCTAGTCTCTGTTAGTGGAGCTAGGTAAGTCCTTTTAACTCTTGCTAATCCGCCTGGCCTCACTGGCAAAACAGGGCACAAATCATTTTTTATCCTCACCTGCGATCTCCCTAGCTCACCATGCTGACTGCCTGGCATCATGAACTGGTAAGATTGCGTTCTCCTGACTGCACTGACTGCTCCATTCTCCTCGAATGATAGGATTTCAGGTTAGGTGTTAGCTCTGAAGACTCCTTGTGAAACCATATCCATCACTTTTGAGAGTACAAGTTCACTCCTAGTGTGTTTTCTCACATGCCTACAAGTGACAAGTGTGTTGTTTACTTGTTCAAATTAGAATACATCAAAGGAAAGACAGGAGTCAGATATTTTGTGATCATGAGGCCCACCACAATTTTCCTCACAGCAGAGACCCAGTGATGCTGACAATCCAGGACCATCACCCTGGTATAAGGTACTGGTGGCCCTTTGGGAGTGGGATTGAGGGGGAGGGAAAAGGGTAGGCAAGGCACAGTTCATGGGAAAAGGGAAAAGATTGAAGGGGAAGTGTGTCGAGGGCCCGGGGGAGGAGACGAAGGTCTGGGGTCCGGGGTGTGGATGAGGGACTGACACTGGCGCATCTTCTGGCTAGTGGGCAGAATAGATTGACATAGTGTCACCTGTAACTTCCAGAAGGTGGCGAGCCTTCCTGTCCAGGCCCCCAGAGGACATCTGTCAAGAACATCACGGGCCACAGGGCATGGAAAGCAGCAAGCTGCCTCCACTTGACGTGAAACCTGGGGAACTCCAGAAGAAGCAGGAGGGAATGTAAGGTTATGTACTCAGGAAGGTACAGAGATGAAGAACTGAAGAAGAAAAAGTCTTAGGGAGTGTTGGGATTGAGCAGTTGGGCAATGATCCCACTTGGTGGCAAATCTGAAGACCTTAAGGGTTTCCATGGTCCTTCAATCCTGTATGACCCTGGTCATGACCTGTACAGCCTCCTCTGTGTACTTCCGGGGCTCTTCCTCCACCCAGTCCTGGTCATCCACATGCTCCAACAATGCCTCCTGGATCCTCCCTCCTCCTCTTCCATTATATCGTCCTACTGTTATATCAAATTGTGTAGGTAACAGCGTGTGATCCTGATTTGAGCATCCTTATGGGGGCTGTACTGTAGAGCCATCCCAGACAGTTGAAATGCATCTTTAGGAGGCTTACATACCACTCAATAACGCTCCTGCTGGTAGAGTAGCCATATTGTAGCAATTCTCCATCTCAATCTTGGGCCTCTACACAGGCATCAATAGCCATGACCTCAGCAGGTATCTCTTGTCCCACACGAGCCAACCCCTAAGCCAAGGGTAACCCTCGAAGGCCTCCAAATGGGCATTTATGCAGATTTCCAGGATAATGTGCAGAGACATGCATGATGTTCAGTTGGTGGTTTCCCGCCACCAGGGAGTGTGGCCTTTCCTGTTGATGTAGGGACAGTGCTCTTAGGGTGACATGGATGTTATCAATTGCCCCCCAAACCAGGACATCCCGACAACAGCACTGATGGGCCTGGTCAAGGTGGAAGATGTTATTATCTGATGCCTGGGCATACAGGGATCCATCACCTCACAGAGGTACCTATGTGTTCCTTCGGCCTTCTTGTCAAGCTTTGGCAGCTGTTTATGTGGCGCAGATGTTAATTTCCTGCAGGGAAGCAGCTCCTTCAGCAGAATCTACTGTGGTATCCTAGGGTGAAGCATTTTGTCACGGAGCTGGAACCATTGCAGTGCAGAATGATAAAGCCAATCTTTAAAACAAGAGACTTGTCAGAAAGCACCTGTGATCTTCAGGAAGGCTCGGAGATGATCACTGTTTTCCATCAAGATAAGGAAGAGGGCAGAATAAGCAGCTGCAGGGCACAGGGAGTGAGTATAAGCCTTTATGGAGCTTTCTCTGATGAGGTATTTGATGTGATATGGACTGTCTGCCAATGGCATCTATCCACTGCTGCCTTCTGTACAATAACCTCAGCGATACTCTTCCTCCCCTGCCATGGGGCTGTCAATGAAGTGAGTTCCAAGATGTATGCCAACTGCCTGGCTCATTAAAGCTTGAAATGGAGAAAGCCCTAGTGATTCCAACATTTCCTGTGAATGAGAGGGCTACCAATAGCTGGGTGTCATGAAATGAACTAAGGGCTAGGACAGATTGCGAGCGGATTGCTGATACAACAGGTTTCCAGATGGCCAGGGTGCATGGAATTATCATTGAACATGAGAGCTCAGAGCTATTACAGGATACAATGACAAAAGTGAACACTTATGGCCAGGTGCCTGAGAGTGACTTCATTGATATTGAGATGCTACCAATAAACACACAGTGAAGTTGGTCAGCCAAAGCATCCCCGACCCATGGGGGAAATCCCCCTGAAATGACCCTCAGTCCTCCAGCACAAACCACACCAAATTTTACCAAGGTGACTTGGCCATTATAAATTGCATGGTGCATGTCCAATCTGCAGTATAATAGTCAGACATAACAAGAGCCATGAAAAAATAATCACAAACAATCAGGTGTGTGCAATGCACAAGCCAGACCAGAGAATGCTCCTCAATTATACACAGTTTCCTATCAGGCCATAGGAATCAATTCATTTGTCTTTAATGGCAAGTCCTCCTAATCATGTTTGACTATTTCTCCAGGTGCAACAAGGAGAAGCAATTACTCATGACAACCATCTAGGTGGTCCTAAGATCCTTTAAGAATGTGTTTGCGAGCCATGGCATCTGAGACTTGATGGTTTCCGGTAATGGCCCACAATTTGCAAACTAATGCTTCACCCAATTTGTCATCAGTTACACTTTCAGCACTGCGCCAGCTCCCCAAGATATCTACAATTCAATGGTGAGGCAGAAAGGGCCGCCCAAACTATTAAAGTTCTTCTGAGAAAGAACAATTTCCCTTTGGTTCCTTTAACTTCTAGATTCACCCCGTTTCCATATGGATTGGTCCCAGAGCTCCTGATGGGTGGGACATTTCACACTCAACTACCAATGCTGCCAAAAGAAACTCATTCCAGAGCTATTGAAACATTTTGGATCAAAAACTAGCCCTACAGGTAATGGCAAACTTCTGCCTGCAGTAGAAGGTACCCCAAGGGGAACCTCCTCCTCGTTCCTTGAAGAGAATGAGAAGAAGCATGTGGCAGAAACTCAAACTATAACTTAAAGGTTGACAAATTAGCAGAACCTATCACTCCTCCAAATGTAACCAGAACAAGATTTGTAAGAATTGTTAAACCTTCAGACCATTCGAATTTATAAAGTCAGAGACTTGAGGGAGGGGAGAAGAGGTAATCTGATTGTAATGGTTAAAGATTGGGGAAGATGTAGTTTAAGGATATCTGGAATAGCAAGGATGAATGTGTGCATGGGAAACAGTGCCACCTGCAGTGCAGAAGAGACCCTGACCTGACCATCTAATCCAACTAGCCACCACTTGGCCCCTAGCCTTGAATGTTATGGCATGCCAAGTAAGCATCCAAGTGCTTTTTAAAGAGTGTGAGGCATTCCACTTCCACCACCCTCCCAGGCAGCACATTTCAAACTGTCACCACTCTGAATAAAAAAGATTTTCCTCAAAACCTCCTAAACTCCCACCTCTCACTTTTAACTTGTGTCCTCTCATAACCTGCCCTTCAAATAAGGGGAACTGCTGCTCCCTATACATCCTGTCTATGTCCCTCATAATCTTCAACACTTCAATCAGGTTGCCCCTTTGTCCCCTCTGCTCCGGATAAAACCATCCAACCTCTATAACTTCAAAGTTCCATGCCAGGCCACATCTTGGTTAATCTCCTCTGCACCCGTTCCAGTGCAATCACATCCTTCCTGTAGTGTGGCGACCAGAACTGTACACAAATAATCCAGCTGTGGGCTCACCAAAGTGATATAAAGTGAAACATGGCCTGAAACTGCATTCATTTATGGATTGGACAGAGACTGTATACAAGCAAGCTTGGGGTTTGCTTTGACTATATCATACCAGGCAGGCGGGGGAGGGGGGAAAACCGAGCCAGGCGGGGGAGGGGGGAAAACCGAGCCAGGCGGGGGAGGGGGGAAAACCGAGCCAGGCGGGGGAGGGGGGAAAACCGAGCCAGGCGGGGGAGGGGAAAACCGAGCCAGGCGGGGGAGGGGGAAACCGAGCCAGGCGGGGGGGGGGGAAACCGAGCCAGGCGGGGGAGGGGGAAAACCGCCAGGCGGGAGGGGGGAAACTGAGCCAGGAAGGCGGGGGGGGGGGAAACTGAACCAGCGGGGGAGGGGGGAACTGAACCAGGCGGGGGAGGGGGGAAACTGAACCAGGGGGGGAGGGGGGAAAACCGAGCCAGGCAGGCGGGAGGGGGGAAAACCGAGCCAGCAGGGGGAGGGGACAAACTGAACCAGGAAGGCGGGGGGGGGGGGGAAACCGAGCCAGGAAGGCGGGGGGGGGGGGGGGGGAAACTGAACCAGGAAGGCGGGGGGGGGGGGGGGGGGGGGACCGAGCCAGGCAGGTGGGGGAAGGGGGAGGAAGGGAGTGAGTTTGGCAGTGTCAGAAACATCGAAGGAAGCAACTATATCAGCCAACAGACTAAGCAAGCCATTCAAAATGTTTCCAATGGAATGAACGTGGGCAGAGAAGTAATCCTGTGAGTGAGGACCATCTGTTTCAAAGATCAGCCTCCTTGTAGACGTGTGTGAAAATCAGTGGTCTCAGCATTCACAGAGTGTTTACAGTAAAGGCCTTCTCTTTGACCTTCTGTTGATTCTGAGTCAAGCTGCTCCAGTAGCACTGATATTCTGAGTTACTCCCTGGCAACCAATAATGTTACATGAGACAGGAGGCCTGTCACTACCAGTTAGCGTTCGTCAGCGATGTTTGACTATTCTACACTCAGGTTTCCTTGCCCACCCACTAGTTCTCCCCACAGACTGGCTGTGAACTCGCATTTATTTCTTCAGACAGCTTGAGGTCAGTGAACAGCAACCCTTGAGAGAAAGGCCTGAAACTGGAGAGGGTCCTGGGCCTCGAGTGAGCCTGGAGGTTGGCCTAGGCCTGGGAGTTTATACCTGGGGAGAGCTCTGCATCCTGAGAGGGGCCTGACCCTAGAGGGGAGCAGCCTGAGCTTGGAGATGGGAGGAGGGGCCTGCATGGGCAGAGCCTGAGCCTGTGGGGGGCCTACACCACGAGAAAGGCCTGCACCCTGAGACCTGCACTGGGAACCGAGTCAAAGCTATTTGGAAAAATGCCTTTGAGCACTTTGCCATAATCATGTGACCACTGAGGTCATCTTAGGTAAGGACTTTGATCGAAGCTATTTTTATGCATAACATGAAGCATGATGTCAGAGGTGTACAGTTGAATTTGAGTGGATTTTGATAACTGAAAGAGAGCCAACTGCTGTCAGAATCAGCAGAGAATAATTAAAAGTTCAGTCTGCAACTTTGTACAAAACATTGTTAGGTTAGTCAGTATGGCTTTCCAGCACCAGATTATATAGAACATAGAACAATACAGCACAAACAGGCCCTTCGGCCCACACATTGCGCCAGTCACATCTATATCTACCAATCCACAGACCTATCTATAACCCCCTATCCTATTCTTTTCCATATACTCATCCAGAAGTCTTTTAAAAGACCCCAGCGAGTTTGCCTCTACCACCTCCGACGGCAGCCGATTCTATTCACTCACCACCCTCTGAGTGAAAAACTTACCCCTCACATCCTCTTTGCATTTGCTTCCCTGCACCTTAAATCTGTGTCCTCTCATAGTGACCATTTCAGCTCGGGGAAATAGTCTCTGAGAATCCACCCTATCTATTCCTCTCAACATTTTATAAACCTCTATCAGGTCGCCTCTCAACCTACGTCTCTCCAGTGAGAAGAGTCCCAGCTCCCTCAACCTATCTTCATAAGGCCTACCTCCCAATCCAGGCAGCATCTTTGTAAATCTCCTCTGCACTCTCTCAAGAGCCTTTACATCCTTCTTGTAGTGAGGCAACCAGAACTGCGCACAATACTCCAAGTGGGGTTTGCCAAGGGTCTTATAGAGCTGCATCATTACCTCCTGACTCCTAAACTCTATTCCTCGATTAATGAAGGCCAGGACACCGTACGCCTTCTTGACCACTTCCTCCACCTGCGAGGCCGATTTATATGGAGATAAACAGTGATTTTAGAATTAATTGGAAATGCTTCCAGTCTCAATGGCAGAACTATGGGATTGCCACAGAGGTAAACAAAGTACCTGAACAAATAAGAATAGTGATTATTATCAGTGCTGAGGAAAGATTTTACTGTATCCTAGTTCACTAAAAAGCAAAAAAGCCAGTGTTGTGAAATGCTGGAGGCTTTGAAGTTGGTGGTTGCTGGAGAGATGTTGGACGAGGAGTTCTGACTTTATTCCCCAAAACAGGTTGGTACCATCAAGTCTCAATGTAAAAATGGTTCCTAAGAATTGAATAACTGGAGTTCATGTGAAATATCAGATTTTAGATTTTAGCACCCTTTTAAAGTTGAACTCTTTATTACCTCTCCAAACAGCAGCTGTGTGGATTGCTCGCTGAGATCCATAATTCCTTCTCCCAGCCGATGTTGTTTAATTTTGGTGGCTAATGACTTCAGGTTGTGCTCAAGTTTCTGGACTACATCAGCAGCTTTCTGTAACCTCCAAAATGGAAAGCTGCATTCGGGAGAAGCAAAGAAACATTTTTCATTAACCAGAAAAAAAATAATTACAACTTCTCCATTTTAATGGAGAGAGAGGTCAGATGAACAGAGGAAAACTCAATATTAAATAGAGGAAGGTAGAGAGCTGGGAAAGACAAGGGAACTGCATGTTAAACAGAGAGGAGAAAGAGAAATCGGTATCAGAGACAGAGAGAGAGAGCATGCGAGAAAGGAGGAGAGGATAACTACACATTAAACAGAAAAAATGAGAGACCAAGGGTATGGACAGGGGAAGCAGGAGAACAGTGTATTAGAGAGGGAGAGTTGGGAGGGAGAGAGAGAGGGGAAAGTACTATTAAACAGAAAGAAAGAATGAAAGAGAAACTGGGTATTGAATAATTATTGATCAAATCTGCCATCTCATCACCTACATGACAGCCAGCTCTACCTCACCACCAAGCTCAGAATGATCAGACTGCTGAATAAACATGCATACTAGATGAGCAAAACTTCCTTCCAATTCAATGGTGAGAAGGCTGTAGCTATTGTTTTCGGGCTATCATCAACTCCAATTATTTAACTTCCATTATGTCCCTCACGGCTGTCTGAAGCAGACCCGACCTATTTGCAATCTGATCTCATTTTCTTTCTCAGAAATGAGCTTCAAATGCATATATTGTTAGTAAAACCGTCTATCCATAACATCGCCATACTTCGACTCTCAGCTCATTTGCCAATACCCTCGTTTTTGCCTTTGTTTTCTCTGGATTTGACGACTCCAATGCTCTCCTGGCTGACACTCCTCATTCTACTCGCCGAAAACACAAGGTCATCCAAGTATCTGCTGCTCATTTCTGAACTTACCATGTCTAATTCATTTCTCATCCTAGTGCTTGCTGATGTAAATTAGTTCAGAGTTAAGAAACAGCTCAATTTTAAAATTCTCATCTTTGCGTTCAATTTCCTTTATGGTCTGATCCTTCCATCTCCATAATCTACACCTTTACAGATCTTTGAGATTTCTATTTTGCCAATTAGGTTATCTGGCCTACTACTTCTTTATGTATTCAGTTTGTATACATTGTAAGAACTGGAAATTGCTGTTGAGCAAGGGACTGGGGGAAAAAGTAGGGAACTGGGAATTGGAGGCAGTCATAGAACATAGAACATAGAACATTACAGCACAGAACAGGCCCTTCGGCCTTCGATGTTGCACCGACCAAAATAAAAAGCAATGCCCCTCCAAACTAAACCATTCCCTTCTCTTCCATATACTTATCAACTAAAAGTCATTCAGAGAGAAAATCTGAATGGTGGAAAGAGAAAAGCTGTCATAGGTCAAAGGAATTAAGGGCCAATTGCAGATGATCCAGCTGTCTGGCACAAGCAGGAAGATGGTGTAAGGAGCCTGGATAAACATATCCTGGGAGCAAAGGTGAAGGCAAGGCCTCAGCACTAGGTTGTAGGATCCCACTCCAATAGAGTCCAGAATAAGGGAAAAGAGAGTTAGGTCATTCAGAAGGTACTCCTTCACAAACAGGGTGATGAATATCTGGAACTGCCTTCGCCAAAAGGCTGGTGAAGCTGGGGATAGACCTCTTTTAAGAAGTGTAAAGTTAAAATACAGATCGGACGTGATCTAACTGATCCCACGACAGCCTCAAGAAACTGAATGGCCTACTCCTGTTCCTGTGAAAATACAATGTGGAGATGCTGGTGTAAAACTGGGATAAGCACAGTAAGATGTCTCTCAACACCAGGTTAAAGTCTAACAGGTTGATTTGGTAGCACAAGCCACAAGTTTTCAAAGAGCTACTCCTTCATCAGGTGACACAGAGGGTGGTGGGGGTATGGAATGCGCTTCCAAGTAAAGTGGTGGAGGCAGGTACTCTGGAGTTATTTAAGAAATACTTAGATGGGCACGTGAACAGAATGGGAATGGAGGGGTATAGAAAACTGATTTAAAATAGGGATCATGAGCCTTGGGAGTCCTTGGGAAGTGTGTAAATAGATGATGATATTGATGTACTTGTTTTTATCCTACAGGTGCTTTGGTCCACCTTGTTGTCTAACGAGGGGCATACATGCTGTGGGTCGTGAGGGAGCTGTTCTTGGATTTTTTCAAGAGTATCCTAGTGCTTCACGTCGTTAGTGTACACTTGACCTGGACCATTTGATGGGCAACACGACAGCTCAATGACTATCACTGTGCTGTGCAGATACATGGATTTGGGCCTGTGTCTGTGGGAGTTTGCACATTCTCCCCATGCTTGCGTGGGTTTTCTCCAGGTGCTCCGGTTTCCTCCCACATCCCAAAGATGTGCTCTTAGGCTAATTGGCAAAACAATTCTCCCTAAATTGTCTCAAATTTGGTTTTTAATCCATAGATCTATAAACATGGACAGGGATCACGGGTAGAGGTGGGAACATCGAGGCGGCAGCGTGGGCTCGTTTGGCTGAAGGGCCTGTTTCCCATGCTGTTTTGTTCTTTGTTCTTCTTTGTGAGTGGGAGTTACGTCCACAAACAAGGCATATAAAGACAAAAATTCAATTTACAAGGTAATAGTTGTAAAGACTTGCAAGTCTTTATAGGTAGCAAGTCTTTAAGGTACAGACAATGTGAGTGGAGAGAGGATTCATGTCACACTATCTGTAATACCCACAATTTGCCTGGGCTCGTTAAATCTGACTAACCGTCCTGGCTGGAGACAATACACATCTCTTTAACCTGCGCTTAATGCTCTCTCCACGCGCATTGTCTATACCTTTAAGATTGATTACCTGTAAAGACTCACAGTCCAACCATTATCTTGTAAATTGAATTTATGTCTTTATATGCCCTGTTTGTGAACACAACACCCACTCACCTGATGAAGAAGTAGTGCTCTGAAAGCTTGTGGCTTGTGCTACCAAATAAACCTGTTGGACTTTAAACTGTTGTTGTGAGACTTCTTCCTGTGAAAATAGCTCAGCTTTGACTGTGTAATCTCTCAATGTTGGTCTCATTCTACTCATGCTGCTGTTGCAATATTTTCCCCATCTCCCCTGAGGCTTTGCAGCTCACTCTGCAGCACAAAGCCCAGTCTGCAACCCTTTAACCTCATCTGCACTGATCCAAAAGTGAGCCAAAATGATGGTTAGAAGCTTGAGGTCTGCCATGGAAAATGTGATGCACCAGATAATGTTATCAAACTAGCCTCCAACCAAGTTAACATAGAGCTATTATGGCTAGGATTCAGTGTCTCTATCACCTAGAGGAGAAGAGTTTAATCATCTGACAAAGGAAAATGTATGTAGCAATGAGTCAGCAACATTAAATGATTGGATAGGGCTGTCAGTGCTGCCTTCTACAGTGCAATATCCTGTCAGGACTCACATGGACTATTTGAATCTGATTCACAATGGCTTAGCTACAACCCTTATCCAGAAAATTATCTCCGGAGAGGGCTGGTAAAGGCCTCGTTTTCCTGACCTCTTTACCAACATAACATTCTCTTTAAATAATCTTTCTCTGATCTCTTTGTAATTCCCTGTAACCTCCCCCCGCCCCCGTCCATCCACTTGCCCTTCGTTTAATAATCACTTGCACTCCTCTCTCCCTTCCACTCCCTAATTCCCAATTATATTCCCCACTCTCTAATTCCCACTAAGCCTCTCCTCCCCTCAATCTCTACTTCTAATTACCCTCCCCATTTAACTGTCTTAGTCTCAGTCACCGTTCTATCTCTGTCCAATTTACAGTAACAGAATCCCTCCTCGTTCTCTGTCACCATCCTTTTACGGTCACTAATCAGCCTACATTTCATTTGACCAGGATGTAAGTATTCAAATGTTTACAAAAGTCTTTTGGATTCCATGTTGTTAGCCCCGATTGGTGGAGATGCTCAGGAAAGATCAGTCAATATGAAACAACTCTTGCAATCTGACTGTCAAAAACACAGAAACTTGAAGGTGAGGATGAAGCTGGGCAAAAAGTCAGTTTTTCATTTCACTATAAACAGTTCAAAGTATTGAGCAGTGCACCAACTGCACCTTCCTTTTCATCCACCAAAAGTATAGCTGAATTATCTTCATTTAAGAGAACATGATGAGTCATCTTTGGCAATGCAAAGAGTTATTTTTTGGCCTGCCTTGAATATCTCAGTGAAGTTAACAAACTTCTTAAAGAGCATTTGAAAAATTATCAATATTGCCGCTCAGATAAGACCAACTTTTTAATGCACAGAACCTATAATGATTTCATTACTATAATGGCAGAGCAGCTCAGTAACCAATTCACTACTGAAGTTAAAGATGCCAAATTCTATTCCATAATAATTGATTCAACAGCAGATTCAATACCAGATCTGAGTCCTGTGGACCAATTAACATTAATTTTATGATTTGTGACCAGTCATGGTATAGAATGATTTCTCTATTTTGTCCAATTGAAATCCCATACTTCTGAACGCCTGGGGACAACGGTTTTCGAAATCACTGCAAATTAAGGCTTGGACATCAAAAGTGGTCACAGACAAAACTTTGGTAACAACATGGCAGGAAAATATTCAGATCTATAAGCAAGACTGAACAATGCAATGCAAGCCCCTGTATATTGTTCTTCCCATGTTCCAGTCACTCCTTGAATTTAACCTGAAACGCTGCAGTTGAATCATATGAGGAAGCTGTATTTTTTTTTAAATTTTGTTCAAAACTTGTATGACTTTTTGTCAGTTTCCATGCATCAACAGAATATGCTGCAATCACACTTGGAGCAGGCATGTGGAAAATATTTGATGGTCAAAAGAATTTGACACACCAGGTATCCACTCATGCAGATGATGTTTTCACTTTGAAACTGAACTTTGTCACTATAAAGGAATGCTTATCAGATATGGCCACAATAAATTCAGAGAAACCATATGTGAAAGCTGAAGCAAAACCCTTAGCAGAGAAATTTGAAAGGTACGATATCACCATTTTTCCAGTTTTGTGGAACTGTTTATTTCAAAGGGGAATTAGTGGCCAAGTAGATTTGTTAGACTATTCATTAAGAAACTTAGCTAGAATGTTCTGGGGACCCAGGTTCGAATTCCTGCATGGCAAATGTGGCGTATGAATTCAGTAAAAATATCTGGAATTAAGAAATATCCCTGCAGAGCTCCCTCCCTGTTGATCACCACTCCTACAGAGCTTCCTCTCCATGAAACCATTGTCGATTGTCAGAAAAACCTATCTGGTTCACTAATGTCCTTACTTAGTCTAGTCTACATGTGACTCCAGAGCCACAGCTATGTGGTTGACTCTCAATTACCTCTGAACAAGGCCAACTAGAGATAGGCAGTAAATGTTGACCAGCCAGCAATGCCTGTGTCCCACAAATTAATTTTTAATAATGATATCAGCAAATTATTGAAAAATAATTTTTTCAATAATGAAAAATGTTGATTCAATTTTATTGAATGCTTCAAAATTGTTAGCTTCAGTTAGAAGTTTGCATGAAAGTTCAAAACAACTATATCTCAGTCGAAGCAGGGGAGCTACATTAAAAAAGAATACAGTCCCTCCGATGATAAGGAATGTACAAGAATTAGGGAGTTATTTTGTGATGAAACTAGGGAAAATGAAATTACTTTTAAAGGGAAAGAGAGAAGATCATCATCGAGACTGTTAATGTTGTTTGTGATCCAATAATGGTGCAATTGCAGAATAGAAGTTGAATCATTTTCTGTGCTTTTTGATAGAAGTTTGGATGAGAATGCTAAGAGCTGCTATTATAAGAAATTAACTGAATTTAACTAGGACAATGTAGACAAATCTTTTCATAGATGAAATGAAACAATTCAATCAATAACAATCGATAACAATTTCTGTGCTTTCAGATCACCAGCTGATTTGTACAGACTTGTTTATCTGGCTTGCAGGAAACTTTTTGAAATGTGGAAACTTGGAATATTGGAGTATTGGAGTATTCACTTGGAGTATTGTGCGCAGTTCTGGTCGCCTCATTATAGGAAGGATGTAGAGGCTATTGAGAGAGTTCAGAGGAGATTTACAAGATGCTGCCTGGATTGGGAGGCAGGCCTTATGAAGATAGGTTGAGGGAGCTGGGACTCTTCTCACTGGAGAGACGTAGGTTGAGAGGCGACCTGATAGAGGTTTATAAAATGTTGAGAGGGATAGATAGGGTGGACTCTCAGAGACTATTTCCCCCGAGCTGAAATGGTCACTACGAGAGGACACAGATTTAAGGTGCAGGGGAGCAAATACAAAGGAGATGTCAGGGGTAGGTTTTTCACTCAGAGGGTGGTGAGTGAATGGAACCGACTGCCGTCGGAGGTTGTTAAGGCAAACTCACTGGGGTCTTTTAAGAGACTTCTGGATGAGTATATGGAAAAGAATAGGATAGGGGGTTATAGATAGGTCTGTGGATTGGTAGATGTGATCGGCGCAACTCGTGGGCCGAAGGGCCTGTTTGTGCTGTAGTGTTCTATGTTCTATGTTCTATGAAACCATTCTGAACATATTTTTTTTAACAATACCTGTCACAAATACTTCCAGTGAATGTTCTCTGTTTTGAAAATAGTTAAAAATTATCTGTGAAGAACAATGAGTCAAGAACATTTCACAAGTTCAGCAAATTGATGATTGAAAATGCATCTTTACAAGATTTTACCTATGATGATGTTATTGATGATTTTGTGAAAAAAAAGTGCAGAAGAAAAGCTATCTAAAGTGCCATGGATTGCAAACAACCGATGAAGCAAGAAAATCTTAAAAATATGTCCCACTCTGATATTTTCTTGTTTAAATTCTATTTTTTCAAATGGGACCACTATTTGCTGCTCTGATATCATAGCTATTGCATGCAATCAGTTATAACAAATGTGTAACCATCATTCTCCTCCACTCTCAATCCTGGCCGTCAGAAATTCTCTTTTGGACAAAGAACAGAATGCTGCCAACAGTTGTCAGTAAAGCTGTTGATATTGGATTTGGATTACTCTTGATTGGAGTATTTGGTACTGAACTGGACCTTTTCTGACTCATTCTGTCCTGCACTGGTCTGTGTTAGTCATATCATCGGCTGATTTTTCCATCTTATTGTTCATTGGCTTTTGCTTGACTCAAGATACATAGATTGCAATATTGACCATCTCTACCGTCATGCTGAGAATAGGGAGTCATGGATTTCAAATGATCAACTACAGAACTTTCAGAAGTTAAAAAGCACTAAAGCAGTTAAGCAGTGATTTGTCATTTGCGTATTTTTTCTGTATTTTTGTGGCTTGCACTGTTTGTTAGAATATATCAATTACAGGCTTGTTTTCAACAGCTAGAAAGCAGTGATTTGTGTAGTTTTCTTGTGTTCCTAGGGTTTGCATTATGGATTTGAATTCACCAATTACAGGTTTGTTTTCATAAGTTAAGGTACCGAAGCAGTGATTTGTGTACTTTCTGTATCTTATGGCTTGAATTGTGTGAACTGAAGATGAACATGGAGTCAGGAGGGCAAAGATATAATTTGTAGCAGGGTTTGATGTCATTTGGGGCTGGGCTTGATGTCACTGGGAGCTTAGGGGGGTGGGGAGTGTGTGATATCATGAGCTGGGCCTTGGCACAGAGAGATAGTGTGAGAGACCCCAAAAAATATAAGTCTGCCTCTGTGTTAGCCACTATAATACTAGCTACATTAAGCTACTACCATAGTTCACCTTGATCCATTGTAATCTCTTTTTAGATTCACTTTGTACTTTCTATTTCTAAGTTCTGCTAAAAGGGCAGTGACCTGAACTGTTAACTGTTTCTTTTCCAGATGCTGCCTCGCTGAGTATTTTCAGCATTTTTTATTTCGATTTCAGATTTCCAGCACATGAAGTATTTTGCTTTTGTACTTTCTAAATTCAGCTATTCCAAATCTTTCATCCTTTTTAATATCATGGTCCCTTTTTTCCCTGATCTTTCTTAACCTCTCTTGTTTTGAACTGAGCTGCTTAGTGATTGTTCTGAACAGACATGGTTTTGTGTAATAAAAGAGGGCCACTCTGATCAAACAAAATAGCAAGGATTTGAGTGAGCAATGCCACAGAAGGGTTTACTCAAAGTGAAGAGAAGTTTTGGAATGTTGCCTCTTACTGTAGGATGCTGGTGTCTGGGAGTGCAGACTGGGCTGCAGGGATCATACTTCCCACTTGCTGGTGGACTGTTGTAAGGCTGTCACCGACACACACTGTGTAGCTCAGAGGCACCATCTCAGTGCTGGGTGGAATTCCCAGACACAGCCACTTCCTGCTGGCAATCCCAACGTGCAACGGGACTTCCTGATGAACCCACACAGCCACGCCTAACAACAGAGAGACATACACACACACACACAATGAATAAACAGAGGTAAATACAGATCTTGTCCTTCTCCCCACCCCCGGCCCCACCGACCCCCACCCCACGCCCACAACTGAGGTAGAATCCGACTGCTCTCAATCTCACTTCAACAGCCTCTTCTCATAAGTCAGCCATAACAGTAAACTTCTGGGAAGCTAATAGCCTACATCAGGCATCAGCTCCTGTCCTCACTCAGCCTTCTAACAAGAGTCATAAATCAGTATAAGGATCCCTGGCTGACCAGGGTCATTTAGCACAGGACTTGGGCTTACATATCTAGACCCACTAGCCCACATATTCGTGGCTATTTACTACATTGACCAAAGTGGAATCTTGACATTCTCGGTGACCTGCCAGACCTGGTTTGGCTGCAGTGTATTCATGTCTATAATGCATAAAAAGCCAGAGGATCTGCAGGCCTCTGCACTCTGCATTCTCTCAGAGACATGATTCACAGTTTTGATGGAGGCTATATCCTGTGTGTCTGTGTGTGTGTGTCCGTCTGTGTGTGTGTCCGTCTGTGTGTGTGTGTCCGTCTGTGTGTGTGTGTCCGTCTGTGTGTGTGTCTGTCTGTCAGTCTGTCTGTGTGTGTTTCCTTCACCCAACCAGCACCTGCACCCTCCTCTCACATGTCTTATGCGTGACATCACCTGATCACACTCTAAATCCAGTTAAGCCCTTGTTGGCAGGACTGTCTATTCTGCGAATTCCAAGATGACAGATGCAGCCTGAAAGCTCATTCGAATAGAAAGCAAACACAAGAAGCTGTGATGCTACGTCTTAAACATTTATATAACAGACAAGAACAATTTCTCAATGTGTCATCCAAAACCCTGCTGACCATGTCCTAGTTCACACTAGTTCCCACTCCCCCTGTGCTGGTTGACTTATATTAGTTCCCAGTTAAGTATTGCCCAGATTTTAAAATTCTCATCCTTATTTCCAAATTCCTCCAGAGCCTTGCCCCTTCACTGACTTGGTAAGTTCCACAATCCTCCAAAATACCTCTGTGTCTAAAACCATAGTCTCTTGAGTATCATTGATTTGAATTGATCCACCTTTAGCAACCAAGTCTCTAAGCTCAGGAATACCCTTCCCTTTGATTTCCTAACTCACTTTAGTCCTCTAAAATTCTCTGTCAAACCTCCCTCTGTGCCCTAATATTTCCTTTTACAAATTTGTGTCAAATTCTGCTCTCTAACACTCCCTGGAACACATTGGGTGCAATCTTTAGGCCTCAATCAGTGCAGCAAGCAGGGAAGATAGCACACCACGTTTTCGCACGGGACACAAACCAGTTTCATACCAAAAGCCATCTTCTCGGCCATGCTTTTTCGGTGTGATCAGCTTCACGACCAAAAAGGGTGCAAAACCGATTTAAACATTATTGAAATGCTTTCAACATGGCCATTTCTGGCTTTTCGATACATTTCCTCTCTCATCTGCGAGAGGTTTCATCAACAAGAATCACTCGTAGTCCTTATCAACAGGACTAGATGTGATGGCCACGCCAGGAGGACTGAAAGCCATTCAAGCCCTTGGATGGTAAGGGGAATGACCGGGCAGTGCTGCCACTGCCCACTGGGCACCATGGCACTGCCTGATGAGTGTCATAACTGTGCTGGGGGAGCGCCAAGGCAGTAGGGCCTGAGGTGGGGAAGGTGAGCGGGATGTAAGGGGAGAGCTCTGCTGGGGGCTGAGGGCTGGGAGTGAGTGGAGGGAGTTCTGCTCGGGGTTGACAAGGAGGGAGCTCTACATCTGCATATAGGGGTTGATCGGTGAGGAGAGACTGGCCTAGAGAGTGATCGACAGGTGTAGGGGGATACAATATTTGGGAGGTGGGACTGGTGGCAGGAACGCCAAGGGGGCCATGATTTGGGACCTCAAACAGTCTGCAACCAGCTCCACTGGTAAGCTTAGCCATCCACCACTGGTGAGAATCGCACTTCTGTCCAAAAAAAGTGGCACAGCATCATAAAATTACATTTTCAAACTTGATTTGATCTTTTTATTGTCACACATATTAGTATATAGTGAAAACTATTGTTTCTTGTGTGCTGTACAGAGCATACCATTCATAGAGAAGGAAAAGAGAGTGAGCAGAATGTAATGAGAACCAAAATAAAAAAATAGAATTAGAAGTATGCAAGGAACTCTCCTGTTCGGCATTCAGAATGTTTTTGGGAAGACCTTGCTTATCTTTATATTATGTGAAATGTGCTAGATAATTACAGCTTGTCTTTTTCTCTTCTTCTGCGAGGTACTCTACTGCCCTTTCACTTTCTTATTGATTTAGCCGAAGCTGCATTGTGAGCTTGTGGTCTTTGCAGATTGAACCTACAGCCCTCTGTCATCCTTGCTTGATATCTCCCCATTTCCCTTGCTGCTGCTCAATATAAACCAGGGTCAGGAAGGAACCTTCCTTAACAGAAGTGCTCAGTTACATACTGGGCACAGCATTTCTCAACTGAAGCTCCAAAGGGAGCTCCCAGCATCAACTCCCTGAGCTAATAACTTCTAAAATAACACCACTCTACATCATCAAGGGGGTGTCGTCAAGGCAACCTGCTGTCCATCAATAGGAGCCAACTGGCCTGCCTGTCATGATTTCAGGGAAATACGATACTCCCTAGCGAGCTCTGTCTTTGCATTAAAAGCTTGATGTGTTCCCTGCATCCCTACAGACGCTAGCTCAATAACAAGCGTCCCAAATTAGCAGTGAAGCCTTGCCTATTGGCTAGCTTAATGGATCCTAGCATCCATTCAGTTTGAATGTGCTGTGGAAAGCCCCAAAGAATGTGACTCATGTATTTGCCCCAAGAGAATGGCATTGTGGAATCATTTCACATGAATATTGAGCTTAGCCTAGATGCTGAAACGTTCAAAGTGAGAAGTACAGCAATGAAATAGGTTAACAATTCCAATGTCTTAGCTGTATGGCAGTTATTAACAGCTTGACAAAGAAACCTTGAACAATTCCTTTACCCAGAAAGTGGTGTGAGAATGGTAAGACTGCCACATGATTTTTTTTTATTCAGTCTTGGGATGTGGGCATTGCTAGCTGGCCACCACTTAATGCCCATTCCTATTTACCATTGAGGTGGTAATAATGAGCTGCCTTCTTGAATTGATGCAGTTCTCATGCTGTGGGTTGATCCACAATGCTGTCAGAGAGAGAATTTCAGGATTTCAATCCAGTGATGGTGAAGGAATGATCATATATTTTGAAGTCAGAATGGTGGGTTACTTGGAAAGGAGCTTGTAGGTAGTGGTGTTCCCATATATGTGCTGTCCTTGCCCTTCTAGATGGAAGTGGATGTGAGTTTGGAAGTGCTGTCTAAGGACCTTCGGTGTGCGCTATCTACAAGATGCAGTGCATTTTGTAGACAGTAAGAAATACATAGATGGGCACATGAACAGAATGGGAATGGAGGGGTATAGAAAACTAATTTAAAATAGGGATCATGAGCCTTGGGAGTCCCTGGAAAGTGTGTAAATAGATGATGATATTGATGTACTTGTTTTTATCCTACAGGTGCTTTGGTCCACCTTGTTGTCTAACGAGGGGCATACACGCGATGGGTCGTGAGAGGGCTGCTCTTGGATTTTTTTCGAGAGTATCCTAGTGCTTCACGTCGTTAGTGTACGCTTGACCTGGACCATTTGATGGGCAACACGACAGCTCAGTGACTATCGCTGTGCTGTGCAGATACATGGATTTGGGCCTGTGTCTGTGGGAGTTTGCGCATTCTCCCCGTGCTTGCGTGGGTTTTCTCTGGGTGCTCAGATTTCCTCCCACATCCCAAAGATGTGCTCTTAGGCTAATTGGCAAAACAAATTCTCCTTAAATTGTCTCAAATTTGGTTTTTAATCCATAGACCTATAAACGTAGACAGTGATCATGGGTAGAGGCGGGAACATCGGGGTGGCGACGTGGGCTCATTGGGCCAAAGAGCCTGTTTTTCGTGCTGTTTTGTTCTTTGTTCTTTGTACACACTGCTGCCACTGAGCGTCGGTGGTGGAGGTACTAGATGTTTCTAGATGTAGAGCCAATCAAGCAGGCTGCTTTGTTCTGGTTAGTGTTGATCTTCGAGTGTTGTTAGAGCTGCACCATCCAGGCAATGTATTCCATCATACTCCTGATTTGTGCCTCATAAATTGTGACAGGCTTTGGGAGTCAGAAGGTGAGTTACTCAGTATTCCTAGAGTCTGATCTGTTCTTGTACCACTGTGCTAATGTGGTGAGCCCATTTGAATTTCTGGTCAAAACGTAACTCTCAGAGATGTTGATCATTGAATCATAGAATCTACCAGCACAGAAAGCCATTCTACCTCCAATGCTTTTAACAGCTGTTTGAAAATACAATCCAATTTCATCCCACAACCCAGCCTTTGCGCCCCTTAAGATACATGTAAGTCTTCTTCAGACTGATGCCTTTTAAAAGTTCCAATGGAATCTGCCTGTCCAGGGGATGTGTTCACAGTATAATAGCTGTGTGCATGAAATCAGTTCCTCTCCTTGCCTCTTTATCAATTTGTTTAAAACTCTGATCTTTGGTTACGAATTCATCATGTGGAGATGCCAGCGTTGGACTGAGGTAAACAGAGTAAGAAATCTCTCAATGTCAGTTTAAAGTCCAACAGGTTTATTTGGTAGCAAAAGGCACTAGCTTTCGGAGCGCTGTTCTTTCATCAGGTGAGTGGGAGTTCTGTTCACAAACAGGGCATATAAAGATACAAACTCAATTTACAAAATAATGGTTGGAATGCGAGTCTTTACAGAGAATCAAATCTTAAAAGGTACAGATAATGTGAGTGAAAAGAGGGTTAAACAGTTTAGAGATGTGTATTGTTTCCAGACAGGACAGTTAGTGAGATTTTGCAAGCCCAGACAAGCTGTGGGGGTTACAGATAATGTGACATGAACCCAAGATCCTGGTCGAAGCCGTCCTCATGTGTGTGGAACTTGGCTAGCAGTTTCTGCTCAGCTATTCTGCGTTATCGTGTGCTGTGAAGGCCGCTTTGGAGAACACTTAACTGAAGATCAGAGGCCAAATACTCGTGACTGCTTAAGTGTTCACTAACAGGAAGAGAATACTCTTGCCTGGTGATTGTCGAGCAGTGTTCATTCATCCATTGTCATAGTGTCTGCATGGTCTCCCCAATGTACCATGCCTTGGGACATCCTTTCCTACAGCTTATCAGGTAGACAGCATTGGTCGACTTACAAGAGTATGTACCATGCACTTGATGGATTTGTTCTCATGTGAAATGATGGCATCCATGTCGATGATCCGGCATGTCTTGCAGAGGTTGCTATGGCAGGGTTGAGTGATATCATGATCACTGTCCTCCTGAAGACTGGGTAGTTTGCTGCAGACAATGGTCTGTTTGAGGTTGTGCGATTGTTGAAAGCAAGATGTGGGGATGGCCTTGGTGAGATGTTCATCAATGACATGTTAAAGGTTCAAGAGAAGATGTTGTAGCTTCTCCATTCCAGGGAAGCATTGAGCGACAAAGGGTACTCCGGTGTCCCGCATTTGTCTTCTGAGGTGGTTGATGCGGTTTCTCTCTGTGGCACTTCGGAACTGTCGATTGATGAATCAAGCACTATATCCTGTTCTTATGAGGGCATCTTCCAGCGTCTGGAGTGTCTGTTACGATCCTTCTCATCTTAACAGATCCTGTGTATACGGAGGGCTTGTCCATGGGAAATAGCTTCTTTAACATATTTAAAGTAGAAGCTGGAGAAGTGGAGCATCGTGAAGTTGTCCATGGGCTTGGGGTACAATGAAGTGCTGAGGTGACCTTCCTTGATGGAGATGCGTGCGTCAAGAATGCAACCAATTCCGGCGAGTAGTCCATGGTGAGTTTGATGGTGGGATGGAACTTGTTGATATCATATAGTTGTTTCAATGATTGTGACATCTTCATGCACAGGTTCGAACAAGACCTCTTCACCACACAGGACCTTCAACCAATGTTGTACACTAGATACGTTGATGACATTTTCTTCCTTTCGACTCATGGTGAACATCACTTAAACAACTATATGATGACATTAACAAGTTCCACCCCACCATTAGACTCACCATGGACTACTCTCCAGAATCGGTTGCATTCTTTGACACAAGAATGTCAATCAAGGATGGTCACCCCAGCACTTCACTGTACCACAAGCCCACGGATAACTTCATGATGCTCCACTTTTCTAGTTTCCACCTAAACACGTTAAAGAAGCCATCTCCTATAAACAAGCTCTCCATATAGACAGGATCTGTTAAGATGAGAAGGATCGCAACAGACACCTCCAGACGCTGAAAGATGCCCTCATAAGAACAGGATATGGCGCTCGACTCATCGATTGACAGTTTTGATGTGCTACAGCGAAAAACCACACTAACCTCCTTAGAAGACAAACACAGGACACAACGGATAGAGTACCCGTTGTCGTCCAATACTTCCCCGGAGCTGAGAAGCTACAACATCTTCTCTGGAGTCTTCAACATGTCATTAATGAAGATAAACATCTTGCCAAGGCCATCTCCACACCTCCGCTTCTTGCCTTCAAACAACTGCATAACCTCAAACAGATCATTGTCCACAGCAAACTACCCAGCCTTCAAAAGAACAGTGACCATGACACCACACAACTCTGCCACAGCAACCTTCATAAGACATGCCAGGTCATCGACACGGATGCTATCATCTCACATGAGAAAGCCATCCACCAGTACACGGTACATACTCTTGCAATTCAGCCAATGTGGGAAAATAGTATTGAAGAGACCTACCTGATATGCTGCAGGAAAGGATGTCCCTAGTCATGGCACATTGGAGAGACCATGCAAATGCTATGACAACAGATGAATGAACACCTCTTGACAATCACCAGGTAAGACTGTTCTCTTCCTATTGGTGAATGCTTCAGCGGTCACGGGCATTCGGCCTCTGATCTTTTAGGTAAGCATTCTTCAAGACAGCCTTCATGACATACAATGCAGAGTCACTGAGTAGAGACTGATAACCAAGTTCTACACACGAGGACAGCCTCAACCAAGATCTTGAGTTCATGGCACACTATCTATAACCCCCACGACTTGCAAAATCTCACTAACTGTCCTGGCTGAAGACAACACACATCTCTTCAACCTGTACCTAACCCTCTCTCCACTCACATTATCTGTACCCTTAAGACTTGATTACCTGTAAAGACTCGCATTTTGTAAATTGAATTTGTGTGTTTATATGTCCTGTTTGTGAACAGAACTCCCACTCACCTGACCAAGGAGCAGGGCTCTAAAAGTTAGTGGCTTTTGATACCAAATAAACCTGTTGGACATTAACCTGGTGTTGTGAGACTTCTTACTGTATGAATCCATCTGCTAAAGGAAACTTCTTCCTCATAATTCTGAAAACAAGTTAAACATTTGCAGCAGAAGCTAAGTACAAGTTACCAATATAGACTTTCAATAGGAATACAGGATCAGGGGTAGGTCACTGAACCGCTGAAGTCTGTTCCACCATTCAAAACATCATGGCTGATCTCTGATCCACCCCCATTTACCCACCTTAGCCCTGTAAAGGAACAAAAGAAACAGAAAGGAGGAGGCAATTCGGCCCCTCACACCTGCTCCACATTCAGTTAGATCCTAGCTAATTGTCTCTTCAATACCATTTTCCTACATGGTCACCATATCCTTAGATTTCTAGAAATTAAAGGCATTAATCAACCTCAGTCTTGAATATACACACTGACTGAGCCTCCACGGCTTCCTGGGATAGAGAGAGTTCCAAAGATTTATCACCCTTTGTGTAAAGGAAGTCCTCTCAATCCTACATGTCCTTTCCCTTATTCTGTGTCTGTGTTCCTTGGTCCTAGGCACCCATCCCTGCAGTCGGAGAAAAAAATCCTTCCCTGGTTTATCCTTTGAGTCCTGTAAGAATTTTGTAAGTTTCAATAAGGTTTCCTCTTATTTCTTCTAAATTCTAGAGAATACAGACTCAGATTCCTCAATCTCCCCTCATACAACAATCCTGCCATCCCAGGAAGCAGTCTGGTAAACCTTTGTTGCAATCATTCAATGGAAAGTATATCCTTTATTAGTTAAGACTAAAACTGTACACATACTCCGGTTGGGTCTCAACAAGGCTCCATTCAAGCCTTGTAGCAAGCTAGCTTTACTTTTGTATTCAAATCCTCTTGCAATAAAGAACAACATTCCATTTGTCTTCCTAACTGCTTGCTGCACCTGCGTGTTAGTGACTCATGAACAAGGACACCCAGGTCTCTTTGGACATTAACAGTTCCCAGTTTCTCATCGTTGAAGAGATACTCTGCATTTGTTTTTCTTACCAATGTGGATCACCTCACGTTTCCCATATTTCATCTGCCAGGTTCATGCCCATTCGCTTAGTCTGTCTAAATCCCTTGAAGCCTCTTTGCCTCATCCTCACAATTCACATTCTTACCTAGTTTGTATCACCCAGCAAACATGGAAACATTACATTTAATCACCACATCCAAATCATTGATATAGATCGTAAATAGTTGGAGCCACAAGCACTTAACTATGCGATACCCCACTAGTCACAGCCTGTCAATTTAAGAATAGTCTGTTTATCCCTGCTTTCTGTTTTCTGTCCATTAACCAATCCTCAATATATATCAGTACATTACCCTCAATCCCATACGCTCTATTTTTGCTTACTGTCCCCTGGTATGGGACTTTATTGAAAGCCATCTTAAATTCCAGAGGCATCAAATCCAACGGTTTCCCTTGATCTAGTTTGCTAATTAAAAATCATAAAATTCCAACAAGTTTGTCAAACATGATTTCCCTTTCATAAATCTACACAGACTCCTGCCAATCCTATTATTTTCTAAGTGTCTGGTTATCATGTCCTTTGTTACAGACTCTAGCATTTTTGTCACAATGATGTCAGGTAAACAAGTCTGTAGTTCCCCATTTTCTCCCTCTCTCCTGTCTTGAATAGTAGGGTTACATTTGTTCCCTTCCAATCATAGGCACCATTCCAGAATTTGGAGAAGATGATCACCAACACATCTTTACAATCATCTCTTCCAACACTCTTACATAGACCATCACAGGTACAGAGGATTTATCAATCTTCAATCCTATTAATTTCTCCAGTACTGTCTTTTTACTAATCTCTTTCAGTTCTTTGTTCTCATTAGTCCCTTGCTTCTCCAGAATTTCTAGGAGATTTTTTGTTTCTTTCTCCATGAAGATTGACATAAAGGGCAGGATTCTCCAGCCTTATGAGAGGACCTGAATCCTAATGGCCTGCAAAATGGGGTGTCAGGCAAAAATCAGCATTCTCAACGGGTGTCAAATCAATCAGGATTCACCTGGCCTGCGCCAGCGACCCCAATTGGGTTCCTATCAGGAGTAGGCGGCAGCCCAATTCTTCAAAATCCTTCAGTTCAATGTCATTAGTCATGCAGCAGCCTACTTCTATGCACCCACCCTCTCTTACAAAGTCATGTGGGCATCATTTGGCACTGCTTTTCAAAATGGGGACCAGGCAGCAAGACATCTGAGAGGGAACAAGCGGGTAAGTGAACATTTAAAAACTACTCTGCTCAGCTTGTGTGGGTTCGAGTTCCCCTGGGATGGGAAACCTTGATGTGGAGATGCCAGCGTTGGACTGGGGTAACACAATAAGAAGTCTCACAACACTAAGTTAAAGTCCAAGAGGTTTATTTGGTAGCAAACGTTTGCTACTAAGTAAATTTGTTGGACTTTAACCTGGTGTTGTGAGACTTCTTAATGGTGAAACCTCGACAGACTTTGTTCATTCAATTTGCGAGGTGCGGCAGGTACCATCCGTGTTAGTGTTAGGCACCTGTGTTAAACTGTGACTTGTGTTTCTCTCTCAGCTCAACTTTGAGCATGATGCAAGATTATAGATCATTGGCCATCTGCACCTCTGTATATTGTGCCAATTATCCACTCAGTCTGGCTTAGTCTTGGCCTCATTGAGAAACCCTGAATTCAGATCACCCCCTCCCTTTACTGTCCCCACATACAGCAAGTGTCAGTGACCCCAGTGACTCTCTTCTTTAAAAGTCTACTTTGCAATCAATTGGAGCAACTCATGGACATTTCTCCCTGCAGTCTCACACCAGATGAGGGAGGAGATTCAGAAAAGGAATGAATGGCAGATGAACGATGTGCTGCCAGGTAATCCATAATTACATAAAAGGCCACATTGCTGAGGCAGTCAGAAGGTGCTCTCTGCCCATCTCCCTCTGCACTCCTTTGCATCCCATTAGCTAACAATAACAATTTTGCATCCTTGTTGGATCTCAGCCAAGCTTTCTAACAGAAATCGCATTTGAAGCGGAGTCTATATCACTCACTTCTACCATAGATTCACATCTCTCACTGAAGGAATCCTTCATCTGTGGCATCATTGTAGCCTTTTCATGAGGAGACACTTGGCTGCACAGACTAAACACCCAGGCTACACATTCACCTGCTATAGCCAGGCATGTGTCTATAAGGGTGCACCCTCCCCTTCCTCATGGACTCCTCATGAGTTTGCTCACCAATACCCAACATTGAGACCCCATGTTTGACAAGTGACAGGGAGTGATTATGAGAACTAAGGCAAACCAAGGGGTGGCAATACCCAGTAGGCTGCAGGGCTCTGGTGTCTTCTGTAATTCAGTAAGGAGCCAAGGTTTCAGGAAGGGATAAGAAGGTGAGCATTGAAGGAACAGAATACAGCTGTTGGGCTGTTAATTTCCAGGTCATGTAGATGCTCACCACTTCGAGACAGTAACCCAAACTGCCTCAGATAAGCTGCAGTGAATCCTTCCATGCCTCTGAGACCAAGAAATGGCCTCTCTCATTTACCCTGTCACTCATCCTCTTGACATTTGTCCTTCATCTTTGAGGAGACTGCAATCTTCCCAGAGAAACACAAAGTCAAAGGTCAAGGTTAGAGGCAGTCACAACAGGCAGGGCCATGAGGCTGACAGGCATGAAAACATATGGCAGTGCCTCAGAAATCTAAAGTCCTGTCTGCCTGCACCATCTGTCCAGCCATGTCTTCACTTGTTCTTTCTTCCTATTTCAGCTTAGCCACCTGTGGTGCCATGGACTAGGGCTTGACTGCATTCCTCTGGGGAACTGTCAATATCCAAAATGGAAAACCAGTTTGCAAGTGAGATGGACTCTGGGGACTCCTCCATTACTGGACTTCCTAAATTCTCTGATGGGCATCTGCTCCTTAGAACATAGAACGTTACACCACAGTACAGGCCCTTCGACCCTCGATGTTGCACCAACCAATGGAATCAATATAATGAACCTAAACTATTCCAATGCTATTCATATGCCTATCCACTGACCATTTGAATGCCCTTCTCTGCCTACATTCTCTTAACCTGTGGTATAACTATCTCTAAACACGCTATCACAAAGTCATTAGCATTTTCAATGCCTTTAATAACTCTAACCTTCACTCAAGTTTAAAACTTGGAGCTCAGCTTTCTGCAACTGGTGCTGCTTGCTGCACGTGTGATGGCCTAGGCAACAGGAAGTGTCCATGACTTTCCACAGTTACAGGATGGGCATTCCATGGGGTTGAACTGCCCTGGCATACCTTAACTTGAGTAAGAAGTCTCACAACACCAGGTTAAAGTCCAACAGGTTTATTTGGCAGCACAAGCTTTCAGAGCATGCTCCTTCATCAGGTGTGTGAAGACTTAAACCTGTTGGACATTAACCTGGCTTCTTATGAGACATCTTACTGTGCTTGCCCCATTCCTTTTCTAGCATCTCCACATCATACCTTAAATTTAAGATTATTTATTATAAAGCTAGAGACTAGAAACCAAAGCCTATTGCTTGAATAAACTTTGCTACTGCTAATAAACTATATCTACAACAAAAAAACCTTACAATTATACCTAAATTACCTGAGTTTTGAAAGATTAATGGACAAAGTACCCACCAATCAGTGTTTCCCTGTGCGTCACATCTTGAATTTCTCTCAAAAAGTGGCTGTTCCACAGACCCCTACCTCTTTTAAATCAGTCAATGGCTCTTCACACTATTTTATACTCAAAATTAAGGTAGCTACTTAAGCGACCAGTACATTCTCCCTCATTGCACCAAATTCCCTCATTCGCCAAATTAGAAAAGATATGGATAAAGTAGACATAGAGTGGTTGTTTCTGTCAGTGGGGCTTCTTGGATGAAAGGGCATATTCTTAGGATAACGAGTAGCAAACTTAAAACAAAGTTGAGGAGAAACTACTACTCCAAAAGGATTGAGAATCTGTAGAATTCACTACTCCAAAGTACAGTGGATACTGGGACAGTGAGTAAATTTGAGGAAATATAAAGACGTGATTGGATAGGAAAGAGAAAATCTATTCCCCTGGTCATTGAGTCCAGAGGAAACAGGAAGGCATCATTTTAAATTAGAGCTTGACCATTCAAGGATGATGTTAGAAAGTGTCAGGATGCTATTACAGTGAAGAGCAAGGCTGGCAGAAGTCAGGAACCCTGAATAACTCAGGATATTAAGGCCCTGGTCGAAGAAGAAAGAAGCACATGATATGCGTAGGTCAAGTGGGATCAAATAAATCTCTTGAAGAGTATAGGGGATGTAGGAGTAGAGTTAAGAGAAATCAGGAGGCAAAAAGGGGGCATAAAATTGTTTTGGCAGATAAAGCAAAGGAGAATTCAAAGAGCTTCTACAAATACATATAAGGACAAAAGAGTAACAAGGAGAGAGTAGGACTTCTTAAGGATCAACAAAGTCATCTATGTGCGGACCCACAAGAGCTAAGCGAGATCCTAAATGAACATTTCACGGATGTTAGGAAATTTGGGGAAATAAATAGTGGTGTCTTGAAGAATGTACATTTACAAAGGAGTTGCTGGAAGTCTTAAAGTGCATCAATGTAGATAAATCCCCAGAACCAGATGAAGTATAGCCCAGGACATTGTGGGAGGTGAGGGTGGGTCCCCCAGCCGAGATATTTGAATCGTCGATAGTCATGGGTGAGGTGGCTGAAGATTGTGTGGCAAATGTGGTCCCTTTGTTTAAAAAGGGCTGCAGGGAAAAGCCTGGGAACTACAGGCGAGTGAACCTCACATCTGTTAAGGGAAAACAGTTGGAAAGTATTTTGAGAGAAAGGATCTAAAGACTTTAGAGTTGCAAGTACTGATTAGGGACAGTCAGCATTGTTTTGTGAGTGGAAAATCATGTTTCACAAATTTAATTGTGTTTTTTGAAACAGTAACCAAGAAAGTAGAAGAGGGCAGTGCAGTTGATGCTGTTCATAAAGACAACATCAACTGCAAGGCCTTTGACAAGGTATCACGTGGTAGGTTGTTGCATAAAGTTAAATCTCAGAGGATCCAGGGTGAGGTATCTAAATGGAAACAAAATTGGCTTCTTGACAGAATTCTAATCAGCAATCTGTAAACTGTCTGTGCTGATATGTGTGCTATTGCAGACCAGAACACCTCATTCACCTGAAGAAGGCTACAAAAGCTGAAAGCTTGCAAGTTTACTATCAAATAAATTGGTTGGATTTAAAATTGGTGTTGTCAGACCTCTTACTGCTACAAGGAAGCACAGCTAACTACTGTGCCACCCCCCAAGTAAGCACAGATCCTATAAATAGAGACCCAAAGTAACATTCTGGGGATCTGGGTTTGATCTTCCCACAGCAGATGGAGAAATCTGAACTCACTGAAACAAAATGTGGAATGAAAAATGTAATAATGACCATGAAACCACAATGAACTGTTGTAAAAACCCACCTGGTTCACTAATGTCCTTTAGAGAAGGAATCCTGCTATCCTTACCCTGTCTGGCTTTCAGATCCGACTCCAGATCTACAGCAATGTGTTTGACTTTTGAATGCCCCCTGTGAAGTATAATAAATGTTGGCCCAGCCAGCAGTGCCCACATCTAGTGAACAAATGAAAAAAGCACTTCAAAGACTAGTGAGAATCTGGAACTCCCTCCTTTAAAAGGTTCAGACTAGGGCTGGGGATAATGGGGCAATTGGACACTTCATTACTGACCTAACCTTGTTACATGTAAGTATTAAAAGTTAGACAATCAAGGTGGGTAAATGGAGCTAAGGTACAGGTCAACTATGATCTAATTAATAGTGGAACAGGCTCCAGAGACAGATTCAAACATGAAGATCAAATAATCTGTTAATAGGATCATTATTTGCACTGGGGTAAGGAGATGTCTACTGATGTGGATTTAATTTACACAGCATTAGGTACAAGTAATAAACAAAATGATAAATGGAATAGACTATAACTAGAATACAATGTGGAGGGAGTTCTGCTAAATTCCTATAATGCCTTGGTGGATCTGTTCTGGAGTACTGAATACAGTTCTGAGCACTACACCTCAGAAGGAATATATTGGATATGTTGGAAGGCATATCGTACAAAATGACGAAACTGTTACCAGGGCTACAATGATTAAATTATGAGGAGAAATTACATCTAGATTGTATTCCCTAGAATACGAAGGATAAAGGGGTGTTTCAATGGAGTTTGTAGGATTTTGAAAGGAACTGCTTGTTTAGATCAAGAGAATATTTTCCATCTGTATTTAGGGCAAGGTTGCTGAATCTTAAAATCAGATGCAGGCTGTTCAGGAGAGAAGTTGGAAAATACTTCTTCATGTAAAGGACAAGAAAAGTGTGGCATTGTTTCCCACTGGAAACTTCTTGATTCAGCATTTTAAATTGGAGTTTGATATGAAATCTAGCTAGGTTGGTGCAGTTAAAATACAAATCAATTACAATGTGGAGTTGTTCAAGGAACAGCTACTGCGTGTCCTTGATAAGTGTGTACCTGTCAGGCAAAGAGGAAGTAGTCAAGTGAGGGGAATCGCTTGTGAAGAGGAAAAAGGAGACTTATGTCAAGATGATATATGAAGGCACAGTTAGGGCCCATGACAGTTACAAGTTAATCAGGAAGGACCTAAAGAGAGGGCTAAGAAGAGTCAGGAGGGTACATGAGAAATCTTTGGCAGGTAGGATCAAGGAAAACCCTAAAGCTTACTACAGGTATGTCAGGAATAAAAGAATAACTAGAGTAAGATTAGGGCCAGTCAAGGACAGTAGTGGGAAGTTGTGTGTGGAATCCGAAGAGGTAAGAGAGGCATTAAATGAACATTTTTCGTCAGTATTCACACAGAAAAAAGACAATGTTGTCAAGGAAAATATTGAAATACAGGTTATTAGACTAAATGGGATTGAGGTTCATGAGGAGGTGGTGTTAGCAATTCTGAAAAGTGTGAAAATATATAAATTTCCTTGGCCGGATGGGATTTATCCTAGGATTCTCTGGGAGGCGAGGAAGGAGATTGCAGAGCCTTTGGCTTTGATCTTTAAGTTGCCATTGTCTACAGGAATAATGCCAAAAGACTGGAGGATAACAAATGTTGTCCCTTTGTTTAAGAAGGGGAGTAGAGACAACCCTGCTAATTACAGACCAGTGAGTCTTACTTCTGTCATGAGCAAAGTTTTGGAAACAATTATAGGAGATAGGATTTATAATCATCTAGAAAGGAATAACTTGATTAGGAATACTCAACACAGTTTTGTGAAGGGTAGGTTGTGCCTTACAAGCCTTTTTGAGTTCTTTGAGAAGGTGACCAAAGAGGTGGATAAGGGTAAAACAGTTGATATGGTGTATATGGATTTCATTAGAGCATTTGATAAGGATCCTCATGGTAAGCTACTGCAGAAGATACTGAGGCATGGGTTTGAGGGTGATTTAGTGGTTTGGATCAGAAATTGGCAAGCTGTAAGAAGACAGGGTGGTGGTTGATGGGAAATGTTCATCCTGGAATTCAGTTAGTAGTAGTGTACCGCAAGGATCTGTTTGTCATTTTTATAAATGACCTGGATGAGGCGTAGCAGAACGGGTTAGTAAATTTGCGGATGACACTAAAGTCGGTGGAGTTGTGGACAGTGCGGAAGGATGTTGCAGGTTACAGAGGGACATAGATAAGCTGCCGAGCTCAGCTGAGAGCTGGCAAATGGTGTTTAATGTGGAAAAATGTGATATGATTCACTTTGGAGGAGTTACAGGAATACAAAGTACTGGGCTAATGTAAGTTGCTCGGTAATGTGGTTGAGCAGAGAGATCTCGGTGTCTATGTGCATAGATCCCTGAAAGTTTGCACCCAGGCTGATAGGATTGTTAAGAAGATGTACGCTGTGTTAGCTTTTATTGGTAGAGGGATTGACTTTCGGAGCCGTGAGATCATTTTGCAGCTGTACAAAACTCTGGTGCGGCCGCACTTGGAGTATTGCATACAGTTCTGGTCGTGCATTGTAGGAAGGATGTGGAAGCATCGGAAAGTATGCAAAGGGGATTAACTAGGATGTTGCCTGGTATGATGGAAAGGTCTTATGAGGAAAGCTGAGGAACTTGAGGCTGTTTTCGTTAGAGAGAAGAAGATTAAGAGGTGACTTAATAGAGACATATAAGGTGATCAAGGGATTAGATAGGGTGGACAGTATGAACCTTTTTCCTAGGATGAAAATGGCTAGCAAGAGGGGACACAGTTGTAAATTGAGGTTTATAGTTATAGGACAAATATCAGAGTAGTAAAAGCATGGAATGCCCTGCCTGCAATAGTAGTAGATTTGCCAACATTAAGGGCATTTAAATGATCATTGGATAAAAATATGGATGATATTGAAATAGTATAGGTTAGATAGGCTTTAGATGGTTTCACAGGTCAGCACAACTTTGAGGGCCGAAGGGCCAGTACTGCGCTGAAATGTTTTATGTTCTACAATATCACTGAACAGTGGGAAGGGCTGGAGAAATTGAATGGCCTCCTCCTGTTCCTACACTGAAATAAGGAGGAGTCCATTGATGGAATCATTATTTACATAGCACTTGAAATCAGAACCAGCACTGCCTGGAAACATTCTACCATTAAATAGACTCTACATCACTTACTTCATCTCCAAGGGGAAATTCTGTAAATGTTCTCCCTCACTTTCAAAGATGTTTAAGCTAAATGTAGAACATTTGTTTGTTTGAACAGTTATCAAGTGGAATTTTGGCTCATTGCTGTTGAAGGAGATTAAATGGGTAGGAAGAAACCATGATAGGTCTGTAAAGGGGGTGGGCTTCAGCATGAAGTGAGACGAGTTGTTTGTCATCATTAAGAGCAGTGGAATTCATTATATAACTGACCTTTCCTCAAACTGTGCTGACATTTGTCTTTACAAAGTACAGGGAAGTTCGAAGGATTGACAGAATTCATGAATTCCACTCATCTTCTTTCACAGCCTGTATAGAGAACTCCAAGTAGAATTCTGTGGTAATATAATCAGGGCCTAGTTTTAAGGCTAATTAAATTGGATATCTTAAATTAAAGAAAGACATATTAAAATCAAACACAGTCAAACCGGAGTTAGGCCAGACTTGATGAAAGTCAAATATACAAAGACACAAGAACATGTTTGAGCCTGGTCCGTCGGTTCACCATCAAAGATCATTGCACTCTACTGAGACCCAGCAGGTGGTCATCACACCCCATTGGAATGCACTGGCCTATTGTTAAAAACTGGTGTTGTGAGACTTCTTACTATTGTTAGAAGCCCAGGTCGGCCAGACTTTGTCACTTAGAGTTCCAGTAGTTATCTGGCAACAGATTTCATGTAAGCGACAGCATGGAGAAGGACACCTGAGGGCAGACTCTGGTGTCCAGTCAGGCAGCTTCTGCCTGACATCAAGAAACCCACTGGGTATTGGGACTCCCCCTCCTGGGACCTTATTGGCCGGAAACCAGAGAAGTTTCTGAAAAGACAGCTAGACAGGGGGATAAAGGTACACATCTCAGACACATCAGCAGCAAAGACTCGACGAGGAAGGCGACCTTGACATCCAGAAGACTGACCTGAGAAGAACGGAAGGAAGAAGCTGCCATCGAGATTCACCTTTGTGATGACAGACCAGAGGGTCTTAGAGAATTGGGCCTGCAGTTTAACCAAACCATCTTTGAGGATAGTATACTTGAATCTGGGGTATCCTCTTGTCTTATGTGCGAATTTAAGGGTTAATAGTATTATTATTAATAAACTTATTGAATCTTTACTTGTGTTTGTCCTTTGTCTATCTTGCCAATAAAGGCACTGGGGTAAAACTTTTGAGTAAGTAAACTGGTCGAAAGTATCTGAGGATTAACAGGTACAACAACTCCAAGGGAAAATTGTTGGTGCGACAACAGTCGGAGGTTTATACTGACGCTGAGACTGGAGAAATCTGACCTTCTGTCTTCGAATTGCTGGAATACTTGACTAATTATTAGCTGAACTCCAAACCAATATGAATAAATTATCAATGTAAGTAATCAATTAATCATCATCTACGAGACATGTCAACGTACTATTCAATAGCAGCCTCAGGAAGTAGTTAGATTAAGTCCAAGACAAAGCTTCTGACTGGGAAGTGTTTTTTGTAAATGAACATACATTGGGATTGTGAATCAGTCTGATCTCAACTAGATGCATGGACCTTGTGATTAAATATACAACACTGGGCATAAATGTTTTACAATTGATAATTGGACAACAATGATTTATTCATGGTGATGACTGGCCCTTAAGAAGGATGATACAGATGATTTGAGTCACTTTTCTCCCTGATGGCAGAACCCATCACAACCCCTTCGCTATTCCACAACTGCACAAATCTGCTTTCACTGCAGGAGTTCATCTTTGACAGTGAATAGACTCCACTCGGAATAGTAGCCATAATTTTCTCCATTTCCTATCTACCATATACCCCAGGCAGGCTCAGCTATAGCTTAAATTGATGCACATAATGGCATGGAGGGTGACTAAACCCCTTTCCTATCATTGCTTATGGCCATGACTTATTGCAGTAATGGGTTTTGTGAACATATGTTCAAACTTGAGATTTAAGCTGAAGCACAAATTTATTCTGATTTGCTTGAAGTGCACAGAATATTCACATTCTCACCTGTTGATCCAAGGAAATATCTCTCTAACACAGATCCATAACCTGTGGGAGTGTCCTGGAGGTCACTGATGATAAATGGCTGTGAGTCAATGTCAGCATTGTTTATGGGCCAGTACTGTGAGTGCATGCTTCCTCCTCCAAACCAGGACACATTCACCATTGAGAAACAATCCTGTGAACAAGGTACAGACAATCTAATTACATATTATATACATCTGTAACACAGAAATAGGCCATTCAGCTTATTGAGATGATGCTCCCTCTATTCCTTCTATCAATATAACCTGTTAATTCTTTCTCCTTCTTAATCATATCTATGTGTTAGAGGGATATGATCCTCAAAGGACAGGGGTTTTAGTTAAATCAGATAGCATGATCAGTACAGGGTTAGAGGGCCGAAAGGGCTGTTCCTGTACTGTAATTTTCTTTCTTCTTTGTAATGAGTCTCAAATTCCTTGCAGTAATGAGTTCCACATTCCTACTGAATCCTCCAATGGATTTATTAGTGACCATCTCATATTCATGGCTGCTAATTTCAGACTTCACCTGACCACATTTACAATATTTCATTTTGAAAAGTGTTAAGAGGAGCCTGAAGAGCATAGAATGTTCTCCACTAAGTTCCTTATCTACTGGAAAGTTATAATAAAAATAATTTGATACATCAATCTCCTACCAAAGCCTATAGGCACTCCATAAGATCATGGTCTCTTTCAACACAATGAATCACCTTCCACAACTTAGCTTCTACCTCCACGATTATGGATTCTCCCCCATTCATTAAAATGCCTTCAACTGCTTGTACATACTCTTCCTCCCAAGATCTCTTGTCTATTTAAACTAGTATTTGCAGGGTAGTTGATTATAATAGAAACTGCAACTTAATCTACACCTCACATAACATTCACACATGTGCACAGTTATGATCCTTACAGAGGCATAACTTTTCAATAAGATAGGGATTTCCATGAAACTAAAAAGAAAATCACTGTACAAGATTTCACTTCCTAAAAACTTTTATTCTAACAAATCAACATAATATAAACATTAATAGTGTGATGTTAGTCTTTTCTGCCATCTTTATTGAAATAATATTTAGCTCCTTTATTCTTCCTACCAAAGTTAATAACTTCATGTTTTCTTATGTCATTTTCCAGTTGCCCAATCCATAAGGACTTGCTTTTTCTGTTGTCGGTGTTCTGTCGTTTCCAATTGTAAAACACACAGAGTAACATATCTCTGCTCTATTCTCAGAGTCCAGGATTTAGCTAAAGACCACCAAATAAAAAAAACTGTTAATATTTGGACAGAACTTTGTTTATTTTCTCTTTGCACAAATACAATGTTATAAACTGCCAAGCAGATCAAAACAGGCAGAAATCAAACCTCACTTTTACTTTTTGTTTCTTAGTTGTTCATCTCCTTGCCAATCCCAGTTTACTTGTGCACTTTTTTGGAAATGAATGATGTCATAGTCAGGAAACCAATCACCTTTCTTTCTCCCAGTCCACTTTATTCTTAAAAGGACACCACACAAAATAAAACCAGCACAAGGTATTTACAACTTCAAGTAGGTAACTCTCCCATTGAACTAAGAGGAATGATGCAAGGCTTGAGACAAGGTTCCATAGTTTGTAAGCTATGTGGGAAGTACTGGATCATGACTCTCACTATTGGTTATTATACATGGAAAGTAATGTTTGAAATTAAATAGACAGCTGGATTGCTTGCTTGACCATAATGTCACCTGAGATCCTACGTTATCAGTGCAACTTATGGGCCGAAGAGCCTATTTGTGCTGTAGTGTTCTATGTTCTATTATTGTCAGCTGAGACTCTGTATTATCATGTATGTTTGCTGATATATATTATATATTTTTTCTGTTTTTCTGGTCATCAATGTAACTGTTTGGAAGCAACAGCAGAGTGAGCTGCACAATTACATCTTTCCTCTTACTAATTTGCCTTGTCTTTTTGTTCTTTGATCCCAGTTGACTCCTAACCCCAATTTAATCCGAATAAGGAAGAGGGCAGAGGATGTCACATAATGTAAGTTTTCAGCAACCACTTCAGCACATGACATACTAATAGTTATATAATCTGCAGGCCACTTCAATGAGTTACAAATGGAATACATAAGCAACATGGGCACCTCGTTTAATGAAGGGTGCAGAAGAGCATGCCAGGAGCAGCACAGGATATATCTAAAAATGAGCAGCCAACTTGGTAAAGCTACCACTTAGGACCAAATGCAAGTTAAATAGCAGAAGCCTGCTAAGTGAATGCAAAGGAAAGGCTGAAGTATTTGCAATCATCTCCATCCAGAATCGCTGAATAAAAATCTACCTCGACTCCTCCTGACGTCCCATCATAAATGCAGTCTTCAACCAGCTCAATTCACTTTGGGTGATTTGAAAGAAACAGCTGAAGATACTGAATGCTTGCATTGGAGGCAGAATAGTGAAGGTTCACTGGATGAGGGCATTGTGTTGTCCTATAATGAGGGATGGAATAAACTGCGTCACATGTTCTACATGTTAGGAAAATGATGGGAGATCTCATCGAAATATGTAAGATTATGAAGAGGTTTGATAAGGTGGATGCTGAGATTGTTTCCACTGGTTTAAAACACTGGCGCACAGTCTCAAAATTAGGACTAAGAGCAAAGAACTCCCCAAAGGGTTGTGATTCTTTGGAACTTTCTTTGGATTGTGGCTACCCCATCACTGAATGTATTTAAGTCTGGGATAGATAAATTTTCATGTTGGGGAATGAAGGCATATGGGGAATAGCAAGAAAATGGAATTTAGGCATAAGATCAACCATGGCCATACTGAATGGTGGAACAACCTCAAGGGCCATTTAGTCTACTCCTATTTCTTATGTTCTCATGTTCTGAATGGTAAATATTCTGGAAAAATCTCAGCAATATCATTGAAGACTCGTGTTCCAGAATCTGCCACACCCTGAGCCAAGCTTTCCAATATAGCTGCAGAACTGGCATCTACCCAGCAATGTGGAAAACTGTCCTGGTATGACCTGCACACCAAAAACAGAGCAAATCCAATCTGGCCAATTACCACCCCATAAGCAAGATGATGGAAGATATTGTAAAGACAAAGTATCAAACAGCAGTTACTCACCAATGCTCAGTTTGAGTTCATCCAGGACCACTCACTTCTGAGTTTCATTACAGCATTGGTTAAATATGGGCAAAAGAGCCAAGCTCAAAAATTGAAACTGCCATCAACATCAAGGCAGTATTTGACTAAGTGTGGCATCAAGATGCTCTAAAAAAGCTGAGTCAATGGTAGCTCTCTTGCCTCTGAATCACAAGATTGTAGGTTCAAGTTCTGATCTATAGATCCTTGCAGCACAATAATCAGGGCTGCCAGTGCAATGAGGAGTGCTACATTGAATGATGCATTAAATTGAGGCTCCATCTGTCCTCTCATCATACGGAAGCAAATGATTCCGTGTCACTATTTCAAAGAAACGCAGGGAACATATCTTTAATCAATATTTATCTCTAATCGATAGCACTGAATCATACAATGTGGAATCTTCCTGCATACAAACTACAACAGTGGCTGTCCTTCAAAAGTACTTCATTGCCAGCAAAGTGCTTTTGAGATATCCTGAGGTTATGAAATGTAATTTTTTTTTTAACTGTCAATTATTGTCTCAATTTGATGGATTCCTGGTCTGTGGATTAGCCAGGTTAGAAAACATTGCAACACTCAGCTTCCCTGACTTTTCTATAATAACATCGCTTCACACAATCACAATTGTCTAGTGGCTGGCAAAGGACGCCCAAATACCCAAGTGCCAAAGACTGACTCAGTCATAACTCATTTGGGTTATCTGTTATGCCTATTAGACAAAGGGATTAATTACTAGGGAGATGACCCTTGCTCCCACACTCAAATCTCAGAGTGGGTGACACTACAGCACCTCTAATTTGCAATGCCTCTATAGTTGTAGTGAGATGCTGATGAATTACAGGGTACTGTGAAGCTTAGTGAGCTGATCCTTTCTGTCTGAGCCCCATATCAATGTTCTCTCTGTTTGCTGCAAGCCTCAGAATCAGTTACAATCTGCTAAGCTCAAGTAGGAATTAAATTCTGCCTTTGAATAACCCACTAAACCAATTCTACTGCTGGTTTACTCTCACCAGATGCTAACTCTGATGTATGAATATTTACAGCTAGAAACAAGGCATTTTAGATTTAACAGCAGAATAAGCAGATACATGAAAAGTGACTTAAATAGTCAAAAGATAAACGATACGTAATAAAACCTGTAGTTATATCCCTTTTCACATCTCCAAACAGCCCAAAGCATATCACCAACAATGCAGTCACTAATGTTATTTAAAGTGTATGGCAGCTGATTTTCACATTGCAAGATCTCACAAACAACAATGATACAAATGACCAAGTGATAAGAGTTGGTTGTTGAAGGAAGGTTGGTCAATTGCCTCAACAACATACTGCAATTGAATGATTCTCAAAGTACCTTAAAAAATTATGAACACAAAAGTCTGGAGCCAAGAAACAAGGTTGGTAAACGTCAGAAAAAGTTCAAATGGTTGCACTTGTACCTTAACATTGAAATCAATCAGGCACGTTGCACCTTAGATTTCTGTGGAGACTGCAGGACTTATTTAAGATGTGCTGGGAGCACAGATCTGGAAGACCCCATTTCTGATAGATCCCATTTTCTCCAGTAGGGGAATGGTGATGGGACATGACTCGCACATGAGTGGGGGGAGCCTGAACACAGCAAGGTCATTTGAGTTCAGTGCTAGTTGAAACAGGCCCTATTTTTGCTGCAGCGTAGGTGTTACTGTCAAAGATTTGCTTAGCAGCAACAACAACAAAAATTTAAAATGCCTGAAAGTTAGAAATTTGCCTAGCAAAAGTGACAAGAATTTAAGAAAGCCTGAAAAGTAGAAATCTGCATAGTATAAGTAACAGCCAGCATTTTATAGAATCTCTACAGTGCAAGAGGAGGTCATTCAGCCCATCAAACATGTGCAAATCGCACCCAGGCTCAATCCCCATAACCCCCCCCCCCCCCCAACACAAAGGGCAATATACCATGGCCAATCAAGCTAAGATGTGGAGATGCCGGCATTGGACTGGGCTAAACACAGTAAGAAGTCTCACAATACAAGGTTAAAGTCCACTTACCTGATGAAGGAGCAGCGCTCTGAAAGCGAGTGGCTTGTGCTACCAAATAAACCTGTTTGACTTTAATCTGGTGTTGTGAGACTGCTTACAATCAAGCTAATCTATACATTTTTGGACTATGGGAGGAAACCAGAGCACCCAGAGAAAACCCACACAGGCATGGGGAGAATGTGCAAACTTGACACAGACAGTCACCCAAAGGCCAAAGTTGAACTTGGGTCCTTGGCACTATGAGGCAGCAGTGCTAACCAGTATGCCACCATGCCACCCTACCTCCAGGGCCAGAGAAGCCCCTAAAAGTGATCAGGGCATTCCAAAGACATGAGAGCATCTAAAAATGATCACAAAAATGTGAATTGCTTTTATAGATAACTCTTATAGAAAGGTCACACATTCCACAGCCAGAAACAATTCACCTAAATGACTGGGTGATTCAGATCTATAAAAATACTAAGTTTCACAAAAGGAAAGAATTTGAGATATGTAGACTGCCGTTTCCCAAGTTTTAAATAACAAAATGGGAAAAAAGTACAACTATTATCCCCCTCCCCTCAGAAGCACACAGGCCAATGCATACCTCACAGCTAGCCAACACCTCACAATCAGAGGCCAGTCCCAACCACACAGCAAGAGGCCAGCTCACAATTCACAGCCAGGAGGTTAAGATACACTTCATGGCAACAGGACCCTGTAGCACCTTTTACTTCTCAGAGATGCTATAGTGTTGCTTTAGAGCCAAAGCATTGCAAAGGCAGTTTAACTATCTTTACTGGACCAGGAAAAAACATTTCTAAGACTTGATCATTAATCCTATATTGTGTGGTAACTTAGTTATTTAATTTGGATGCTGTTTGGGATAAGGAAGTCTTAATGTGTTCAAGGATCATGGATATATTTGGAACACACAATAATGTCTACAGGAATTGTGTTTAGTTAATCGTGCACTAAAGTGTTTTAGACTGTGGTAATTGTTGCGCATTTTTCTTTTACATTAATAAATATTCCTTAATATTGTATATACAACAACTAGATAGTTCCTCACGAGGTCTTACATGATTACTCACAATATTCCAAAAGAATATTCACCACCACAAACCAGAGTTTCAAGTTGGAAAAGTTCAGCATGATTCATGACAGAAAAGTGGGGGCTCTTGACCAGGATGTTAATTCCTCAGTTATTTAGGATTTTTGACTTTTGGAACATGAAGGGAATGAAGGACACACAGAACCAAGTGAGACTATATAATTTAAAATGAGAAGGCCTCAAAAATGACAATTGATAAAGCTCAATTTGGAGATAGAGGGAATCAGGATATTGAATTTGATGATCAGCCATGATCATAATGAATGTCAGAGCAGGGTCAAAAGGCTGAATGGCCGATTCCTCCTTCTAGTTTTTATGATCTTATCTGGAGGAAGACCTTAGCAAGTGTGTAAAACCTAATTGATGGAATTGACAGATAATTTGGAAGTAGTTTTATCTATGGGAATAAAAAGGTTGAGATAACTGAAAGCCTAGCAAGGCACTTAAATATTCCAGAGGGTTAGCTCGACACAATATTTTAGAATTGAGGAAATTAAATTGGTGAAGATGTTTCTAGATGGGAAATTAGTGTGGAGATAAGAGAGGCAATGGTGTAGTGGTATTGTCACTGAACTAGTAATCCAGAGAGTCAGGATAATGCTCTGGGGACCTGAGTTTGAATCTCACCATTGCAAATGATGACATTTGCAGTGAACAAAACTACCAAATTCTGATGATGATCATGAAACTATTGTTGACTGTCATAAAACTCATCTGATACACTAATGTCCCTTAGGGAAGGGAATCTGTCATCCTGACGTGGTCTGGCCTACATGTGACTCCAGACCTACAGAAATGTGATTGATTTTTAAGTGCCCTCAGGGATTGGCAATAAACGTTCACATATGTACAAGCTCTTCCAACATCTAAGGAAACGGATGTCAAGATTTTTTTTTATACTTTTGAGAAAATAGCTGAACAGATAAAATGGCCACAAGATACTTGGACTCTACTCTTAAAGCTTAAATGTGTAGGGAGGACTAGTAAAGTCTATGTGTCTCTATCAGAGAAAAGGTTTGGGGACAATGATGTTGTGAAGAAAGCTACGTTGGGGGTGCTGGTACCAAATGCTGACAGACACAAGTTTCAAGCTGTGAGAAAACAGTCTGGACAGACTTGCATCAAATTCAAATTTTTAAACAGTCATTTTGATAAGTGATCCCTAAAATTATTGCTTACTCAGCATTGGAAGCTCAATGCATTCCCGACTATAGTATGTACAGGAGAAAATAGCAATATTTTATTCATTCGTGTGTCATCAACATTGCTGACTGGCCAGCATTTATTGTCCATCCCTAGTTGCCAGGAAGTTGAGAGTCGTCCAGATTGCAGTGGCTGTGGAGTCACATGTAGGCCCGACCAGGTAAGGATGGCAGATTTCCTTTTCGAAAGGATATTAGTGAATCAGATGGGTTTTCATGACAATCGACAATGGTTTCATGGTCATCAGTAGATCCTTAATTCCAGGGTTTTTTTTATTGAATTCATATTCTACCACCTGCCTTGGCAGGATTTAAACCCAGGTTTCTAGAATATTAGCTGAGTTTTTGGACTAATAATCTAGCAATACTATCACTAATAAGAAAACAGAGACCTCCACACGTTAGCGCACCGGACATATGGGCAACAGCACAATAAATAACTTCTCAGTATAGGAAAGAGATTCTGAGGATAGTTCATGATATTCCATTCGAGGGACTTAAAAAAAAAAGACAAAATCCAAAAACGATTTTATTGATTTGGATTACACAAGGATGTAGTTACCTTTGTCTAACTGGTCACCTCTGATAGGTAATAGGGAAACTGGAAACGGTAATCAGGTCAATGTCTCTGATCCTTATTCCCCGAAATTGAACAGTCTTTTATGAGAGCCCTAACTGACTGTTGCCAAGAAGACAAAACATCTGCTAACTATCATAGATGTATCTACATGAGTCCCTGAAGCCATACTCTTAAGATCTATTATCACTAGAGGAGTTGATCAAGTTCTTTAAATATGGCTTAATGAAAGAGATATAATCAGACCAAGGGTTAAATTTTGTCAAGATCATTCAAAAAGGTCACGTTGGCCTGGAGATCAAACAATATAACTCAGTCTATCATCCAGAATCCCAGGGAGCACCTTAGAGTTAACACCAGGCAGTTTGGAAACAATTGGTGAGAGCTCAGAGCCAAGACTACCCCCTCAAGATTGGAGCAAAAGGATTCCATTTTTAATATTTGTGATTAGGGATGCACCAAATAAATCTGCTAAGGCTTTCAAATTGGTCTACAATCCTGAGGTCAGAGAGTCATTGAAATTAATTTGTTAAGTTATTAATTACAAAGTCAGAGATTACACTTTAATACTATGTCTTGAATCTTAGGGAAAGACTGAATCATTGAATCCCTACAATGCAGAAGGAGCCATTCAGCCCATCAAATCTGCATCAACACTCTGACAAAGCATCTCACCTAGGCACACACCCCCATCCCATCCCCATAACCCTGTGCATTTACCATGGCCAATCCACCTAACTTGCTCATCTTTGCATGCTAAGGGGCAATTTAATGTGGCAATCCACCTAACCTATATATGTTTGGACTGTGGGAGGGAACTCTCACAGACATGGGGAGAACATGCAAACTCCACACAGACAGTCACCCAAGGCCAAAACCGAAGCTGAGTCCCTAGTGCTGTGAGGCAGTAGAGCTAACTGCTGTGTCCCCCCCAAGAAGAAAGACCAATGGGCTTGTGAGGTGGCAAATACTCATGTTGTTACCTGTGTCAGGCAAACCCCTAAAAGCCAAATCTAGCAGACCATATCACACTGAAAGAAAATTGAGTGAGGTCAACTATCTGGCACACACCCCCGATAAACTAAAATCACACAGTGCTATTTAAATATGTTAAAGAAGTATTAGGATAGAGGAGCTGGGAACAGGCATGAAGACTTGATAGTAACAAAGCAGAGGGAAGCAAAAGAGTTAAACTCGGATAACAACTTCCTAAAATTCATTTAGACAATGAAGAAGTACTGTAAAATTAAACTAATGGTCTGCTAGATAAGAACTGGAGTGAACTGACAGACTTACTGCAATCCTAGACATGTGTTTCCGGAAATAAACTGGGCAACTGAGGTTGGCAACACATGGTGTAGATGTGGAGACACCATTTCAATCAAACAACATCCATATAGGTTAAATCCAGCTAAATTATCATGAGTTCTAGTGATTGCAGCTCTACTATCATCATGGTTCCCAAACCGGAAAACCCAGAGGTTGTGCATGGTTTCCAGGAGAGAATTTGCCATAACCAAGAAGGATCCTGCAATAGTTTTGAAGGTGACCCATTGTGGCTTCAAGTTATAACTGATTTATTAACAAAAATACTTAGATATGTACAATCAAGGGTCAAACAGAACTTAAATACACATCTATTCTCCTCTCCTCCCTGGCTCTAACTGAAGTTCCTCCCAGGCCTAGGAAGTACATCCTTGTTCTCAATTGGCTCACCTTTCTGCATCTCCTCTCCATACGGACTGGCCTGATCACATGGCCTTGAAAGATTGCCCCTTACAAAGGGCCATATTACCAAATTTGTTTCCTATTTCACTTTTGGAAAACTGTACTGAAAGAGTTAGACTGTAATAATTTATCACCAAAATAGATTTGGGAAAAGGCTTTTTAACTGAAAGAGCAAAGGAGATCACCACCTTTTTGACACCACAAGGGCCTTATCATAGAACATAGAACACTACAGCACAAACAGGCCCTTTGGCCCACAACTTGTGCCAAACACATCAAAACCTACCCAGCCATAGACCTATCTATAACCCCCAATCCCATTGGATCCCATATACTCATCCAGAAGTCTTTTAAAAGACCCCAGCGAGTTCGCCTCGACCACCACTGACGGCAGCCGATTCCGTTCACTCACCACCCTCTGAGTGAAAAACTTTCCCCTAGCATCCCCTCTGTACTTGCTTCTCTGCACCTTCTGTGCCCTCTCATCGCGACCATTTCAGCCCGGGGAAATAGTCTCTGAGAGTCCACCCTATCTATTCCTCTCAACATCTTGTAAACCTCTATCAGGTCGCCTCTCAACCTTATGCCGATTCAACAATTCAACCTTATCAATTCAACATTATGCCGTTTAGGATGAAAAATACTCCTGCAACCTTTCAGAGGCTCACAAGCAGATTCATTCAAGGGTTGAATCGCTGTGCCGTATACATTGGTGATTTGATGGTGTTGAGCTAGAGTTGGGAAGAGCATTTCCACCACCTAAATGAACTGTTTGACTGCTTAGAAGAAGCCAAACCAATTCTGAGTTGAGTGGGGAGTGAATTTGCTAAGGCCCAAATGTCACATCTGGGACACATCTGGTCAATAGCACCTGAGCTGCAAAATACAGGCCATTTGGGATTTCAAGGAACCCACCACCAAAAAAGAGATTTTAATATTTGTGGGCATAAGCAGTCTCTATTGTGAGTTCAAGCCCAACTTTAGCAGTGTGGTAGCACTACTCACATAGCTCCCAAAAAAGTCAAGTACTTTAACTTAATGGAAGTCAGCCAAACAGCACTCAACCACTTAAAAACTGCGTGACAACTAACCCTATCTGCAGTTTGAACTGGCTGTGGACACGAGTGACATTTGTGTAGGAGCTGTGATATTGCAAGAAGACAAATGTCCATTGAGAAGTCGGCAGGCTATTTCTCAAAGAAATTAAATCATCACCAATAGAACTTTTCAACCATTAAGTAAGAGTTTAAGCCTGGTACTGGCATTACAACATTGAAATTCAGTTTGCCAGTATTCCAGCAGAGACAATTACATATATAGACCGCAACCCCTTAATATTTCAGGAGAAGTTGGCAGATGGACTGCAACGCAGATGACAGATGGACTTCAACGCAGATAAATGTGTAGTGGTCCATTTTGGCAGGAATAATGGGATGAAGGAGTACAATATAAGGGATAGGAGCCTTAGCTGTGTTGTAGAGCAGAAGGATCTCGAGGTCCGGGTCTATAGGACTCTGAAATCGGCCTCGCAGGTGGAGGAAGTGGTCAAGAAGGCGTACGGTGTACTGGCCTTCATTAATCGAGGAATAGAGTTTAGGAGTCAGGAGTTAATGATGCAGCTCTATAAGACTCTTGTCAGACCCCAGTTGGAGTATTGTGCGCAGTTCTGGTCGCCTCATTATAGGAAGGATGTAGGGGCTATTGAGAGGGTTCAGAGGAGATTTACAAGGATGCTGCCTGGATTGGGAGGAAGGCCTTATGAAGATAGGTTGAGGGAGCTGGGACTCTTCTCACTGGAGAGACGAAGGTTGAGAGGCGACCTGATAGAGGTTTATAAAATGTTGAGAGGGATAGATAGGGTGGACTCTCAGAGACTATTTCCCTGAGCGGAAATGGTCAATACGAGAGGACACAGATTTAAGGTGCAGGGAAGCAAATACAAAGGAGATGTCAGGAGTAGGTTTTTCACTCAGAGGGTGGTGAGTGAATGGAACCGACTGCCGTTGGAGGTTGTTGAGGCAAATTCACTGGGGTCTTTTAAAAGACTTCTGGATGAGTATATGGAAAAGAATAGGATAGGGGGTTATAGATAGGTCTGTGGATTGGAAGATGTGATTGACGCAACTCGTGGGCCGAAGGGCCTGTTCTTGTGCTATACGTTTCTTTGTTTTCTCCTGAATACATGAATGATTTTAAGTGATCGCAAGAGTAACCTCCATGAAAAAAAATCTGGTGTTCTGATCCTGTAACTTAACATAGAACATAGAACAATACAGCACAAACAGGCCCTTCGGCCCTCCAAGCCGATAAACCTGTCTAAACAAAAACCGTATGCACTTACGAAGTCTGTATGCTTCTATTCAGGTGTTCATCTTGTTGCCCCCTAGATGTCACTATTGTATCTGCTCCCTCCACTTCCCCAGGTAGCGCATTCCAGACATTCACCACACTTTGTGAAAAAAACTTGTCTTGCACATCTCCTCTAAACTTTTCTCCTCGCACTTTAAATCTATATCCCCAAGTACTTGATTTTTTTTCACTTTAGGGAAGAGCATCAGACTATCCACTCTGTCCAGGTTATCCCTCAACCTCCATCGTTCCAGTGAGAACAACCCAAGTTTATCCGATCCCTTCTCATAGTGAATTCCCTCCAGACCAGGCAACATCCTGATAAACCTCTTCTGTATTCTCTGCAAAGCATCCATATCCTTTTGGTAGTGTGGTGACCAGAATTGTACACAATCTTCCAAATGGAGCCTAACTAAGGTTCGGTACAGTTGCAGCATGACTTATGAATTTTATCCTCAATACCCCGACCAATGAAGGCAAGTATGCCGTATGCCTTTATGACCACTTATCCACCTGTGTTGCCACTTTCAGTGACTGTTGGACATGTACGCCAAGATCTCCCTGCCTGTGAATATTTCCAAGGGTTCTACCATTTACTGCGTAATTCCTACATGCATTGGACCTACCAAAATGCATTATCTCTCACTTATCCACATTAAACACCATCTGCCATTTCTCCATCCAAGTCGCCAAGCATTCTGTATCTTGCTGTTTCCTCTGACAATCTTCTTCACAATCCACAACTCCACCAATTTCTGTGTCACCTGCAAACTTACTAATCAGACCAGCTACATTTTCCTCCAAACCATTTATATATGCTACAAACAAAGTTCGCAGAACCAATCCCTGTGGAACACTGCTAGTCATAACCTTCCACTCAGAAAAAGCATCCCTTTACTGTTACTCTGTCTTTTATGGCCACCTTGCCAGCTCTCTTCTGATCCTATGTGACTTCATCTTTCATACCAGTCTACCATGATGTACTCTGTCAAAGGCTTTACCAAAGTCCATGTGTACAACACTCATTGCCTTTCCCTCATCTATCATCTTCATTGCTTCCTCGAAAAACTTGATCAAGTTCATTTGTTTCCAAATGTGAATAACTCCTGTCCCTAAGAATCTTTTCCCATAACTTCACTACCACTGAACTAAGGCTCACCAACATATAATTTCCTGAATTGTCCCCGCTGCCCTTCTTAAACAATGAACAACATTGGCTACAGCTGAAGTTCCAGAGGACTGGAAGATAGCCAATGAGCCAAAGATTTCTGTCAAACCGTCAGCAATTTCCACCCTTGCCTCCCTCAGTACTCTGTGATAGATTCCATCAGTCCCTCTCTTTGGCGAATACAGAGACAAAACATTCATTTTGTATCTCACTCATTTCCTCTGGTTCCATGCATAGATTCCCTCCACTATCCTTGAGAGGACCAACCTTTCTCTAACTACTCTCTTACTCTTTATATATATATATATATACACAAAATGTCTTAGGAATTCTGTTATCCTGTTTGCCAAACAGTTTTCATGACGCCCTTTAGCTCTCCTAACTCCTTCCTCAAATTTCTTCCTTTGTTCTTTATACTTTTCAAGGGCTGCAGCTGTCCTAAGCCTTTCAGGACTTACAAATACTTCCTTCTTTTTTTAAATAAAGCTCATAATATCCCTTGTTATCCAGGGTTCCTGATACTTGCCACACTTATCCTTCATCCACACAGGAACAAGCTGGCCCTGAATTACCCTCAAACAGCCTCCCCCAGTCTAGACTTACATCTGTTGTGGGGAAAGTTTTGGAAAGAATTATAAGGGATAGGATTTATAGTCATTTAGAAAGAAATGAATTGATTAGGGATAGTCAACATGGATTTGTGAAGGGAAGGTCGTGCCTCACAAACCTTATTGAGATTTTTGAAAAGGTGACCAAAGAGGTGGATAAGGGTAAGGCAGTTGATGTGGTATATATGGATTTTAGCAAAGCGTTTGAAAAGGTTTCCCATGGAAGACTACTGCAGAAAATGCAGGTGCATGGGATTGAGGGAGATTTAGCAATTTGGATTAGGAATTGGCTAGCTGATAGAAGACAGAGGGTGGTGGTTGATGGGAAATATTCAACCTGGAGTTTAGTTACTCATGGTGTACCTCAGGGATCTGTTATGGGGTTGTTTGTTGGATGAGGGTTTAGAGGGATGGGTTAGTAAATTTGCTGATGACACCAAAGTTGGAGGAGTTATAGATGGTGAGGACGGATGTTACAGCTTGCAGAGGGACATAGATAAGTTGCAGAGCGGGGCCGAGAAGTCGCAAATGGAGTTTAATGTGGAAAAGTGTGAGGTGATTCACTTTGGTAAGAGTAATATGTGTGCAGAATATAGGGCTAATGGTAGGACTCTTAGTAGTGTAGATGAGCAGAGAGATCTTGGTGTACAGGTGCATAGATCTCTGAAAGTTCGTACTCAAGTTGATAAGGTTGTTAAGAAGGCGTACAGTGTGTTAGCTTTTATTGGTAGAGAGATTGAATTTCGGAGCCGAGACGTCATGTTGCAACTGTACAAAACTCTGGTGCGGCCACACTTGGAGTATTGTGTACAGTTTTGGTCGTCACATTATAAGAAAGATGTGGAGGCATTGGAAAGGGTGCAGAGGATGTTTACCAGGATGTTGCCTGGTATGATGGGTAGGTCTTATGAGGAAAGGCTAAGGGACTTGAAGTTATTTTCATTAGAGAGAAGGCGGCTAAGAGGTGACTTAATTAAGACATATAAGATGATCAGAGGGTTAGATAGGGTGGATAGTGAGAGCCTTTTTCCTCGGATGGAGATGGATAACACGAGGGGACATAGCTTTAAATCAAGGGGTGGTAGTTATAGGACAGATGCTAGAGGTGGGTTCTTTATTCAGAGGGTAGTAAGGGCGTGGAATGCCTTGCCCGCAGCAGTTGTAGACTCGTCAAGTTTAAGGGCGTTCAAATGGTCAGTGGATAGGCATATGGATAGCATTGGAATAGTTTAGGTTAGAGGGTCATAAAATTGGTTCCACTGGTCGGTGCAACATTGAGGGCCGAAGGGCCTGTACTGCGCTGTAATGTTCTATGTTCTAGACTCTCCAGGTCCTTGGTGATGGTGGTCTTCCCCCAATTTAACACCTTTGTCCAAGAATCAGTTTTATTCTTATCCACAATCACCTTAAAACTTAGGGAATTATGATCATTGTTTCTGAAATGCTCTCCTAATGAAATTTAGGCTCTTTCCCCCATACCAGGTCTAATATGGCTCCTTTCTGTGTTTGCCTATTTGGCGCAGAAGGATATGGGCCAAATGCAAGCAATTGAGATTAGCTTAAGGGTTTAAAAAAAAGACAACACGGACAAGTTGGGCCGAAGGACCTGTTCCATGCTGTAAACGTCTGTGACTCTATAACCCCTGTACATATTTTTTCAAGAAACCCTCCTGGACGATCTTTACAAATTCTGCCCCATCCAAGCTGGTGGCAGTAAGTGATTCCCAGTTAATATAGAGAAAGTTAATATTATCCATCACAATGACCCTGTTATTTTTGCATCTGTTCAAAGTCTGAATGCATATCTGCTCCTCTATCCCGCTGGTTGTTGGGAGGCCGATAATAAACTCCCAATATTGTGACTGCACCCTTTCTATTCCTGAGCTTGATCATATCGCCTCACTGCCTGAACACTCCGGGGTGTCCTCCCTCACTACAGCTGTGATATTCTCCTTAGTAAGAAGTCTGACAATACCAGGTTTAAGTCCAACTGATTTATTTGATAGTGAACTCACAAGCTTTTGAGGTTTCCCTCTTCGTCAGGTGAATGGAGAGTTCTAGCCTCAGACAGTACATCAACAACGCCGGCATCTCCACAGCATATTCTCCTTAACCAGTAATGAAACTCCTCCACCCTTTTACATCCCCCTCTATTCTTCCTGAAGCATCTAAATCTTGGATTGTTTGTCATTCCTTCCCTCTTTCAATCAAGCAACACCAGCATAGTTCAGAGTACTAATCCGAATTTGAAGTTAGAACATAGAACATAGAACACTACAGCACAAACAGGCCCTTTGGCCCACAAGTTGTGCCAAACACATCAAAACCTACCCAGCCATAGACCTATCTATAACCCCCAATCCCATTGGATCCCATGTACTCATCCAGAAGTCTTTTAAAAGACCCCAGCGAGTTTGCCTCGACCACCACCGACGGCAGCCGATTCCATTCACTCACCACCCTCTGAGTGAAAAACTTTCCCCTAGCATCCCCTCTGTACTTGCTTCCCTGCACCTTAAATCTGTGCCCTCTCGTCGCGACCATTTCAGCCCTGGGAAATAGTCTCTGAGAGTCCACCCTATCTATTCCTCTCAACATCTTGTAAACCACTATCAGGTCGCCTCTCAACCTTCGTCTCTCCAGGGAGAACAGTCCCAGCTCCCTCAGCCTGTCTTCATAAGGCATGCCTCCCAATCCAGGCAACATCCTTGTAAATCTCCTCTGCACCCTTTCAATAGCTTCCACGTCCTTCCTATAGTGAGGCGACCAGAACTGCGCACAGTACTCCAAGTGTGGTCTGACAAGGGTCCTATAAAGCTGCAGCATTACCTCCTGACTCCTGAACTCAATCCCTCGATGAATGAAGGCCAGTACACCGTAAGCTTTCTTAACCACATCCTCCACCTGGGAGGCTGATTTGAGAGTCTCATGGACCCGGACCCCAGTTCATCTGCCTTAAGTTCATCTGCCTTACCTGCTATACTCTTCGCGTTGAAACAGATGCACTTCAGAACACCAGTCCCATTGTGTTCAACAACTATCCCCTGCCTGCTCTTCCTCTGAATCTTACTGGCGTTAGTCTGTAGCTCTCACTCAGTTACTTCTCCTGCCGATCTACTGCTGTGATTCCTAACCCCTTGCCATTATTTTAAACCCTTCCGAGTGACTCTAGCAAATTTACCCACCAGGATATTGATGCCCCTCCAATTTAGATGTAACCCGTCCTTCTTGTACAGGTCCCACCTGTCTCTGAAGAGATCCCAAAGATCAAGATATCTGAACCATTCCCTCCTACACCAGCTCTTTAGTTATATGTTTAGTTGCACTTTCTTTCCTCGCCTCACTGGCACTTAGCACAGGAAGTAATCCTGAGATTACACCCTGAGAGGTCCTCTTTTTCAAACTTACTACCCAACTTCCTAAATTCCCTCGCAGGACCTAATCACTCTTCCTGCCTATGTTGCTATTCACCCGCTCTTTCAAAATGTCCCATGCCCGTTCAGAGACATTCTTGGCCCTGGCACCAGGAAGACATGATGTAGAGATGCCGGCATTGGACTGGGGTAGTAAGAACTCAGTAAGAATCTAGCAACATCAATTTTAAATCCAACTAATTTATTTGATAGTAAATTTGTGAGCTTTCAACTCTTTTGTCTTCGTCAGGCAAATGCAGTGTTCTGGTCTGCAATAGCATACCTATCAGCACAGACAGTCACAGATTGAAAACGAACACGGGACAAGGTGGACAGAGTACCCTTTGTTGTCCAGTACTTCCCCGGAGCGGAGAAGCTACGACATCTTCTCCAGAGTCTTCAACATATCATTGATGACGATGAACATCTCACTAGGGCCATCCCCACCCCCCCACTTCTTGCTTTCAGACAACCGCACAACCTCAAACAGATCATTGTTCGCAGCAAACTACCCAACCTTCAGGAGAACAGTGACAACAATACCACACAACCCTGCCACAGCAACCTCTGCAAGACATGCCGGATCATAGACATGGACGACATCATCAAATGTGAGGATACCATTCACCAGGTACACGGTACATACTCTTGCAACTCGGCCAACGTTGTCTACCTAATACGTTGCAAGAAAGGATGTCTCGAAGCATGGTACATTGGGGAGACCATGCAGACACTACGACAGTGGATGAATGAGCATCGCTCAACAATCACCAGGCAAAACAGTTCCCTCCCTGTGGGTGAACACTTCAGCAGTCACGGGCATTCGGCCTCCGACCTTCAGGTAAACATTCTTCAAGGGGCCCTTCATGACACACGACAGCGCAGAGTCGCTGAGCAGAGACTGATAGCCAAGTTCCGCACAAATGAGGACAGTCTTAACAGGGATCTTGGCTTCATGTCACACTATCTGTAACCCCCGTGACTTGCCTGGGTTAGCAAAAAACTTACTGTGCTGTCTGGAGAAAATACACAATTCTCTAACCAATGCTCAGGATTCCCTTCACACACTTTGTTAGCCACTTCAACACTTGAATAGCAGGTTAGATGTAAGGATTCGCATTCTAATCAGCAATCTGTGACTGTCTGTGCTGATAGGTATGCTATTGCAGACCAGAACACTGCATTTGCCTGACGAAGACGAAAGGGTCGAAAGCTCGCAAATTTACTATCAAATAAATTGGTTGGATTTAAAATTGGTGGGATTTAAAATTGGTGTTGCTAGATTCTTACTGAGTTCTTACCAGGAAGACAAACATACCATCCTGGAGCTTCTTTCCCAGCCACAGAAATGCCTGTCTGTACCTTGACTGTGGAGTTCCCAATAACTACAGGCTCTTCGGTGTCTTGACCCTCTCTGTTGAACAGAGCCAGTCATGGTGCCATTGCCGTGGCTGCTGCTGTTTTCCCTGATAGGCCACCACCCCCAACAGTGTCTAAAATAGTATACCTGTTAGAGAGAGGGATGGTCACAGGGAATTTCTGCACTGACTGCCTGCTCCTTCTAGCGGCCTGCATCTTGGGTGTGACCACATCTCTAAAGCTTCTGTCTATGACACTTTCTACCACCTGCATGCTCCTAAGTGCATCCAACTGCTGCTCCAACCTATCCATGTGGTCTGTGAGGAGCTGCAATTGGGTGCACTTCTTGCAGATGTAGTTGTGCAGAATGCTTGAAGCCTCATGAGTTTGCCACATCTCTCAGATGAAGCACTTTACCCTGTTGACTGACATACCATGGATGAATTTATTTATAAATAAAACACTAAAAATTTAGGTTCTAATTAGCTATACAGTCACTGGTGCTAGATTTCCAATATAAATATTAATAGCTAAATACACAAGACCATTTAATTAATTTTATTTTAAAAGAAACTCATTATTTATCCCTCTTGATCGGACATCAAATTAAATTCAGTAACTCAGATTTTCAAATTTGGCCCAGACTCCCTGACAGCTAATCAGGTGATGCGACATCACATTACCATTTTTTTAATGAAACAAAGTCTTAGCTTTACGCAACTGTATCTGCCTGTTCTTGCTTGGCTCCACTCCTGGAATGAAGGCCATGAATCCTAATGTAAAGTACTTATACTTTCACCTTTACCTGTCCCTCTAACAATCAGCTCCTTCCCTCGTGTCCTCTAATGCTGCAGCAGGGCAAGACAACGCCTTGCTTTTAACCCTCAGTGTTTTTTAAAATTTCAAAATATATTTTATTCATAAATACTCTGCAATAAACCATCGCAAAACAAGATTTCTGATAACCACAAACAGTGCAAAAAAAACCAGTCATATTTACAATACTTTACAGTGCTCAGTTACAAGATATTACATCCATTATAGTTCAGTTCTCCTAACTATATACATTCATCACATTTCACTGTGTGCTGTCCTTTTTACAGATTAGCACAGTTACGCAGTCCAAAGGTTTTCTATAGCTACTGGCCTCTTGGTCTGCCTTGGTTAAAAGACTTTAAACGGTGGCCTTTCCCCATTGTGCCTTTGTGATGGCTGCCCGAGGCTTGAGAACATCTCTCAGCAGATAATTCTGGACCTTGGACTCTGCTAGTCTGCAACACTCAGTCGAGGACAAATCTTCGCACTGGAAGATCAGCAGGTTTCTGGCAAACTAAAATGCATCCTTCACCGATTTGGTGACCCTCCAGCAGCAGTTGATGTTTGTCTCAGTACACATCCCTGAAAACAGCTATAGAGCACAGAGTCCTACATCAATGAGTTGTTCAGGATGAACCTCAACAAATACTATTGCATCTCACTCCAGACCTTCTTTGCAAAAGCACATTCCAGAAGGTGGTGTACACCCATCTCACCACCCCTGCAGCCACTTTGAAGGCAGCATGCGATGGCTTTGAGACTCTGAGCGTGCGTGAAGAATCCGACAGGAAGTGCCCTTCTCACCACCAGCCAAACCAGTTCTTGTACTTATTTGTAAATTTTGGTGATGAGCATTCTGCCAGATGACACCGACAGTCTGCTCAGGGAACCATCCAACAGGATCCTTTTCTCTCAGGGTCTCAAGGACACTACTGCTTGATTGCTATGTGGTCAAAGGTGTGTTTCTGGAAAAATTTCTCCATGAAGGACAGATGCTGCAGTACGGTCCAACAACTTGGAGCGTTTTGCAGCAGCGTGGTCAGACGCATCTTTCGCAACTCACAGTGCCTTTTTTTGTGTTAGAGGGAGGGAGGGAAACAGTAATGGGTAACCATTCCTTGACATCAGATCTTCCGCTTCTCACTTTTTGATGTTGTTGTTGGGCCATCTTCTCCCAGAATGCTCCAGTGAAGTCCCTCTGCCATTTCTGCCAGAAGGGTAGAGAGAAAAGGTCATTGCTGATGCTTTATCCAGGGTAGGGTGCAAATTATCTGGAGATCTTCAGTGAAGGAGGCCAGTCAGTCCATTGAGTCTATACCGACTCTCTTTGAAAGAGTACCATATCTGGCCCTCCACACCCCCCACTCCCCAATCCTATTCGTAACCCCACACAATGATACATTTGGAATAGTCAGGAACAATTTATCCTAACTGATTCATCTAAACTATTTATCTTTGGAATGCATGTTCTTGAATTTTTGTGATGTTTAATGAGATAGAACTAATAAGAAAAGAGTTGTGAAATGAAATGAAACAGGTCAGGGGGAGGGTGCTGCAAGTTTGATCAACAAATCAAAGAGATTCAGGACAACCTTGAGATGTTATAACCTCAGAACTTTTGGAAAAAAAGGAAACTTTTTCTCTCTTCCAAAAGCTAATTTACCCACTGGCAAACACAGACTAATCAACCACAGAAGCCACCACAACTGCTGAACAGAACACTTCATTTCAATCCTTCATTCCAAACAATCAACGCTTCAACAACAAACTATGGGCCTGCAATCCTATCTTAAAAGACTGAACCAAATTTCATCTTTATAAGTATATTTTCTCTTTATCTACATTTCATGTATGTATTTAGTTTGTAACTTTATTTTTACTTAAATAATCTACAGCAGTCATTTTGTAATAAGAGAACTTGGTATATTGCTTAAACCTATAGCTTTGCTGATAATTATTTTAAATTAAATGACTCGCAAATTAAATGGAGGGCTACACATGCACAAACAAATTCTTAATTCACAGGCCAGCTAGAGCAAATTGGGGTTTCATGTCAGGGACTGCACCCATTGCAAAACATAACATGATAACACCCACAAGATCCATGGGGAAATCACTGATCTCCTTGTGGGGCTTATTGAATACAAGTTTCTCTGGTAACAAACAGTGGCCTGTACTACACTCCCAGGTCAGGACTAGTGGATCAAGGTGACTGTGCTTCCGTGGATGACTGTCGCCAATTTGCTACTGCTGCTGAGATTGCTGCTGCCTCATCTTTGCCTGACCATAGATACCTGCAAAAACCTCGATAGCCCACCCCTGGTCTTCCCTCCTGTACCTTCTGCTTTTCCTTCTCTCTCCCTGTTTTTTGAACTCTGTTGTGTTTAACATCTGCGGAAAGAGTGCTATAGCCTACTTGGCACAGAGAGGGACTAGTAGATCAAGATGGTTGGGCTTCTGTGGATGACTGTCACCAAATTGTTACTGCTATCTGGACTAGGTTATTGTCTGCTGCTAAGAGCTGCTGAGCAGATAGAGAGGGGCTAAGAAAAGCCTGGAGCCTGAGGCCTAGGAGCTCATAGATCTTTTCAACCTTTCAGAGTGAAGGACTGCGTCAAGGCTCATTGCCCAAGTTTCATCAGGGGTCAGCATGTACTGTTAGAAGGGAAGTGTATTTATACGGCTGGGAAGTGAAGACAGTTTTCTGGACTCTTAGCCAGAACCCTGAAGATTGAAACCCTACCACCATCTTCGTTGTTTTTGGGATTTAGAGCCAGGCCCTTCCTGGGCTGAAGAAAACTCCTCCACAATGTCCAGCAGTGGAGGACCCTCTATGGAAGGATCCCTTCTCACCATATCGGGAACCAGGGGTGCAGGGTAGTGCACACATAGATACAAGTGAAAATTGCATCGGTTTACAGACTCCCAAAAAACATGTCCTTTTTGTAGTCTTGTGGGGTACATAGACCATGTCTGTATTGATTATCTTAGGCTGAACTCCCCTTCATCATTTGAAAAACCTTTATTAATGTTTTGTTTGCACTTCAGTCCCTGATCTACAGGCACCCGATACGGAGGGGGACGGGGTAAAATAGAGGACCTCATGAACCTGCTCCAGGGTTTGGACAAGCTTGCCATAAACAGGTCCATAGAACATAGAACATAGGTCCAGGCAGTGGGTGACCAAGGGAATCATCCAACCTAACTGTCTGCCCCTTTACCACAGCTAAATTTGAGGTCAATTGTCCATAAGGAAACGCACGCAATGTCTGTTGAGGCCTTCCATGGCTGGTGGGCAATGCAGGATACTAGGGCGTATTATAGTCCTCTTTAATCACATTTTGGTTTGAGGTTTTAAGTTTCTTTTACACTTTGGTTTTGTTCTGATGATTCTCCCCCTCCCCGGTCCACCTTATATTTTGTCCTCAATTGTTTGATTTCATTTTTGATTTGCCAAGATCGGCCTGAACTTTGAACTCCATTTCTCAGGCCTAACAGCATTGTGGGTATATCTACACCAAATGGACTTCAGGGGTTTAGGGAGGCAACTCATCACTATCAATCTCAAGGGTAATAAATGCTGGCCTATCCAATGATGTGCACATCTTGTGAATGCTTTTTAAAAAATGCCTCTTGTGCATTAAATTTATTTATTAGTATCACAAATAGTTACATTAACACCAACCTATTGAAACATATGTTTAAATATAAGCACATTAGAGCCAATCATCCAAGTATGTTAACTCATGAATTAGTGCTCTTCTGATTTGTACATTAACTCTATTAAGATTACAATGATATTTTAACTCCCAATTGTATTCAAATTCCTAACATAAATTCTTATATTAAAGCCCATCAGGTACCTCAACTCCTCCACAGAGATCTACACTCTGCAGGATAAATATGAGTATATATGCGTATGCAGGTAGGATCAGGATTTAGTTTAATTTCAGATGATTTTTTTAACATAATGAACTTGTTCATAATCATAGCGTTTCAATGTGCTTTTATGTGCTTATGATAAATTTTCACTGAAATGACAAAAGATCTCGGATTGTTACCAGGGTCACATTGGGGAAATAGCTGAGCCGTGTGAAAGAAGAAAAAAATAATTGAACAAGAGTTGACAATTGTTGTCTTCAGGAGAATCATCTTACTTCAGTCGTGTTCGTAATGATATTTATGTCATTATTAATTATCCCAAATCAAATCTTCCCACCCAAAAACTCTGCTTTTCTTAATTTATCACATATATTGATATATCGTGAAAAATATTGTTCCTTGTGCACTATACAGACAAAGCATACTGTGCATAGAGTTCATAGGGAAGAAGGAAAGGAGGGTACCGAATGTAGTGATACGGTCACAGCTAGGGTGTGGAGAAAGATCAACTTAATACGAAGATAGGCCAATTCAAAAGTCTGATGACAGCATGGAAGAAGCTGTCCTAGAGTTGGTTGGTATGTGATCTCAGACTTTTATATATTTTTCCCCTGACGGAGGGTGGAAGAGAGAATGCCCAAGTTATGAGGGATCCTTTATTATGCTGGCTACTTTTTCAAGGCAGCAGGAAGTGTAGTCAGTGTCAATGGGTGGGAGTGATGGATCTGGTTTCATTCACAAACCTTTGTAGTTTCTCATGGTTTTGGTCAGAGCAGGAGCCATCCAAGCCAAGATACATCCGGAAAAAATGCTTTCTATGGTTTATCTAAAAGTTTGAGAGAGTCACAAGGGATGTGTCGAATTTCCTCAGCCTCCTGAAAAAATAAAGGCATTGGTGGGCTTTCTTAAGTATGGTGACGGCATAGAGGGACCAGGAGGTTGTTGGTGATCTGGACACCCAAAAACTTAAAGCTCTCGACCATTAATATTCATCCTCATTGACATAAGCAGGAACATGTCTCAGCTATACTTCCTGAACTGGATGACTAGCTCCTTCATTTCTGCTCACCCCACTGTCCCTGCCCAAACTATACCTTCATTGCTACTTTCAATCTGAATTCTCTAATTGCCATTTCTGCTGTTACGCAGACAACCTTTTTTCATTCTAGGCTAGGTTAAATTTTCCTCACCATTGACTACATTTACACGGGAATGGAGATTGACCCCAACAATTGATATAAACGAGAGAGCTAGATGGTAACATTGTGGGCAAACGCTTCAGTCACTGTACAGTTACCTTGAGAGCCACTTGGCAGTGTCTGGGTGTCCATTCCACTCTGTAACATTCTACCACACTCTGGTTCACTGGTTCCAGTAAGACTTGCAGTTCAGTCATTCCGTCCCAAATGGAGCAGAACTGGCTTTGGTTAAACCAGCAGTGGTTTTTCAGTAGAGTTATTTCGGTGCGGGGCAGGTGCCGGTGCTCGATTTGTGTGAAGATCTTGTCTTGGTTTAGGGATCTGACTGAGAGGGACATGGTCTTCCTGTCCCATACCAGCCCGCTGAACTGTCCCTTTAGGATCCAGTCAGTGTCCGCTTTCTCCACAACCTGCCAGTAAAGGACTCCGATAGTCATCAGCGACAGCAAAGCAACCCCAAGGCAGCCGATCGCCCCTTTCCACGTCTCGTTCATCTCCTTGACGCCAGGCTCCAGGCTGGCATCGCCCCCGGGGCTGGGTATATCTCTGCCCCGTCTGACCATGTCCAGGGTCCGGCCCTAACGCCTCCTGAGCCCTCCCCGGCAAGGGAAAAAAGCAGCGCAATCCCTGCAACAAGTCTGCTCCTGAACACTCACTCAGTGAACTCGCTCAGTCTATACACTACAAACAAGGCAGACACATGACCCGGGCTGGAACAGGACCAAAATCACACAGCTACCCCAGTTAGACCCGAAACACAATCAGATAGACCTGAGTTAAAACTGGAGCAAAATAAGAGATGGATCAAATTTAAACCAGAGCAAAATCACAGTTCGTAAAACTAAGTGTACCTGATTAACTACGACCTTATAAAGTTCAAGCCCCCCAAATTTTAAAATAGTGGAAAGATAGTTTAGAGAACCAGGGTAGAAAATACTCAGATTTTTTTGTTGATAGTAGAATACTATGCCTAGTTAATTAAAACGAATAAAATAAGGCGGGGAGTGGGGTTAACACGTTTACTTTTATTAATTAAACGTTAACTAGAAGATGAAAATGGCAGTTCGGGGTATCAGGTGCTCGACATGTGGCAACTCAAAGAGTCCAACTATCCGAATGGCTTCGTTTGCAGCAAATGTGTACAGCTACTGGTCACTTAGATCAACCGGAGCAGCAGGAAGCCGAAAAGATTAGTCACAAGAGTTTCAGGAAGATGGACATACCCAAAGTTGAGGAAAATCAATGGTTAATGGTCACAAGAGGCAGGTACTTAGTGTAGGAGTCCCTGTGATTGTCCCCCTGTTGGATATGTATACCCTGTTAGGTACTGGAGGGGGCTCTGTTGAGCAGCAGGGTAGGTGAAAGTGCAGTCTAGCAGTGGTCATAAAGAAATAGAGGTTTATTGCATGGAAATAGGTCCTTCCACCCAACTTGTCCATGCTGCCTTTTTTTTTAGACCCTAAGCTAATTCCATTTACCTATGTTTGGCCATATCCCTCTACAGCCATGTAACTAAGTACTTTTTAAAAGACACAATTGTACCCACCTTTATTACTACCTCTGGTAACTTGTTCCAGACACATCACTCTCTACGTGAAAAGATTGCCCCTCTGGACATTTTTGTACCTCTCCCCTCTCACCTTAAACCTATGCCAGTGGGAGTTGGGAATGTAATAGTTAGGAGCATAGATTGTGGCCATAGAAATGCCAATCAAGACTCCAGGATAGTGTGTTGCCTTTCTGTCGCCAGGATTAAGGATGTTTTCGAGTGTGCTCAGAACATCCTGAAGAGGGAGCATGAATAACCAAAGGCTGTTGGTACAGATCGGTACCAATGACATAGGCAATAAGAGTGAAGAGTCCTGTAAGGAGAGTTCAGAACTAGGCAGTGAGTTGAAAAACAGAACCTGCAAGGTTGTAGTCTCTGGATTACCCCCTGTTCCATGCAGTAGAGTGCCAAGGAATAGAAAAATAGTACAGCCTAACGTGTGGTTAAAGAGCTGATGCAAGGGAGTTTCAGGATTTGAATCATTGGGATCTCTTACAAGGCAGGTGAGATGAGTCCAAAAAGCTGAAAAGGCACCAAAATCCTGATGGGGAGGTTTGACGGTATAATTTGAGTGGATTTAAACTAATAAAGGCAGAGGATTGGGGAACCAAAGCAGCAGGTCTACTTGTGAATAGAAAGTAGAGGTTAATAGATAAACAAGTGGGGCAGTCTAATGGCCATAGTGAGGGAAAGAAACAAAAGATCAAAATGTGAGCTGAAAGTTGAAGTAATTAACAGATGAAACAGAGTTTTATCAGGGATTAATAAATAAGGATGGAGAGTGTGGAGAGCGTATTGACAAGAAAATATTAGAAGGGAAAGACAAATTGTCAGGATTAATTTAGAAACTTTATACCTCAATGCACCGAGTGTTTGGAATAGAATTGATGAGCTGATGACACAAATAGAGACAAATGGGAATAACCTGGTGGGGATTACTGAAACATGGTTGCAGGACGATCAAGACTAGAATTGAAATCCAAAGATACTCAATATTCCAAAAAAATAGACAGGATGGAATAGAACATAGAACATTACAGCACAGTACAGGCCCTTGGGCCCTCAATGTTGCGCCAACTAGTCTAATGACCTTCTAACCTAAACTATTCCAATGTTATCTATGCCTATCCACTGACCATTTGAACACTCTTAAAGTTGGCGAGTCCACAACTGCTGCAGGCAGGGCATTCCATGCCCTTACTACCCTCTGAGTAAAGAATCTACCTCTGACATCCATCCTGTAACTACCACCCCTTAATTTAAAGCTATGTCCCCTCGTGTTAGGCATCACTATTTGAGGAAAAAGGCTCTCACTGTCCACCCTATCTAACCCACTGATCATCTTGTATGCCTCAACTAGGTCACTTCTCAACCTTCTTCTTTCTAATGAAAACAACCTCAAATCCCTCAGTCTTTCCTCATAAGACCTTCCCACCATACCAGGCAACATCCTGGTAAACCCCAGTCCAATGCCAGCATGTCTACATCGCCCCTAACAAGCCAGAGTTTTATATAAACTGCAAGAATGGAAATAAGGAAAGGCAGGTGACAGAAGAATAGCAAGGGGTCACCTTGGGATCAGTGACTATAATTCCATCAGTTTTAAGATAATTATGGAGAAAGATAGGTCTGACCCAAAAGCTAAAATTCTAAATTGGGGCAAGGCCAATTTTGATGATATTAGACAGGGATATTCAAAAGTTGATTGAGCAAGTCTGGTGGCAGGCAAAGGGACGGCTTGCAAGTGGAAGGCTTTTCAAAATGATGTAACCAGGGTTTAGGGGAAAGCACTTTTAGAGTGCTTACTTTTAGGGTGAAGATCAAAGCTGGTAGAATAGGGAAGCCTGGATGACTCAAGATATTGATCTGGGCAAGAAGAAGGGGCACATGACATGCATAGGAACCTTTGAAGAGTATAGAAGGTGTAGGAGTAGAGATAAGAGAGAAATTAGGAGGGTAAAAAAGGGATACAAAGTTGCTTTGGCAAATCGGGCAAGGGAGAATCCAAGGAGCTTCTACAAATACATAAAGGCTGAAAGAACAACTAGGAACAGAATAGGACCTCTTAGGAATAAAAAAGTAACCTGTGTGCAGATCCACAAGAGATGGGTGAGATTCTAAATGAATATTTTTCATCAGTATTTACTGTTGAGAAAGGCATGGATGTTAGGGAACCTGGAGAAATAAAGTGATGTCTTGAGGAGTGTAGACATTGTACATATTACAGACAAGGAGATGCTGGAAGTCTTATAGTGCTTCAAGGTAGATAAATCTGTGGAATGTGAAGTGTATCCTAGGACAATGTGAGAGGCTAGGAAGGAAATAATTGGTCTCCTAGCAGAGATATTTGAGTCATCGATAGTCACAGGTGAGGTGCTTTTCTAAGTCACATCAGAATTCTGTCACTGGTTCCCCTGCAAATCTAGCAGTTGCATTGAACCTGTACTTGTTGTAAAATCACAAAGGTTAGGGTCGCAATGATTTGGCACCATTTCTACTAACTCAATGATTTTGGACTCCATTTTGCCAGCTACATCTGACTTCTTATAATATTGAATATTGCAGCTCCACACACAGTCAACAGAATCACCTTTTGCTGAGTATCTTCTATTTCATTTGCTTGAAAGAAGTAACTCGTTCTCTCAACATATTGTGGCCAGTCCTAAGTAATCATGTCACTTGACACCAATTTCCCCAAAAAAAAAGTATTGCAAAACTGAATGATATAGGCTCATCAGGATCTGGTGAGGAGGCTTACCAAAACATTTCTTTCACTTCATCACAATATAGTAACTCCAGGAGTCAGCTGTGAAAGAAGCTTGCTTTTATTGCACAAACTTGTGTTAAACACAAGAAGTTTCAACTGGGACTAAAAGACTAATGGATCCTCTTAGGGTCTTGCTTTATATAGTGCTCAGTATATGATATCCACCTGGTTGGCTAATTATCAATCCCCAGGGTGCTCAACTGGGAGGTCAATTAGTAATTCCCCATGTAGATCATGGGGGTTATCACACAGACCCTAGTTAAAACCAGGCCAAAATTATATATAGAGTGAGGCACTAAAAATCTTGGGTGGTTTGGGATCTCCCAGGTAATTGATATGTCCGGGAGCAACTGCACATCCATGGGAGCGAGGAGGTGGCAAAAAATCTCCCACTTTACTGGGAGATCAGGGTGCCTGTGCAATGGCACCCCAAGTGCTCAGCAGCTTACTTCACTGAAGAGCTTAAACTCTAACCACCCTCTTCCTGTAAATAGATGATGATATTGATGTACTTGTTTTTACCCTATGAGGTGCTTTGGTCCACCTTGTTGTCTAACGAGGGGCATACACGCGATGGGTTGTGAGAGGGCTGCTCTTGGATTTTTTTTTTCGAGAGTATCCTAGTGCTTCACGTCGTTAGTATACACTTGACCTGGACCATTTGATGGGCAACACGACAGCTCAGTGACTATCACTGTGCTGTGCAGATACATGGATTTGGGCCTGGGTCTGTGGGAGTTTGCGCATTCTCCCGATGCTTGCGTGGGTTTTCTCCAGGTGCTCCGGTTTCCTCCCACATCCCAAAGATGTGCTCTTAGGCTAATTGGCAAAACAAATTCTCCTTAAATTGTCTCAAATTTGGTTTTTAGTCCATAGATTTATAAACATGGACAGGGATCGTGGGTAGAGGTGGGAACATCAGCGTGGCGGCGCGGGCTCGTTGGGCCGAAGGGCCTGTTTCCAGTGCTGTTTTGTTCTTTGTGCTTTGTTCCTGGTGAGGATTGCATGATAGCTCCTGTTTCACACCGAGTATCAATAAATTGTGGTCCTTACTTCATTGAAAAATGGTGAGAACCCTTTTGATTCTTAGGGTAGAATTTTCCCAAAGAAATGAGAGGTTTTCTCACCCTTTTTTTCAGTGAAGTTGGTGATAATAGGTTTGCAATACAGAGACTGTAATGTGAGTCTTGACTACAAGGCCAGCTACTGAGCTCTAGGGGCACTATTGTGCAGGCACCCAAATCTTTCAGTATACTGGATAAACAGTATACACACTACACAGAGAGATCTGTCACCACCCCCCTGCCCCCCCGCCTTCCTCCCCCATTCACTGATCGTGCACCCGGCCCACCGCACCTCTGATCAACCCCTCCCTTCCCATGCATTATGAAATTGCCCACCTTCCCCCGCATCACATTCCCCCACACCTGTCATGGCCCTGCCTCATGAGGCCCCACCTTCTTGATATTGTCCATGCCTGGTGGGCACTGCCAGGGTGTTCGGCTGGCACTGTCAGTGTGATAGGCTTGCACTGTCAGGCTGTTATGCTGTCAGTACCAGGCTGATACTACCCCATGGACACTGCCTGGCCCTGACTCCGACCACCCGGGTGGCTTCAATGGCCTCTGGTCCCACTGGCAAGACCATCGCATCTAGTTCCCCTTAATCTGAACCATTTGTGATCTCCACCAGTGAGGACCTCGACTGGCAAATAGACTAAGATGAGTGAGGCTGGATGATTGCTAAACATCCCAATAACATTTAAATCAGCCTCGCACCCTTCCTTGGTGTGACACTGATTTTGCTGGTAGAATGCAGCCGACAAGATTGCAAGAGGCAAGAAATCAGGTGTGAAACCGATTTTTCACCTTTCACGCTATCTTACCAACTCACCAGACTGGTTGATTGGCAGTAAGATCCCACCCTTACAATTTTTTTTCAGAAAATATTGCTCCTTAGGTAAAATAACACTGAAATCAAATTAAATGTGTGTTAAAGCAAGACTACATTCAGAAATAAGCCTGAGCTATCACCAAAATCAAAGATAGACCAGAATGAAAACGAGAGCAAAATCAGAAATAGACCCCAGCCAAAAAAAAATCAGGGATTGATCTGAATTAAAACCAGAAAAAATCAGAAATAACTCAAGCTAAAATGATAGCAAAAGTAAAGACAGAACAAAATCAAGTTAAAACAGAACAAAATCAGAAATAGATCCCAGTGAAACCAGAAATAAATTCAGAAATAGTTCGAGGTAAAACCAGTCCAAAATCACAGATAGATCTGAGCAAACACCAAAAATGAGATAGAGTCATAGAGGCTTACAGCATAGAAACTGGCCCTTTGGCCCCACTTGTCCATGCCACCCTTTTTTTTTAAACCCCTAAGCTAATTCCAATTGGCTTCACTTGGCCCATATCCTTTTATACACATCTTACGCATCAGCTCATTGAAGGGCGTACGTGTTCTGAATTGCCAGGGTCTTGGTCTCCTTTTTGATCTGTCCCCTCCTCGAGCCAATAACAGCCTGCCTCCTGCTCATGACCAGTGGCCCTTTTCCCTGTTGTAGCAACATCTGGCCTGGGCTGGTCTTGCAGTGAGCACTTGTCTCTCTCCTCCTCCTTTTTCACAGCAGTGTACAAGATTATGAAGGGGATAGATAAACAGAGTTAAGCTTTTTCCTAGAATGGACTCAAATAGCACGAGGGGTCACTGGCTTAGGGTGAGTGGGGTAAGGTATAATTTGGATGCTAGAAGGAGTTTTTTCACACAGAGGGTGGTGGGGGTATGGAATGCGCTGCCAAGTAAAGTGGTGGAGGCAGGTACTCTGGCGTTATTTAAGAAATACTTAGATGGGCACATGAACAGAATGGGAATGGAGGGGTATAGAAAACTGATTTAAAATAGGGATCATGAGCCTTGGGAGTCCCTTGGAAGTGTGTAAATAGATGATGATATTGATGTACTTGTTTTTATCCTACGGGTGCTTTGGTCCACCTTGTTGTCTAACAAGGGGCATACACGCGATGGGTTGTGAGAGGGCTGCTCTTGGATCTTTTTCAAGACAATCCTAGTGCTTCACATCGTTAGTGTACGCTTGACCTGGACAATCTGATGGGCAACACAACAGCTCAGTGACTATCGCTGTGCTGTGCAGATACATGGATTTGAGCCTGTGTCTGTGGGAGTTTGCACATTCTCCCCGTGCTTGTGTGGGTTTTCTCCGGACGCTCCGGTTTCCTCCCACATCCCAAAGATGTGCTCTTAGGCTAATTGGCAAAACAAATTCTCCCCAAATTGTCTCAAATTTGATTTTTAATCCATAGATCTATAAACATGGACAGGGATCGTGGGTAGAGGTGGGAACACCGGGGTGGCGGCGTGGGCTCATTGGACCGAAGGGCCTGTTTCCTGTGCTGTTTTGTTCTTTGTTCTTTGTTCTAACCTCAAGAATGACCACCAGGTCTATTGGCTCCTTGCCAAAATCTATCTTTGCTCTGGGCGGGAGGAGAGGAAGACAGTCCGTAAGTCATCCATCCTGGATCTGCACCCCCTTCCAGCAACCTGTGTCTTAAAGAGTGTGGATAGAGGCAATCCGACACAATTCCTGCTGCCATGTGATAGTTATAGGACGGATATCAGAGGCAGGTTCTTTACCCAAAGGGTGGTTCGGGAGTGGAATGCCCTGCCTGCAGCAGTTGTAGATGTGCCAAGTTTGGTGGCGTTTAAGAGGTTAGTTGATAAGTATATGGAAGAGAAGGGAATGGTTTAGTTGGGAGGGGCATTGCTTTTTATATTGGTCGGCGCAACATCGAAGGCCGAAGGGCCTGTTCTGTGCTGTAATGTTCTATGTTCTATGTTCTATGTGTCACCTCAACAGGTTGGCAACCACTACTGCACCTTCACCATGGGAAGGGGCGTGGAGGGAATATTATTATGGAAAGGAGGGTGATCTCCTCTCTGAGAACTAACACTCAACAACTCAAAGAGAAGTACTTCCATTTTATAATCTATTAAAGAGTGTGTAAGAAATTGTACAATCTGCCTACAGCAATTTTCAGTGGTTAAATCAAAATAACTACCCGAGGCTCTCTGTTTAAAAGAAACAAGTAACACTTTATTTTAACTAACAGTGAACAGATTAACTAAAATACTAACAAACCAAATATTGTATTTTCGGCATGACCCAACACCGCAATTGTTCAACACTTATTGCAATGAAAGAGCCTCCAGGCAATTCTCATCAAAACTGAGGCTTCACGAATGTTATTCCCCCAAACTGGCTGCAGCTGTTTGCCATTGAGCAGCAGGGGGAGCTCCACATCAGCACAAACGATGCAGACAGTCAATTACACCAGGAATATAGCAACATACAAGGCAGTCCCCTGGTTCATAGAGGGGGGAGCTGGGACAGGTGCTGGATGCTGTGGAGGAGAGAAGGGCAGTCTTACACCCTAGAGATGCTCAGCGGCCCAGGGGTCAGGCCAGCAATGTGGCCTGGGAGACGATGGCAGCAACAGTCAGTTTCCCCTACACTGGCACAAAGGAATGAAGGCCAGTGCCAGGAGAAAATGAATGATGTTGTTTGGGCATCAAGGGTGTCTATCCATTCCGTCCTGACATCAGTCCTATCTGTCACGCCTACAATGTCCATATTGAGCCACTCTTGTGGCCTCCCAGCATCCGAACCTCTTGCAGCTTCTTCCAACCCTTCTGGCACCCACTTCATACACCAGCCTGATGAGACACGGCCCTGGAATACCCCACCCAATCCACTCGCCACCTCCCCCCACCCCCCAACTCACTGGGCCCTTCCAGCCATCAGTCTTTCAAGCCCCCATTCTATCCCTGCAGGAGAAGATGGCCCATAACAGGAGGTGGAGTTCCCAAGCTGTGCGTCCTCAATGCCTTTGAGGGCATTCTCAGTAAAGTTTTACAACACCAATTTTAAATCCAATCAATTTATTTGATAATAAAACAGCGAGCTTTCGACTTTATAGCCTTCGTCAGGCAAATGCAGTGTTCTGGTCTGCAATAGCACTCATATCCACACAGACAGTTACAGATTGCTGATTAGAATGCGAATCTTACATCTAACCTGCTATTCAAGTGTTAAAGTGGCTAACAATGTGTGTGAAGGGAATCCTGAATAATTGGTTAGAGAATTGTGTATTTTCTCCAGACAGCACAGTAAGTGAGGTTTTTTGCTAACCCAGGCAAGTTACGGGGGTTACAGATAGTGTGTCATGAAGCCAAGATCCCTATTAAGACCGTCCTCATGTGTGCGGAGCTTGGCTATCAGTCTCTGCTCAGCAACTCTGCACTGTCATGGAACTGTTGGGGGAAATTCAGAGAAAAGAACTGGGACTGACAGCCAGTTCAGGGTGCACTGAAGAAGCAAAACCTTCAATCATATGACCTGTCTCAAATAGGCTGCAATTTGTCCAGAGACTTGTTCCTTCTTTGCAATTACCCATGAGATCATGCAGACGCTACGACAACTCATGAATGAACGCCATTCGACAATCACCAGGCAACACTGTTCTCTTCCTGTTGGGGAACACTTCAGGGTCACGGGCATTCTGCCCCTGATCTTCAGGCAAACGTTCTCCAAGATGGCCTTCATGACACATGACAACGCAGAGTAGCTGAGCAGAGACTGATAGCCAAGTTCCGAACGATGAAGATGGCTTCAACCGGGATCTTGGGTTCATGTCACACTATCTGTAACCACCATGACTAGCCTGGGCTTGCAACATCTCACTTACTGTCCTGTCTGGAGACAATACACACCTCTTTAATCTATGTTTAATGCTATCTCCACTCACATTGTCTGCACCTTTAAGACTTGATTAGTTGTAAAAAGTCACATTCCAATCAGTATTCTGTAAACTGAGTGTGTTTTTATATATGCCCTGTTTGTGCTCAGAACTTTCCACTCACCTGACGAAGGAGCAGTGCTCCAAAAGCTAGAGGTGTTTGCTACCAAATAAACCAATTGAACTTTAACCTGGTGTTGTGAGATTTCTTATTGGAACAAAAGAAGCCATGAAAGAAATGATGGCATGACTCTTGCGGAGTATCAGTGGTGGCCTCAGAGGGCAAAAATGCTACTCTTGGGGGAATGGGAGATAGAATGAGGTGCTGGGGTCAGGGCTGGAAACTGCATACACTTTGGAGGGAGGGTGGGAATGGATCAATGCCTTTATAATGATTGAGAACAGGAGAGAGAGAGAGAGGCGTCATAAAATCATTGGAGTCAGGAGGAGATGGAGGCCTTGTGCAGGTGGGTATGGGGAGGGAGTGGATCACTCTTCCTGAGATGGATGGGGGGGTGGAAGGGGGCCACTGTCACTCTGCCTGAGATGGGGGTCGCTGCCACTCTGAGATGGTGGGTGGAAAAAGAGGGGTTGCTGCCACTCTGCCTGAGATGATTGGGGTAAGGGGAAGTTGTTGCAATTAGTTGGGGGGGAAGAGGTCACAATCAGTCTGGATGGGGGTGGTGTTGGGGAATAATTTGGTCAGTAATGTTGAGGCAGTGGAGCAATGTTTGTGAGGGCCAGGGGGAGGCATTATCCGGCCCAGGAGGTATGTGGTAGGAGAACAATATTCTCTCATTTCTTTTGTGCATGCACAGTTGGAGACTCCAATCAGAGCTGCAGGATTTCAGGCGTGTTAAGCCCTGCCCACAAGCTTTTGCAGCGCGGTTCAGAATTGCTGATATTTTTGTGTATGGGGGCATCTCAGAATGGGTCTAAAAGTCAGATTAGAAATACCCTACCTTCAACTCCGTCCAGCACTTAGAATGAAAATGGTAAAAGTGTCAGTTCAGAAAGTAAGTTTGATAGTGAATGTGATCGCAGGAGAAAATTGAGAACTACTGTAAGAACATACGACAACAGGAAAGATCAAAGTAGTTCAGAACAAGATATCAGGCGGGATAGAGGGCATATCTTGAAAAGGTCTCGGATATGAATAAGACTATGAATGCTCCAAGGAGTAGAAACCCACATGCTCATGGGCTTTTGGTAGCTTCCAATAAATTAGTTGCAAAAGTTATAAAAGATGCTAAACAGCAAGAACTGCATAGTTGGAGTGAGTTTAGAATATATACTCGGAAGGATCAGACAGGAATAAAGATCTCTATCTCACAATGGATTTGGACAGAAAAAGCAGTCCCTGGTGGAACTTATAAAGCAAAGGCCAAGCTTGTGGCAAGGGGATCTGAGGAAAATTAAGGAGACCAGGAAATAAGGATGGATTCATCCATAGCAGAAAAGGATATTTTAAAGATCTTCTTGGCTCTGTTAGTCACAAAACCCTAGACATGCAAATCAATAGATATCAAAGCTGCCTTTTTGCAGATGAATCAGCTTCAGACATTTTTCTCAGTCCTCCTAAAGAGGCAGCTAACATAGAAGGGTATCCTGAAAGTTAATAAATGTGTATATGGGCTATAGAATAAATGTGTAAATGCGTATAGTGTATTTTTCGGTAAGGTTGCTTTCATTAAATTTAGGTTATTGCCAGTTGAAAACAAATCCTGGTGTGTATTACCGGCACAGTGGAGTAAATCTTTCTGGTATCTTTATGATGTTTTGTGGCGTGATACTAGTGATTTTGAAGCTATTGTGATTTCTGCGTTGAGGAAGGAATTCAAGGTTGGAAGTCAGGTTTCAGGTGCTTTCAAATACATTTGGGCTAGAAATTGGATAAACTGAGTCAGATGTCACTTTACAGTAGCAATTTTATATAGAACATAGAACATTACAGCACAGAACAGGCCCTTCGGCCTTCGATGTTGTGCCGACCAAAATAAAAAGCAATGCCCCTCCAAACTAAACCATTCCCTTCTCTTCCATATACTTATCAACTAACCTCTTAAACGCCACCAAACTTGGCGCATCTACAACTGCTGCAGGCAGGGCATTCCACTCCCGAACCACCTTTGGGTAAAGAACCTACCTCTGATATCCGTCCTATAACTATCACCCCTTAATTTAAAGCTGTGTCCCCTCGTGCTAGCTTTCTCCATCCTAGGAAAAAGGCTATCACTGTCTGGAGAGTATCAGCCAATAACAATATGTCGCGGTAGGACTTCAATTCACCTGATGGTTTCTACAATGGAAAAGGAGTAACCCTGAAGTTTGATTGAGTAACTGAATTGGCTAGGCAGACAGACCAGACCAGACACTAGTTTTGATGTCCAAGAGTTCATTAAATACAAAAAATGAATGATCCTACATTGGAAGACATAATGAGAGCAAACCACACATTGGCCAAACTATAAGTGCAGGAGTGTATTTTGTGGTTCCTGTTTTTGGGTGATCTTAGGCACTCATTGTTTATAGTGATGCATCCTATGCCAATTTGTGCAATGGGTTTTCAAGGACAGAATGTTTTGTAATCTTTCTTTTGGGGAGAAAATAGTAAATATTGCCGTCTTATCTGGGAAACAAAAAAAATATGAACAGTGGTAAAAGCACATTGGCCACTGAGACACGAAGCCTTGTAGGGGCAGTGGATATGGCTTTTCTCCTTGACAGAAATTTTGGATTGGGGATTTGGGTAAAATACCCACTGAGTGTCACATTGATAAGTCACTTTTGGAAAAATGTGCACACAAGAGCATAAATGAGAAAAAGTTACAAATAGACATAGACAGCTTAAAGCAAATCTTGGATAATGGTGAAATATCAGAAGTAGAATGGGTTGATAGTATTTATCAATTGTCCAATTGCTTTACAAAAAGAGGAGCTAGTTCAAAGAAACTTTTAGATATTGTGAAAGGATGTTGTATCTTCCAATAGCTATTTTTCAGGTGTATAAAAAAATCGGGGAAGGGGTAATACAATGTGCTTTATCTTTTCTATGGAGACAAATTTATCAAAACCTTTTTCTTTAAGGAGGGGGGAGTTTGTTCAGAAGGGTTGTCTGCAACCTTCCACTTTATACCTAATTTGTATATTAATTATTTAGTATTACTCACCGGGATATATAAAGGGTTTACAAGTGGCACTGGAGGATGAATGTGTACAGAATCATAGAATCCTACAGTGCAGAAGGAGGCCATTCAGCCCATCGAGTCTGCACAGACCACAATCCCATCCAGGTCCTATTTCTGTAAGTCCACATATTTACCCTAGCTAAACCCCATGACATTAAAATCAATTTCGCATTGATAATCAACCTAGCCCACATATCTTTGGACTGTGGGAGGAAACCAGAGCAGTTGGAGGAAACTCAAGCAAACACAGGAAGAATGTGCAAATTCCATACATTCGGAAGTTGTAAAAGAGAATAAAATGAGTTTGTGAAGAAGCTGGATTTGCATCATCTTTTATACTGGATTGCAAGTGAGAAGCTGAACTTGTGCATCCATCCTTTTTATCGTCCTCGTGATTTTATATATCTCAATAAAGTCACCCCTCATTCTCCTACATTCCAAGGAATAAAGTTTTAAAGTTTAAAGGTTTGAAAGTTTAAAGTGAAAATTTTAAAAGTTTAACAAGAAATAAATTCCTAGCCTGGCCAATCTGTCTGTCTAACTCAAGCCCACTAGTCCTGGTAACATCCTTGTCAATCTTCTTTGCATTCTTTCCAGTTTATTAATGTCTTTCCTATAACAGCATGACCAAAACTGTATAGAATACTTCAAGTGTGGCTTCATCACTGACTTAAACAACTGTAACATAATGTCCCAACCCCTATAATCAATGCCCTAACTGATGAAGGCAAGTATGCTAAATGCCTTTTTCACCATCCTGTCTATCTGTGACATTGCTTTCAGCGAACAATGTACTTGTACTCCTAAATCCTTCTGTTCCTCAACACTTCCTAGGACCCTATCATTCACTGCATATGTCTTACCCTGATTTGACTTTGCAAAAAGCAACGTTTCACATTTATCTATATTGATATCCATTTGCCAATTCTCAGCCTCCTTTTCTAACTGATCAAGATCCTCCTCCCTGTAATTTTTGGTAATCTGCTTCGCTATCAACAATACCTCCTAATTTAGTATCATCCGCAAACTTACTAACCATGCCTTATACGTTAACATCCAAATCATTTATATAAAGAAAGAATAACAAGGGTCCCAACAATGATCCTTGATGCACACCACTGGTATCAGGCCTCTACTCCAAGAAACAATCTTCGACCAAGTCCTTCTGTTTTCTACCATCAAACCAATTTTGAACTCGATTAGCTCATTCTCCCTGGATCCCATCTGACCTAACCTTCCAGACTGCCATGCGGGATCTAATCAAAGGACTTGTTAAAGTCCATGTCTGTTGACCTATCCCCACCCATCCTCTTGGTTACCTCTTTGAAAATCTCTAAAATTATTTCCCATACATAAAGCCATACTGACTATCCCTAATCAGAAAATGAGTATCCAAATGTTGATAGATCCTGTCCCTCAAAAACCCCTCCAGTATGTTACCACTGATGTCAGGCTCATCAGCCTGTAATTTCCTGGCTTGTCTTTACTAACCTTCTTGAACATTAGCCATCGTCCAGTCTTCTGAAACTTTGCTACTGGAAAGAGATGAAGCAACTATCTCTGAAAAGTCCTCTGCAATTTCTTCCTGAACCTTCCATAAGATCCAAGGATGGACTCAATCAGGCCAGAGGATTTATCCATCTTAATGCACTTTAAAGCTGCAACTACCTTCTCCCTAGTAATGTGCATGTGGCTCAAGACATCACATGTTTCTCTTATTTCTTGAGTGTCCATAATTTTCTCTTCAGTAGACAGCAAGGAGAAATATTCATTTAAAATCTCACCCATCACCTGTCGCTCCACGTAGGTGGCCATGATAATCCTTAAAGGGACTTATTCTCTCCCTGGCTACCTTTTTACTCTTAATATAGCGATAGAACGTCTTGGGATTTTCTTAAACTTTACCTGTCAGATCCATCTCATGCCCTCTCTCTATTCCTGGTTTTCCTCTTAGGTGTATCACTACACTTTTTATAGTCGTTGAGGGATTGGCTCTTGAGAAGATGGTGGTGAGCTGCCTTCTTGAACTGCTGAAGTCCCTGAAATATAGGTACATGCACAGTACTGGTAGAAAGGGTATTCAAGGATTTTGACCCAGTGACAGTAAAGGAATATCAAGTAATCCGGAAACCGAGAGCAATGTTCTGGAGACCTAGGTTTCAATTCCACCATGGTAGATAGTGATTTCGAATTCAATAAAAATATGAAATTAAAAGTCAAATAGCAGTCATGAAACCATTGTTGACAGTAATAAAAACCCACTTGATTCACTAAAGTCTTTAGAGAAGGAAACCTGCCATCTGATCTAGTCTACATATGACGACAAACCCACAGCAATGTGGCTGACTCTTAAACACTCTTGCAAGCCACCCAGTTTTAACCAACAGCTAAAACAGCAATAAGGAGTGAAGCTGGACAGACTACCAGCATTGACCTAGACAATGGCAAACTCAGCTCTGTCAAACTTACAAAATCCTCCTTACTTTAACATTTTTCATGGAGAGGGGAGGTAGGGGTCATGTGATGCAAGTGTAGGTGTAGCTATGTTTCTGTGAGCTCTAGCAATACCCATTTTGTAGTCCTTCCAGTTTACATTTATACAGTTCATAATGAACTAATCTGGGAATGAGAACACCCTGGAAGATTTCTAGTTGAGTGTTGGCGACCAAATGCTGAGATATATTAAAAGCATCAACAAAAGAGAGCAGTCAGAAATAACTAGGGTGAAGCCGAGTCCTCAACAAGGTGACTTAATAAATGAATTAGATATCAATTGGCACTCTCAAAGGCATTATAACTGATGACTGCTCATTTTATTAAGGTTATTAATGAGAAACGCATTCTGTTTGTACATGTAGGGATATGGGGGTAGGGCCTGGGTGGGATTGTGGTTGGTGCAGACTCGATGAGCTGAAGGGCATCTTTGTGCACTGTAGGGTTCTATGTTCTATGATTTTATGATATCAGTGCTCATAATATCAGAACTGCAGAATACTAATAAAAGACGTGATGAAGCTGAGAATTGTTACTGTCAAAAATGCAATTTCCAAAGTTGAGGAATCCCTTGAAAAGCAGCTGTGTGCTATGTCAGACTTCCTTGACCATCTGAAGAACTGAGGCCAGAGGAAAAATGCCTGGATTGTTGGTTTGTCAAAAGAGCTAAGGATAATTTTCCAATTAAAATCTTTAAGAACTTTGTAATGATACTGTGCCTTTAAGAAATGTATTTGTGTCATATTTCTTGTGCAGAATTTGTTTTAGCAGTTTATTTTATTATTGGCATCAACAGTCTATGTTGTTAAGCAGCAGCATAATTCATCTTACTTGTTAAATTGTTTGTTTTAATCTGGACTAATTCAGGGTTGTTATTTTAATATTTCCCCTAGGGCTTTTCAGAATGGGACATGCTTTGGGTTTTGATAGGAAAAGTCATGATTGTGTGAGTTTAGGCTCACAGAGAGAAAATAAGCTCAGATGCTGTTTGAGAATTGTAGAGAGAAGAAATAGTTCTGAGTCGCTGGCACTGAGACTGCGATTTGCCAGGAAATAGGTCTATGTCTCTGAAGTTCTATTGCATGAAGGTGTTTCTTTCTCTAGAAACTGTCCAATGAGAGTCAGAAGGCAGATTACTTTCTGTATCAGTCCACAGGGGTTAAATGCTGGAAATCTAGCATCCACAAAAGCATATCTCTTTTGGTGCAAATTGGTTCTGAAAGAGGATGTATGTTTTATGAGGATGTTGCTTAAATCGGAATTATAGAAATAGAGAACTGTTAGGAATTACATTTCGTAATGTTTAAATATTTCCATTGGTAAAAGTTATGCTAGTTTTTTTTGTTATATTCTGTGTTATTAAATAAAGATAGTTTTAATAAAAACTATTTAGTGGGCCAATACAATCACACCTGGAAAGAAACACCTTATACTCACACTAATACCAAAATCAAATGTAGTTAGTGTCTAGACTAACTTCATACTGTATCTTGTAGTTTCTGACCTGGTCCTTAACACTGGCTATCACATTTCTTTAACTTAGAAGCGAAAACTGGGTGCATTAAGTTAGGAAGGACACATTGTGTGTTGTCTCTGAGGCTTAGGGACAATCAAAGACCCCGGCCTATAATTATGTATTTTCATAACTTCAAAGATCACTAAAAAATATTGGAGAAGCTAGATGTTTCTCTATGGGACCTTGCTCTATGATAAACCAAAGCTCTCTTTATTTCAAGATTTCTCAGCGGTAATACAAGGGTTTGATGAAGTTTAAAGATGAATGAAAGCCATTGGATGCTTTACTGTATCCTTCTACACAGAGGGTGACATTTGACAACTCTATAAAGACAGCCATGGGGACTGTTTCACAGAAAACATTACTCCTAGAAGGAGAACGCTTTGCAGGTTGTACAGCACTAGGACTGTGACAAAATATCTTTCTTCCCTTCTTTTTATTCATACACTTATAATGGTGGTATATGTTTATGGTCTCCTTTGCTCCAGTCATGATAAACTGAGCAGTGTCACTGCTGGGAGATGGGAGAGTGGCTTTAGTTTTAATAGGACGGGATAGAATTCAGGAAGGACATTCTGTATCACCCTTTTTATGGTAATTCTGATCTTTTTTGTTGAGAAGTACTCCTTGGTGTAATTATAGAAGGTTTGTAGGTATAGCCTCATAGGACCTCACATTTGGTGAGGAAAACTTCCTTAGAATTAATAGTTTCACTTGTTAAAAATTATTCTGGGGTTACAGAATCATTAATTGGTTCCTGCAAAGATACAGATAAATCTTACATTCTAGAAGAATCCTTTATGTGTCACTGGTGCAGCTGGAGATGGGGGAAGCATGTATTTTAAAGCAAAGCTTTGGAGAGTGATCTTGTCAGCCAGACAACCTGTTTTTTTCTGTCCCACCTCACTTTGACCAGCACTCCCTTCATTCATGTTCTAACTTCCAGCAATTACTGTATCAACTAATATTCTCTCTGAGTTTGCTTTGGCAGTTTCTAATATAATACACTTTCTTTCCACATGCAAAACAGTCTCCTGTTAGCCTGAACTGGGCTATGTCAATCTGTATACTGGGGCTATCTTGAGGCTCCTCTGATGATTGGATTCAGCTTTCATAGTCCAATTCATAATTTCTTGATAAGTGTTTCCCACCAATTAGAGCCAGACTGAATCCTGCAAGATACAGATAAATCTCACATTCCCATCATCTCTTTAAGGGTCCATTACTCCTCCGTCATCTACATAAACTCTGAACTTTCTTTCCCCATATTCTTCTGCTGTTTCCTTCAGAGTCTACTTAATGAGGGTTCCCTTTGTCCAGTTGGCATGTCCCCTACCTAGACCTCACCTTAGGTCCTGTTTAAATCTATCATACTTTTGCTGAATGGGCGTGTTTTGCTCTACTATCCATTGGCTATCTTGTAGGGCAACAGGCAACATTTGCTACATTGGCTCAGTTGGTTTCCCTTTCACCAATAACTTTACATCAACTAAAGTTAAATTATGAACTTCTCTTAATCCATCCATTACATCCCAAAAAGCCAAATTCTGATTGTTATGACAGACTTAACTTATCCATAAACATTTGTTTCTCAGCTGCTGTCAGCGGCACTTTCTGAGCAATGCTCCTCAATTCATGGGAGTTTTCACTATGGTACAAACTGGGGCTATGGGAGCACACTGGTCTGTTGTATTATAGGGAGGGGGATCATTATCATACTGAGCAACTTCCTCTGGTGCACTTTCCCAGATTTCCCATGAGATGCCAGCATTGGACTGAGATAAACACAGTAACAAGTCTAATACCAGGTTAAAGTCCAACAGGTTTATTTGATAGCAAAAGCCATTAGCTTTCGGAGCACTGCCCCTTCATCAGGTGAGTGGGAGTTCTGTTCACTAAAAGGGCATATAAAGACACAAACTCAATTTACAAAATAATGATTGGAATGTGAGTCTTTACAGCTAATCAAGTCTTAAAGGTACAGACAATTTGAGTGGAGAGAGCGTTAAGCACAGGTTAAAGAGATGTGTATTGTCTCCAGACAGGACAGTTAGTGAGATTTTGCAAGTCATGGGGGTTACAATAGTGTGACATGAACCAAATATCTTAGTTGAGGCCGTCTCATGTGTGTGGAACTTGGCTATCAGTCTCTGCTCAGCACCTCTGTGCTGTTATGTGTCATGAAGCCCTTGGAAAACACTTAACGAAGATCAGAGGTCAAATTCCCATGACTGCTGAAGTGTTCCCCAATAGAAAGAGAACAATCTTGCCTGGTGATTGTCAACCAGTGTTCATTTATCTGTTGTCATTGTGTCTGCATGGTCTCCCCAGTGTACCATGCCTCAAGACGTCTTTTCCTGCAGCGTATCAGGCAGACAACATTGGCCGAGTTGCAAGAGTATGTACTGTGTGCCTGGTGGATGGTGTTCTCACATGAGATGATGGCATCCATGTTAATGATCTGGCATGTCTTGCAGAAGTTGCTGTGGCAGGGTTGTGAGATGTCATGGTCACTGTTTTCCTAAAGGCTACGGTACAGTGAAATACCGCAAACCCATGGAAAACCTCACGATGCTCCCCTTCCCAGCTTCCACCGTAAGCACGTTAAAGAACCCATCCCCTATGGACAAGTCCTCTATACACACAGGATTTGTTCAGATGAGGAGGATGACAATAGACACCTCCAGACGCTGAAAAATGCCCTCATAAGAACAGGATATGGCGTTCGACTCATCAATCGAAAGTTCCGACGTGCCACGATGAAAAACTGCACTGATCTCCTCCAAAGACAAACACGGCATATGGTGGACAGAGTACCCTTTGTTATCCAGTACTCCCCCAGAGCGGAGAAGCTATGACATCTTCTCCGAAACTTTCAACATGTCACTGATGAAGATGAATATCTCACCAATATTCTCAAGAACCCCCACTTCTTGTCTTCAAACAATTGCACACCCTTAAACAGACCATTGTCCATGGCAAACTACCCAGCCTTCAGGAGAACAGTGACCACGACACCACGCAACCCTGTCGCAGCAACCCATTCAGCAAAAGTATGATAGATTTAAACAGGACCTAAGGTGAGGTCTAGGTAGGGGACATGCCAACTGGACAAAGGGAACCCTCATTAAGTAGACTCTGAAGGAAACAGCAACCCTGCCGCAGCAACCTTTGCAAGACGTGCCTAATCTTCGACACAGATACCATCATCTCACGTGAGAACACCATCCACAATGTACTCGGTACATGGTCTCGCAGCCCGGCCCATGTTTCTAACTCATACGCTGCAGGAAAGAATGTCCCAAGGCATGGTACATTGGGGAGGCCATGCAGATGCTCCAACAACAGATGATTGAACACTGCTCGATAATCACCCTTAGGGACTTACCTTCCAATGTCAAATGAGTAACTTGGCTCTTCAGCTCAGAGATAGTGTTTCTACTGAATGCCTCCGAAGTCCTCAAGCCGCTTCAAGTGATTCTCATGGGCAATGATGACACCTTGGAGAGATTTAACAGATGATCCAAGCTCCTCTCTCAACTTGTCTATTTTGGCCTGCAACTCAGTGGCCCACCAGTCCAACTTACTGTTCAATCACCTCCATAATTGCTTCCCTGCCCTTTCACACAGCATGCTCTTTTCAGGGATCCCTCCAGGAGAGCGTGGTGAGGACTCTTTCTCTGCCCCTCTGGTCGCACTCCTCGATTTTGGTTTGCCTCCTGCCATTTTGCCAATGCCAGCGCTGGTGGCTTACCCATTTTCTCCAGCCTGAAGTGCTATTTCTTGGTCCATGTATGAAGATGATTCACTGTTTAATCTACCAGAGTTCTTACATGGATTGCTTTTCATCTTACTTCTCCCTTAACTGAGCAAACAGAAGCAGCAAAGCATTCCCAGCCAAGCTGCAAGTTGCAGCTCTTCTCCCTCACTTTAATTCACCCTTGATTGGGTGGAAAAAGAAACAGCACAATGTCCCCAGGTTGATCTGACAGTTGCAGTTTTTATGACACAGGAGTTCTTCCCTCATCTGCGCCCCCCCCCCCCACCTCTTTAAAAGAATTCACACTCCACTGAGTGACAAAACTACAAGATGGTTCCAGGCTGAACTGCAAGTCCCAAAATGCTCCTCATTGAAAACTAGCTGCAAATAATGTGATCCAAAAATAGAAATAGCAGCTTGCAATTTGCAGCGGGACTTCAGTCACTCCTACTTCCCACTTTCATTTCCCTTTCTTAGGTGAAAAAAGAACATAGAGTTTGCAGACTGAGCTGAAATACACATTCCCTCCCCCGCTAAGCACACACAGTAGATTCCAAATGGCAGGAAGGAATCTAAAAATAACCCTTTCCGGTTACTCTCTCTTTGCAACTGCGCTCCAGGTATGTTGAAAGCTTGCTTGATGAATGAACCTTTCTCCAGACCTCATCAAACAGCCGAATTTCAAGAAGGATCTTGCCAACTATGGATCATGCTTCCTCTCACAATACCATCTTTGATTCTATATTACACCAAGTTTAAGCCAAGGATAAACCTCCACTATCTCACTGTTAAAATGCAAACTGGTTAGAGATGGCTACACGCTTTCAGAATTCTCTCCTCCCACCTGCCACAGGAGTCAAAGCAGTGAAGGGGGGACGATGGGAAGGTCCGTTGATCTCGGGTGCAATTTTGTAGAGTTGGGTCGAGTGAGGCCATAAAGCCCCGTTCACTGGATGGAATTTTACCAGCACATCCACCCGAGGTTGGTATGAACCCACTGAGGCCAACAAAAAACGCGGTAAAGTTCCAGCCATTTCGTCTGGTCCTATGTCAAACTCAAATCCTACTGGTGGGCATACTTAAAGAGCTTAAGGAGATATTTGGAAAAGCCTTAGAGTTTGATATTTTGTATTTGATTCTGGGAAATGAGAGAAGGCTGTATATTATCCTAACATTTGGATTGCGAAGAATATCCTTTGCTCCTGGATTAGCAATAATTCTTCTTCTGTTCAGAATTGGCATGAAATTATTCTGGCATTTATCCCAATGGAATTCCCAACCTGTATACTCCAAACCAAATTGGTTGCACTCCAGAAAGTATGGAGCCCTTATTTCAAATAAACAACTTACAAGTTTTTCCATAGGCTACGCAGCATTGTCCCTAATATACTAAATGCACGTACATTGCCAGATTTCTATGACTTTATCCTCTTTCCCCCATCCTATCACTTGTCTTCTCTATCTTTTTGTAAATGCAGAAGTGCTGAGTATACTGAATAATACTGAACGAACAGATTTCATTTCATTTTTCTTTATTTCTCAATGGAGAAATGATCAAATTGTACAGTACCAATTTTGAGGGTGTGTTGCATTGCATGTAAAAATTCTAGTAAAACTTTATTTTTTAAATGATTTACAGGATGAGGTTCTCTAGAACCTAGTGCTAAAATTGAGAGCTGTCTCACAGACAAATCAAGTCAGATGACAGCAGTCATACTCATGGAATAATACTTTACAGATAATGTCCCAGACAGCACGGTCCCCTCGATATGTCCTGTCCCACTGCACAGCATTGGATCCTGCACTTACCTGATGAAGGAGCGATGCTCCAAAAACTCGTGCTACCAACCTAGGCAACTCCCAACTGTATGTCATGATGTGGAGATGCCTAGGTATCCTGAACATCAATTCTGCTCCCATGAAGTTTTATGGCATCAGGTCAAACTTGAGCAAGGAAACCTCTTGATTACCACACAGATGATGAACCAGTACTCCGCCATATTATATGTCACCTAGAGGATGCACTGAAGATGGCATGCACACAGAATGCACTCTGCGTGGAACACTTCAATGTCCGTCATCAAGAATGGTTCAGTAATTCCTAGTACAGACCAAACTGGCTGGGTCCTAAAGAACATAACTGCTAGACTGGGTCTACGGCAGTTGATGAGGGAACTGATAAGAGGGAAAAACATACTTGCTGTCAAGCTATTTTTTGATATCATATGGAGCAAACTGAGTTAGCTGAAGACTTGCATCTGTAATGCTGGAATTCAGAGGAGGCTGAAACAGATCATCCTTCTGGTATTTATGGGTGAAGATGTTTTTAAATGCTTTAGCCTCGTCTTTTGCGTTTATGTACTGGGCTCCCTCATCATCGAGGATGGAAATATTTGTTGAGCCTTTTTCTTCAATGAATTAATTTTATATAGCCACCGATTACTATATATGACACGGCTGCTGAGCTGATGTTTTCTGCAGCAGTCTTATCTCAGGTCTTCCTCTGGTCATATTGATATTGAAAGTTTGTCATGGATGATCTCTGAAACATGCAGAACCAAATTTCAGTGCTTGCCACCATGTAAACCGGTCAGCTGCATTTTTTTCCCAAGAAAAGTCTTCTGCGAGGCAAATGTTTATGAGACTCTTTTTTTATCATTTGTATTATTTTATTGACCATACTGAAATTGTCTACCTTGAGGCAGTTTACCATGGAAGATGGGGATGTTGTAGAGAACTATGTGGGAGATGCATGGCCTACATATCTAAGTTGAATTTTCCCAAGTGGTTTCAATGAACCCAATGAAGGACCTTTTCATATCAATCATACTGACAATCATGTAGATGAACCTGACTAATATTTTTTGGCAAATGACCCTGTGTGTCATATTATAAAATGGTTGAGCTAAACTGAATGGTTAATTCAGAATCATCAAAAGACTAAAGTCACAACAGAAATCAATCCAGAATTAGAAAAGGGCTAATCGTGGTGGTGAAAGTTAGTTTTCATAAAGGCTGAATTAATTTTTAACAGTTTGAATGACTTTGAGGTGTTAAATATTTTCTGTGAAAGGTAACAGTAAGACAAAGGTGCAAATCCTAGAATTGAAATAGAACACATTTCACAAAATGAGGTTTTAGTTATCTTCAGCAAGATTGCGGTCAGTAGCTAACAATCACAGATTTATTGTTACATTTTTTTTACACCTAATATCTTCACAGGGCAGAACCCTATTAAGCAAGCCAATTTTCTGCTCATCAGCTCAAAGTAAGTGTTAAATTCAAGAAGTTATTTCAAAACATTTTGTACATTTTTCTTATGAGATTAACCACAGGGAAAAGTCTGGAATGATGGACTGCCTGCAAAGGTAATTTATGCAGGTAAAATAATAACTTTCAAAAAGGAATTTGATAAATTGGATAGCTCTTTTAAAGAGCCAGCACAGGCATAATGGGTTAATTGCCTCATTGTGCATTGTATCGTTCTTTGATTCTGTGATAGACACCAGCTGATGTACTCAGCGCTTTGCAATTACCTTTCTATGGTCCTGATTAATAGGGAAATGCAAATAGCTGGAGCATTGTCTGATATACATAGACATTATTGAACCCATAGCATAGTGGAAATCTGGAACTCGCTGCCTGAAAAATGGGAAAGACAGAAACCCTCAACACCCTGTCACTTATATAAAACTCTGCAAGTTTTTGTGTCATCCGCAAACTTATTAACCAGACTACCTGTACTTTTCTCCAGATCTTATATATATTACAAACAAAGGTTCAGCCTTCAACACTATTATTTCTACAAAACTCATCTCCAAACTCTATGGCATGGGACCCGGCTCCTTCCTTGGCATTGGAATCCTAGACTTCCTAACCCACAGACTGCAATCAGTAAGGATAAGCAACAACACCTCCTCCATGATCATGCCAACACCAGTGTCCTACAAGGCTGTCCTCCTCAGCCCCTTACTATACTCCTTATACACCTATGACGACATGGCCAAATTCCTCTCCAACCTTGATTTTCAAGTTTGCTAATACTACCACAATGGGTCGGATCTCAAACAGTGATGAGAGTGAGTACAGGAATGAGATACAGAATTTGATGAAATTTTGCAACAATATCTTTATAATAAAGGAGATAATCATTGACTTCAGGAAATGTAGTGGAGGACATGTCCCTTCTCTACATCTATGGGGATGAAGTGGAAATGGTGAAAGTGTCAGATTTCCCAGTGTCCAAATTACCAACAGCCTATCCTGGTTCATCCATGCCAGGCTGAAGTTAAGAAAGCCCAACAACGCCTCTACTTTCTCAAAAGGTAAATGAAATTCAGCATGTCTGATATGACTCACCAATTTTTACAGATGCACCATAGGAAGTATCCTTTCCGGATGTGACCAAAACTGCAAAAACTATAAAAGGTTGTGAACATAGCCCAGTCCATCATGCAATCCAGCCTCCCATCCATGGATTCTGTCTACACTTCTCGCTGCTTCAAAAAAGCAGCCAGTATAAACAAGGACCTCACACACCCCGAACGTACTCTCTTCCATCTTCCATCAGTACAAATATACACGTACCAACTGACTCAAGAACAGTTTCTTCCCTGCTGTCATCCATTTGAATGGCCTACCTTATACTAAGGTGATTTTTCTCTACACTGTAGCTATGACTGTAACACCAGTAGGGGGAAGCTATCCAATAAATGGCAGAACCGTCAAGAGTATAGCTCCCCACTGTTGAATCAAATAAAATAGGAGCACAATCTCAATTCTTAATGGGAAGTTTAGTAGTTCATAGGGCAGCACATGCATTTATTTCAAAAAGGAATAAGATTTATCGGGCTGCACTATTGTAAGTTATTCTAATCAAAATTGCTTTAATTTTGTATTCTGATAGAACATAGAACATAGAACATTACAGCACAGAACAGGCCCTTCGGCCTTCGATGTTGTGCCGACCAATATAAAAAGCAATGCCCCTCCACACTAAACCATTCCCTTCTCTTCCATATACTTATCAACTAACCTCTTAAACGCCACCAACTTGGCGCATCTACAACTGCTGCAGGCAGGGCATTCCACTCCCGAACCACCCTTTGGGTAAAGAACCTACCTCTGATATCCGTCCTATAACTATCCCCCCTTAATTTAAAGCTGTGTCCCCTCGTGCTAGCTTTCTCCATCCTAGGAAAAGGCTATCACTGTCCACCCTATCTAAACCTCTAATCATCTTATATGTTTCGATTAGGTCCCCTCTTAGCCGCCTCCTTTCTAACGAAAACAACCTCAAATCCCTCAGCCTCTCTTCATAAGACCTGCCCTCCATACCAGGCAACATCCTGGTAAACCTCCTCTGTACCCTCTCCAATGCCTCACATCTTTCTTATAATGTGGGGACCAGAACTGCACACAATACTCCAAGTGCGGCCGCACTAGAGTTTTGTACAGTTGCAACATGACGTTGCGGCTCCGAATTTCAATCCCCCTACCAATAAAAGCTAAGACTCCATATGCCTTCTTAACAACTTTATCCACTTGACTGCCTCCTTTCAGGGATCTATTGACACATACACCAAGATCCTTCTGTTCCTCAACACTATTAAGAGCCCTACCATTAGCCCTATACTCTACACATTTATTGTTCCTGCCAAAGTGCATTACCTCACACTTTCCACATTAAACTCCATTTGCCACCTCTCGGCCCAGCTCTGCAACTTGTCCAAGTCTCTCTGCAAACTATAACACCCCTCTTCACTATCTACCACTCCACCGACTTTAGTGTCATCTGCAATTTTACTAATCCATCCTTCAATACCCTCATCCAGATCATTTATAAAAATTACAAACAGCAGGGGCCCCAAAACAGACCCCTGAGGTACACCACTTGTCACCGAACTCCACGATGAATATCTCCCATCAACCAACACCCTCTGTCTTCTATCTGCTAGCCAATTCCTAATCCAATTAGCTAAATCACCCTCTATCCCATACATCTGCATTTTCTGCAGAAGTCTTCCGTGGGCCACCTTATCGAACGCCTTACTAAAGTCCATATATACCACATCAACTGCCTTACCCCCATCCACCTCTTTGGTCACTTTTTCAAAAAACTCAATAAGGTTAGTAAGGCACGACCTACCCTTCACAACACCATGCTGACTATCCCCAATCAATTCGTTTCTCTCTAAATAACTATAAATCCTATCCCTAATAATTCTCTCCAATACTTTGCCCACAACAGAAGTAAGACTCACTGGCCTATAATTCCCTGGAAGGTCTCTCTCCCCTTCTTGAACAATGGGACCACATTCGCTATCCTCCAGTCCTCCGGAACCACACCCGTAACCAACGATGACCTGAAGATCAGAGCCAGAGGCTCTGCAATCTCCTCTCTTGCCTCCCAGAGAAGCCTAGGGTAAATCCCGTCCGGCCCAGGGGACTTATCCAACTTCAAACCCTCGAGAATATCTAGCACATTCTTCCTATCTACTTCGATACCTTCCAGTTTGCTACCCTGTACCTCAGTGTTCTCCATAACTACATTTACATCACCCTGCGTGAATACCGAAGAGAAATATTTATTCAGTACCTCTCCCATCTCCTCAGGCTCCACGCACAACTTCCCACTGCTGTCTATGACTGGCCCTAATCTTGCCCTAACCAATCTTCTATTCTTAACATATCTAAAGAAATCTTTAGGATTCTCCCTAATCCTATCAGCCAAAGTCTTCTCGTGTCCTCTCTTCGCTCTCCTCAATTCACTCTTTAGCTCCCTCCTGGCTAATCTATAGCTATCCATCGCACTAACCGATGTATGAGTTTGCTATGGTTCTCTGCTAAGCATAGTCTTATGGCCAAGTAACAGATAATGATGTGATTTTAGGGATCAGCTGAAGTCAGTATAAACAATAATATGTATTTTGTAGACCTCGGTTAATTGACCATTCTTTCAGGAACCGAAAGCAAAGAATGTTTATTGCAATCAGTGCAGACTGTAGTTTCCTAGTTATCAAGAGTAAAGTTTTTCAAACTAGCTATTGATTGAACTTAAGATGGATACTATTTTCCAAAACACTATCACTTAAGTAGTATAGTGATGATTATTCAAACTTATTTGGGGGATTTTATATTAAATAAATATATGTTTATTGGCTTCTGCAAATTTGTATGAAATTGTGCAAAATGTCATAGAAGAACAGTGACAAAACTTGAACAACTGATTGACAAGGCTGATATCTAGAATTCTATCCAAAGCGTTTGACCCTTTTTATACTGTTACTAGGTTTGTACAGCTCAACAGCAAAACCTGCATAAATTCATATCTTAAATAAGGCTAAAACAGCTCAGCCATTAGCCTTAGCAAATCTGACTTTGGTACTGCAATTGCGCTAAGATCTGGCACCAGAATAATGTAAAAATGTTTTCTCTGAGCTCTTAGTGCATAGTGGGGTTAAAAACATGAGATATATGACTTGGTTAAAGTTATTCTTGCTGCACAGTTTTGTTATACCACCTCCAACTGTAGACTTGTGTTTGAATTTGAAAGCATCCATTGAAAACTGAATAACTAGGTGAGAGGAATAGGTGAAATAGAAATCCCTTTTATCTTTACAACTACCAGGTTGCGTTGACTCCTACTGTTATAGAGTGTGAAAGTATCTTCCTGTGTGAATATATTAACTATCTTCAGTGGTCTGAGTATGCACGACTGACATCATAGTTAGTGTATATTTTTGCAGCTCTAGTCTTACCCAAAGGGACCTGTATAACTAGTTGTCTCTGCATTTTGATCCTTTTATAAGTAAAGAAGATTGAATATTACAACACGTTTTACTATCTTTTTGTAGACAAGTTACTGCATTTTTTTGGACAATGAGGAGAAAATGACAAAGTAAATGGAAAAGAAAAATACAAGGTTCATCAGGTGATACTAAGATTTGCTCACTGAATAGCTAGTTTACAATGTGAGTAGTGGTCAAGGATTTTGATCAACACTTTCATGAGTTTATCGATGCAAGACAGGTTCGCAGCACAGTGACTATGCTTGGGATGCTTAGTGAGTTTGTAGAAGAAAACAGGGACTGGATTGAACGTGGAAAGGTTGAAACACAAACGGAATGGAATTTTTGGCAAATGGAATTGTAGATTTAAAAAAAACTCAATTCTCCACGATGTACGTCAGGCGAAGACTTGCAAGCTAGTGAGGAATTTAGCAACACCACAGAAATCAGGGGACATTCCATTTGTTGATTTTGTTGGACTCTTTCAGAATTACCACAATCCAAAACCCTGAGTGAATGTCCAGCATTTCATGTTCCACAGTCATTTATGGAAGGTGGGACAATCTGCAGCAAATGTTGTTGCTTAATTAAGACAACTTTCTGAACATTGAGAGTTTAGACAAATATTGAAAGGTATGCTCTGGGGCAGACTAGCCTGTGGCTTTAATGAGGATAACATTCAGTGTTGCTTGTTGGGAGAGGTCACACTAACTTTCAAAAAGGTTCTAGAAATTTCTCAGGGCATGGAAACAACTTCCAATAATGCAAAAGACATTCTAAAGGCCAATGGTGATGCCCAAGCAGACACACTGCATCAAGAAAAGAAAGAGGCTGCAAGCTAAACGATGAAAGCAATGGAATGTTTCAAATATGGAGGAATACACTTTGCAAATCATTGCAATTTATGGACACTGTTGCCGCTGTGACAAAAAGGGCCATTTAACTAAGAAATGCAGGGGTGCTAAGTGCAGGTCAAAGACTGAACAGGAAAATCAAATTTAAATTCAACAGCGTATCACCTGGAAAGTTCACAGCAGGCAGAAGAGCGCTATTACAACATGTTTAATGTGAATGAGGAACACAAAGCCTATTCTACATTAGAGGTAAATGGAAAACAAGATCGAAATGGACACAAGAGACTCTGAATTTGCAATTAGTGAGGAGACTTATAGGAAAACCTGGGGCTAGGACCATCAAGAGTATAGAAACACAGAGAGACCTAGGTGTGCAAGTCCACAAATCCTTGAAGGTGGCAGCACAGTTGGAGAAGGTGGTGAAGAAGGCATACGGCATGCTTGCCTTTATAGGAAGGGGTATAGAGTATAAAAGCTGGAGTCTAACGTTGTAGCTGTATAAAACATTGGTAAGACTACATTTGGAGTACTGCATCCAGTTCTGGTTGCCACACTACCAGAAGGATATGGAGGCTTTAGAGAGAATGCAGAGGAAGTTTACCAGGATGTTGCCTGGTATGGAGGGTCTTAGCCAAGAGGAGAGATTGGGCAAACTGGGGTTGTTCTCCCTAGAAAAACAGAGAATGAGGGGAGGCCTAATAGAGGTGTATAAAATTATGAAGAGTCGGAAGCAATGATCACGAGGGGTCACGGGCTCAAGGTGAGAGGGGAGAGGTATAACTCAGATGTCAGAGGGATGTTTTTTACACAGAGGTGTGTGGGGACCTGGAATAGAGTGATGGAGGTAGACATGCTAGGGTTGTTTAAGACTTACCTTGGATAGTCACATGAGCAGACTGGAAATGGAGGGATACAAACGAATGTTCTAGTTGAAGATCAAGAGCCTCAGGAAGTTCCAGAGAATTAATAGATTCCTATCAGTCGTCCAACAAATTTCAAGGCTCACCTTGTCACTTGCGATGGAGCTATTGGGTTTCTTCCATCACTCTCTGTATAACCTGTTGTATGTCTATTTATGTATATTGATGTCTCCTTTTACATGCACAAGCAGTTTGGTCCACCTTGTTGGCCAACAAGGTGCATATACGCGGTGGGTCGTGCGAAGGTTGCTCTCGGATATTACTTCGAGAGTTGCCTAGTGCTTCATGTCTGTTAGTGTACGCTTAAACTGGACCAATTGATGGGAAACACGACAGCTCAGTGACTATCACTGTCTGCTGTACAGTTACAGGGACCCGGGTTGGATCTTCGGCTTGGATCAATGTCTGTGAGAGTTTGCACGTTTGCCCAATGTTTGCGTGGGTTTTCTCCTGGTACTCTGGTTTCCTCCCATATCCAAAAAAACATGCTTTTTAGGCTGATTGGCATCAATAAATTGTCCCTTAATTGGATCTCCCTTAATCTGGCATACATACAATTCCCTAAATTTCCACCCCCTTTAATGTGGAGTTCCACTAGAGGTAGACAAAAACGTCGACAAGCGGTGTAAGACTTGAATAAGGCACTGATTGAATGTGTTAAAATGGGCGCCGCGGGCTGATAGAGCCAAAGGGCTTGTTTCTTGTGCTGAGCTGTTCTTTGTTCTTTCTTGGACACTGGTCCAACTTTGGACGTACACCAGAGAGGCTACCACATTGCTTGGGATGTTAGAGGTGGGTGTTGCATACAACAACCACAAAAGAATATAGCTCCTGATGGTAAAAAGCAAAGGGCCAATTTTACTAGGGTGTGACTGACTCCATAAATTATTTTGAATTGGGATGAAATTAAGCACACACAGATAACACAGGATGTCATTCAAGAATCACCTGAGTTCTTCAAAGATGAACTGAGTCCACGGTCTGACACTACAGTTAAGTTGTTCATAGATCCTCAAGCTAATCCTCACCTTTTAAATCCCTATGCCATGAAAAGTAGAGGAAAAACTGAAGTGGCTGCAAAGACTTGGAATCATTCAGCCCATTCAGTTAAGTTGGCAGTTCCAATTGTTCTTGTTCTTAAATGTGATGGAACTGCGGGAAGGACAAACTTACCATTAATCAGGCCTCCAATCTAGACGCTTACATGTTTCTGCGGATGGAAGATTTGTTTTCCATCCTTGCAATAGACAAGGCGTTTTCAAAACTTGAAATGAGCCATGTCTTTGTTAGAGGAGGTCCCAAAACAGTATGTTGCAATAAATACTTAAGGAAGTTTGTTCAAATACAACCTCTGGTTTTCAGGGTGTCCTCCAGTTTGACGGTTTTTCAAAGGACATTGGATTCCTCATATACCAGTTTACTTTGATGACATTCTGATTCCTTGGAAAACAGATAAGGAGCAGCTCAGCCATCTTGATCGAGAAGTAAAGAGATTTTCAGAGGCAAGGCTGTACCTGAATCATAGCTAGTGCATCTTCCCGGCTTAGAGTGTGAAATGCTTGGATCACAAAATCACAGTGGAGGATCTGTTCCTGGTGAAAGACAAGTCAGAAGTATCAAGGAAACCCCAAAACCCAGAAGTGTATCCAAGTTCAGGTCATCCCTCGGCATGGTAAATTACAACAGGAAGTTTCTGCCTGACGTTTCAACACCGTATCTATTTCACAAAGAAATAAAATGGAACTGGGGTCTATCACACAAGAGAAAGCTTTTAAGGACATGAAAGCAGTTCAACAATCAGCTAATCTGCTGATTCAAACCAAAAGAGAAAATGCTGGCAAATCTCAGCAGGTCTGGCAGATCTATAAGCAGAGAAAAGAGCTGATGTTTTGAGTGCAGATGATCATTTGTCGAAGCTCTTTTTTTTGAGAAAAAAGTGGAAGGGGAAGCAAAGGGGGAGAAGCGATAAGAAAAGGGGGGACAAAATAGGGTGAAAGAGTTGGGGGGGGGAAAACAAATGAAGAAAGGCAATAAAGAAATAAAAAGTAAGAATAGCAAAAAATTAAATAAAATGAAAACAAAAGTGTAGAGCTTACCATCAGAAGTTTTTGAATTCAATGTTGAGACTAAGGCTGTAATGTGCCTTACCGGAAGATAAGATGCTGTTCCTCCAGTTTGCATCAAACTTCACCAGAATATTGCAACAAGCCAAGGACAGACATGTAGGCATAGGAACAGGATCATGTGCTAAAATAGTAAGCATTGGAAGGTCAGGGTCCTGATTGCGCACAGACCGAAGGTGCTCAGCAAAGTGATCATCCAGTCTACATTTGGTCTCTCCGACATAGAGGAGACCACATTGGGAGAAGCGAGTGTACTACATCAAATTGAAAGACTTTATGGGACTTTTCCGGAATCATATGTTTCTAGTCATTGTGCATTCTGAGTAGTTACAATACATCATGAGCAACATTACAGAAGTGACAACAAATTTTTGCAACTTATGGTTCACCAGATTCTCTCATTTCTGATAACAGGACAACGTTTATGAGTGGTTTGCTGCAAGTTTATGCAAAGGAATGGAACACGCAATGTGTGCATTGCATTTTTTTCATCCAGCTTCAAATGGTTTAGCAGAGTGAGCTGTTTAGCCATTGAAAGAAGGATTGAGGAGAATGACAGGTGATATTTTGGGAATCATGCTCTCATGGTTCTTTTTCCAATCACACCACAAACAAGACTCAACTGAATTACTGATGAGTAGAAAGCCAAAGTCTCACCTGAATCTGCTACATCCAAATATCAAAACATGTGTGAAGGAAACAGAAAAAGCAGGACAAATGACGACCATGCTAGGAAGAGACATTTCAACCTGAATGATTATATCTATGTAAGGAATTTTGGCATAACCAACGTTGGCTGACTGGAATTCTTTTCAACTAGAGTGATCCAGTATCTTTGGGAGTCAAACTGACCAATGCAAAAGTTGTTCACAGACACCATTCATCCAGCCATGATCTGGGACAGCAAAAGTTTTAGATGACATGGTAGAAGGAAATGCTCTAGTAGTCATTCAACAGGAAGTGATTCCTGATGCACAAGGATTGCAGTGGACTCTAATCCAGGAGAGAATGAGGAAGAGTCATTCACAGATACTCAAGTAACTCCTGCAATCACAAATCCAACTCCATTGTATGAAGCTCACTTACATCTGCAGAGTCACTAGTGGTATTGCGCAGGTGACAGCATAGTTGCAAAGCTCCTGAACAACTGACCCATAGTTGAGACATGAATTTTATTATGTTTCTTTCCTTAAAGGGTTTGAAATTAAGGTGGGAGAGTGTTATAGTAAGCATCTTCCTATTCCAATGGATATGAGCACATTTGAGTGACATCATCAGTAGCCTACTAGTCAAGAGTCTAATCTTACCACGAGGAACATGTTCCTGCCTCCAGTTCTGAATCCAGTATTTCAATATTTTATAAGTAAATAAGATGGAACATCAGAATGTGTTTCACTATCTTTTAGTGGTGAAGTTACCACATTTCCTTTCTGCACTCTTGGTAAGTGCATCCAGGTTGGAACAATTTGTTTTCTTTTTCAAATAAAATCCAGAGCTGAAATTAATAGAGAAAGGAGAGTCTAAATTTCACCAGAAGCAATCAATTAATCTCCTTGAACCAACACAAAAGACAACTCTAACTGGATTTGAATACTGGGTGCGATTTTCCAAGCCCAATGTGTGCTGCTCAAGAGGCACAGCAGCTGGAAAATGTAAGTGAGGCCAATCATGGCTTTCCCTGGCCATTTTTTATGGCATAATCAGCTTTGTGTCAGGAAACAGTGCAAGACTGATTACCAGATTGAAATCAGTATTTCAATACCGTTAATGAGCCTGGGACAGGCCTGCTATCACCAGCCTAGCACTGCCTGCCTAGGGGAGTAGCATGAGGGGGCTTTCTGGGCAGGCAGCTGGGGGGAAGAGGGGCAGTTGCCACTCTGCATAGTGATCAGTAGGGGAGGGACAATCAAGGCTGACCATGGGGTTGGCAATCTCAGCATGCTGATGTCAGCCTCTTGGGCAGGGCTAGGACCTGCTCCCCAACAATCAATATGTACCCCCCAGCGAACTCTGTAATGCATTGAGTGCTGGAACATATTCAACTAAGTGCAGTCAAAAACAGGGGGGAAAATCTTCAATTTTCCTGTCCAGTGGGCATTTGGTGTCTTTTTGGGGAAATTGTCCCATTATTTTTCGATTTTGGAGCTGAGGATGCAATTTTCAAAGATCTGGAAAGTTCGATCCCCAATCTGGGATAGGTTAACTATTGCCAGGACACTGGAAGTAATGTCACAATTCGCCTGAATATCCTCTTTAGAGATTAAAAAATAGCAGAGTTCTTCAGTATTCAGTATTCTACAACAGAATGAGTAAACATCAGGTAAAGTTAAGACTAAAATCATCTGTGTTGGATTCCTCCTTCTACCCTTCATCTCTAATCACTCTGAAAAATCCCAGTTTGAAATTCCCATATTCATGGCCATTTCTTTAGCCATTTCATTTCCCAGCCTTTCCCATTGAGTCAATAATTGACAAAGCGATCGCTCACACTTCCTATCCTACATAATTACCCGATTCTTTTCCATAGGTTCTTGAAAAAAGTCTGCCACCCCCAGCTTCTCCCCCTCCCCCCATCACTTACAATGGCACTTTCAAACACCTACCTGGTTTGTCTTTATCCTCTTTTAGTCCTTCCCTCAAGTCCAAGCATACAAACTTGAATGTATTGGAGTAAAACCTTTAGAAATCCATTGTCTTTGACCATGCTTTCACCCCTTTCTCCACCTCTCTCTTTCACCATTATTTCTCCACTACCTTTCCTGTTTACTCTCTCCCCCAATTCCCCATCAAATACCTATCATTTCCCTATATTCCTTACCGCCTCCCATTTCCTCAATCACTTAACCACTCAATGTCCCCACCCCATGGGGGTGGGAAAAGACGCTTCGAGTATGGGAGCGGGGAGGGAGGTGGGGGTGGGTGCGGGTGGGGGGGCCGGGTGGGTAACGGGGGGGGTGGGGGGGTGGTGGGGTAGTGGGGCGGGGGGTGGGTGTGAGGGGTCTGGGGTGTGTGTCGGTGGGTGTGGAAGCGGGTCGGGGGATGGTCAATCAAGTTGCCATTGTCGAAACGCGGCTGTTTGAAGCTGTTCACATTTTGGTCTGAGGTTTGCGGCCTTCAGAATGTTGTGCGTCTCTGTGCCCGATGCCGCACGCTCTCTGCGCGCTCGTGCCCGCCGTTGGCTGCTCGAGCCCCGCGTTCTACGTGGCGGCGGCTGGATCCCCGGGAGCGCAGGGCGACTGGGGCAGAGAGAGAGAGGAGGCATCGCCGGGGCGATAACGGGGGCGGAGGCGGCGGCAGTGTCTGCTCCTCACCGCTCCATCAACATTACTCCAAATTGGGTGAGTTTACAAGGCCCAGAATATTTGGTCTGCGCCCTCGAACTCACCAACTTTCTGTAAAGTTGATGCAATCTTTCAGAGTCTGAACAACGGAAAGCAATCAGTGTCCTCATAAACCCAGATAAATAGGGAGAAAAACATCCCAACGACCCCCCCCACTCCCCTACCGACCCCCCCCACTCCCCTACCGACCCCCCCCACTCCCTACCGACCCCTCCCCACTACCCTACCGACTCCTCCCCACTACCCTACGACCCCCCACTACCCTACCGACCCCCTCCCCACTACCCTACCGACCCCCCCCCAACCTACCCTATCGACACCCCCCAAACTTACCCTATCGACACCCCCCGCTACCCTACCGACCCCCCAGCTGTCCCACCGGCATCCCTCCCCCCGCTAACTCTGTCCCCCACTACCCCACACCCCTGCTGACGTGCCCCCCTGTGCTGCCCCATCAATGTGCCCACCCTGCGCCACCCTGCTGATGTCTAGTCTTCCCCTCCCACCGTAGGCCCTGCTCCTCTCCCCATCCGCATGCGTCGCCACCATAGACCTTCTCCCCTGCCCGCCCTCGATCCTCCCCTGCCCGCCCTCGATCCCCCCCTGCCCGCCACTTGCCCCCCTCACAACACGTGGGGGCGTGGGTGGGTGGGTGGGAGAGCAGACCTCCCCTCACGCCTTGGGTTTGGGGGTGTTGGGGTGGAATGGGTAGGGGAGGATGGTGAAGGAAGACAGGCCAGAATAATTTTCTGGTTTTGGAGTTGGTGGTAAGGGAGTGGGAGGCCAGATTGTTCTCTGTGAGGAGAGAGGGAGTGATGTGAAAAGGAGTGATGTGTAAAGACTCACATTCTAATCAGTAATTTGTAAACTGTTTGTGCAGTTATATGCTCTGTCTGAGGCCAGAACTCTCCATTCACCTGACGAAGGGAGAAACCCCGAGTTTACTATCAAATAAATCAGTTGGATTTAAACCTGGTATTGTCAGACTTCTTACTAGGAGAGAAGGAGACCAGATTATTCTCTGGCAGGGGCTGTGTTGGGGGATGAGGGAGGCCAAATGGTCCCCTTGAGAGGAGGAAGAGGAAGGCCAGATTGCTGTCTGGTGGGAGGGGAGCAATGGTGGAGGAGGGAAGCCAGATATTTTCTCTAGTAAGAGGGGACGAGGAGGGAGGCCATATTGCTCTCTTCTTTGGGGGGAAGAGAGGAGGGAGGACCAGATCGTTTTCTGGTGCGGAGAGGTGAGAGGGAGGCCTGATGGTTCTCTGGTTGGAAGGGCAGGGTGGAGGAGGAGGGAGGCCAGATGGATCTCTGGGAGGGGATAGGGAGGGCTTCTGCTGCCATTCTGCAGGTGATTGGTGAGGGGGAGAAGGTGACAACGGATTGCAATCGGCCTGAAAGCAGAGGGATAGATGTATAATGGAGACAGTTATGTTGTGGGGATGGGGTGATACTTGTGAGGGCCATTGCTCTCGGCCACTTTATCTGTTTTTTGCAGCCCAGAAGCAATGTGACAGGCATGTTCTTCAAATTTGTTTTCATTGCGCATACGCAGTTAAAAGCTCCAATCAAAGCAGCAGCGTTTCAGGCACAATAATCCCTGCCCACAGTGCGATTTGAAACCTTGATTTTTTTTTCAGGCTAAGTGCGTATGGGGACACCTGAGAACAGGTTGCCAACTCGGATTTGTTTTGCGCCCAGATTCAGCGCTTGGATCAAAATGATAAAATCGCCCCGTGTGTCGATGTTGCAAATTGAACATCAGTTGCTGTTTAGCTATTCAACAAAATCATCCTCTATTTTCCCATACTGCCTCAACATTCTTGGCAGGGTGCATATAAAAATTACATCCAAAGGTGTTAACATCAGTGAACCAGGACATATTTGCATTTAGCAGTTAGCAATTTGGGTGACAGGTACCATTGAATCTTTTGTTCTATCATCGTTATTGAATAGGGAAGGAGTAAATGAAAGCTTTTTGTAATTTTCTGTTGAAACAAACAGTAATTCTTTCCTGGGAAGTGGCTTGAATTTAGATACATCAAAGCAAATTATTTGCCAATTCCAATTGCAGACCTTCCTTTTTCTTATTTTGCAGTTTATGGACAAGTGTTGATCAGCCTGGAATCAGGATGGTGGGACACAAGCAACTCTGGATTCTGGTTGTTGTCTTTTGCATCTTGTTCCTGTCACTGTCCAGTGCAGATATCCACAGAGCCAATGCCAAAAAGCTGGCCCGAAAGGCAGCAGCTGCACAAGCTGCCATTAGGAGCCATAGGTGGTGCCCTGAAAATGTGTTTGAACTCCGCTCATGGTCAGAACTATTCGCTGGAGAACGTGTTGATGCCTGGATCTGCTCTTTGATTGGTTCGGTGATGGTTGGGCTTAGTGGTATCTTTCCTCTCCTTGTCATCCCTATTGAGGCTGGGACAGCACTGAAATCTAAAGGTAAACTTATACAAACTTTTGCAAAGAAAAATTAATGTGCGACTTGTTTCTGAATGTTTAGTTTAGTTGGTCACACATAGTTGTGGTCCTTGTGTATATGTACACTCTTTCTCCCACCCAAAATTTTATGATTTCCTGGGAGAGGTGAGAAATTAGGGTTTAAAACATGGACCAAATTGGAGGGGTGAATAGGAAAATCTTCTCTTACCTTCTAGACAATCAAATAATCCAGGAGATCACTTTGGTTCTATCATTCCTTGTTGCCTTTTGTAAGAGGTAACCTTCACTCCAACTAGAAACAGATCCAGTTTAAAGGAGTTCAGCAATTCACTGCCATCACATAAACGAGCAACCTGTTTGAGGCTCACTATTCTTTATGAGAAAAGAATCACCTCCTGACATCTAACCTAGATGTGGCATTATTAAAAATGAGAACTCTCAGATCTTTTTAACATTTTTAATTGTGATATAATTCTGTTAGGGAACTGCAAATCAAAATCATCAAATTTACTAAATAACCCCAAAATGAAGAAATTGCCTATAAGACATCACTTTCCCTAAATTTTATTTGGAAATGAATCAGAGCCAGTTCAAAATAAACATCAAATAACAGACAAATTGTATTTGAATTAAGAAGGTAAGCATAAATTTAAATTGTCAATATGCCTATTGATTATTTAGCCATCAGAATTTGCATCACTGTCTGCAGAGGTGGCAGTGTTGAAGTGGAAATTTTCCTGCTTCTTTACTGTGATAAAAAGACTCAACAAAATTAATTCCGACAAAATAACTAGTCTTTATTTACAAAAGACTGCATGCAGTATTGGCAGTAACTTGAGCTTGGAGAACAGTCATTACGACTTGCTAATTCATTCTCAAATCCGTGATTACATAAAAAATCAGTTCAGTATTTATACATAATCATTATCAATTTGCGTGATCAGAGCTTATTCAGGAATTTAACCAGTAGTAGCATTATAAGCAATGTCATAAATCATGGTACAGCCTGATGATCTAGAACTTTTTGTCTCATCATTCATACCTTTATCTTTTCCTTTAATAGAACAGGAGAAGGTTGGTGACTCCTTCATCCCTGACCTTATGTTATCTTACACAGCCTTAGGCTATGCGGAATTAGCCTTATCAGGTCTTGACTTTCTCCGGTCTTATTCATATCTTAGGTTATGCGGAGTCAGCTTTCCTTATTTTGTACGAAATAGTTGACCAATTTTCCCACCATGACATTACTTCATTCCTACAACTTCACAGTAGAGTTCCAAAGTTCTTTAGCCTCAGGTACATAGGGACTGAGGTTCTCGCCAAAGAAAATGTGGGAAAATGGAAATAATTCCCGTTGGTTTTTTAGGATACTTACCAGAGTAAATCTCCGATACTCTGTGCAATGCAGAGTGCCTCAGCGTGATTCACTCTGGAAAGTGAAAGGGGTCTGGCTCAATTCCACCTGAGAGGCCAGTAGCATCGTGCTGAGCAAAGGCACTGTGTACGTGCTGATCTGACAAAACGGATACTGGTGCATTGGCCGTTCCGTTCCCTGCCTCTCAATCTCTGGCCTTCCAAACCATCCCTCCATTTCCTTAGGCTCTGACCACGTTCCCTTGTTGCTCCCTGATAGACAGTGCCAAGTGCCTGGTGGGCACTACCTTCCTTACCCCAACCTTCCTGGGACATTTCAATAGCTTCTGTTCCCTCCAATGTGGTCAGGCATCTGTTCCCCATTAGTGGTAGTGGGGAGCAGTCATAAATGCCATTAAGGGAAATACTCCTAACAGGATGAGTGAGGGAAAGGGAAGGGGAGGGATAGAAGGATAGATGCCAGCAGACCACTAGACAAATATCCCAGGCTGGCAAATCATGCTCAAAAAGAATACTTGTGAGACACGTGGAGACCCAGGTGTGCATTCTGAATCTGGTAAAATGATCACTGCTGATGTCTCCATGGCCCACTGCGCCGCTTGAGCAGTGCAGTGGGCTGGGAGAATCCAGCCAGGATTTCTTCCTGCTAAATTGATTTGGTGTTGAGTCACGATCACTAGCAGCTGTATACCATCCATGATCCCTAGAGACAATTCACCTGAACTGCACACTCCTGCAGAACCTCCTTGGCTAAATTTACAGCAGCCTTGGTGACCAAGATTCCCCTGAGACTCCTTTATCTGACCATTTGACTCTGTTAAATGATATGGTCAGCTGTTAAAAACAAGAGGAGAATTGTTCAATTCAGAATCCTTGTTCTTAGATTTAAGTCCTGTTTAACTGTGTTGTGCATGCATGTTTCCTTCTAAGTGTACCTTCTCTGTTCTCTTCTCTACTGTAACTCTACAATTTTGCTACAGCTGTAGCTTTGTCTATCTTTTGTATGTCTGGCCATGTATTTCTTTCTTGTATCTTAAAGTCCTTCCTGTTGGCACTGTTTCCAGGTCAAGAATCACCAAGTCATATGAACTGTAGGCACGGAAGGGGGATTGATGGATGGGTGTGGAGGAGGAGGAGGAGAGAGAAAGAGAGAGAAATTCAATCAGGTTCTCCATTCCAGAACCCGTACTCCCTCTCAGCGACCTGTGCCCCAAAAGACTGTGGATGTTGGCATGCTGACACCATGTCTGGTGCCATATTGAGCTTGGAAAGGATGGCAAGCACCAATTCAGCCTCACCATGCATGCACAGTGAGCATTTAGGAGCGCAGGCACCTGGTGCTGTACTTCCAGGAATGACTAGTTCGTACAGACAGGGTAGGAACACTCCCGTTACCATCACGGGATGGGTTCTCGTGGAGGACCACACTGATGTGTCCATACTGTGTGAAGAGCCACGTTAACACCTGTGCTCCCTTGCTTGGATCATCAATTCTGAGACTTGCTAGTTGTTTATGTTAATGGCGCTAAAGAGGATCAGTTGCATTCAAGGGGCAATACACTCTCCACCAGACAGCTTCCTACCCTTGAGCTCTCCACTCGGCTGCTCCGTACCCCTGAGCTCTCCGCCAGGCAGCACCCCTCACCCCAAACCCCATTCAATCAGAGTGACTTACTTGCATGCTCCATTTTTATGGAGCAGGTGTTTTACTTGCCAGTACAAGCTCCCCCCAATGGAATAATTAAGGTAAAGGAAGGGGACGAGTTGCGTGTAAAAGCCTGCAAATTGAGGTCTCGCCCATTTTGGGCATGCTTCTCATCATACCTGGAATGTCATATTCATAAGACGGGAATTCCATTTTTTTCTTCATTCCCAATCCTGCAACTTCACCTCACTAGAAAATGGGCGAGATGAAGTTGTAAGGTCACCCCTTTACTGTTTTACAACTGTTCACAGTTGCTTTAACTATTGTTTTCAAGACTTAAGCTGGCATCAAACTTTTGGTTAACTCTGAAATCTACTTTCCCACTTTAATTCTGTTTAATTCTGGTTACTGCAACTTTTTAAACTATGTTTACTTTGTTCTTGAGTTCTCCTGAACAATACCTTTGTTTCTGCTCTATTAACTTCAATCTTCCCACGACATTTTTTCTGTCCCAACTCCCTAGTTATATGGACTGTATCTAGGTCTTTGGGAAGTATGCAGGTTTGTAGTTCTTGTGTCCTGTCCAGGAGAGAGATTCACTTCTCGATGTTTCAACTGCAATCAAATTCAGCCAAAACTAAAACTTAAAAGTTTTTCTTCTTTAAAGGCCCCCAGTTACTAAAAAAAACCTAAGTGCTTCTGCCTTTTATTTATTCTTCACTCTGTAAGCCAGAGTGACAATAGCAACCTGTGGGATTTGAATTTGATGTTTTGATAATCTGTATATCAATCTTATTATGGGGATCTTAATATGTCATCAGGGATGTAAGGCACAGCTCACAGCTCCAGAGAGCCAGACAGCAACTGCCAACAGATCACAGCTTGAGAGAGAGAGACGCAGCCAGCAACTGTCTAACAGCACAACAGCCATGTTTGTGTCATAAAAGAAAACCTTATCTCAATTGCAGATATACCAACAGAAGGTAGTGAAGACAGAAGAAAATCAACAAAGACAAAATATTCCACAGACTAACTCCTGTTGCATTTTGAGTGTGATTACAAATTCTATTTTTTTCCTCACAAGTGGAAATTATATATACCTAAACAGTATTCCGTTAGAATAGTGTTTTATTCAATTTGTTAATAGGTTAGTTAGCCTGTTTACTGTTAGGTAAATACAATATTATTTGTTGATTTTACAGAGTCTCAGTTAGTTGTTTTGATTTGACCACTAACAGTTGCTGAAGCACAGATATTACCCCTTCGCTCTCTCATTTTTGACATTATGAAGAAAACCACTACTTTGCTTTGAGTGGTTATGTGTTACTTCTCAGAGAGGATATCACCTTCCATATTGCACATACAGATATCTTGTCCAGTATAAATTTATAGGTTTTACCTTTTCTTACACAGAAAAGATGAACTAAATCCACTGTACCTTATTTCCAATCTTTACTCATTCAGTCATAATCACTTAAGACTACTTTTGCTTTCCTAACAACTGCTCTGAAAGGAGCACAACTCTCAACAGTACCGGAGGCTGGACATTGCGGTTTTGGAAACTGGCTAAGATGAGAAATTAGCTTAGGTGTGTTGTAGTTTTGTTGTGGAGAGAACAATTGTCCATCTTAAGCAATGAAACTAGAAATTCTCCAAGTGGGTCTAAATCTTAATCCATAAGGATTTACTGATTACACTGACGTAGAATTCAGTTGTCAGATTTAACAAGGATGCTGCCTGGATTGGGAGGCAGGCCTTATAAGATAGGTTGAGGGAGCTGGGACTCTTCTCACTGGAGAGACGTAGGTTGAGAGGCGACCTGATAGAGGTTTATAAAAAGTTGAGAGGAATAGATAGGGTGGATTCTCAGAGACTATTTCCCTGAGCTGAAATGGTCACTACGAGAGGACACATTTAAGGTGCAGGGAAGCAAATACAAAGGGGATGTCCGGGGTAAGTTTTTCACTCAGAGGGTGGTGAGTGAATGGAATCGGTTGCCGTCGGAGGTTGTTGAGGCAAACTCGCTGAGGTCTTTTAAAAGACTTCTGGATGAGTATATGGAAACGAATGCGATAGGGGGTTATAGATAGGTCTGTGGATTAGTAGATGTGATCGGCGCAACTCGTGGGCCGAAGGGCCTGTTTGTGCTGTATTGTTCTATGTTCTATGACACTTCAGTTGGACTGAAAGCTATCAAGTTAACTCATTGATCTACTTTTTTACTGTCTAGTGGTCATTACTGTCACACTACAGTCAATTATTAACAGATACATCGATATCTGACCAACATACTAATACAACATTTTAGTGAATTTGTAACTGTCTTATGTACCATTGATGGACGCAGCTTGACTTCCGTGCTTTTCTTTTTCTACCATTGTAGACGGGTCCCAACGTTTGAAACGGCTGTTGAGTTTTGCCATTGGTGGACTGCTCGGGGATGTTTTTCTGCATCTGTTGCCTGAAGCATGGGCCTATACCTGTAATAGTAACCCAGGTAAGGAATAGACTGAGATGGTCCCCGTAACTTGTATTCCTGACACAAACAAACTGATAAAGTAAAAGGCCATGGCTGGATAATTTGCTGTTTCTGTCCTGTCAGTACGGATGTGAAGTTAATGAGCTCATCTCATTTAGTGTCAGGTGGGGGCAGAGGATATAGAGGAAATAGTTATTGAAAGAGGAGTTGGACTTCTCAAAGAAGATCTTAAATTGATATGATTTCCATATGTCTCAACCCCATTCAGAAAAGGAGTGCAGAATAAACCCAGTGGCTATAGACAAGTTAGTCTGATATTGCTGGAGAAAGTGTATGGAATTTAATAGGCAATAACAGCATGGATACAAAGTGGCAAAAAACTGAATGCATTGGTGAAAGATCGTTTATAGGACTAGATGAATAGAAATAGTCCCTTGGGGATTAGCATTAGAGCTGCAACTCAATTTGATTAGGTGCAGAAACCTGTGATTCACATACACAATTCTTTGTGGTAAGACAAGACTTGGGGGTGATTCTCTCACCCCGTCAAGCCAATTTTCTAGTGCAGTAGAGTGGGAGAATTTCATGGCTGGGCATGCGTGGGATTCACACGAGCTTTCCCATCGTGAACACATCTCCCAGCGCCGGATTTCTGGCACCATCAGATCCACGTTGGAAACCAGCAAGAAAAGCAAATAAATTATTAATTTAAAAATAGTTAGTAGGCCTGAGACTGAATTCTCTGGCCTATCACCCTGTCCATCCCACCAAAGTGTTTTACTCTAGCGGGATTTACCGTAGGTCCCTACTTCCGGGGAACTATAGCAAAGACCCCTTTAGAATAAAGGGGGGCACTCAGGGCCTCCCAGGAGGTCTGAAAATGAGGGCACAGAGGGGTTGGGGTATTCATTGGCCAGGGGCACCCTGGCAGTGCTGGCCTGTGCCCAAAGGGCAAAGCGCCCACGCCCAAGAGGTACCTTGGCACTGCCCATCAGACATGGAGCTGTGTGGGCCATGCCTGGTAGGAGCAGAGTTAGGGGGGAAAAAGGTGGGGATAAGGGAGGGGGGGGCCCCTCTGTCATTCTGCATTGGGATCCGGTTGGAGTAGGAGGAATGCCAGTGATTGGAATGGACTGGGGTCTACTGGGGCAAGGTCAATGCACAGAGCTTGTAAGGCATTGTCATTTGGGGTGGAGGAGGACACCTGGAGATGGGGACAGAGTTCAGCACGTATGGTGGTCAAGGAGAAGGTCTGAACTGTTTGTGGGGAGGGGTTGTTTTGGGAGTGGGGGCTGGAGATTGTGGTGGGCCAGAAAGGGGGAAGGGTCAGATCTGGCCCAGGAATTGTGGGAGGGCTGTGATCATTCCAATTGTGGGGTGGGCAGGGAATGTCCTGGGTTGGCCAGTGATCGAGCTGGCCAGCAAATGGGGAGGCTGGCAGTTCGGGGCCACTGCACCTGTGCAGAGACCCAGTGGTTTCAGCCTCCTGGGTGGGAATAGGCCCCGCACCCTGAAATATATTCACGATGGTGGCCTTACAGTGCACAATGGTGGGATATTGTAATCGGAATTCCCATTGAAGAAACCAATGTGAATTACACTAGTTTTCCTGTAAATTTGACACTTGGAATATTTTTGGAAGAGTTCTAGCCTTTATTTTTAAAAGGCTTTATGGACTTTATAAATAGAGACATAATGCACAAAACAAGAAAGTTGTTCTACGTCTTGATGAATCATTAGCTAAGCGTTCTGGGCATTGTATGTAAGGAAGAACGTGAAGGCCTTGGAGAGCTTGCAGAGAAAAAGTACTAGAATAGTACCAGAAATTAGGGACTTCCGTTGTTCTCAACACAAAGAGGATTATGGGCAGATTTCATACGGATGCTCAAAATGATGAAAGATTTTGATAAATTGGTTGGGAGGAATTGTTTCCACTGGCAAGAGAGTTGACAATCAAAGGACACAAATGTAATATTGGCAAAAGAGCTAGGCAATTTGTGACTCAATACATATTGCAGTCACAAATTGAAATATCTTTCCTGAAAATGTTATGGAAGCAAATTCAGTTGAAAATTTCATAAGGGAATTGGAAAATATTTTAAAAGCAAAATTTTCAGTACTATGGGCATAGAGCAGATTAATTAGTTGGCATTCAAGGAGATGGTACATTGAAGGAGTTAAATGCACATTTGAACCCAAGGAAGTAAAAATGTATCTGATTCAACTGTCATCAGCCTCTCACTTCTAATCTACTCGTTTTCTGTTTCTGCAGATGGAAGCCATAGTCGCAAGCAGCAGAGGAAGTTGGGCTTGTGGGTAATTGTTGGATTGCTTGCATTCTTCATTTTGGAGAAAGTATTTCCAGATAAAGATGAGGATACAGAATATCACAAAGTAAGTTATTCCAGTAGCATACAAAGTAAGTGTGAAATAACTATTTGCAAAGCACCCAAGAAGAAATTTGAACCAGCAAACCAGTTCCTTCCACAGTATACTAGCAATTGATCAGGGTTGAAGGAATCTTAACATTTGATACGAAGAGCACAGGAAATAGTTTGTGTTAGTTAGAGATGCAGAAATTGCAGGAGGAGGTTTAAAGAAAAGCAGATCACCCTGACAGCATCGTAGGCAAGTTGAGGAACTTTAGCTTGACCGGGCAATAATTTTAACTGTTGCTTCCATTGCCATTCCTACTTGACAAGAGCAAAATGGATGTGTCTTTTCTCTTGGAGGCAGTGACCTCTGCTATAGTGAAGTGCCACAGGAGCAGCCAATCTACAATATCTTGCTGAATTTTGACGACAGCTATAGAAATTTCTAGCATGGAAATTTTCAGCATTGTGTCTAGGTCGACGCTTTGCCAGGGCCAAACCAAAATTCACCCCATTTCTTTAATTTCTCCCATTGTCCTGTATCATTTTCTATGTGATAAATTGTATCTACTATTCTTCTTTTTAAAAATTGCAATGCCTAGATCATTCCATGTGGCAGATCATTCCATATGGCAAAATATTCTTTGTCCTCTCCTATCTCATTGTATGGTGGAGCAGACTCATGGGCCAAATAGCCTACTTCTGCTCCTATGCTTTATAGTCTGTCCCTTTTCTCGTCCTTAAGTCTTTTCTATGCTTCTACCAATCCCTAATCAATCATACTACAGACACACTAACTTGAAAAAAATTGACTTTCTTTCTAGCTGGGGTCAGTCAGTAGCAGCTGGGACCCTGGCTGATTTCATTTATGGATATTAATTTCTGTTACCACACTGATGTTAGCTCAGTGTGTACTGGTGATGAACTTGGGACCTTCCAGATCTATATGCTGTTACTATAAATTGTTTTTCAGATCAGAATTGTACTTTCAACAACATAAATAGAGAATGATGAATTAGATGATTTAGAAATATTTTGCAGCAATTTACCTCCTGAATTTCTTTTGAAGGATTCCCCAACTTTCTACACCTGAGTGTCTGCTTATTCATTCAATCTTAACAATGCTGTTGGGCTGAGCTGCTAAGTTAGCAACCCTTGCTGGTGACATTGTTTATTTTTCAGGATTTATGGTCTGAGCTGTGAGCCAAATGCAAGCAAGCGTTGATGTGCCACAGAGCAACAAATGATGTCTTTTTTTAATCAAGCAAAATGCTTTTGAAATTGCAGCAGGCATCTTTAAAATCAGCTTTCAAAATCCAAGAGCAAGAAACATAGACACAATAAAACATTAGACTTTCTAGAAATGTTATATAACCGTCTCACATGTACTTGAAGTACATCCCTTCCAGGCCTATTGTTAACTTTAGTATAGGTACAGTGACTTAAAACTAGCAAACAATGTGAGTACTGGATTTTGGGGTCATGCTAGTTTTCAGGTGGGATGGTTCAGCATGAGCAGCTAATCTGTTATTATTTCCTTAGTATGAACTTATACCCTGTCTTTGGCAGGTAGCTGAGAATGTAGTGACTGCAATAACTTGCATAGATCAAAAGCCCTATGGCTGGAATCACAGTTTGCCATTGCATCACTCTTGTCAGCATACTAAGGGAAGGTTATTTGCAGGAGAGAAAGCAGCATGTTCCTTAAAAAAAATGCAGTTCTCGGATAGCCAAATTGGGGGTTTATACGTGTACATAATTGTTTCTTCTAATTCTTAAATTGTGTTTTAATGCTTCACAGAAATTGCATCTGTTGCCATTAATTGTAAATGTACTTAGTGTAAAGGCCAGTGTTGATAAGTCCCCTGGGCCAGATGGGATTTACCCTAGGATTCTCTGGGAGGCTAGAGAGGAGATTGCAGAGCCTTTGGCTTTGATCTTCATGTCGTCGTTAGCTACAGGTATAGTGCCGGAAGACTGGAGGATGGCAAATGTTGTCCCTTTGTTCAAAAAGGGGAGTAGGGACCATCCTGGAAATTATAGACCGGTGAGCCTGACTTCTGTTGTGGGCAAGGTCTTGGAAAGAATTATAAGGGATAGGATTTATAAGCATCTAGAGAGGAATAAATTGATTAGGGATAGTCAGCACGGTTTTGTGAAGGGTAGGTCGTGCCTCACAAACCTTATTGAGTTTTTTGAGGAGGTGACCAAAGAGGTAGATAAGGGTAAGGCAGTTGATGTAGTGTATATGGATTTTAGCAAAGCGTTTGATAAGGTTCCCCATGGTAGGCTACTGCAGAAAGTGCAGATGCATGGGATTGAAGGTGATTTAGCAGTTTGGATTAGGAATTGGCTAGCTGATAGAAGACAGAGGGTGGTGGTTGATGGGAAATATTCAACCTGGAGTGCAGTTACAAGTGGTGTACCTCAAGGATCTGTTTTGGGGCCACTGCTGTTTGTCATTTTTATAAATGACCTAGATGAGGGTGTAGAGGGTTGGATTAGTAAATTTGCTGACGATACCAAAGTGGGGGGAGTTGTAGACAGCGAGGATGGATGTTACAGTTTGCAGAGGGACATAGATAGGTTGCAGAGCTGGGCCGTGAGGTGGCAAATGGAATTCAATACGGATAAGTGTGAGGTGATTCACTTTGGTAGGAATAACAGGCATATGAAATATAGGGCTAATGGAAGGACCCTTAATAGTGTTGTCGAGCAGAGGGATCTTGGGGTACAAGTACATAGCTCTTTGAAAGTTGGCACCCAGGTTGATAAAGTTGTTAAGAAGGCGTACGGTGTGTTAGCTTTTATTGGTAGAGGGATTGAATTTAGGAGCCGTGAGGTTATGTTACAACTGTACAAAACTCTGGTGCGGCCGCACTTGGAGTATTGCGTACAGTTCTGGTCGCCGCATTATAAGAAAGATGTGGAAGCATTGGAAAGGGTGCAGAGGAGGTTTACCAGGATGTTGCCTGGTATGGTGGGAAGGCCTTATGAGGAAAGGCTGAGGGACCTGAGGTTATTTTCATTAGAGAGAAGAAGGTTACGCGGTGACCTAATTGAGGCGTATAAGATGATCAAGGGATTGGATAGGGTGGATAGTGAGAGCCTTTTTCCTCGGATGGTGATGACCAACACGAGGGGACATAACTTTAAATTAAGAGGTGGTAGTTATAGGACGGATGTCAGAGGCAGGTTCTTTACACAGAGGGTGGTGAGAGCGTGGAATGCTCTGCCTGCAGCAGTTGTGGACTCGCCTACTTTGGGGGCATTCAAATGTTCGGTGGATAGGCATATGGATGATATTGGAATAGTTTAGGTTAGAGGGTCCACTGGCCGGCGCAACATCGAGGGCCGAGGGGCCTGTACTGCGCTGTTATGTTCTATGTTCTATGTAAAAGGCAGGCTGGATGACAGCCTTGAATAACTGAAGAATGCTGTTACACGCGTTGACCAGAACACTCAGTTTTATTCCTCAACCAACTACATTAAAACAATTTATCTTATCATTATCTCATTGTTTGTGGGATGCTGTTATGTACAAATTAACCACATTTCCTACATTACAGCAATAGCTACTTTTGATTGGCTGCATATTGTGATATCCTGAGGCTATATAGATGCAAGTCTTCCTTTTACTTTGAAACAAATGTTAAATCTTCCTGCAGCAAATAAGCCTCTTATTTTCATATCATGTGAAATGTTGTCGTCCTCTTTGTAGGCAGCTTTACAAACAAAGAATACATTGCAGAATGGGCATCTTTGTGTAGAAAAGGCAATCAAACGCCTTAAAAATGGAAAACGAACTTCCTCTGCTAGCACTCATCGCAGTGGTTCATGCATCCAGCTTATTAACGGGCACTGCCATAGCACTTCACTGCGACATAGAGCATCTACGCAGCCTGTTCAAACCATTAAGGTAAGGGAGTCATTCTGTTTCTTACCATTGAATTCTGTTCTGCTGCACTGTTCTTCATTGGAAAATTGACACTGGCCTTTTGTTTGTAGATTAGTGGGTATCTGAACCTTATTGCCAATGGCATTGATAACTTCACACATGGTCTGGCAGTAGCGGGGAGCTTCCTTGTCAGCAGAAAGGTAAGTAAAAAAGAAGAAAATGATTTGCAAAGAGAGTGGTAGAATCCAAATTTTAATATCGGTACAACTTGTATTTATATAGTTCTTTTCTTGTTAAAATTTATTCATGGTGCTCGATGGTTTTACATTAATGGTAGAGACCCAGGAGTGAATCATAGACTGAAATCTAATCAAGATGCTGGATAGGTTTATATTGAATGGTAGATAACCAGGAGTGAGTTACAGACTCCAGTCAAATTAAGGTGCTCGATAAGTGTTTATATTGAATAGTAGAAACCCAGGAATGAGTTACTGACTAAAACCTAATGAAGATGCTTGAATAGTTTATATTATAAATACCCACAAGTGAATTATAGACTGAAATCTAATCAAGGTGTCTGATGGTTTTTATATTGAGTAGTAGATACCGAAGTGAGTTACTGACTGAAATCTAATCAGTATTCTTGATGGGTTTTAAAATGAGTTGTAGATAACCAGGAGTGAATTCCAAACTGAAATCTATTCAATACAGAAATATAAAAAACAGGAGTAGGAGGAGGCCATTTGACCTCTTAATCCCAGTCCACCTATTCATTATGATCATGTTTGAGTATCCAACTAAATAGCCTAATCCACCTCCCTCCCCACCCACATATGCTTTGATCCCCTTCACCCTAAGTGCTGCATCTAACTCGTTGAAAACATACATTGTTTTTGTCTCAACTGCTTTCTGTTGTAATGATTTTCATAGGCTCACCAGTCTCTGGGTGAAGAAATCTACCCAGGAGTGGTATGGACTATAATCTAATTGAGCAATACCTAGAACTGTGAATCACCTCTTTGCCTCTTGCTTGCTGCTTCGTGTATATTGGTATGTATACTGTAAACAGATGGGCAATGTCTGTTGGTAACACATGTTCTAACTTTTGATGTTGATAGCACTGCATTTGTCTGTCTCTTGGTGATGCTCACATTGCTAAAGGTCATTTTTTTTTAGAACAGTACAGCATAGAAAGGCTCTTTGGCCCTCTACGTTGTGCCGAGCTTTGTCCAAAATCAAGATCAAGCTATCCCACTCCTTGTCATTCTGCTGTGCTCCACGTGCCTATCCAATAACCATTTGAAAAGTCCTAACATGTCTGACTTACTATCAGCAGGAAGTCCATTCCAAACCGCAACCACTCTCTGAGTAAAGAACGTGCTATGGACATCCCTCCTGTATCTTCCCCTGTGAACCTTTTAGTTATGCCCCGTATTAACAGCTACATCTCTGACCGTCCACTCTATCTATCCCCCTCATTATCTTACAAACCTCTATTAAGTCGCCTCTCATTCTTCTCCGCTCTTAAGATAAAAGCCTCAGCTCCCTCAACCTTTCCTCATAAGACCTACTCTCTAAACCAGGCAGAATCATATAGAACATAGAACACTACAGCACAAACAGGCCCTTCGGCCCACGAGTTGCACCGATCACATCAAAACCTACCCAGCCATAGACCTATCTATAACCCCCAATCCCATTGGATCCCATATACTCATCCAGAAGTCTTTTGAAAGACCCCAGCGAGTTCGCCTCGACCACCACCGACGGCAGCCGATTCCATTCACTCACCACCCTCTGAGTGAAAAACTTTCCCCTAGCATCCCCTCTGTACTTGCTTCCCTGCATCTTAAATCTGTGCCCTCTCGTCGCGACCATTTCAGCCCTGGGAAATAGTCTCTGAGAGTCCACCCTATCTATTCCTCTCAACATCTTGTAAACCTCTATCAGGTCGCCTCTCAACCTTCGTCTCTCCAGGGAGAACAGTCCCAGCTCCCTCAACCTGTCTTCATAAGGCATGCCTCCCAATCCAGGCAACATCCTTGTAAATCTTCTCTGCACCCTTTCAATAGCTTCCACGTCCTTCCTATAGTGAGGCGACCAGAACTGCGCACAGTACTCCAAGTGTGGTCTGACAAGGTCCTATAAAGCTGCAGCATTACCTCCTGACTCCTGAACTCAATCCCTCGATGAATGAAGGCCAGTACACCGTAAGCTTTCTTAACCACATCCTCCACCTGGGAGGCCGATTTGAGAGTCTTATGGACCCGGACCCCAAGATCCCTCTGCTCTTCCACACAGCTAAGACTCCTACCTTTGATAGTGTACTCATTCGTCCTGTTGGATCTGCCAAAATGGACCACAACACATTTATCCGCGTTGAAGTCCATCTGCCACTTCTCCGCCCAGTCTTGCATCCTGTCGATGTCATGCTGCAACTTCTGACATCCCTCCAGACCATCCTCAACACCACCGACCTTCGTGTCATCGGCGAACTTACTCACCCATCCCTCCACTTCCTCATCCAGGTCATTTATGAAAATGACAAACAGCAAGGGTCCTAGAACAGATCCCTGGGGCACTCCACTGGTGACCGACCTCCATGCAGAAAAAGAGCCATCCACAACCACCCTCTGCCTTCTGCAGGCAAGCCAGTTCTGGATCCACAAGGCCAAAGCCCCTTGGATCCCATGGCCTCTCACCTTCTCAAGAAGTCTTGCATGTGGGACCTTGTCAAATGCCTTGCTGAAGTCCATGTACACCACGTCCACTGCTCTTCCTTCGTCAATGTGTTCAGTCACATTTTCGAAGAACTCAATTAAGCTCGTAAGGCACGACCTGCCTTTTACAAAACCATGTTGACTATTTCTAATCAACCTAAAATTCTCCAAATGCTCGTAAATCTTGTCCCTCAGAAGCCTCTCCATCAGCTTACCAACCACTGAGGTCAGACTCACCGGTCGGTAATTTCCAGGACTATCCCTGTTCCCTTTCTTGAAAATAGGGACCACATCCGCAATCCTCCAATCCTCCGGAACCTCTCCCGTCTCCATCGACGACGCAAAGATCATCGCCAGGGGCTCTGCAATGACATCCCTCACCTCCCACAATAACCTGGGGTACATCCCATCTGGTCCCGGAGACTTGTCTATCTTGATAGCATTTAAAAGTTCTAACACATCCGCTTCCTTAATATCTACATACTCAATCTTTTCAGTCTGCCGCAAACTTGTAGTGCATCCTCCCAGATCACTTTCCACTGTGAATACTGAGGCAAAGTACTCATTAAGCACCTCTGCCATTTCTTCCGGTTCCATACAGACTTTTCCCCCTTCACCTTTTATAGGTCCTATCCCTTCTCTTCTCATCCTTTTACTTTTCACATATTTGTAGAAGGCCTTGGGATTCTCCTTAATCCTACCAGCCAAGGCCTTCTCATGACCCCTTCTGGCTCTCCTAATTTCCTTTTTAAGCTCTCTTCTATAAGCCTTATACTTCTCTAGATCCCCAACATCTCCTAGCTCTTTGAACCTTTTATACACCTTTCTTTTCTTCCTGACTATGTTCACCACAGCCTTCGTGCACCACGGTTCCCGCGTCCTACCAAAACCTCCTTGTCTCACCGGAACGTTGTTGTGCAAAGCTCCAGACAAGCATTCCTTGAATATCTGCCACCTTCCTTCTGTGCTTTTCCCCAAGAACACCTCCTTCCAGTTTATTCGCCCCAACATCTGCCTGATGTCTTCATATTTCCCCTTATTCCAGACAAACACCTTCCTAGCCTGCCTGATCCTATCCTTTTCCAATGCAAGGGTGAAGGAGATAGAATTATGATCTCCATCCCCAAGATGCTCTCCTACCGAGAGATCCATCACCTGTCCTGGTTCATTAGCTAGTACCAGGTCCAGTACAGCCTCTCCTCTCGTAGGCTTGTCCACGTGCTGTGTCAGGAAACCCTCCTGAACACACCTAACAAACTCCTCCCCATCCAAACCCCTTACCCTTGGGATATTCCAGTCGATGTTTGGGAAATTGAAGTCTCCCATCACAACAACTCTGTTATTTCTACATCTCTCCAGTATCTGTTTCCCTATCTGCACCTCAACTTCCCTGTCACTATTGGGCGGCCTATAGAATACACCCAGCAACGTCACCGACCCTTTGCTATTCCTAACTTCCACCCACAGAGACTCCGTAGACATTCCCTCCTCGGTATCCACCTTCTCTGCAGCCATGACACTGTCCCTGATCAACAGTGCCACTCCACCACCTCTTTTGCCTCCCTCCCTGTCCTTCCTGAAGGATCTGAATCCCGGGACCTGTAGTACCCAGTCCTGTCCCTGAGACATCCAAGTCTCTGTAATGGCCACCACATCACAATCCCAAGCAGCAATCCACGCCCTAAGTTCATCCACCTTATTTACTACACTCCTGGCATTAAAATAGACACAGCTCAGTCCCTCAGACTGGACATTTCCCTTCTCCCCCACTCGTCTAACCTGCCTCTCATCCTGCCTAGAGTCCTTCCCTACCTGGGAGCTAACTTCCTTGCTCCCAGTCTCCACATCACTATTCCCTCCCCCTAACCTTTCTAGTTTAAAGTCCCCCCAGTAGCCCTAGCCAGTCTTCCCGCCAAGATATTAGTCCCCCTGGGATTCAGGTGCCACCCGTCTTTGCTGTACAGGTCACACCTGCCCCTAAAGAGGTCCCAATGATCCAGGAACCGGAATCCCTGCCCCCTGCTCCAGTCCCTCAGCCACGTATTCAACCTCCACCTCATACTATTCCTGCTCTCACTCTCCCAAGGCGCAGGCAGCAATCCTGAGATTACTACCTTCGCTTTCCTCTCTCTCAGCTGCCTACCCAGTTCCCTATAATCCCTTTTCATGTCCACTTCCCTCTTCCTGCCTATGTCAGTAGTACCTATATGTACTACAACTTCCAGTTCCTCACCCTCCCCTTTCAGGATGTCCGGGACGCGTCCAGAGACATCCCGAATCCCAGCTCCAGGGAGACATACCACCATCCGCGACTCCCGTCTGCGTCCACAAAAACGCCTGTCCGCCCCCCTCACTAGGGAGTCCCCTATAAGCACTGCCTTTTTGCTCTGTTTTTTAGGTTTTTGTTTTTGTTCAGCTCCAGGGAGCTGGCCACCGCTGCCTCCCTTGGATGAGCTGTCCCCCACAGTAGTACTCAGGCAAGAGTACTTATTTTGAAGGGGGACATCCACCGGTGTACTTTCCATCACCTGAGGTTTCCCCTTCCTAATAGTTACCCATGTGCCTTCTCCCCTTTGCCCTGGTGTGACTACTTGTCTGTAGCTCCTATTAATAATTTCCTCATTCTCCCTAATGAGTCGAAGGTCCTCAAGCTGCATTTTCAGTTCTTTTACCTGGTCCTGTAGGGATTGCAGCTCCACACAGCGATCACAGGTATGGACATCTGGGAGACCAGGAGCCTCCAAGACCTCCCACATGTTACACTGGCAACAACATGCTGGCCTCACACCCATGCTTGCCCCTTTTTAGTAACCCAGAGAAAAAAAAAGTAAGAAAGATTAAAAAAAAGTGATTAAAAACTTACCTTGCCTCCCCTTTTTGCTTAGGCCCTGTGAGCCAAGGACCTTACAGCTCACACAAAAACAAACTTACCTGCTCCTTCTCAGAGCTCTCCTCTCTCTCTTTTTTAGGTTAGAGGAGGAGGGGGGGTTGGGATACTCTACTTGTGTAGAGTTTCGGGATTCCACACCACTCCAAATTTATAGTGAGGTTGGAAAAAAACTACACTACCCAAGGTGCTTTGCAACACCTTCCGGGTTTACAAGTTTAAAAAGTTTAAAAAACTAGTAAAATTTAGACTTAAAAATCGCTCTACTCACTCACAAGCTCTCCACTCGCAAATCGCTGCCTCTCCACAGTGCTCCCAAGGAACAATCCTGGTAAATCTCCTCTGCGCTCTCTCCAATGCTTCCACACCCTTATAGTGAGGTTACCAACTGCATACAATATTTCAAATGTGGTCTCACCAAGGTCCTGTATAGTTGCAGCATAACTCCACGACTCTTAAACTCAAAGCCTCCGTTCGTAAATGATAATACACTATAGGCCTCCTTCACAGCTCTATCCACTTGAGTGGCAACCTTCAGAGATCTGTGGATATGAACCCCAAGATCTCTCTGTTACTCCACATTCCTCAGAATCTTGCTGTTGACCCTCTAATCCATATTCAGATTTGTCCTACCAAAATGAATCACCTCACACTTATCAGGGTTAAACTCCACCTGCCACTTTTTAGCCCAGATCTGCATCCTATTAATGCCTCTTTACAGCCTACAACAGCCATCCACCTCACCAACTATTCTACCAATGTTGGTGTCATCAATAAATTTACTAACCCAGCCTACTTCTCCAAGTCATTGATAAAAATCACAAATAGCAGAGGATCCAGCACTGATCCCTGTGGTACACCGCTGGTAACTGGTCTCCAGTCTGAAAATTTTCCATCCACCACCACCCTCTGTCTTCTACGAGAAAGCCAGTTACTTATCCAGTCAGCCAAATTTCCCTCTATCCCACACATCCTTACTTCGTTCATGAGCCTACTATTTTGACTCAACTCCCCATATATCAGGATGTCCCCGAGTGCCTGCCAGTCTTAAGTTGCATGTAACAGCTGTGCTACACGTTGTGACCTTTTCATGGTCAGTCTGTTTGCCCTGGAATGGAGGGAAATAATGTTCTCATTTGAAGGTGTTCATTGAGGACATTAAGGAAACGCAACACTGGCCGTTGTCTCCATTCCGGTAAACATCTTGTTGTGTTTCTTGGTCCCTCTGTTTTGCACGATCCACCCTCCTCAGGAATCAAAGAAGAAATTATTTTTCCAAGGGAAGTTTCTGTAAATTTGTGCTTGCTCCGGACAGTGTTCCTTCCAGTTTTTCTACACATTGGCGCCTCAAAGTTCTCAACCAGATGACTTTGGTAATAATATCACTTGCCTGAGGAAGACACGGGAGTGTTGAAAGCTCGCTTTTTTACTATCAAATAAATCGGATGGATTAATAATTGGTGTTGCTAAATTCTTACTGAGTTCTTACCACCCCAATCCAACGCCGGCATCTTTACATCATGAATAATATCACAAAACCAGACCTAACTAGCCTGTTTAATATTCAAGGAATAGACAGTCCCGGGTCCTGTGTATGTGTAACCAGACAAAAGTTTGGCAGAATTAGTAGAGATGGAAATAGAATTAGCATTTCAGATCGATGACCTTTCATCAGACCTTAGGTAGAAGTTTGAAATATAGTCTGTTTTAAGCAAATGTAGAAGCAATAATAGCGATGGAAGTCAAGGGAGAACAGAGGAAAGCTGCGTGATAGGATGTTCACAGTGAGAAGTCTCACAACACCAGGTTAAAGTCCAATCAATTTATTTGATAGTAAACCCACAAGTTTTTAGGGTTTGCCCCTTCGTCAGGTGAGTGGAGAGTTCTGGTCTCAAACAGCATATAAAGGTGCGCGCGCGCGCGCACACACACACACACACACACACACACACACACACACACACACACACTCACACACTTCACAGAATACTGATTAGATTGTGAGTATTTACAGCTAACCTGCTATTCAAGTCGTAAAGAATGTGAGTTGAGATAGCATTAAACATAGGTTAAAGAGATGTGTATTGTCTCCAGACAGGACAGTAAGTGAGATGTTGCAAGTTCAGGCAAATCATAGGCGTTACAGATAGTGCGACGTGAACCCAAGATCCCGGTTGAGGCTGTCCTCGTGTGCGGAACTTGGCTATCAGTCTCTGCTCAGCAACTCTGCATTGTTGTGTGTTGTGAAGGCCGCCTTGGAGAACGCTTACCCGAAGATCAGAGGCCGAATGCCCATGACCGCTGAAGTGTTCGCCAACAGGAAGGGAACATCTTGCCTGGTGATTGTCAAGCGCTGTTCATTCATCCATTGTCATAGCGTCTGCACAGTCTCCCCAATGTACCATGCTTCAGGACATCCTTTCCTGCAGTGTATTAGGTAGACAGCGTTGGCCGAGTTGCAAGAGTATGTGCTGTATACCTGGTGGACGGTGTTCTCACGTGAAATGATGTTGTTCATGTCGATGATCCGGCATGTCTTGCAGAGGTTGCTGTGGCAGGGTTGTGTGGTGTTGTGGTCACTGTTCTCCTGAAGGCTGAGTAGTTTGCTTCGAGCAATGATCAGAGGTTGTGCAGTTGTTTGAAGGCAAGAAGTGGGGGTGTGGGGACAAACACTGGACACGGTGGACAGAGTACCCTTCGTCATCCAGTACTTCCCTGGAGCGGAGAAGCTACGACATTTTCTCTGGAGCCTCCAACATATCATTGAAGACGAACATCTCACCAGGGCCATCCCCACACCCCCACTTGATGGCACCTGACTTGTTTTATCTTCATGTACAATATATACAACAGGATAAAAAGAAAACTGGCAACAAGGAGCAGATTAAAAATTCTCGTCTAGCAAAAAGGCAGAAGAGAAAAATTAAAGCTGCACTTGTTGAAGGGCCAAACTCCTTTCAATGTTTCCAATGATTGGAGCAGAATCAGCAGCACATCAGTGACTAAATCTGACATTGGTGTGGTGAGGTAGTGGGGCAGAAAGAAAAGTCCCAACCAAAAAGCAAAATTGGGGCAATCTGAGCAGTTGAGGATGCAGAGTTGGCCATGTGCATAGTTAAAACATGACACAGAAGAAAAATGAAAAATAGATCTTCTTTGCATTGCATTTGAAATCTGAAGCTAGTTGTTACATTGCTTTACGTCGAAAAATTGAACTAAACCATTGTTATTAAGGGAAGCTCCTTGAAAACGTTATTGCACAGATCGAGTAAAACAGGAAAAATAATAGAAAGGTTTGGCATCATTGATTGGATTTATTGTTGTCAGGTATATTGGTATGTAGTGAAAAGTATTGTTTATTGCAAGCTTATACAGACAAAGCATACTGTTCATAAAATACATCAGAGAGATGGAGAAGAGAGGGTGCAGAATGAGGTGTTACAGTTATAGCTAGGATGTAGAGAAAGGTCCACTTAATACAACATAGGTCTATTCAAAAGTCTAATGACAGCAGGGAAAAATCTGTTCTCAAGTTGTTTGGAACATTATCTTCTTCCCTACGGAAGGAGGTGGAAGAGGGCATGTCTGGGGTGTGCGGAGTCCTTGATCATACAGGCTGCTTTTCCAAGACAGCAGGAAATATAGATCAGGTCTTTGGATGGGAGGCCTGGTTTGCATGATGGACTGGGCTACGTTCAAAACCCACTGTAATTTCTTGCGGTGTTGGTCAGAGCAGGAGTCTGTTCTGACAAAGCTGTAAATACATCTGGGAAAGATGCTTTCTATGGTGCATGTAAAAAAAAAATGGTGAGAGTTGTATCAGAATTTCCTTAGGCTTCTGAGAATGTAGAGGCATTGGTGGATCTTCTTAATTATAGTGTCAGCCTGGAGGGACCAGGACATATTGTTGTTGATCTGGACACTTAGAAGCTTAAAGTTCTTGACCATTTCCACTTAATCACCGTTGGTGTAAACAGGAGCATGTCCTCCGCTGTGCTTTCTGAAGTCGATAACTATCTCCTAAAATACCTTATGGAACGTTGTCAATTTCATGATTATCTGGATGATAGAATTAGAGACTGTTTGTTTGGTTTGTGGGCTGATGAATGAGGCTATACAGCAGAGACTGCTAAATGAATAAAAACTTAATTCTTAAAACAGCCTTAGAAATAGCTGTTTCAATTAAGCTTGCTGCTAAGGAGTGTTCTCTGCTTGGCACGACGATCCATAACATGGGTATCAGCCAGAGAGAGTCTACCCAGCAACAGGCACGTCATTACAATGCAAAAAGGGACTGTTCACAGGTTAATTGCTGATGCAGAGATAACTACTGCAAAAATTACGGAAAAATTAGTCACATAGCATGAGCTTGCTGGAGGAAATCCACGTCTCTCAGAAAGAATGCTCAAGTAGATCAGAATACAGCTAAAAGGCTAAACAAAATGAATTCCACCAAAGAATTTAGTGTTTTTTATTGGCAGATGACATTCTGGCGACAGAGGCTCAGGTCCAACGACAACCAGAAGTGATTCTGTGATGGGAAGATACCGTAAATGATGCTTAAAGGGTGAACAAGAACGCAACCTGAATATATAGAATGCACTGGTGGATTCTATGCAGAGGGAGGCCATTCAACCTTCGAACCTGCATTACCAACAATCTCACCGAGGCCATATCTTCTTAATCCCATGTATTTACCCTGACATTATTTTCTGTGCTCGCCTCATCTTTGAAATATGGGAGGAAACCAGAGCATCTGGAGAAAACCCACGCAGACGGGAGAAAGTGCAAACTCCACACGGACAGTGACCTGAGACCAAAACTGACCTTGGGTCCCTACTGTGAGGCGATAGTGCTAACCACTGTGTTTCCACAATTAAAGCCATATATTCTCAGAGAACTCGATTTGACAGGACAGGACGGATGTGAGGCAAGGGTAATAATTTCTTCAAATTTGTAACAGACTATTGGAACAATTCCATGAAGGACACTTTTAGACATGTCTAAACGGTTTCTTACATTGCAACACCACACATTCGATTACTCAGTTCCTCAGCTTTACCATTGCTGAAGAGGAAGCTGAGAACTACTTTTTGATTTACTCTTACTGCAGGCGATGTCTGAGATAGTAGAACACAATCAGCTCTCCTGCTGTCTCAAATCTTGGGAAGAGAAGGTAGTTCCAAAAAAATGCCTGTTTTCAAAAGGAAAGCTGGTTTTTGGAGCACAGCTACTCCACCAATGAGAAGTGAGTTCCTGCAATTACATTGGTACAAACTGGTTCTGACTCTCATATAGTTCAAGCTAAAGATGAGATAGTGTGGAAGTAATGCATAGATTAATATACTAGCCCCATGTGTTCCAGAACTACCTTAGGATTTATTTTTTTTTAGTCATAAGTAAGGCTTACATTAAGAAAATTTCACAGTAACTTAGTTACCACACTTCAGGACCTGTCTGGGGCACTGCACCTAACCAGCACATCTTACAGACTGTGGGAGGAAACCAGAGCACCCAAGGAAACCCACACAGACCTGGGAGAACATGCAAACTCCCCACAGACAGCGACCCAAGCTGGCAGTAGAACTCAAGTCCCTGGTGCTGAGGCACTAGTGCTAACACTGTGTCACCATGTTGCCCCCACCACTATCCATGCTACCAGATTGCATGATTGTGACTGGGGTCAATCAGCAGAGACAAAATTGCTGAAAAATCTTGTTGCTGCTTGTATTTATTCTGCAACAGAGACTGTTACTCCTGCCACGGTTGAGACATCCTCAGAAGATCCTAACAGTATCTCTAAAGTGAAAAACAACTGAATCCCTTAAAGGTACAGGCAGGCAGTGTGGAATAGATAGCCACCTATTAATTGTTATTACTGTGTAATGATTCATTACCTGCTTTTGTATATGTGTTTTGATGACTACGTAAAATGCTTTGGTTGTTTATCATTATGGGACCTGAGAAGTAAAGGGGGAGCGATGTTGTATATTTGAACAGATGTGTTGTTGTGCTGCCACTTTGAGTCTAGTTTGTGACTGCTTTGTGGGCTTTTCAGTGTAGTCCAAGCCTTTGTAAGTGAACGATTTCTCAATAAACCTGACTTGTTGATTGCAAGCAACCCATGTGCTGCAACACCACGTTCTTTTCTGCTTACAAGTGCAATATATACAAGTCACATTTTACTTCAGCAATTTCTGCAGTGAACTGCACTTAACTTGCAAGTGGCATCAGAATACTGAAGCTGTGCTTCTTACAGTTGTATTATCCATTCCTGTCCATTGCTCAAGATAGAGCATTGAGGCAAAGGGGATCAAAGAGAAGGTGAGTTGGACAATCAGCCATGCTCATAATGAACAGCAGAAAAGCCTCAAAGGGTCAAATGGCACCCTCATGCTCCTATTTTCTGCATTACTGTGTTAATTGCTATGTCTATGGCTGTCTGCTTTTTGAGATTGCTGATATGTTCCTGTCTTTTCCTGCAGGTTGGGCTCACAACAACCCTGGCTATCCTTCTCCATGAAGTTCCGCATGAGGTGAGAAAGCTGAAACTAAATATGAATAGCTGATCTTGGTCAGACCTTCATTTTAAAACTGTCTCTTAGGAGTGGGCATTTCCCTTTTCCTTCTTCCCATCCCAAATAAAATATTTCTTTTGGATTGATAGGTGGCAACAAAGGCAGGCATATCATAGCATAGAACATAGAACACTACAGCACAAACAGGCCCTTCGGCCCACGAGTTGCACCGATCACATCTATACCTACCAAGCCACAGACCTACCTATAACCCCCTATCCCATTAGTTCCCATATACTCATCCAGAAGTCTTTTAAAAGACCCCAGCGAGTTCGCCTCTACCACCACCGATGGCAGCCAATTCCATTCACTCACCACTCTCTGAGTGAAAAACTTACCATGGAAGACTTACATGCCCATGGAAGACTTCTACAGAAAATGCAGATGTGTGGAATAGAGGGTGATTTAGCTAATTGGATTAGGAATTGGCTGGCAGATAGAAGACAGAGGGTGGTGGTTGATGGGAGATATTCATCGTGGAGTTCAGTGACAAGTGGTGTACCTCAGGGGTCTGTTTTGGGGCCCCTGCTGTTTGTAATTTTTTATAAATGATCTGGATGAGGGTATTGAGGGATGGATCAGTAAATTTGCAGATGATACTAAAGTTGGTGGTGTGGTAGATAGTGAAGGAGGGGTGTTTTAGTTTAGAGAGTGACTTGGACAAGTTGCAGAGCTGGGCCGAGAGGTGGCAAATGGAGTTTAATGTGGAAAAGTGTGAGGTTATGCACTTTGGCAGGAGCAATAAATGTGTAGAGTATAGGGCTAATGGTAGGGCTCTTAATAGTGTTGAGGAACAGAAGGATCTTGGTGTATGTGTCAATAGATCCCTGAAAGTAGGCAGTCAAGTGGATAAAGTTGTTAAGAAGGCTTATGGAGTCTTAGCTTTTATTGGTAGTGGGATTGAATTTAGGAGCCGCAGCATCATGTTGCAGCTGTACAAAACTCTAGTGCGGCCGCACTTGGAGTATTGTGGGCAGTTCTGGTCGCCACATTATAAGAAAGATGTGGAGGCATTGGAGAGGGTACAGAGGAGGTTTACCAGGATGTTGCCTGGTATGAGGGCAGGTCCTATGAAGAGAGGTTGAAGGATTTGAGGTTGTTTTCGTTAGAAAGGAGGCGGCTAAGAGGGGATCTTATTGAAGCAGATAAGATGATTAGAGGTTTAGATAGGGTGGACAGTGATAGCCTTTTTCCCTAGGATGGAGAAAGCTAGCACGAGGGGACACAGCTTTAAATTAAGGGGTATGAGTTATAGGACGGATATCAGAGGTAGGTTCTTTACTCAAAGAGTGATCAGGGAGTGGAATGCCCTGCCTGCAGCTGTTGTAGATGCGCCAAGTTTGGTGTCGTTTAAGAGGTTAGTTGATAAGTATATGGATGAGAAGGGAATGGTTTAGTTAGGAGGGGCATTGCTTTTTATTTTGGTCGGCACAACATCGAAGGCCGAAGGGCCTGTTCTGTGCTGTATTGTTCTATGTTCTATGTTCTATGTTCTATCTATTCCTCTCAACATTTTTATAAACCTCTATCAGGGTCGCCTCTCAACCTACGTCTCTCCAGGGAGAAGAGTCCCAGCTCCCTCAACCTATCTTCATAAGGCATGCCTCCCAGTCCAGGCAGCATCCTTGTAAATCTCCTCTGCACTCTTTCAATAGCTTCCACATCCTTCCTATAGTGAGGCGACCAGAACTGCGCGCAGTACTCCAAGTGGGATCTGACAAAGGTCTTATAAAGCTGCATCATCTCCTGACTCTTAAACTCAATCCCTCGATTAATGAAGGCCAGTAGCTTTTATTTTTTTTAGCTTTTATTGGTAGAGGGATTGAATTTTGGAGCCGCAACGTCATGTTGCAACTGTACAAAACTCTAGTGCAGCCGCACTTGGAGTATTGTGTGCAGTTCGGGTCCCCACATTATAAGAAAGATGTGGAGGCATTGGAGAGGGTACAGAGGAGGTTTACCAGATGTTGCCTGGTATGGAGGGCAGGTCTTATGAAGAGAGGCTGAGGGATTTGAGGTTGTTTTCGTTAGAAAGGAGACGGCTAAGAGGGGACCTTATCGAAACATATAAGATGATTAGAGGTTTAGATAGGGTGGACAGTGATAGCCTTTTCCTAGGATGGAGAAAGCTAGCACGAGGGGACACAGCTTTAAATTAAGGGGTGATAGTTATAGGACGGATATCAGAGGTAGGCTCTTTACCCAGAGGGTGGTTAGGGAGTGGAATGCCCTGCCTGCGGCAGTTGTAGATGCGCCAAGTTTGGTGGTGTTTAAGAGATTAGTTGATAAGTTTATGGAAGAGAAGGGAATGGTTTAGTTTGGAGGGTCATTGCTTTTTTCACAATTGGTCGGCGCAACATCGAAGGCCGAAGGGCCTGTTCTGCGCTGTAATGTTCTATGTTCTATGTTCTAGTACACCTTACGCCTTCTTGACCACTCTCTCAGCCGCACTGAGCAGTGTCCAGGACAAACCACAATGAACCTCCAGATCTCTGAGAGTGACATCTCCGGCAGAAGTTCCTCTGACAGGTTGATATCTGCAGCTATCAGTGAGGATGCGACACACCTGTTTTGAAATAGATTATTCACTAGTGGTTAGCACTGCTGCCTCACAGCACCAGCGACCCAGGTTCAATTCTTGGCTTGAGTCACTGTCTATGTGGAGTTTACACATTCTCCCCGTGTCTATGTGGGTTTCCTCCGGGTGCTCTGATTTCCTCCCACAGTCTGGAAGATGTGCTGATTAGATGCATTGGCCAGATTAAATTCTCCCTCAGTGTACCTGAGCAGGTGCTGCAGTGTGCCAACTAGAGGATTTTCACAGTAACTTCATTGCAGTGTTAATGTAAACCTACTTCTATCAGCAACATGACCCGTGTCAAATTTTGTCCTATGAGTTGCTTGTGGATAAATGTGAGGTTATCAACTTTAGTGGCAAAATCAGGAAGGAAGCTTATTACCTGAATGGTGGCAGTTTAGAAAAAGGGGAAGCGCAATATGACCTGGGTGTGATGGTGGAACAATCGCTGAAGGTTGGCAGGTACAGTAGGTGGTGAGGAAAGCTAATGGCATACTGGCTTTCATAGCAAAAGGATTTGAGTTAAACAGAGCCTTGGTGAAGTCACACCTTGTGTATTGTGTGCAGTTTTGGTCTCTTGGTCTGAGGAAGGACATTCTTGATTAAAAAAAAAATTTGGATAGTGAGAGCCTTTTTCCTCAGATGGTGATGACCAACACGAGGGGACATAACTTTAAGTTAAGAGGTGGTAGTTATAGGACGGATGTCAGAGGCAGGTTCTTTACACAGAGGGTGGTGAGAGCGTGGAATGCCCTGCCTGCAGCAGTTGTGGACTCGCCTACTTTGGGGGCATTCACATGTTCGGTGGATAGGCATATGGATGATATTGGAATAGTTTAGGTTAGAGGGTCCGCTGGCCGGCGCAACATCGAGGGCCGAAGGGCCTGTACTGCACTGTAATGTTCTATGTTCTGTGTTCTATGTTCTCCACCTGCGAGGCCGATTTAAGAGTCTTATGGACCCGGACCCCAAGATCCTTCTGCTTTACAACACAGCTAAGATTTCTACCCTTGATATTGTACTCCTTCATCCCATTACTCTTGTCAAAATGGACCACAACACATTTATCCGCATGTTCTCCTTTATGCTTCCTGAAGTCAATGATAATCTCCTCCATTTTGTTGACATTGAGGGAGAGCTTATTGTTGCTGCACCAGTTCACCAGATACTCTATCTCATTTCCATATTCTGTCTCATCATTATTTGTGCTCCGATCCATTACGGTGATGTCATCAGTAAACTTGAAAATTGAATTGGAGGGGAATTTAGCCACACAGCGGTAGGTGTATAAGGAGTATAACAAGGAGCTGAGAATTCAGTCTTGTGGAGCACCAGTTGAGGATGATCATGGAAGAGGCATTGTTGTAAGGATACTTGCTGATAATGGTCTTTGAGTTAAGAAGTTCAGGATCAAGTTGCAGTGGAAGATGCCGAGGCCTAGTCTATGGAGTTTGGAGATGTGTTTCATGAGAATAATGGTGTTGAAGATTGGGCTGCAGTCAATAAATAGGAGTCTATAAATTAGTTATCTAGGTGTTCCAGTGTTAAGTGCAGGGCAAGGGAGATGGCATTTGCTATGGATCTGTTGTGGCGGTAGGCAAACTGTAGTAGATCCAGATAGTTCGAGAGGTGGAATTGATTTGTGCCTTTTGAAGCACTTCATAGTCATTAAGGCACATGGCTAAGTTTTTCTTAGGTGCTGGGATGATGGTTGCCTTCTTGAAGCAGATAGGGACCTCAAATTATTGTGAAGATTGGTTGAAGATGTTGTGAGTACCCCTATCAGCTGATCCTGTCTGCACCACACACTCAGATGCAACCAGGCTTCTATTGCACCCCAAAACACCCTACCTCCGGTGTTGGCTTTGCTGCGCCATACTACTCACTGCCCCCCTGCCTCCCCCCCCACCACCACCACCACCACACTTGGCATTGGCCTTGGTTGCACCCCTCACTGGCATTGGACCCTGCCTCCAGCACAACCACCTGACGCTAGCCCCCACCTCTGGCACAACCGCCTGGCGATAGCACCCTCCTCCCTGTGTGGGTCCCCACCTCTGGCACATGCTGTGCCCCTCCGCAACTGGCATCAGACCCCACCACCGTCTCCACCACCCCAGCCCCCCTCCACCCCCACTGATGTCGGACTTCGTCTCCAGTGTGCACACCCCCTCACTGGTATCAGACCCTGCCTCCAGCGCATGCTGCCCCCCCACCTCCCATTGGCGTCAGATCCTGTCTGAGGTGCGCACCCCCTCCACATTGGTATTAGACCCTGTCTCTGGTGCACCCTCCCACTGGCATTGGCACTGCCTCCGGTGCACCTCCCCACCTCAGGTGCCCTCTCCCTCTCAGAACCCCTCCCCCTCCCCAGGCATCGATCCAACTTCTGCCGCACTCTCATCTCCTTTTGGTGTTTGCCTCGTTGCGTCTATCCCACGCTGTCAGCTCCATCCTCTGACACGGCCATCTTATGTTGGCCTCCAGTGGCTGGCCCTACCTCCATCACGATACTGCCTCCAGGTCTTCTCACCCGTCACCGTTTTTTTTCCTCAATCATCTTTAATTGATTTAACATCAAAAGAAAGAAGACCAATTCTCTTTTTGTATGTTTGATTTGATTTTTTTTGTTGTCTCCTACATTGGGATATCATGAAAAATACTGTTTCTTACCCATTATACAAACAAAGCATACTGCTCATTGAGTACGTAGGATAGGAAAAAAAAGCGAAGGTGGAGAATGTAACACAATCATAGCTAAGGTGTCGTGAAAGATCAACTTAATGCAAGGTAGGTCTATTTAAAAGTTTGATGGCAGCATGGAAGAAGCTGTTCTTGAGTCATTTGGTATGTGACCTGAGACTTCTGTATTTTCTTCCTGACAGAAGAAGGTGGAAGAGAGAATGTCCACTGTGCATGGGGTCAGTGATTATGCTGACTGCTTTTCCAAGACAACAGGAAATGTTGACAGATTAATGGATAGGAGGCTGGTTTGTGTGATGGACTGGGCTTTATTCACGACTCTTTATGGTTTCTTGTGGTCTTGGGCAGAGCAGGTGCTACACCAAGCTGTGATACAAGAAGAAAGAATGCTTTCTATGGTGCATTTGTAAATGTTGGTGAGAGTTGGACATCTCAAATTTTCTTAGCCTCCTGAGAAAGGTGAGATGTTGGTGGGCTTTCTTAGCTATAGCAGTGGTGTAGAACAACCAGGATGGGTTGCTGGTGATCTGGATTGAAGGTGCATTCTCATCAGTGCCCTGTATAGGTAGAGTAAGAAGTCTCACAACACCAGATTAATGTCCAACAGGTTTATTTGGAATCATGAGTTTTTGGCATGCTGCTCCTTCCTCAGGTGAGTGGAATCACCTGTATAGTTAGAGCATGACTTGCCTATTTTTATAATTTGTTTCCTTACAATAAAGGGCAACATTCCATTTACCTTGCCTTTAGGTTGTCTGGGTGAAAGTGTGCATGACCCATTTTCTTTCTTTAAATGCGTTAAAGCTTGCTGCTGTTATTTAAACTGAGCACACACTTCAGAGCTAAGAAACACACACATCTTCCTCTTCAGAAGCTGCAAACAGTGTTGTGAAAAATATTGGTGTAAGGTTTTCAGTTCTCTTCCAACCATATCTGTAACCCAAATAATTTAAGTGCCAGGCAAAGACCATCTCCAACAAGACAGAATATAACCAATCTCCATTTGATGTTCACTGGCATTATCATCATTGAATACCCAATTTTCAACATCTTCACTGTTACCATTTAACCAAAACTGAATTAGAAATTATATGGCTAATCTAGATGTTCAGATACCAACAATTTTTCTTTGCCCTCCAAGCTGACACTGTAGTTAAGAAAGCCCACCTACTTTGTCAGAATTATAAACTCCATATAGTGCAAAAGGAGACTTTGAAGCCCATTGAGCCTGCACCGACGTTCCAACTTCGGCCTTATACCTGTAACCACACCTATTTACCCTGCTAGTTCCTGTGACAGTAAGTGGCAATTTTACATGGCCAATCAACCTAACCTGCAGATCTTTGAGTATGGGAGGAAACAGGAACATTTGGAGGTAACCCATACAGACATGGGGAGAACTTGCAAATTCCACACTGACAGTGACCCAAGACCAGAACTGAAAGCTATGGAAATCTGACATTCACTACTACTTTCATCAATTTTGATTTAATTGGTTATTGTCAAATGCGTTAGTTATACGATTAGAAATATTGTTTCTTGCATGCTATACGGACAAAACATATTGTACTTAAAGAAGGAAACAAGAGAATGCAAAATGTAGTGTTACAGTCATAGCTCGGGTTTAGAGAAAGATAATTTAATACAAGGTAGGTCCTTCAAAAGTCTGCTGGTAGCAGGGAAGAATTTGTTCTTGAGTCAGTTGATACGTGATTTTAGACTATTTTTCCCAATGGAAGAAAGTGGAAAAGAGTACGTTCAGGTCCTTGATTATGTTGGCTGCTTTTTCGAGACAATGAGAAGAGTAAACAGTAGACATCAATGGATGGGAGGTTGGTTTGAGTGATGGACTGGACTTCATTCACAACCCTTTATAGTTTCTTGCACCTTGGACAGAGCAAGAGCTCCACCAAGTTGTGATACATCCAGAAAAATGCTTTCTATGCTTTCTGTAAAAATTGGTGAGAATCATCGCGAATGTGCTAAATTTCTTTAGCTTCTTTCGAAAGTAAAGTTGTTGGTGGGCTTTCTTAACTATAGCAGAGACATAGAAGGTCCAGGACAGTTTGCTGGTGATCTGGACATCTAGGAAGTTGAATCTCTTGATCATTTCCACATCATCCCCGTTGATGTAGACAAGGGTGTGGCCTCCCCTATGCTTCCTGAAGAGTATCTCTTGTACTGACATAAGGAAGAGGTTATTGTTGTCATATCAGTTCACTAAATTTTGTAAATCTTTCCTGTTTCATTATTGTTTGAGATTCGATCCACTACTGTGATGTGATCAGCAAGCTTGAAAATCGAGTTGGAGGGGAATTTGACCATACAGTCATAGGTGTGTAAGGAATATACTATCATGCTCAGGACACAGCCTTGCAGGGCACCAGAGTTGAGGATGATCATGGAGGAGGTGGTGTTGCCTATCCTTATTGATTGTGGTCTGTAGGTTAGGAAGTCTAACATCCAGTTGCAGAGGAAGGAGTTAAGCCCCAGACCCCACAGTTTGGAGATGAGTTTTGTAGAATAACGGTGTTAAAAGCTGATCTGTAGTCTATGAATAAGAGTCTGATATGGGTGTCTTTGTTGTCTAGGTGTTCCAGGGTTGAGTATAATGCAAGAGCAATGGCATTTGCTGTTCACCTATTGTGGTGAACCGTAGTGGACCCAGGCAATCTGGGAGGCAGGAATTGATTTGCGCCATGACTAAGCATTTCATAATGATGGAGGTCGGAGCCACAGGATGATAGTCATTAAGGCATGCTGCCTGGCTTTTCTTTAGTGCCGGGATGTGTAAAGAGAGGTTGAAGGTATCTTTTTACAAGAGAAAGTGCCCTGTCTGGATGAATCACAGCTTGGTATGGTTTCTGCTCTGATCAAGACCACAAGAAACTATGGAGACGTGTGAACATAGCCCAGTCCATCACACAAACCATCCTCATATCCATTGACCCTGTCTACACTTTTTGGTGCCTCAGGAAAGCAGACAGCATAATCAAGGACCTCACATATCTCGGATATGCTCTCTTCCACCTTCTTCCATTGAGCAAAGGATACAAAATCTGAAATCGCACATCGACCAACTCAAGAACAGCTTCTTCCCTGCTGCCGTCAGACTTTTGGTCCTGCCACGTTTTAAGCTTAGCTTGCTCTTCACACTATCGGTAACTGCAGTGCTATATTCTACATCCTATCCTTTCTTTCTCCCCTATGTACTCTGAACTTTATGTTTTGTCTGCGTAGCTCACAAGAATGCTTTTCACTGTATACCAATAGATGTGACAATAATAAATCAATTCAATATAGCTACTGTGGTTACAAGAGCAGATCAGAAGATAAGTCTGTGGTCAGTGATTCATGTCTTGACTCTTCAAAGCCTGTCCACATTATACGTGACACAAGTCAGGAATGTAATAGAATACTTTCCGATTGCCTGATTAAATGCAATTCCAACAGCAGTCAGCGTGAAACCATTCAGAACAAAGACGCCGTAGAACAGTTGGCGCCCCATTCAGTTTCTAAACCACTGGCTTATCTTGGCTGCAGTATATAGCATCGTACAGTAAGGTTCCACCAAGATGACTTCGACAGCAGCTTCCCAAAACTGACTCCTACTAGTGAGAGCAAGAGCAACAGATAGATGAGAATATCAGAGAGCTCCCCACAAGTCGCACACCATGCTAATTTGAAACTATATTGCTGTTCCTGTGCTATTTTTGAATCAAAATTCTGAAAATGACAACTTAATAGCACTGTGGATGCACTATCACTACACGGACTCAGCTGTTCAGAATGATAGCTCACCATTACTTTCCCAAGGCCTAATTTGGAATGGATCATGTGTTGAGTTTGTTAGTAAGTCCCACATCCCATGACTAAATATTAAAAACACCTCTGCTGCCCTTAGTCTTCAGTTCTTATAAAGAAACATTCATCTCTTATCCAGTTTTTGGAGGTGGAGAATGCAGGCCGGAACACTTGTGTCATGACCTGACTGAATATTTGAAACATGTTGGAATGTTGTAACAACTAAATAAAACATTTCTGAAGTGAAAACAGAAAATGCTGCCTGTGATCAGCAAGTCAGCCAGAGTTTGTGGGGAGAAAAACCAGTTATAACCTGAAATCATAACTATTTCACAAAAGCAGGCAGTTATTAGAAATGTATTAGGTTTTATAGAGATGAAAAGGAGAGATTTAAAGAAAAAACAGGGAAGATTTGTGGTGGGGTGAAAGTCGGGACATTAAATGATTGAAGAGTTGGTAGGAATAAAGAGGCTGATAATGGGAAAGTATACTTGGATGTTGAGTGCACAAGGCTATAGAGTTCCTTGTCAAAAGATAAGGTTCAATTCCTTAAGTTTATGTTGAATTTCGTTGGAACGATGCAGTTGGCTAAGTCTGCACAAGTCAACAAGCAGGCAGTGAATTGAAATAACCAACCCTCAAAATCTGAACTAAGTAGAGAGGTTCCACAGTGTTAAGACCCAGGCCAGAAACTCCCAGGTGTTTGTGAAGTTAGCCTAGATCCTAAGTTTTACATTTGATTCCTGGCATTGATGAGCATAAGATCTTTCATTCCAGGTATAATTCAAATGGCCCACTAAGAAGCTTTTATCAAAAAAGTTTATTTAGGAACACAGAATATAACAAAAATATTAGCATAACTTTTGCCAATTACAAGACTTAAACATGACACAGTATGACTCTAAACAGCTCATTATCTCTGTGGTTCCAACATAAAACAACGTCCCACAGACATAGACCTTTCCTCAGACTTAGCACAAAAACACGTACCTCTCATGATGCTGGATTTTCAGCTTTGTAATACTTATGCACAGAAAACCAAGCCAGCAATTTTCAGAGAAGGATATATCCTCAAAACAACTAAACTTCAGAATGGTAAACCCAATATCTGTCAGCTCCCAATAACAGCTGCCCAGACAGCAGAATTCCCAACTCCGATAGTGGGGAGAAACACTTGTATGTGTCTCTTAGCTCCAAGCAACTTCGAAAGCAGCAACCCTCAGAGAAAGAGATTCTGCTAGATGAGTGTGGCTCTAAGAAAGAAACTTATCTCCTGGCAGATTCCAGTCTCCAACTTCAGAAAGGGGAAAACCGAGGCACTGCTCTCTCAATTCCAAAAGCAGCTTCTAAGCTCGAATATTCTGTTTAAAAAAAAGCCCAGCCTCCCCATCACATGATTCCACCTGATAATCATCTAATGAAGGTGCATTCTGCAAAATCCCAGGAGAAAACAGCAGAATAGTATAAATTAAGATTACAACCAACATTATAGCCATTAGAAACAATTAGGCTCTTGCAACAATAATACAACATGCCAGTAGACACTGGCTCCAAGTGCATAAAAACTGCTACAATAGATGCTGCACAAGAACGTGGCTCAAATACATTTCTTGAAGACATAGTTAATTGCTATAAATTGAAAAAAGCTTCTTTAATATGGTCAATATTTAATAGCAGAATGATTGGAGAGGAGAGATTGTGTTGTGAGCAGTAAATGCAGCTAGAAGAAGTACGTGAATCCCTGGAAACGTTTGGAAAACGGGCATTGCTTTCAATCCATAGAAGCCTCCTCGCTAATGTCTTTCTTGTACCTTACTGTTTTCTCCAAAGATGAACTTGAAGATCCAGGTGCAGAATTTTGGATTCTCTCTGCAGAAAACTGAATCTGATTGAACTTGGCCTGACTGACTTCTTCACTGCTTAACCCCTAGGTTGGAGACTTTGCCATACTGCTGAGGGCAGGATTCGATCGATGGAGTGCAGCAAAAATGCAGCTAACAACTGCCTTTGCAGGAGTGCTGGGAGCTTGCTTTGCCATGTGTGCACAGTCTCCAGAAGGAGCAGGTACTGCTCAATCTTTTTGATGTCATTGAGGAACGTCACAGTGCTGTGGGATAAAGAAAGATATTATTCACTTTCTTCGACTTTCAAACATTCCCCAATGTGGACATGTGCATTCAATCTCTGCTCTTTCTCCATTCAGCACTCCCTGAGGTCTTCCAAGCTCCAAAACTGTCCTCCCCATCTACCCTTGCCTGCTGCCCGACCCCCATGCCTGCTGTGCCACGTAATCCCTTCTACTCCCTCCTTGTTGCTCCCGCCCACCCTTCCCTGCCCCCCCGCCCCACCAAACTCCTGTTTTCTGATTGCCTCGCCTGCTCCCGTCCATCCATTCTCACCTCCTCCCTCACTAATTCTCCCCCCACCAGCTCCTCCTCCCTTTCTGAATCCCCTATCATGTATAATTGGTAGGTCAGTCTGTATTCTTCGACATGTTGATATACATGTGTACGTTTCTAATGCATTTATCTGCTAAATTTTACAGGGGACAGTGTTGCTTGGATTCTCCCATTCACTTCAGGAGGCTTTCTGTATATTGCTCTGGTTTCTGTGGTACCTGATCTCCTTCAAGAAAAGGATGTGTGGTAAGTAACCATTTGAGGTTTCACATAGTGTCTTCGTTTTTAGGAAATGATGAAGGATAGATAATATAAAACCCAGACCGTCTCACTCATCAGGGAGGCAAATTTGACAACCTTCACATCCTGAAGTTAACTGTGGTGCCTCATTTTTTTTGCAATGCATCAGAGAGGCCAGATGGGTCATATTTGGGAAACAAAATCAAGGAGTCTCTGATTGCAGGGTGGCATAGTGGTTCGCACTACTGTCTCTCAGCACCAGGGACCCAGATTCAGTTCTGGTCTTTTGGTGACTGTGTAGAGTTTGCACATTTTCCTTGTCTGCATGGGTTTTCCGTGGGTGCTCTGGTTTCCTTCCAGAGTCCACAGGTATGTAGGTTAGATGAATTGGTCATGCAAAATTGCCGCTTAGCGTTCCAAGATGTATAAGTTAGATGAATTCACCATGATAAATATGTAATTATGGAGATAGAGTGGGGGAATTGGTCTGTTAAGATATTTTGCCAGAGAGTTAGTGTAGACTTGATGAACTCAATGACCTCCTCCTGCACTGAATCACTGGACAGGTAAGGCCATTTTGTAAAACCATACCACATTATGTAAGCTGCATCTAAGCTAATTGCTCCCATAGTCATTTGCAATTAGTAAGTCAAAACAGCCTGCAGACATTTGCTGCAGTTATGTCCATATTACATACTGTTATGACTATTGATGAATGCAGAATCTTAGATTTCAATCTGTTATGGTTGGACAAAGCTTGTAGCAATTTGGGGATCATTAAGTTGAATTGCTTGGAGCATAGAGATTTCAGTTTGAGGAACTAGAAGATACAATACTGAAATTCAACATCGTGTTATAGTATCCATAGAAACATGAATGTTAATATGTATATTGTAGACTTCCATTCATATTTTAATATCACAATGCAGTTACACATTTTGATTCAATAATAGTGTTTACATGGAGGTGAGTGTTGGCCTACCCAGCCACGTGGCAAAACTGCGTTATTTACACTAGGTGCAATGGAGGGCAGAGTTAAAGCAGATTGAGTCTAAAGAACGAAGAACAATACAGCACAGGAAAAGCCCCTTCGTCCCTCCAAGCCTGCGCTGCTGATTGGTCCAAGTAGACCAATTTTCTGTATCTCTCCATTCCCAGTCTGCTCATGTGACTATCCAGAAAAGTCTTAAACCATCCTAGCGTGTCTGCCTCCAATACCTTGCTTGACAGTGGATTCCAGGCCTCCACCACCCTCTGTGTAAAATACGTCCCTCTGATATCTGAGTTAAACCTTGCTTCCCTCACCTTGTACCTTTGACCCCTTCTGTTTGTCACCTCCGACCTGGGAGAAAGCTTCCCACTGTTCACCATACCTCTCATAATTTTTTACACCTCTATTAGGTTTCCCCTCATTCTCTGTCTTTCTAGGGAGAACAATCCCAGTTTACTCAATCTCTCTTCATAGTTAAGACCCACCATACCAGGCAACATCCTGGAAAACCTTCTCTGCACTCTCCAAAGCCTCCACATGCTCCTGTTAGTGCAGTGACCAGAATTGGATGTAATACTCCAAATGTGGCCTAACCAATGTTCTATATAGCTGTAATATCAGACGCCAATTTTTATACTCTATATCCTGTCCTATAAAGACAAGCATGCCATATGCCTTCTTCACCACCTATGCTGCCGTTTTCAAGGATCTGGACTTGCATACGTAGGTCCCTCTGGGCGTCTATACTTTTGATGGCTCTGACATTTATTGTATAGCTCCCCACTACATTAGTCCTACCAAAATGCATCACTTCACATTTATCTAGATTAAATTCCATCTGCCATTTCTCCGGCCAATTTTCCAGCCAATCTATATCTGCTGTATTTTGTGACAATGTTTGTCGCTATCCGCAAGTCCAGCCATCTTAGTGTCATCTGCAAACTTACTGATCTCACCAGTTACACCTTGTTCCGAATCATTTATATATATCACAAATAGCAGAGGTCCCAGTACAGAGCCCTGCGGAACACCATTGGTCACAGATCTCCAGCCAGAAAAAAACCCTTCTACTACTACCCTCTGTCTTCAGTGGCCAAGATGTAGAGATGCCGGCGTTAGACTGGGGTAAACTCAGTAAAGTTTTACAACAGCAATTTTAAATCCAACCAATTTATTTGATAGTAAAACAATGAGCTTTCGACCCTTTGTCTTCGTCAGGCAAATGCAGTGTTCTGGTCTGCAATAGCACTTATATCAACACAGACAGTCACAGATTGCTGATTAGAATGCAAATCCTTACATCTAACCTGCTATTCAAGTGTTAAAGTGGCTAACAATGTGTGTGAAGGGAATCCTGAGCATTGATTAGAGAATTGTGTATTTTTTCCAGACAGCACAGTAAGTGAGGTTTTTTGCTAACCCAGGCAAGTCATGGGGGTTACAGATAGTGTGACATGAAGCTTAGATCCCTGTTAAGACCGTCCTCATGTGTGCAGAACTTGGCTATCAGTCTCTGCTCAACGACTCTGCGCTGTCGTGTGTCATGAAGACCCCCTTGAAGAACATTTACCCGAAGGTCAGAGGCCAAATGCCCGTGACTGCTGAAGTGTCTGCCCACAGGAAGGGAACTGTTTTGCCTGGTGATTGTTGAGCGATGCTCATTCATCCGCTGTCGTAGTGTCTGCATGGTCTCCCCAATGTACCATACTTTGGGGCATCCTTTCTTGCAACGTATTAGGTAGACAACGTTGGTCGAGTTGCAAGAGTATGTACTGTGTACCTGGTGAATGGTATCCTCACGTTTGATGTCATCCATGTCTGTGATCCGGCATGTCTTGCAGAGGTTGCTGTGGCAGGGTTGTGTGGTATTGTGGTCAGTGTTCTCCTGAAGGTTGGGTAGTTTGCTGTGAACAATGATCTGTTTGAGGTTGTGCGGTTGTCTGAAAGCAAGAAGTGGGGGGGTGGGGATGGTCCTAGCAAGATGTTCATCATCATCAATGATATGTTGAAGACTCCGGAGAAGTACTGGACAAAAAAGGGTACTCTGTCCACTGTGTCCCGTGTTCGTCTTCTGAGGAGGTCAGTGCAGTTTATCGCAGTGGCACGTCGGAACTGTCGATCGATGAGTCGAGCGCCATATCCTGTTCTCACGAGGGCATCTTTCAGCGTCTGGAGGTATCTGTCACGATCCTCCTCCTCTGAGCAAATTCTGTGTATACGGAGGGCTTGTCCATAGAGAATGGCTTCTTTAACCTGAATAGGGTGGAAGCTGGAGAAGTGGAGCAATGTGAGGTTGTCTGTCGGTTTGCGGTACAGTGAGGTGCTGAGGTGACCGTCCTTGATGGAGATGCGTGTGTCCAAGAATGCCACTGATTCTGGAGAATAGTCCATGGTGAGTCTGATGGTGGGATGGAACTTGTTGATATCATCATACAGTTGTTCCAATGATTGTTCACCATGAGTCCAAAGGAAAAAGATGTCATCAATGTATCTAGTATATAGCCTTGGTTGAAGATCCAGTGTGGTGAAGAAGTCTTGTTCAAACCTGTGCAAGAAGATGTTGGCATATTGATGTGCAAATTTGGTCCCCATGGTTGTTCCAAGTGTGTGGATGAAAAGCTGATTGTTGAAGGTGAAGACATTGTGGTCCAAGATGAAGCGGATGAGTTGTAAAATTGCATCCGGAAACTGGCAGTTGTTGGCATTGAGTACTGAGGCAGTTGCAGCAATACCATCGTCGTGGGGGATGTTGGTGTAGAGCGCCGAGACATCCATTGTGACAAGGAGTGTCCCTGTTTCTACTGCTCCATGTGTGCTGAGTTTCTGCAGGAAGTCCGTAGTGTCAAGACAAAAGCTGGGGGTTCTTTGTACAATGGGTTTCAGGATGCCTTCGAGAGGTTCTCACGCTGAAAGATGCCCTCGTGAGAACAGGATATGACGCTCGACTCATCGATCGACAGTTCCGACGTGCCACTGTGATTAACCGCACTGACCTCCTCAGAAGACGAACAAGGGACACGGTGGACAGAGTACCCTTTGTTGTCCAGTACTTCCCCGGAGCGGAGAAGCTATGACATCTTCTCCGGAGTCTTCAACGTATCGTTGATGATGATGAACATCTTGCTAGGGCCATCCCCACCCCCCCACTTCTTGCTTTCAGACAACCGCACAACCTCAAACAGATCATTGTTCGCAGCAAACTACCCAACCTTCAGGACAACAGTGACCACAATACCACACAACCCTGCCACAGCAACCTCTGCAAGACATGCCGGATCATAGACATGGACGACATCATCAAACGTGAGGATACCATTCACCAGGTACACGGTACATACTCTTGCAACTCGGCCAACATTGTCTACCTAATACGTTGCAAGAAAGGATGTCCCGAAGCATGGTACATTGGGGAGACCATGCAGACACTACGACAGCGGATGAATGAGCATCGCTCAACAATCACCAGGCAAAACAGTTCCCTTCCTGTGGGCAAACACTTCAGCAGTCACGGGCATTCGGCCTCCAACCTTTGGGTAAATATTTTCAAGGGGGCCTTCGTGACACACAACACAGAACATAGAACATTACAGCACAGAACAGGCCCTTCGGCCTTCGATGTTGCGCTGACCAATATAAAAAGCAATGCCCCTCCATACTAAACCATTCCCTTCTCTTCCATATACTTATCAACTAAGCTCTTAAACGCCACCAAACTTGGCGCATCTACAACTGCTGCAGGCAGGGCATTCCACTTCCGAACCACCCTTTGGGTAAAGAACCTACCTCTGATATCCGTCCTATAACTATCACCCCTTAATTTAAAGCTGTGTCACCTCGTGCTAGCTTTCTCCATCCTAGGAAAAAGGCTATCACTGTCCACCCTATCTAAACCTCTAATCATCTTATATGTTACAATAAGGTCTCCTCTTAGCCACCTTCTTTCTAACGAAAACAACCTCAAAATCCCTCAGCCTCTCTTCATAAGACCTGCCCTCCATACCAGGCAACATCCTGGTAAACCTCCTCTGTACCCTCTCCAATGCCTCCACATCTTTCTTATAATGCGGGGAACCAGAACTGTACACAATACTCCAAGTGCGGCCACACTAGAGTTTTGTACAGTTGCAACATGACGTTGCGGCTCCGAAATTCAATCCCCCTACCAATAAAAGCCAAGACTCCATATGCCTTCTTAAAAACCTTCTCGACTTGACTGCCTACTTTCAGGGATCTATGCACATACACACCAAGATCCCTCTGTTCATCTAGACTGCTAAGAATCCTACCATTTGCCCTATACTCTACACATTTATTATTTCTGTCATAGTGCATTACCTCACACTTTTCCACATTAAACTCCATTTGCCACCTCTCGGCCCAGCTCTGCAACTTGTCCAAGTCCCTCTGCAAACTATAACACCCTCTTCACTATCTACCACTCCACCGACTTTAGTGTCATCTGCAAATTTACTAATCCATCCTTCAATACCCTCATCCAGATCATTTATAAAAATTACAAACAGCAGGGGCCCCAAAACAGACCCCTGAGGTACACCACTTGTCACCGAACTCCAAGATGAATATCTCCCATCAACCACCACCCTCTGTCTTCTATCTGCTAGCCAATTCCTAACCCAATTAGCTAAATCACCCTCTATCCCATACATCTGCATTTTCTGCAGAAGTCTTCCATGGGCCACCTTATCAAACGCCTTACTAAAGTCCATATATACCACATCAACCGCCTTACCCCCATCCACCTCTTTAGTCACTTTTTCAAAAAACTCAATGAGGTTAGTAAGGCACGACCTACCCTTCACAAAACCATGCTGACTATCCCCAATCAATTCATTCCTCTCTAAATAACTATAAATCCTATCCTTAATAATTCTCTCCAATACTTTGCCCACAACAGAAGTAAGACTCACTGGCCTATAGCGCAGAGTTGCTGTGCAGAGACTGATAGCCAAGTTCCGCACACATGAGGACGGTCTTAACAGGGATCTTGGTTTCATGTCACACTATCTGTAACCCCCGTGACTTGCCTGGGTTAGCAAAAAACCTCACTTACTGTGCTGTCTGGAGAAAATACACAATTCTCTAACCAATGCTCAGGATTCCCTTCACACACATTGTTAGCCACTTTAACACTTGAATAGCAGGTTAGATGTAAGGATTTGCATTCTAATCAGCAATCTGTGACTGTCTGTGTTGATATAAGTGCTATTGCAGACCAGAACACTGCATTTGCCTGACGATGACAAAGGGTCGAAAGCTCATTGTTTTACTATCCAATAAATTGGTTGGATTTAAAATTGCTGTTGTAAAACTTTATTCAGTGACCAAGCCAGTTGTCTACCCATCTAGCCACCTCTATTTTTTCCCATGAGATTTAACCTTTTGCACCAACTTGCCAAGAGGGACTTTGTCAAACACTTTAAAATCCATACACATGACATCCACGGCTCTACCCTCATAAGAACATAAGAATTAGGAGCAGGAGTAGGCCATCCAGCTTCTTGAGCCTGCCCCGCCATTCAATAAGATCATGGCTGATCTGTAGTGGTTCAGTACCACTTTCCTCCTTTCTCCCCATAACCCTAAATTCCCTTGTCAATCAAAAACCTATCCACTCGTCAACCGTTTTGTTATCTCCACCAAATTTGTGAGGCATGACTTCCCTCTTACAAAACCAGGCTGTCTATCATTGAGATTATTCTGTTCTAAACGTGCATACATCCTATCCCTAAGAATCCTCTCCAACAATTTCCCTACCACGGATGTCAAGCTCACAGCCTATAGTTACCCGGGTTATCCTTGCTACCTTTCTTAAATAACAATACCATATTCACTATCCTCCAATCCTCAGGAACCTCACCTGTGTCCAATGAAGAGACAAAGATCTCTGTCAGAGGTCCAGCAGTTTCATGTCTTGTCTCCCTGAGCAGTTTTGGAGAGATGCCATGAGGCCCTGGGGATTTGTCAGTTTTAATGTTCCCTAAAAAACCGAACACTTCTTCCCTTATAATGGAGATTTTTTTCTAAGGGGTCAACACTTCCCTCTGAGACACTCACAGTCAACACGTCCCTCTCCTTTGTGAACATTGTAAAGTATTCATTTAGGATCTCCCCTACCTCCTTCGGCTCTAAGCATAATTCCCCTCCTTTGTCCCTGAGAGGTCAGATTTTTTTTTTCCCTGACAACTCTTTCATTCCTAACGTATGAATAAAATGTCCTAGGATTCTTCTTAATCCTGTCTGCCAAGAACATTTCATGACCCCTTTTTGCCCTTCTAACTCCCGATTTGAGTTCTACAAAGAACAATGAACAAAACAGCACAGGAAACAGGCTCTTCGGCCCAACGAGCCTGCACCACCACCCTGATGTTCCCACCTCAACCGTGATTCCTGTCTATGTTTATAGATCTATGGATTAAAAGCCAAATTTGAGACAATTTAGAGAGAATTTGTTTTGCCAGTTAGCCTAAGAGCACATTTTTGGAATGTGGGAGGAAACCGAAGCACGGGGAGAATGTGCAAACTCCCACAGACACAGGCCCAAATCCATGTATCTGCACAGCACAGCGATAGTCACTGAGCTGTTGTGTTGCCCATCAAATGGTCCAGGTCAAGTGTACACTAACGACGTGAAGCACTAGGATGCTCTCGAAAAATCCAAGAGCATTCCTCTCACGACCCATTGCGTGTATGCCCCTTGTTAGACAACCAGGTGGACCAAAGCACCTGTAGGATAAAAACAAGTACATCAATATCATCATCTATTTACACACTTCCCAGGGACACCCAAGGCTCGTGATCCCTGTTTTAAATTAGTTTTCTATACCCCTCCATTCCCATTCTGTTCATGTGCCCATCTAAGTCTTTCTTAAATAACTCCAGAGTACCTGCCTCCACCACTTGGCAGCACATTCCATACCCCCACCACCCTCTGTGTGAAAAAACTCCCTCTAGCATCCAAATTATACCTTACCCCCCCACACCCTAAGCCCGTGACCCCTCATGCTGTTCGAGTCCATCTTAGGAAAGAGCTTAACCCTGTTTACTCTATCTATACCCCTCATAATCTTGTACATCTCTATTAGATCTCCTCTAAGTCTACGTCTTTCTAAGGAAAACAGTCCCAGTTTGCCTAACCTTTCCTCGTAACTCAGACCTTCCATACCAGGCAGCATCCTGGTACACTTCCTCTGCACTCTCTCCAGAGTCTCCACGTCCTTCCAGTAGTAAGGTGAACTGGACGCAATATTCCACATGAGGTCTAACCAACGTTTTATACCACTGCAACATTAAAGGCCAGCTCTTGTATTCTATACCCCTTCCTATAAAGGCTAGCATAGTATATGCTTTCTTCACAACCTTCTCCACCTGCACCTGGTCTTCAAAGACTTGTGCACCTTCACCCCCAGGTCCCTCTGCATTTCTATACTCTTTAATAGATCTACCCTTTCTCATATACCTCCCTCCGTATTCTTTATCCCGAAATGCATCACCTCGCATTTATCAGGATTGAATTCCATCCGCCATCTATCTGCCCAAGCTACCAGCCTATCTATGTTCTGCTGCATCGCCTGACAATGCTCCTCACTATCTGCAAGTCCAGCCATCTTTGTAACGTCTGCAAACTTGTTGATCACTCCACTTACTCCCTCTTCCAAGTCATTTATATATGTTACAAATAGAAGAGGTCCCAATACTGAGCCCTGCGGCACACCAGTAGTGACCAACCTCCAGCTAGAAAGAGTAGTTCTTTCCTACTTTCTCTGTATTCCTCTAGTGCTCTGTCTGTTTTTAGTTGCCTGGACCTAACGTACGCCTCTCTTTTCTTTTTGATCAGATCCTCAATTTCCCTGGTTATCCAGAGCTTTCGAATCCTACCTTTCCTATCCTTCCTTTTTACAGGCACATGCCTGTCCTGCGGTCCCATCAACTGCTCCTTAAAAGACTCCGGCAGCCAGATGTGGATTTACCCTCAAGCAGCTTCTCTCAATCAACAGCCACCAATTCCTGCCTAATCCGGCTATAGTTAGCCTTCCCCCAATTCAGCACCCTACTTGTAGGGCAACACTCATCCTTTTCCATTACTATCCTAAAATTAACAGAATTGTGGTCACTATTTGCCACATGTTCCCCTACTGAAACTTTGATGACCTGACAGGGCTCATTACCCAATATTAGGTCCCAGTATAGCCCCCTCTGTAGTTGGGCTATCTACATACTATTCCAAAGAACCTTCCTGTACACATTTTACAAATTCCTCCCCGTCCAGACTCCCAACCATAAGCACTTTCCAGTTTATACCAGGGAAATAAAAGTCTCCCACTACAGCAACCCTATTTTTTCTGCACCTATCCAGAATCTGCTTACATATCTGTTCCTCCACTTCCCATGGGCGATTGTTTGGCCTGTAGTATACCCCCAGCATAGTGACTGCGCCGCCCTTCTTATTTCTGAGTTCCAGCCACAGTGACTCGTTAAATGACCCCTCTAAACTGTCCACCTTCTGCACTGCTGTAATATGCTCCCTAAGTAATATTGTTACTTGTCCGCCCCATTTACCCCTTCCTCTGTCTCGCCTAAAACGCTTATAGCCCAGAACATTCAACTGCCAGCCCTGCCCTCCTTTTAACTAATTCTCTGTCACCGCAAACACATCCAAATTTTACACAAGCATTAAACCCTAAGTTCGTCTGTCTTATCTGTTATGCTCCTCCCATTGAAGCAGATGCACTCCAGATCTCCAGGCCTACTTAGGTCATCCTCCCCCAGAATGCTCTTCTTAACTAACTTTGTCCTGGCCCCAAGCTTGTCCCCAGCCTCTGCGCTAAATGACCTACTGTTTTGATCCTCACCTCCCTGCCACATTAGTTTAAACCGTTCTGAAACACTGTGGCAAAACTCCCAGCCAGGACATTTGTGCGGTTCCAGTTCTAGTGTAGCCTGTCCTCCTTGTACAGATGCAGTCTTCTCTTGAAGACTTCCCAATGATCTATGAATTTGAAACCCTCCCTCCTGTACCAGTCCTTTAGCCACACGTTCAATTGTACAATCTCCCTGTTCCTACCCTCACTAGCACTAGGTACTGGGAGCAGTCCAGAGATTGCTACCCTAGAGGTCCTACCTTTTAGCCTAGCACCTAGGACTCACAGGGTCCCTTTGCTTTTTCTACCTACATCATTTTCATCAACATGTACAATAATATCTGTTTGATTATCTTCCCTTTTTAATATGCTTCCTATCCATTCAGCCACATCCAGTACCTCAGTATCGGGGAGGCAGAGTACCATCTCTGGAGTCTCGTTCACGCCTACAGAACTACTTGTCCGTGCCTCTAACCATCACAAACCCCACCAGTATTGCTGTCTTAATCCTCCTCTTTCCCTTCCGGGTCACAGAGCCTGTCTCCGTGCCAGCAATCTGGTCATTGTGGTTTACCCCTGGAGGGTTATCCCCCTCCACAGTATCCAAGACAGTAAATCTATTTCAGATGGGGACAACCACAGGGGATCCCTCCACTGACTGCTCACTCCCTTCCCCTCTCCCATCTGTCGCCCAGCCCTTACTATTATGAGAGACAGCCACTGAGATACTCTCTAGTACGCCACCCTTCTGATTTTTACCCTTCCTAATTGTGACCCACTTGTCTTCCCCTTGGGGCCCTGGTGGGACTACCTGCCTTTAACTTTTATCTATTAATTTCTCATTCTCCCTGACTAAACTAAGGTCATCGAGCCACAGCTCCAGTTCCCTAACATGGTCCTTCAGGAGCTGCAGTTCCATGCATCTGACACAGATATGGGCATCTGGGAGGCTAGGCATCTCCAGGAACTTCCACATCTGACACCAAAAGCAGCAAATTAGCCTCTCACTCTTATTTACCCCTTCCTTTATAGTTTTGGAAGAACCAAAAAAAAAACAACCTACCCTGCCTCTGCCTGTTCTTACCGAAGCCCGTTGAGTCAAAGCTCTTTAGCCTTCACTCTGCTCCCTCTCACTCCACTGCCTGCTCTAATATGCGGCCTTCCTTTTATATTTCACGCGCTTAAAAAAAACCCTTCCCAGCACACCAGTTTGGGGTGGATAGAGGAAACCAGTGGGAATGTAGATTGGGGTTGATGTACTTCATGGCCAGTGGCTTTTTTGTTATGCAGTAAATTGACCATGCTGACTGAGTATCCAAGAATATATCCAACAGGATCTGATGTTTCTGCAGTTTTGGGCACTGGCTGAATACGTTGATTTTAAATGCTGGGCGGACTTGAAACTGGGATTGTTTCAGATCTGACTTTTAGACCCATTCTGAGGCACTCCCATTCAAACTCTGCCTAAAAAAAAATCAACAAATGTTGTGGGCGGGGCTTAACGCACCTGAAACCCTGCAGCTTCAATCGCACATGGACACAAAAAAAATCAGAGAACGCCGCTCCCCTCCCAGGCTGGATAATGCCTCCCCTGATCTCCATGGATAGTGCCCCACCCTGCAACATTTCTGACCCCCTTATCCTCTCCATCTCCTCTGCCACCGAGACCGATTGTGGCTCCCACCCCATGCCCCCTCCCTCCCTCCCCCAACCAATCTCAGGCAAAATAATCCACCCCCTCCCTGCCTCAAAATAATCTCAGGCAAAGTGATCCACATCCCCCTCCACTTCCTCTGATGTCAGGCAGAATGAACTCTCCCTCTCCCCCACCCTATCCATCCCACTGACACCCCCACATCCCATCCACCCTACCCCCACCTCACCCACATCCCATCCACCCCACCCACACCCCATCCACCCCCTGCCCCCCTCCCATACACACACACTCCCACCACCTGATGGCAAGTGTCACGCCACCATTACTTTCTTGACTCCTCCTGTCTCCACTGGAGAAGATGAAAATGGGTTGGTGGAGCAGATGTCCAGGTCCTCACCTGTTTGAAGAATGGGTGCTGGAGAGGCAACTTCTCAGGGGCATGAGTTTTGGGGGGTCTGAGGGGCAAGGTTTAAAGGCGATGTATGAGACAGGGTGGTGGGGTCTGGAACTCGCTGCTGGAGGAGATCATGGAGGTAGATACAAGAGTGACCTTTAAGGGCCATCTTTGTAGCTACATGAATGGGATGCATACAGAGGCATATAGTTCCCAGAAGGGTAAGGGAATACAATTCAGTTGGACAGCCTGGTCACTGCAGGCTTGGAAGGCCCAAGTGCCTGTTACTTTGATTGTGCTTTGTTCTATGTTTGGTGGAGAAATGGGAATCACGTGTTTTACATCCCAGATTCTGCTCTCTCCCTTGCACTTAACCTTGTATCCTGCGTTGCAGGAACAGATCTGGATACCTCGGGGCACTCTGGCCTTTGTCCCCCACTGTGGCATCCACCCATCCAGACAGTTCGGATGGGTCTGCAGAGGACATGGATGAAGAGATCTCTGATGATGGCACAGTTTTGGTGTCATCTTCCACCTTGCAGTTCAGCATCCCAGATCGCATCTCTTGTGAGCGCGACACATTTGATAATGCATATTGGATGGAGGAAGGAACGTCTGAGCCCTCTGGAACATGGGAGCCTGCTGGAGATGAGGACTCAACTGCCCCAGGCTACATGCTGGTCTCTGAGATCAGTTCTCTTTCAGCTGTTGGAGCTGTAGCAACAGAGCCAGGGAATGCAGGAGAGGTTGACTGGTCCAGCTGTGAGGCTGTTGGGAGGAGTCCCAAAGCTTTCAGATGGACCAGCTATTGCCTATCTTGCATGGTTCCCAGGCCACCACTACAAGGATGACGTTTGCAGTGCAAAGCCTGGGACAGGAGATCCTCAACATGAATGGCAGACTCCAAGCGATGGCTGAGTCATAGCAAACCACCGTAGAGTCTCGGAGGGTGGCAGCCGAGTCACAGCGGGCTATAGCTGAAGGACTGAACAGGCTTCTCGAGATTCTGTGGCTCATGACTAAGAGGCTCGAGAGCTTGCAGGAGACACAGCGGGACGCTGCTGAGACACAGCTGGCAATGGCTGCAGCCCTTAAAATGTGGCCCATTCACACAGGGCTATAGCTGAGGGACTGCAGAGCTTACAAGCAGCGGGACAGCATTGAGATACAGTGGGAAGTAACCCTTGAGAACGTAGCCCAGTTGCAGAGGGTCATGTCCAAGGGGTTGTAGAGTATGGCTCAGTCTCAGACTACTTGCTGCAGCCATTGAAAAGTGGCCCTCGAATCATGATGGCCATTGCAGAGGGCTCAACCACCATGGGTAGGACCCAGGTGGTTCTCCAGGACTTGCAGGGCAAGGTGATGCCAGAGCTTCTGGAGCTCACTTCAGAAGCATCGCCATCCCATGGAGTGACCCAGAGGCCCACAGGAACCGCATGGGAGGAGGAAGGGTTCAAGCCCATGCTGCGGCCTTCCAACCATGAGACTGTGGCTGTGGCTATACCTTCCTGACACCAGGGTATCTTGGGGCAGTGGATAAAGAGGAAATGTTCCAGAGACCTGGAAACCAGCCAACACCCTCAAGGTCCAGGGCCTCCAGAAAATGTCTGCTGCGAGTATCACTGGCAACAAGGCAAAGTAGACAGCTGACTCCCTCCACCTCTGATGTATATTCTGTGGAGATACTGAGATGTAGTATCAGGAAGTTGTAGTTGCGCTAAGATGGCATGGGTGATGGGCTGCACTATTTAGTTAGATCTTTAAGCACTTTAACGTTTTCTATTTACAAGTTTTTGTTATTTTTCTCTAGCACCATGCTCCCCAAAATAACAGACCCCTCCATCCCCCTAGTCATATGTTGCCCAGAATCACCACTTTTTGAAAAGTTCAGAGACTGCAGCAGTGCAATTTGCAAGGGTTTTGTGCACATCCTTCAGCTGGCAGGAATCAGTAGCATCCGCAAGACCTGAGATCAGTGCTACAAACTGGACATCGGGCACCCTGCTGAGCAATAGCCCCAACTCCTCCACCTCTTCCTCCTTCTGTGCACCCCCCTCCCCGCCCCCACTCGCAAACTTCCTATGACCCAAGAAAGAAAATGAACACATGAAAGGACCCGTATAAGCTGCAGAAACCCTTTGGATGCTAGGCACTTATCTTCTCACTGATGGAGTGCCTGAATCAGATTTGAATGGAATCGGGAAATGTGTTACTTGACACAGTATTCCTAGCCCCCGACCTGCTCTTGTAGCCACAGTGTTTATGTTGTGAGTCACTGGTAACCACAAGAATGTTGACTGAGGGAGATTCAGTGATGGTAGCACTACAATGTCAAGGAATAGTGGTTACTGTCTCTTATTGGTGATGGTCATTGCCTAGCATTTGTGTGGTGTGAATGTTACTTGTTACTTATCAGCCCAAGTCTGGATATTGTTCAGATCTTGTTGCATTTGAACATGGACTACTTCAGTATCTGAGGAGTTGCAAATAGTACTGAACATTGTGCAATCATCAGTGAACAACTATTTCAGCGAACTTCTGAACTTATGACAGAGAGAAAGTCATTGATGAAACAGCTGAAGATTGTTGGGCCTAGTTTGCTACTCTGAGAGACTCCTGCAGAGATATCCTGGAGCTGAGATGACTGACCCTTAGCCATAATCATTTTCCTACATACCAGATATGATACCAACCAGTGAAGTGTTTGCCTCCCCCTCCTCCCCCCGTTACTCATGTGTTCCAGTTTTGCTCAGATTCCTTGATGCTATACTCGATCGAGTGTGGCTTGGATGTCAAGGACTGTCACCCTTGCCTCACTCTGAAATTCAGCTCTTATGGCCATGTTTGAACTAACAAGGTCAGGAACTGAGTGACCCTGGCGAAACCCAAACTGGACATCACTGAGCAAGTTATTGCGATATAGAGATGCCGGCATTGGACTGGGGTAGTAAGAACTCAGTAAGAATTTAGCAACACCAATTTTAAATCCAACCGATTAATGAGTGTCGAAAGCTTGCAATTTTACTATCAAATAAATCGGTTGGATTTAAAATTGGTGTTGCTAAATTCTTACCAAGTTATTGCTGAGCAGATCCTTTGATAAGACTGTCGCTGATCCCTTCTATCACTTTAGTGATGATGGAGAGTAGATTGGGCAGTAATTGGCTGGATTGGATTTGTTCTGCTTTTCGTGTACAAGACATACCTGAACAATTTTCCACATTGTTGGATAGATGTCAGTGCCATAGCTATGCTGGAAGAGCTTGGCTAAGGGTGCAGCAAGTTCTGGAGCACAAGTCTTCAGTATTGTTGCCAAAATATTATCAGGGCTTATTGCCTTTGCAGTATCGAATACCTCCAACTATTTCTTGATGTCACGTGAAGTGAATCAAATGGGCTGGAGACTGGCATCTGCTGGGGCCCACTGGAGGAGGCCAAGATGAATCATCCGCTCAACATTTCTGGCTGAAGATTGCTGTGAATACTTCAGTGTTATCTTTTGTACAGCTGTGCTGGTTTCCACCATCTTTATACTTGAGGATACTTGTGGAGCCTCCTCCTCCAGTGAGTTGTTTCATTGTCCACCACCATTCTCGAATGGATGCAAAAGGACTGCAGAGCTTAGATCTGATCCATTCATTGTGGGTTCACTTTAGCTCTGTCTATCACTTGCTGTTTTTCCCGTTTGGCATGCAAATAGTTCTTTTTGGTAGCTTCATCTTATTTTTAGTATGCCTCATGCTGCTCCTGGCATGCCCTGCTGTACTCTCCTTTATCTATCTTGATGGTAATGGTTGGGAAGTTTTTAGGATCCAGCAGCAAAATACTAAAAAAATTAAGGGTGAAAATGAATTGCATGCAGCATAAAAACAAACAGTAAGAGCTTCTATGAATATCTAAATAAGAAGTATCTGGCTAAGCTAAATGTGGAACCTCTGATGAATGAGGCAGGTAAATTGACGAGAGCAAACAAATGGTGGATATGCTAAGTAACATTTTTGCATTAATCAAGACATTGCAAATGTTCCTAAGCTATCAGATGAACTGATTTCAAATAGCACGGTAGAACTTGCAAAAATCTCAATCACAAAGGATAAAGTATTAGAAAACCTCAAGGGACTAAGTCATCAGGAACCAATGAACTGCATGCTAGGGTTTTAATGGAGGTGGCTGCAGAGATAGTGGACTATAGGTTGAAATTTTCCATAACTTGATTAATTCTGGCAGATACCAGAAAATTGGAAAACAGCCAATGTGACAGTAGCTCTTTTTCAAAAAGGGAGAAAGGCAGAAGGCAAGGAACTATAGGTCAGTTATTTTAATATCTATTATTGGCAAGACACTGAAGTCATTAATCAAAGAGAAAATAGCTAATCATTTAGGAAAGCTGAATATAATCAAAACTAATCAGATTGGTTTTAAGAAAGGTAAATAATGTTTGACAAATTTGTTCAAATTCTTTGAGGGTGTAACAGGGTGAATACATAAAGATGCAGTGTATTTAGATTTCCAAAGGCATTTGATAACGAACTATAGAACATAGAACACGACAGCACAAACAAGTCCTTCGGCCCACGAGTTGCGCCGATCACATCTATACCAACCAATCCACAGACCTATCTATAACCCCCTATGCCATTCGTTTCCATGTACTCATCCAGAAGTCTTTTAAAAGACCCCAGCGAGTTTGCCTCTACCACCTCCGACGGCAGCCGATTCCATTCACTCACCATCCTCTGAGTGAAAAACTTACCCCTAACATCCCCTCTGTATTTGCTTCCCTGCACCTTAAATCTGTGTCCTCTCGTAGTGACCATTTCAGCTCGGGGAAACAGTCTCTGAGAATCCACCCTATCTATTCCTCTCATCATTTTATAAACCTCTATCAGGCCGCCTCTCAACCTACGTCTCTCCAGTGAGAAGAGTCCCAGCTCCCTCAACCTATCTTCATAAGGCCTGCCTCCCAATCCAGGAGGATTGTAAATCCATCCTTGTAAATCTCCTCTGCACTCTCTCAATAGCCTCTACATCCTTCCTATAGTGAGGCGACCAGAACTGCGCACAGTACTTCAAGTGGGGTCTGACAAGAGTCTTATAGAGCTGCATCATTACCTCCTGACCCCTAAACTCAGTTCCTCGATTAATGAAGGCCAGTACACTATACGCCTTCTTGACCACTTCCTCCACCTGCGAGGCCAATTTAAAAGTCCTATGGACCCGAACCCCGAGATCCTTCTGATCTACAACACAGCTAAGGCTCCTACCCCTTATATTGTACTCCTTCATCCCATTGTTCCTGCCAAAATGGACCACTACACATTTATCTGCTTTGAAGTCCATCTGCCACTTCTCCGCCCAGTCTTGCATCCTGTCTATGTCCCGCTGCACCTTTTGGCATCCCTCCAGACCATCCACAACACCACCGATCTTTGTATCATCGGCGAACTTGCTAACCCATCCCTCCACTTCTTCATCCAGGTCATTTATGAAAATGACAAACAGCAGGGGTCCCAGAACAGATCCCTGGGGCACTCCACTGGTTACTGACCTCCATGCAGATCAAGACCCATCCACAACCACTCTCTGCCTTCTGCCGGCAAGCCAGTTCTGGATCCACGAGGCCAAAGCCCCCTTGGATCCCATGCCCTCTCACCTTCTCCAGAAGCCTTGCATGTGGGACCTTATCAAACACCTTACTAAAGTCCATGTACACTACGTCCACCGCCCTTCCTTCGTCAACGTGTTCAGTCACATTTTTGAAGAACTCAATTAGGCTCGTAAGGAATGACCTGCCCTTGACAAAACCATGCTGACTATTTTTAATCAGTCCAAACTTCTCCAAATGTTCATATATCTTATCCCTCAGAAGCCTCTCCATCAGCTTACCAACCACTGAAGTCAGACTCACCGGTCAGTAATTTCCTGGACTATCCCTGTTCCCTTTCTTAAAGATAGGAAACATATCCGCAATCCTCTGGAACCTCTCCCGTTTCCATGGACGAGGCAAAGATCATCACCAGGGGCTCTGCAACCACTTCCCTCACCTCCCACAATAACCTGGGGTACATCCCATCCGGTCCCGGCGACTTGTCTATCTTGATAGAATTTAACAGGTCTAACACATCCTCTTTCCTAACATCCACATACTCAATCTTTTCCATTTGCCTCAAACCTGCAGTGCAATCTCCCAGTTCACTTTCCACCGTGAATACCGAGGCAAAGTACTCGTTAAGTACCTCTGCCATTTCTTCCGGATTCACACAGACTTTTCCCCCTTCACCTTTTATAGGCCCTATCCCTTCTCTTCTCATCCTTTTACTTTTCACATATTTGTAGAAGGCCTTGGGATTCTCCTTAATCTTACCTGCCAAGGCCTTCTCATGACCCCTCTGGCTCTCCTGATTTCCTTTTTAAGCTTCCTTCTGCACACCTTATACTCCTCTAGATCCCTAACATCTCCTAGCTCTCTGAACGTTTTATACACTTCTTTTTCTTCCTAACTAGGTTCACCACAACCTTCGTGCACCACGGTTCCCGCGTTCTACCAAACTTCCTTGTCTCCTCGGAACGTTGTCTTGCAGACCCCAGACAAACATTCCTTGAATATCCGCCACTTTCCTTCTGTACTCTTCCTCAAGAACGCCTCCATCCAGTTTATGCGTCCAATTACCTGCCTAATGTTTTCATATTTCCCCTTACTCCAGACAAACACCTTCCTAGCCTGCCTGATCCTATCTCTTTTCATTGCTATCGTGAAGGAGATAGAATTATGATCTCCATTCGCAGATGCTCACCTACCATGAGATCCGACACCTGTCCTGGCTCATTAGCTAGCATCAGGTGAAGTACAGCCTCTCCTCTTGTAGGCTTTTCCACGTACTGTGTCAGGAAACCTTCCAGAACACACTTAACAAACTCACGTACTGTGTCAGGAAACCTTCCTGAACACACCTAACAAACCAGATAAGAGGTCACTGCATAAAATAAAAGCCCATGAATTTGGATAAAGTATATTAGCATGGATTGAAAATTGGTTGTAACATAATAAACAAGATTTAGAATAGATGAGTCCTTTTCAGAATGGAAAGATATAACTAGTGGAGTACTGCAGAGATCAGTTCTTGGCCCATAATTGTTCATTATTCACGTTAATGACCTGTTGAAGGAACTGCATGTGAAGCTTTCAAATTTGCTGATGACATGAAGATAGATAGAGGCAGGTGGTAATGAGGATATTGTGAATTCTGCAATGGGATATAGATAGATTAGACTGGGCGAAAACCATAAGACATAGGAGCAGAATTAGACCAGTAGGCCCATTGAGCCTGCGCCACCATTCAGTCATGGCTGAGACTTTTTCTCGTTCCCATTCTCCTATCTTTTCCCCATAACTGCTGATCACCTTATTAATCAAGAACCTATCTAACTCTGTCTCAAAGACACTTGATGACTGGGACACCACAGCCTTCTGCAGCAGAGTTCCACAGATCCACACTCTCTGGCTAAAGAAGTTCCTCCTCATCCCTGTTTTAAAGAATCATCCCTTTAGTCTGAGGTTGTGCCCTCTGGTTTTAGTTTTTCCTATTAGTGGAAACATCCTTTTCACACCCATTCTATCCAGGCCTCAAGATGTTCAAACAGAATTGCCAGACAAGATCTCCCCTTGATGAAGCCATGCTGGCTCAGTCCTATTTTATCATGCACTTCCAAGTACTCTGCAATCTCATTTTTAAAGTGGACTTTAAAATCTTGCCAATGAACAAAGTCAGGCTAACTGGCCTATAATTTTTCATATGCTGCCTTCCTACTTTCTTAAACAGCGGTGTTACATTTGCTACTTTGCAGTCCTCTGAGACCCTCTCTGCCATAATGTAAAGATGCCAGCATTGGACTGGGGTAAACACAATAAGAAGTCTCACAATACCAGGTTAAAGTCCAGCAGGTTTATTTGGTAGTAAGCACCACTAGTTTTGGAACGCTATTCCTTCGTCAGATGAGTGGACAGTTCTGATCACAAATAGGGCATATAAAGGCATGCACAGTTTACAGAATACTGATTAGAATGCGAGTCTTTACAGCTAATCAGATCTTAAAGGTGCAGATAATGTGAGTGAAGATAGCATTAAGTGTAGGTTAAAGAGATGTGTATTGTCTCCAGACAGGACAATAAGTGAGATGTTGCAAGTTCAGGCAAAAGAAAGAGGGTCACAGATCCTGGTTGAGGCCATCGTCGTATGTGCAGAACTTGGCTATCAGTTTCTGCCCAGCGACTCTGTCATGAAGGCCATCTCGGAGAGCGTTTACCCAAAGATCAGAGGCCGAATGCCTGTGACCACTGAAGTGTTTGCCACCAGGAAGGGAACAGACTTGCCTGGTGATTGTCGAGCGGTGTTTATTCATCCATTGTCGTAGCATGATCTCTCCAATGTACCATGCCTCGGGGCATCCTTTCCTGCAGCGTATTAGGTAGACAACATTGGCCAAGTTGCAAGAATATGTGCAGTGTACCTGGTTCATAGTGTTCTCACGTGAGATGATGGTATCCATGTTGATGATCCAGCATGTCTTGCAGAGGTTACTGTGGCAGGGCTGTGTGGTGTTGTAGTCACTGTTCTCCTGAAGGCTGGGTAGTTTGGTGCGGACAGTGGTCTGTTTGAGATTGTGCAGTTGTTTGAAGGCAAGAAATCGTAGTGTGGGGATAGTCTTGGCGAGATATTCATCTTCATCAATGACATGTTGAAGACTCCGGAGAAGATCTAGCTTCACCGCTCCAGGGAAATACTTCGTTGTCCAGTAGTTCCCCAGAACGGAGAAACTACAACATCATCTTCATACATCATCAGCATAAAGGGGTTGAGGTTTAAAAATAAGGAGGTTTTGTTGCAATTGTACAGTGTGTTGGTGAGGCCTCACCTGGAATATTGTGTACAGTTTTGGTCCCTTTGCTTAAAAGAGATATAATAACATTGGAGGCGGCCTGGAGAAGATTCACCAGGCTAATTCCTGCGATGAGATAGTTGTTCAAAAGAAACTAAACAGTCTGGGTCTGACTCCTTGGAATTTTGAAGAGTGAGGGGTAACCTTATTCAAATATATAAAATCCTGAGGGGGGGTTGGCAGGGTAGGTGATGAAATGTTTTTACCGGTGTGAGTTTTGAACAAAGGAACGTAGTTACATTGGACCAATCATTTGAAACTGGGGTGTGTAAAAATTTCTTCTCTCAGTGGATGATGAATCTCTGCAGTTCTTTGCTCCAAAGGGTAGTGGAAATTGGATCACTAGAAGTATTTAAATTGGAGATGATTAAATATTTGACAGATCAAGAAATAGACAAGGTTATAGGGAAATGGCACAGAAAAGGAGTTGAAACCAGCATTGATCAACCATGATCATACTGAATGGCAGGGCAGGCTTGAATGTGCTGGTGGCCCCATTCCTGCTTCTATTTCTTGTGTATTTGTGACCCCAGTAAACAGATAAGATTTCTTCACATTCTTCTGGTCTGACTCCATGTGGAATGGAATACACTTAAACATAAATAGCAACATTTATCTTTCTGCCTGTCCAAACTCCTTTCATATTTCCGTACGGTTCTTTATATATGACTGTAGGAATCTGATACTTCCTGTTTCAAGTGAAAGGCTTGTGCCAATGTTATGGTCTCAACCTAGTTCCAGGCAGCATTAAATCCACAACATAAAACTTCCCCTAATTTGGCTTGAGCTGAGAAATGGAACAATATCAATCTAATGCAGTAAGATCATATCTTAAGTGACTGGGCTTGAGTTATAAAAGCAGAAAATGGTGGAAATATTCAACAGTTCTGTCAGAATCAATGAAGAGAAACAGATATATTATTTGACGTTCTTTTGTCTGAATCGTTCTAACAAAAAAAATCATTGATCTGAAATGTTAATTCTCTTTCTCTGTCCACTAATACCTGCCGAGTATTCACCCCATTTTTTTATATTTCAAATTTCTAGAATGTTCAGAACTTTACTTTTGTTTTGAGGTTGATTAATTTTCCCCATGTGTCCTGGCCTACAATCATTCCACAGCCAACATTCCTGAGTATATTGTCTGTTTCACACTGAGGGTCTTGACTTAGGTCAATTGGTTGCCATGTTTTTCCACAGTAGTAACTACATTGCAAAGAAACTTAATTAACTGTCAAGCATTTGGGACATCTTGCAATCATGAACTGTGCTGTGCCCATTGTAGGTTTGTTTTTCTTGTTACACCTAATTCATGTCTTCCCTGTATTGAGAATATTTAATGTGGATAGTGTAGAGGGAGTTTTACTCTCAGACCTTGTGCTGTACTTGACCTGGTAAAGTGTTTGAAATTGATAGTGCAGAGGGAGCTTTACTCTGTATCTTACCCTGTGCTATGTTTGATGAAACAGTGGAGATGGAATTTTACGCTTTACGTTTTAGAACATAGAACATTACAGCACAGAACAGGCCCTTCGGCCTTCGATGTTGCGCTGACCATATAAAAAGCAATGACCCTCCAAACTAAACCATTCCCTTCTCTTCCATATACTTATCAACTAACCTCTTAAACGCCACCAAACTTGGCGCATCTACAACCGCTGCAGGCAGGGCATTCCACTCCCGAAACACCCTTTGGGTAAAGAACCTGCCTCTGATATCCGTCCTATAACTATCACCCCTTAATTTAAAGCTGTGTCCCCTCGTGCTAGCTTTCTCCATCCTAGGAAAAAGGCTATCACTGTCCACCCTATCTAAACCTCTAATCATCTTATATGTTTCGATAAGGTCCCTCTTAGCCGCCTCCTTTCTAACGAAAACAACCTCAAATCCTTCAACCTCTCTTCATAGGACCTGCCCTCCATACCAGGCCACATCCTGGTAAACCTCCTCTGTACCCTCTCCAATGCCTCCACACCTTTCTTATAATGCGGGGACCAGAACTGCACACAATACTCCAAGTGCGGCCGCACTAGAGTTTTGTACAGTTGCAACATGACATTGCGGCTCCGAAATTCAATCCCCCTACCAATAAAAGCTAAGACTCCGTATACTCTATTTGTATTTACTGTATGTGGTCCTGATTTATCATCTAAGGCATAAGTTTTTGAAAAATGTTGGAAAAGATTTGCTTTTTATCTAAATATTTATAGAGTTAAGTATAATGAATGCCTGTATTTCTGCGGTTGGTAAATGTAGTTACGTTATTACATCTCTCCCAGAAGAATTCAGAATTTGTAGAAACCTTAAAATAACGTTTGGTATGTCCCATTCACCTACATGTTAATGAATGTGTGGTGAATACTCTGATTAAAGACATTTACAACTAGGGTATCCCATTTTGCCAACCAAAGATTTATTTGATTATCAAGCTTCTTCCAAATCCCTGCAGAATTAACTCGGAGAGGCTACTACTTAATGCTTTTGCTTTGTGGTGCATGTGTTGCATAGAAGTCATCTTCTGAATTCAAATAAAACCAAGTCTGTCCTGAGACCTACTAACCTTGTTATGGGTACAGATTTTTGTGCATCAACTACCAAAGCAGTAAAAAAAAATTATTCATTCATTGGACATGGGCATCACTGGCTGGCCAACATTTATTGCTCATCCCTAAATTGCTGTGGCTGTGGAGTGATGTGTGGGCCAGATCAAGTTGGGACAGCAGATTACCTTTCCTAATAGACGTTAATGAACCAGATGGGTTTTTCTGACAGTTGACACTGGTTTCATGCCATCAGTAGGTTCTTAATTCCAGATATTTTTTATTGAATTAAAATTCCACCATCTGCCTTGGCAGGATTCAAACCCAGATCCCCAGAACATTAGCTGAGTTAAGTAGTCTAGTGATAACACTATTTTTGCTGTTGCTTCTCCTAAGAAAAGAGGAGGCTTTCTGATGGCTAAGAAATTGCATACACTGCATTTGTACTCTTCACTAATCTCATTTGCAGTGCCTGCATTTTTGATTCTGATTTCATTTCAGGAACTCTGTGTATCAGGTGTTACTGTTGTTCGGTGGGATTGGAGTTATGATGTTGGTCTCTGCCATTGTCTAAATGAGGTCCTGGATTGTTCCCCAATCAACATGCCATTTCAATCAAACTGAGGGAAGGTAACATGCAATCAGCTTGAAGGAGAGAATTGCTCAGCAAGATTAATGGCCATACCAGTATGGAGAAAAGAAACTAATGTTCCTCCCTCAAATTACCTCTGAACGGAGCAATAAGAAGTGACTTGTAACCTCCAAAAAAAATTGAACCAAAGGAAATGCAATAAACCAGATGTTGCACAACGAGGATCAGCCACTAGAATCGATGGTGCTTCAGTGTTCACACAACCAAGCCCTTAGCTTTCCAGACTGGCTTTGTTGCTTTGTGTAAGTATTCAGTAGTTTTAGTCCTGATCTGCACAGACTGGCTCCCACTCCACTTTACATTAAGAAGGAGCATAGGAAATGTGCCTTGTCGAATGTTTCTCTGTTAAGGACCTTGCTGCCTGGAGCTTGGATGTTGCTTGTCAACAAAAGTCAGACATCAATATGTTAAAGCATAGGGATGTTGCAGTAAGTATTGTTGCCATTACTGAAATGCTTCCACTTACAGGTGTCTATCCAGTCCATATGTAGTTTCAGTACACCCTCTAATTCAGGGTTGACACATCCTGTTGGGGTCAAGAAGACCTTGAAAAACAGCTGACACCTGTAATTGGAATTATGACTGCTTTACTTTACCACATCAGGTGAATGACACAATGTTCTCTTAGATTGTGTAAACAAAATGTAACAAACTGAAGGGAAATTACCCTGGCCTGATAACACCAAAATCTATCTCCTCAATCTTATTCTTCAAACACTACCCCTCTAGCTTCCTCAATCTTACTACCTCTTTGACCTCCTCAATTTATTCCCCAAACACTACCCCTCTACCTTCCACGATCTGATTCCCCAAACACCACTCCTCTACCTTATTCCCAAACACTACCCATCTGGCTTCCATGACCTTAATCCAATAACACTAAAATTCTGCCTTCTTTGATCTAAATTCCCCTATTAGTTACTTTATGACCCCTAGATTTGGACAGCACTCACAATCACTTTGCATTAAGTAATTTCTTTATGCCTAACATTCTGGTGATTATTTGAGCACTTTGGATCACCACGTCAAAGGAATTTTGCTAAAATCTGCGGTGAGTACATCAGCCAGGAATCGTCAGGTCACAATGGTGCTTTTGGTGTTGAGCAACTGCCAATTTGTTGCGTCACTATATTCATGCCATTGGAAGAATCAAACCCCTTTGGTTGCTCGGTACTAACATATTGTGTAATCAGTCATCTCTTTAGGAATGTAGAAACATTCCTCAATCTGTGTATTTGGAATGAGGCCTGTTGGCTGACTGTCACTACCAGCTGTTAATGTTAATGGTGCTTTCTGTTCTTTGCAAGACTGTTACTCATTGCACCGGAATCAGATCTTCACTTCCCAGCTATATACAGAACCGTCGATAAAAGTAACTCTGCACTTTCTCCCATTTCTTGAGGCATAAATTTTATTTTACATATTTTTTAAAACTTTGTTTTTTCAGTTTACTGGTAAATATTTTGCATGAAATATTTAAATAAACTATGCATATTCAGTTTGTGTCATGTTGCCTGTTCTTTATTGAGCCACTGCATGGGTTATCCTGCCCCTTGACCACTCGGGTCAAGTTGGTCATCCTGCCTCTCATCTACAGCAGTCAAGCTGGTCATCCTGCCCCTTGCTCACAGTGGTCAAACTGGTCATCATGCTCCTAGCACAGTGATCAAACTGGTCATCCCACCCCTCACCCTCAGTGGTCAAGCTGGTCATCTCCCCCTCCCTTGCCCACCCTGGTCAAGCTGGTCATTCTGCCCCTCACCCATCCTGATCAAGCTGGTCATCCTGCCCCTCGCACATCCTGGCCATGCAGGTCAACGTGCCCCTTGCCCACCTTGGTCAAACTGGTCATCCTGCCCTTCACACACCCTAGAGGCTATTAGGAGAGAATTAGGGTGCATAGGTTGGACTAGGAAACTACAGGGGCTGGGAATATCTGAAATGTGGAGCTTATTCAAGGAACAACTACTGCGAGTCCTTGATAAGTATGTCCCTGTCAGGCAAGGAGGAAATGGTCGAGCAAGGGAACCGTGGTGTACTAAAAAAGTTAATTCGCTAGTGAAAAGGAAAAAGGAGGCTTATGTTAAGATGAGGCATGAAGGCTCAGTTAGTGCACTGGAAAGTTATAGATTAGCCAGGAGGGAGCTAAAGAATGAGTTAAGAAGAACTAAAAGAGGACACGAGAAGACTTTGGCTGATAGGATCAAGGAGAATCCTAAAGCTTTCTTTAGATATGTTAATTATAGAAGATTGGTTAGGGCAAGATTAGGGCCAGTCAGAGACGGCAATGGGAAGTTGTGCATGGAGCCTGAAGAGATCGGAGAGGCACTGAACAAATATTTCTCTTTGGTATTCATGCAGGGAGATGTAAATGTAGTTGTGGAGAACACTGAGTACAGGGTTGTAAACTGGAAAGTATTGAAGTAGATAAGGAGGAGGTGTTAGATATTCTTGAGGGTTTGAAAATAGATCGGTCCCCTGGGCTGAATGGGATTTACCCTAGGATTCTCTGGGAGGCAAGAGAGGCGATTGCAGAGCCTTTGGCTCTGATCTTCAGGTCGTCGTTGGTTACGGGTATAGTGCCGGAAGACTGGAGCATAGCGAATGTGGTCCCATTGTTCAAGAAGAGGAATAGAGACATTCCTGGGAATTATAGACTGGTGAGTCTTATTTCTGTTGTGGGCAAAGTATTGGAAAGAATTATTAGGGATAGGATTTATAGTTATTTAGAGAGAAATGAATTGATTGGGGATAGTCAGCATGGTTTTGTGAAGGGTAGGTCATGCCCCTCAAACTTTATTGAGTTTTTTGAAAAGGTGACCAAAGAGGTGGATAAGGGTAAGGCAGTTGACGTGGTATGTATGGACTTTAGTAAGGCATTCGATAAGGTTCCCCATGGAAGGCTTCTGCAAAAAATGGAGATGTATGGGATTGAGGGTGATGTAGAACATAGAACATTATAGTGCAGAACAGGCCCTTTGGCCTTCGATGTTGCGCCGACCAATTAAGAAAAAGCAATGACCCTCTAACCTAAACCGTTCCCTTTTCATCCATAAACTTATCTACTGACCTCTTAAACGCCCACAAACTTGGCGCATCTACAACTGCAGCAGGCAGGGCATTCCATGCCCTTACCACCCTCTGGGTAAAGAACCTACCTCTGACATCCATCCTATAACTACCACCCCTTAATTTAAAGCTATGTCCCCTCATGCTAGCTTTCTCCATCCTCGGAAAAAGGCTATCACTGTCCACCCTATCTAAACCTCTAAACATCTTATATGTTTCAATAAGGTCTCCTCTTAGCTGCCTTCTTTCTAACGAAAACAACCTCAAATCCCTCAGCCTCTCTTCATAAGACCTGCCCTCCATACCAGGCAACATCCTGGTAAGCCTCCTCTACACTCTCTCCAATGTCTCCACATCTTTTTTATAATGTGGAGACCAGAACTGTACACAATACTCCAAGTGCGGCCGCACTAGAGTTTTGTACAGTTGCAACATGACGTTGTGGCTCCGAAATTCAATCCCCCTACCAATAAAAGCCAAGACTCCGTATGCCTTCTTAACAACCTTATAGACTTGATTGCCAACTTTCAGGGATCTATGCACATATACACCGAGATCCCTCTGTTCATCAACACTATTAAGAGTCCTACCATTAGCCCTATACTCTACACATTTGTTATTCCTGCCCAAGTGAATTACCTCACACTTTTCCACATTAAACTCCATTTGCCACCTCTCGGCCCAGCTCTGCAACTTGTCCAAGTCTCTCTGCAAACTATAACACCCCTCTTCACTATCTACCACTCCTCCGACTTTGGTGTCATCCGCAAATTTACTAATCCATTCTTCTATACCCTCATCCAGATCATTTATAAAAATTACAAACAGCAGGGGCCCCAAAACAGATCCCTGAGGTACACCACTAGTAACCGAACTCCATGATGAATAATTTCCATCAACTACCACCCTCTGTCTTCTATCAGTTAGCCAATTCCTAATCCAATTAGCTAAAATGATGTGGTATATATGGACTTTAGTAAGGCGTTCGATAAGGTTCCCCATGGAAGGCTTCTGCAGAAAATGCAGATGTATGGGATTGAGGGTGATTTAGCTAATTGGATCAGGAATTGGCTAGCTATGTCAACTGCTACAGTTGTAGATGCGCCAAGTTTGGGGACATTTAAGTGGTCAGTGGATTGGTTAATGGATGAAAAGGGAATGGTTTAGGTTAGAGGGTCATTGCTTTTTCTTAATTGGTCGGCGCAACATCGAGATCCAAAGGGCCTGTTCTGTACTATTATGTTCTATGTTCTAGTCAAGCTAATCATGCTACTCCTTGTCCACCGTGGTCAAGCTGGTTGTCCTGTCCCTCATCCACCCTGGTCAAACTGGTCGTCCCGCCCCTTGTCCACCCTGATCAAGCTCGTCGTCCTACCCCCATGCCCATCCTGCTTAAGTTGGTTATCCTGCCCCTTCCCCACCCTGGTCATGCTGGTCATCCCTCCACCCATTGCCCACTGTGCTGTAGCTGATTTGGGAAAGTGACATGGAGAAAAATTGTAAATTTATATCTCAGAATGGAAAGCCAGGTATTGGAGAGATTTTTTGATAAGCCCATATCTATGCAGTTAATCGGTACTCCAGTGACCTGATTGAATTTGACTTATATTCATGCCTTTAGATGAAGGTACAGCTTTGAGTAGAGCAACGTTGCTGCATCCAGAATAGCTTTCAGTCTTATACTAAATCTGATTCCTGCTTCGTTGTGAACTTAACCATGGGCATACATTTTGTGACGATTTACAATGTATAGGTTACCATCAGCATTGCATGTGGATAACCTCAATGCCATGATCATCAGTTGGTCAGTGGGCCATTCCGTAGCTCTTAACGGATTTCAGTTGGCTCCTGCCAGTAAATAGGCAGAATGAACTGTCCCTATTACCCATGTCAAAGCATTGAATACGCTACAGAAAAGTACTTCACATCAGTATTCACAAAGGAGAGGAACATATTGATGGTGTCTCAGAGGGTTATGTAAACACTCTGGAACAAGTCATCATTACAAGGGAGGAAGTATTAAGTGTATTAAAAGCATTACAGTAGACAAATATCCAGGGCCACGTGGCATCTATCCCAGATTACTGAGGGCGACAAGTGAGGAAATTGCTGGGCCTTTGTTACAAAGGAGAGGTTGGTCTCCTCTCTAGAACTAACATTCAACCATTCAGAGAGAAGTATTTTCCTTTATAATGTTAGTGTGCGAAAAGAGATAATGTCTACACATCAGCAATTTTTAGTGGTCAAGTCAAAATAACTGCCTGAGACACTGAAGAAATAAGTACCAAGCAGCACTTTATTTACCTAACTAACAATAAACTGGTTAACTCAACTATTAATAAACTGAATAAAATACTGTATTAATGGAATGCTGTTTAGATAAATACAATTCCCACTTATTAACCAAAAAAAATTTCTAGTCTCCCTCAAAATATAACTAGGTTTTATCTTGCAGAATCTTCTGTCTTTATCTTCTATTTTCACTATCTTCTATTTTCACTATCTTCTTTGCGATTGAGATGAGGCGTTCTTTTAAGAGATAAATGCAGCTTTCAGAGTTTCAGCAAATCTCTGAGCTGAACTCAGCTGTTACTTGGCAGATGGCAGGCGGTCTTCTACCATTTGTACCGCTACTCCTGTCATTTATATCCTGGTGACATACCAAATACCCAAAAATAGGATTGATCGAGAGGTTACCAAAACATGAAATTCAAATCTGATAGGCTGCTGTTAATTCAAATGTCTAGTTTAAATTGATTGGTTAAAATTCAAAAACATAGAACCATAGAATCACAGAACACTACAGCGCAGAAACAGGCCTTTTGGCCCTTCTTGGCTGTGTGCAACCATTTTTCTGCCTAGTCCCACTAACCTGCACCTGGATCGTATCCCTCCACAGCCTCCCATCCATGCAAGTTTTTCTTAAATGTTAAAAGTGAGCCTGCATTCACCACTTCATCTGGCAACTCATTCCACACTCCCATCACTCTCTGTGTGAAGAAGCCCCCCCCCCCAATATTCCCTTTAAACTTTTCACTGTTAACCCATGTCCTCTAGCTTTTTTTCTCTCCCTTAGCCTCAGTGGAAAAAGTTTGCTTGCATTCACTTTATCTGTACCCATCATAATTTTATACACAGCTATCAAATCTCCCCTCATTCTCCTATGCTCCAGGGAATAAAATCCTAACCTATTCAACCTTTTTCTGTAACTCAGTTTCTCAAGTCCCGGCAACATTCTTGTAAACCTTTTCTGCACTCTTTCAACCTTATTAATATCCTTCCTGTAATTAGGTGACCAAAACTGCACACAATACTCTAAATTCGGCCTCACCAATGTCTTATACAATCTCACCGTAACATTCCAACTCTTATACTCAATACTTTGATTTATAAAGACCAATGTTCCAAAAGCACTCTATGACCCTATCTACCTGTGACGCTACTTTTAGAGAATTATGTATCTGTATTCCCAGATCCATCTGTTCTACTACATTCTTCAGTGTCCTACCATTTACCATGTATGTTCTACCTTGGTTTGTCCTTCCAAAGTGCAGTACCTCACACTTGTCTACATTAAACTCCTGAAATTTTTCAGCCCATTTTTCTGGTTGGTCCAAATTCCTCTGCAAGCTTTGAAAACCTTCCCTCACTGTCCACTACACCTTCAATCTTTGTATCATCAGCAAATTTACTGATCCAATTTACCACAATATCATCCAGATCATTGAACAACAATGAACCCAGCATTGATCCCTGTGACACGCCATTAGTCACAAGCCTCCACTCAGAGAAACAACCCTCCACTATCACTCGCTGGCTTCTTCATTTGAGCCAATATCTAATCCAATTTACTACCTCTCCATGTATGCCTAGCAACTGAAGCTTCCTAACTAACCTCCCATGCAGGTCCTTGTCAACTTTACTGAAGTCCATGTAGACAAGATCCACTGCCTCCCTTTCATCCACTTCTGTGGTAACCTCCTCGAAAAACTTTAATAGATTGACTAAACATGATCTACCATGCAAAAGCCATGTTGACTCTTCCTAATACGTCCTATCTACACAAGTAGATCCTACTTCTTACTACTCTTTCCAATAATTTACCTACTATTGATGTCAAGCTTACCAGCCTATAATTTCCCAGATTACTTTTTGCGCCTTTTTTAAACAATGGAATATGAGCTATCCTCCAATCGTCAGGCACATCACCCGTGGATACCGACATTTTAAATATATCTGCCAGGGCCCTGCAATTTCAACACCAGTCTCCTTCAAGATCCAAAGGAATACCCTATCCAGTCCTGGGAATTTATCTACTCTGATTTGCCTCAAGACAGCAAGCACCTCCTCCCCTTTAATTTGTATAGGTTCCATGACCTACCTGCCTGTTTGCCTTATTTCTGTAGACTCTATGCCAGTTTCCTTAGTAAATACAGATGCAAAAAACCCACTTAATATCTCCCCCATTTCTTTTGGTTCCATACAAAGCCGACCACTCTGATCTTCAAGAGGAACCAAATTTATCCCTAATTAATCCCACGTTATGATTCAAATGCCTGAAGTGTGTTATCAAGGCAACCCTGCTATTTTTTTGCCTGTAATGTAATGATTCACTCTATGTTGTCTGCATATTTGCATTTTGCACCTGTATCTCTTTTAAAAACACCATTATTTAACAGAACCATGAAATTTTACAAATCTTAGCATTTTAATTTTTTATATAATTTTACAAATACTAACGTCACAACACCTTCTCCAAAGAAAAAAATGAACTATCATCGTGAAAAGATGGCTTAATTTTTCTTTTAACTTTGTGATAAAGCATCCACAAAGACATTTTCATGACCTGCAACATGTACAATCTGTAAATTAAAAGATTCTTTTGATGTCTAACAAAAGTATTTGCCAGTAACTGCAATGTAAATCCAACTCTGTGATGCAAGTAGCTTTCTGACTTCCACACAATCTTCCAGTATTGGAATTGGATATGAATTGGATATAATCACAGTTTTGACCTTTCGATTATCTAGCAAAATTGTTGAGTACCATCAGGTTTGGGGACCAACACAATTGGCGAATGGCATTCGCTTTGACTCGGCTCTATCATGTTGTCTTGTAGCATCGCTTCCACTTCCTTCTGGACCTGTGCCGCTTTGCAAGAATTAAGCCAATAGTTGTTTTAAGCCAAGTTGTTTTATCAGAATAACATTCTCTATGTCAACTTTGTATTTATAACATTAGTCCTCCCCATTCTATTTCTACATAGGTCTTCTGTACTGTAACAAGTCTTTCAATTCAGCTCTCTGCTCCTGAGACAGATTACTCACCACCCAACTCCAATCCTTAAGGACTTTTTCATTATTCAATTTATACTGACGCACATCAAAATCCACATCATCTGGATTTGATTCCACACTCTTGAATGGCAGTAACTAATACCTGTTTCTCCGGAACCCTTTCCCTCTCATAGTACTGTTTTGATGTGGAGATGCTGGCATTGGACTGCGGTAAACACGGTAAGAATTCTCACAACACCAGGTTAAAGTTCAACCAGTTGGACTTTAACCTGGTGTTGTGAGATTTCTTACCGTATAGTACTGTTTTAGCATGTTCATATGACAGACCCTATACATTTTTTTCCTATCTGCCATCTTAACTAGATAATTCACCTGATTTAACTTCTCAATCTGACAGGGACCACTAAACCAGGCTTTCAAGGAATCTCATACTACTGGAAATAGCACTAATTCTTTATCCCCATGAGCAAAGTTTAGATTTCTTATCTGCTGCTTGCTTCATTAGATGCAGTGTCACTTTCAAGTGCTTCCAGCTAATTCACCCCTTTTGTTTAATTTTCTCTCACTTCATACATAATCCAATCTGTGACTTTGGACTTACCAACTTTTCCTTTAATTTTAAAGGCCCTCTTACTTTGTGTCCAAATATCAATTCAAATGGAATAAACTAAGTTTGGAGCATCTCTAATAGCAAATAATATAAATGGGATTTCTTTATTCCGATCATTTGGGCAATCCTGGCAATAAGTTCTCAACATGGTGTTTAAGGTCTAATGCCACCTTTCCAATGCTGCCTGGGATTCAGGATGGTACACACTTGGGATAAAGTATCTAATGCCAAAATTATTCATGACTCCCTTAAATAATTTGGCAGTAAAATTGGCCCTTATTCTGACTGAATCTCCCTGGGTAATTCATAACGAGGAAAGAGAGCGAGCAGCTCCTTCACAACCTTTTTTGTCTTGATATTCCGTAAAGGAATTACCTCTGGAAACCTGGTGGACCCTCCCATTATGGTTAGCAAATGCTGGTTTCCACTTTTGGTTTCAGGGAGGGAACCCACACAATCAATTATAACCTGTGTAAAAAGTTCTTCAAATGTGGGAATTGGCATCAATGGCTTCCTACCATCTGACATGTGTGACAGCAAAATTCAACCATATCTTTATGTAATCCAAAACAATGACATTGCTTCTTAGCCAAAGTCTCCCTCAATACTAAATGACCTCCTACAGGTAATTTGCGTGCTACTAGCAATACTTCCTGTCTGTATTCAATCGGCAACACAATCTGGTGAACATCCGTCTGTTTCTCATCTGCACTAACCTGCCATTGTCTCCATTTCTGCCTTAACACTTTATCCTTAAGATAATAGCATTCTGGAATGCATTCTGATTCCTTTTCCGTATGGGCTTTATGATATAAATCCTTTATCATCTCATCTACCTGTTGTAACTCTATTAATCTTTCAGAATTAAACACCTCTGCCAGATTCCCTATCTGCTTAGATTTTTCCTTTACCATCTCATCAGAGTGTCAGCTAACTGGGACCTCCTTCATCTCCTTCTTCTTGCTCTTTTGTTCTCCCTTCCTGTTTTAACTTGGGGCTATAGAATCTCATCACCACTCTATCTGGAAAAAAATCCAGAGTATTTTTCTTGAAACTCCCCAGATCTCTGGTTTTCTTCTGGCATTTCCGCTATCATGGGCATCACTCCCACTTGTGATCCAGCTATATTGTTTCCAAGGATAAACTGTATTCCTGGAACAGCCGAGTTTTTTGTCACTCCCACTATCACTTCCCCAGACAGGATTGGATTTTCTAGCCTTATTACCCAGAAAACGACTACTCTTACCATTTAATCCACAGATTACCACTCTCTTGGACAATATCTCAGAATATTTTCATCTTTTAATATTAGAAACAAACTAGCTCCCGTATCTCTCAATATTTTAGCTTCTTTACCTATTCCCCCACTCTACCTGAGTAAACAATACCCACACGGGTGAAACCTTTGAAAAGATTGGGCACTTTCATATCCAGCCCTGCCTAGACTTTGCACTCTCCTTCAACTCCTCGAGATTTCCTTTACTGTTTTAATTAATCCCACTGGTTGAGCATCTTTTACTAAATTCTTTTTCCCAGTGCCTTTCTTAAGCCATCAGCACTGTGACCTTTTATATCCCATCTTATCACAGTGGAAACACCCAAGATCTTTTGTCTCTTTTCCACTTGGGTTTCTTTTTTCTCATGTGGTAAATTGTCCTCAGTATGATCTCATTTTTGTTTTTCATTGAAGGACCTCCCTCTTTCCCAATTTCTATCCCTCATGGAAGGAAATGGCTGTTGGAAGCTAGATTTCAATTTATGCATTATTAATGTGTATTTATCTGCCAACTCTGCAGCTCTTCTTGCTGTTTCAACCTTCTGTTCCTCCACATGACTTCTTTTCACTTCTGGAAGTGAGTTTTTAAACTCCAGCAGAATAATATTTCTAATAGCCTCATATGCCTTTTCTATCTTTAATGCTCTTGCCCATCTACCAAAGTTGCTCTGCTTAATTCTTTCAAACTCATTATATGTCTGACTTGGTTCCTTCCTTACATTTCTGAATCATTGTCTTTTGCTTCTAGTACTAATTCATAAACATTCAAAACAGCCTTCTTTACATCTTAGTGCTTTCCTGACACCACCTCTGATAGCACCTACTAATTTGATCTGCATTAACATTGCGCACACCTCCTTTGGCCATTTCATTTGTGTAGCCAATTTCTCAAAGGAAATGAAAAAGGCTTCTGCATCCTCATTGAATTTTGGTAATTTTGGACATATTTTTATATATCTTTACGAGGCGGCTGACTATGCAATCTTGCTTTACCATCATTTCCATGTTGTACTTTACATTCTGTCATTGAAAGTCTTTTTGCTTCAACTTCCAACTTCATCTTTTCCAATTGTTCCCTTTCTCTTTATTCTGCTAGGATCTTTCTCTCTTTTTTCTTTCTCTCTTTTTCTAACTCCAGCTCTTAAGTTCACTTTCTAACTCCAATCGTCTCATTTGTGGTGGTTATAGGATGGATGTCAGAGGTAGGTTCTTTACCCAGAAGGTGGTAAGGGTATGGAATGCCCTGCCTGCGTCAGTTGTAGATGCACCAAGTTTGGTGGCATTTAAGAGGTTAGTAGATAAGTTTATGGACGAAAAGGGAATGGTTTAGGTTAGAGGGTCATTGCTTTTTCCTAATTGGTCGGCGCAACATCGAAGGCCGAAGGGCCTGTTCTGCGCTGTAATGTTCTATGTTCTATTTGCTATTCAATTTTTTCTAACCCCACACTTGATGCTCCTCTGATGCATCTAAATGCTTGGCTATCTCCGTTACAATTTCAGCTTTTCTATTATGCCTGTTATCAATTTTAGCCTGTTTGCCAGTTCCACAAGTGACCCCTTTTTCTGTCTTTCTAAACTTTCTTGGCAAATTTGGGAAGCATCTTCAACTCCGGAACATCTTTAGCAATGTTAAGAGCCATTTCTCCATTTTTGATTTAACTGGTTTGTTGTCAGTTAACAGATTTTCCGCTTCTCAATTAAGGTTTATGTAAAAATTTAGGACTGTTCAAATCCAGGACTTCAGCCCACAATCTTTTATGAAGGGGAGGTTGATCTCCTGAATGAGGAACTAATATTCAACCACTCAAACAGAAGTATCTCCCTGCATAATCTGTGAGTGTATGAGAGAAGGGATAATATCTCCGCTTCAGCAACTTCTAGTGATCAAATCAAAATAAATACTTCAGACTCTCTGTTTATCTAACTAACACCAAAAAGTTAACTAAACAATTAACAAACCAAATAAAATACTATATTAATGAAATGCTGTTTAGAGAAATATAATTCCCACTTATTAACACACAAAAATACAATTTCTAGTCACTCTCAAAATATAACCAGGTTTTATTTTCCAGAATCTTCTGTTTTTATCTTCTGTTTTCACTTTTCACTTTCTGTTGGTACCTTTGTGATTGAGATGAGGCTTTCTTTTAAGATATAAATGCAGCTATGAGAAATTCAGCAAGTTATTGCTGAATTTATTGCAAGTTATTGCCTCCCCCCTCCTCTAACCTAATAATAATAGTGTGTGTGTAGTTTTTTTTTTCTCTCCTGCAAATTAAAGTAACAGTGATGGCAGTGCAGGTAGTACATTGCACCTCCTGCGGTATGTATGAGGTGAGGGACACCAGTAGTGTTCCTGCTGATTATACCTGCAGGAAGTGTGCACATTTGCAGCTCCTTGAGGATCGTGTTAAGGAGCTGGAGCTGGAATTAGAGGAGCTCAGAGTAATTCGAGAGGTTGAGGAGGATATAGGCAGGAGTAACAAAGAGATTGTAACTCCTATAAGTGATAATTGGGTAACTATTAGGAGGAGGGGTAAGAAGCAATCGGGGAGACAATCCCCTGGGGCTGTTCCCCTCCAAAATAAATTTTCTGTCTTGGAGGCTACAGTTGAGGAAGAATCAACTGGAGCTGACCAAAGGGAGCAGGTCTCTGGGGGTGAGCCTGCTGAGAATGCTCAGGTGGGTGGGGGGAATAAGAGATTAGGCCTAGTTATAGGAGACTCCATAGTTAGAGGGACAGATAGGAGGGTAAATAGTAATAAACAGGACTCAGGGCTGGTGTGTTGCCTCCCAGGGGCTGGGGTCCAGGATGTCGCAGATCGGGTTTTTAGGATTCTTAAGGGTGAGGGGAGTCAGCCCCAAGTCATTGTTCATGTGGGGACACATGATGTAGGTAGGACAAGGGAAGGGGATATTAAACAGAAATTTATGGAGTTAGGGTGGAAGCTTAGGTCCATAACAGGCAGAGTGGTTATCTCTGGACTCTTGCCTGTGCCAAGGGATAGTTTAGAGATGAACAGAGAAAGGGATAGTTTGAACTCATGGCTGCGTGGATGGTGCAGGAGGGAGGGGTTCAGGTTCCTTAACAATTGGGACTCATTCTGGGATAGGTGGGACCTCTTCAAGAGAGATGGTCTACACCTGAACCAGAGGGGGACTAATATCTTGGGGGGAAAATTTGCTAAGGCTATGATGGGGGCTTTAAACTGATTCGGGGGGGGGTGGGATCCTAAGTAGTTGGGGTGCTGAGAGGGATGAGAGTAAGGGGGTTATAGAGGAGAGTTGTAAAACACAGCGGCGTACGGGTGGGGTGGAGCATGGTTTGAGATGCGTATACTTTAATGCAAGGAGTATTCGCAATAAGGGGGAGGAACTTGCAGCTTGGACCAGTACCTGGAACTTCGATGTTGTGGCCATTTCAGAGACTTGGGTAGAGCAGGGACAGGAATGGATGTTGCAGGTTCCGGGGTACAAATGCTTTAGTCGGAGTAGAGAAGGGGGTAGAAGGGGGGGAGGAGTGGCGTTACTGGTCAAAGACTGTATCACGGTGATCGAAAAGAAGTTTGATGAGGACTTGTCTGTTGAGGTAGTATGGGCTGAGATTAGAAACAGGAGAGGAGAGGTCACCCTGTTGGGAGTCTTTTACAGACCTCCTAATAGTTCTAGAGAGGTTGAGGAAAGGATTGCGAAGTCAATTCTGATTAGGAGTGAAAGTAGTAGGGTAATTGTGATGGGGGACTTTAACTTTGCTAATATTGATTGGAATAGCTATAGCTCTAGCTCGTTAGAGGGGTCAGTTTTCGTACAGAGTGTGCAGGAAGGTTTTTTGACTCAGTATGTAGATAGGCCAACTAGAGGTGAGGCTACATTGGATTTGGTGCTGGGCAATGAGCCAGACCAGGTGTTAGGCTTGGAAGTTAGTGAACATTTTGGTGATAGTGACCACAATTCGGTTACGTTCACCTTAGTGATGGATAGGGATAGGCATGAAGCTGGGGGCAGTAGTTATAGCTGGGGGAAGGGTAATTATGAGGCCATCAGGAGAGAATTAGGGTGCATAGATTGGACTAGGGAACTACAGGGACTGGGAACATCTGGAATGTGGTGCTTATTCAAGGAGCAGCTGCTGCGAGTCCTTGATAAGTATGTCCCTGTCAGGCAAGGAGGAAATGGTCGAGTAAGAGAGCCTTGGTGTACGAAAAGAGTTGATTTGCTGGTTAAGAAGAAAAAGGAGGCTTATGTCAGGATGAGGCTTGAAGGCTCAGGTAGTGCAATGGATAGCTATAGATTAGCTAGGAAGGAGGTAAAAAGTGAATTGAGGAGAGCTAAGAGGGGACACGAGAAGATGTTGGCTGATAGGATTAAGGAGAATCCTAAAGCTTTCTTTCGATATGTTAAGAATAGAAGATTGGTTAGGGCAAGATTAGGGCCAGTCATAGATAGCAGTGGGAAGTTGTGCGTGGAGCCTGAAGAGATTGGCGAGGCACTGAATAAATATTTCTCTTCGGTATTCACGCAGAGTGCTGGAAATGTAGCTGTGGAGAGCACTGAGGTACAGGGTTGCAAATTGGGGAGTATTGTAGTAGATAGGGAGGATGTGTTAGAAATTCTCGAGGGTTTGAAGTTGGATAAGTCCCCTGGGCCGGACGGGATTTACCCTAGGATTCTCTGGGAGGCAAGAGAGGAGATTGCAGAGCCTCTGGCTCTGATCTTCAGGTCCTCGTTGGTTACGGGTGTGGTTCCGGAGGACTGGAGGATGGCGAATGTGGTCCCATTGTTTAAGAAGGGGAAGAGAGACCTTCCTGGGAATTATAGGCCAGTGAGTCTTACTTCTGTGGTGGGCAAGGTATTGGAGAGAATTATTAGGGATAGGATTTATAGTTATTTAGAGAGAAATGAATTGATTGGGGATAGTCAGCATGGTTTCGTGAAGGGTAGGTCATGCCTTACTAACCTCATTGAGTTTTTTGAGAAAGTGACCAGAGAGGTGGATGGGGGTAAGGCGGTTGATGTAGTATATATGGACTTTAGTAAGGCTTTTGATAAGGTGGCCCATGGAAGACTTCTACAGAAAATGCAGATGTGTGGAATAGAGGGTGATTTAGCTAATTGGATTAGAAATTGGCTGGCAGATAGAAGACAGAGGGTGGTGGTTGATGGGAGATTTTCATCGTGGAGTTCGGTGACGAGTGGTGTGCCTCAGGGGTCTGTTTTGGGGCCCCTGCTGTTTGTAATTTTTATAAATGATCTGGATGAGGGTATTGAGGGATGGATCAGTAAATTTGCAGATGATACTAAAGTTGGTGGTGTGGTAGATAGTGAAGAGGGGTGTTTTAGTTTACAGAGTGACTTGGACAAGTTGCAGAGCTGGGCCGAGAGGTGGCAAATGGAGTTTAATGTGAAAAGTGTGAGGTAATGCACTTTGGCAGGAACAATAAATGTGTAGAGTATAGGGCTAATGGTAGGGCTCTTAATAGTGTTGAGGAACAGAAGGATCTTGGTGTATGTGTCAATAGATCCCTGAAAGTAGGCAGTCAAGTGGATAAAGTTGTTAAGAAGGCATATGGAGTCTTAGCTTTTATTGGTAGGGGGATTGAATTTAGGAGCCGCAGCATCATGTTGCAACTGTACAAAACTCTAGTGCGGCCGCACTTGGAGTATTGTGTGCAGTTCTGGTCCCCACATTATAAGAAAGATGTGGAGGCATTGGAGAGGGTACAGAGGAGGTTTACCAGGATGTTGCCTGGTATGGAGGGCAGGTCCTATGAAGAGAGGTTGAAGGATTTGAGGCTGTTTTCGTTAGGAAGGAGGCGGCTAAGGGGGGATCTTATTGAAACATATAAGATAATTAGAGGTTGGGATAGGGTGGACAGTGATAGCCTTTTTCCTAGGATGGAAAAAGCTAGCACGAGGGGACACAACTTTAAATTAAGGGGTATGAGTTATAGGACGGATATCAGAGGTAGGTTCTTTACTCAAAGAGTGATTAGGGAGTGGAATGCGCTGCCTGCAGCTGTTGTAGATGCGCCAAGTTTGGTGGCGTTTAAGAGGTTAGTGGATAAGTATATGGATGAGAAGGGAATGGTTTAGTTAGGAGGGGCATTGCTTTTTATTTTGGTCGGCACAACATCGAAGGCCGAAGGGCCTGTTCTGTGCTGTATTGTTCTATGTTCTATGTTCTATGTTATTCTCCCTCACTCTCTCTCTGAGAGCTGAACTAAGATGTTACTCAGCAGGTGGTCTTCTACCATTTGTGTCACTGCGCCTGTCTTTTATACCACTGATGATATACCAAAGTCCCCACAATGGGATTGGTCTACAGGTTACCAAAACATCAAATTCAAATTTGACAAGCTGTTGCCATTCAAATGCCTAATTTAAATTGATTGGTTCAAATTCAGAAATGTGTTGTGATTCAAATGCCAGAAGTCTGTTATCAAGGCAATCTTGCTTTTCTTGCCTCTAATACAATATTTCATTTTATGCTCTCTGTGTAATTACATTTTCCACTTGCATCACTTTTAAAGACACAGTTTTTTAATGGAACCATGAAATTTTACAAGTCTTAGCATTTTACTTTTCTTAATAGTATTATGCACACTAACTTCACAACACTTCTAACTGAACACTTTGTTTCCTTGTTGGCCATGGGTGAGGTCCAAGACGATTGGAGGATAGTCAATGTTTTCCCATTATTTAAGAAGGGTAGCAATATAATTACCCGGGTAATTACAGGCCAGTGAGCTTGACATCAGTGATGGTGAAATTGTTGGGGAAGACTCTTAGGGATGTGATCGGTACACATTTGAAACTGAATTGTCTTGTTAGCAACAGACAGCATGGTTTTATACGAGGAAGGTCATGTCTGACTAATTTGATTGAGTTTTTGAGGAAGTGACAAAAATGATTGATTGTGCTCTGGACATCACAGAACATAGAACACTATAGCACAAATAGGCCCTTCGGCCCACAAGTTGCGCCGATCATATTCCTACCTACCAGGGCTATCTGTAACCCTCAGTCCCATTAAATCCCATGTACTCATCCAGAAGTCTCTTAAAAGACCCCAACGAGTTCGCCTCCACCACCACCGACGGCAGCCGATTCCATTCGCTCATCACCGTTCTGAGTGAAAAACTTACCTCTAACATCTCCTTTGTACCTACTCCCCAACACCTTAAACCTGTGTCCCTCTCATAGTGACCACTTCAGCCCTGGGAAATAGCCTCTGAGAATGCACCCTCTGTATACCTGTCAATATGTTATAAACCTCTATTAGGTCACCTGATCATCTCATCCTTCGTCTCTCCAGGGAGAAAAAACTTAGCTCCCTCAACCTATCCTCATAAAGCATGCCACCCAATCCAGGCAACATCCTTATAAATCTCCTCTGTACTCTTTCAATAGCTTCCACATCCTTCTTGTAGTGAGGCGACCAGAACTGCGCACAGTACTCCAAGTGGAATCTGACATGGGTCTTATAAAGTTGCAGCATTACCTCCCGACTCCTAAACTCAATCCTTCGATTAATGAAGGCTAGTACACCATATGCCTTCTTGACCACATCCTTCATCTGTGAAGCCTATTTAAGAGTTCTATGGACCTGGACCCCAAGATACTTCTGATCCCCAACACTAGTAAGAGTCCTACCCTTAATATTATACTCCTTTATCCCATTGGTCCTGCCAAAATGGACCACTACACATTTACCTGTGTTAAAATCCATTTGCCACTTCTCCGCCCAGTCCTGCCTCCTATCTGTGTCTCGCTGCAACATCTGACATCCCTCCAGACTATCCACAACACCACCAACCTTTGTGTTGTCGACAAACTTAGCAACCTGTCCCTCCACTTGCTCATGCAGGTCATTTATGAAAATGACAAACAGCAAGGGTCGTAGAACAGATCCCTGAGACACTCCACTGGTGACCGACCTCCATGCAGAAAAAGACCTATCCACAACCACTCTCTGCCTTCTGCAGGCAAGCCAGTTCTGGATCCACAAGGCAACTGCCCCTTGGATCCCCTGCCCTCTCACTTTTTCAAAAAGTCTTGCATGGGGTATCTTATCGAACGCCTTGCTGAAGTCCATATAAACCATATCCACTGCTCTTCCTTTGTCAATGTGTTTAGTCACATCTTCAAAGAACTCAACTAGGCTCGTAAGGCACTACCTGCCCTTGACAAAGCCATGCCTACTACTTTTGATCATACCAAACTTCTCTAAATGTTATCTACATGGACTTTAGTACTTGATACAAAAGGTGAAGTCGTACATGACCAAGGGTGAACTAGCTAGATGGATTCAGAATTGGCTTGGCCATAGAAGACAGAGAGTAGCTGTGGAAGGGTGTTTTTCTGAATGGAAGTCTGTAACTAGTGGTGTTCCACCGAGATCAGTTGTTTGTAATATGTATAAATGACTTGGAAGAAAACAGAGCTAGTCTAATTGGCAAGTTTGCAGATGATACTAAGATTGCTGGAGTTGCAGTTAGTGACAAAGATTGTCAGAGGATACAAAGTATTTAAATAGGCTGGAAAATTGGGCAGAGAAATGGCAGATGGAATTTAATCAGGACAAAAGCGAGTTGATGCATTTTGGTAAATTTAATTCGGGTGTGAGTTACAAAATAAATGGAAGATCCATCAAGAACATAGAAACACTAAGAAATCTGGGAGTACAGGTCCACAGATCCTTAGAAGTGGTAGTATAGATGGAAAAAGTGGTGGAGGAAGCATTTGGCATGCTTGCCTTCATTAGCTGGGCATCGCGTATAAAAGTTGGCAAATTATGTTACAGTTATTTAAAACATTGGTTTGGCCACATTTAAAATAGTGTCCAATACTGATGGCTACACTCCTAGAAGAAGGGGCAGCTTTGGAAGGAGTACAGAAAAGGTTTACCAGGATGTTGCCCAATATAGAGGGTATTAGCAATGAGGAGAGATGAATAAACTGGGATTGTTCTCCCTGGAAAGACAGAGGCTGAGGGGCAATTTGATAGAAGTTTATAAAATTACGAGGGGCATAGATAAAGTGAACAGTTGGAAGCTTTTTCCCAGGGCAGAAATGACAATCACAAGGGGACACAAGTTCAAGTAGAAATGTTTGGGGAAGTTTTTTTACATAGAGAGTGATGGGGGCCTGAACACACTGCCAAGTGAGGTGATGTATTAGCAACATTCAAGATTTATCTGGATAGACACTTGAACAAGTGAGGTATAGAGGGATACAGGTCTAGTTAGAATCATAGAACCCTACAATGCAGAGAGAGGACATTCAGCCCATCAAGTCTGCACCAAATACAATCCCACCCAGGCCCTATCCACTAATCCCTCTAACCTACACATCTCAGATACAAAGGGGCAATTTTAGCATGCCAATCAACCTAACCTGCACATCTTTAGACTGTAGGAGGAAACCAGAGCATACGGAGGAAACCACGCCGACACAAGGAGAATGTGCAAACTCCACACAGACAGCGACCCGAACCGAGAATCGAACCCAGCTCCCTGGAGGCTGTGAAGCAGCAGTGTGCGGGTGGTATGGTAGCACAGGACAATATGACTGGTGCAGGCCAGTGGGCTGAAGGATCTGTTCCTGAAGGAACAGTTCTTTATTTTTAAAGCAATTTGAAACAATGCTGAGATTGTAAAAGGTGATTATTTAAATGCAGTCTTTCTTTTGCACACTGTTGTAAGAGTGAATAATGCTGGGAAAATGCAGCAAGGAGACAAAGTATCCGGAGTGGATTTATTTAGGTTTCCAGAAGGCTTTTGACAAGGTGCCAAATAGGAGACTATTAAATAATTTAAAAGCCCATGGTGTCAAGAGTAAGATCCTAGCATGGAAAGAGGATTGACTGACTGACAGAAAGTAGAGAATGGGGATAAATGGGTCTTTCTCAGGATTGCAGCCAGTGGTGTGCCTGAGGGGTCAGTGCTGGGACCACAACTTTTCGCAATATACATTAACAATTTGGAGGAAGGAATTGAAGGCACTATTGCTAAATTTACAGATGATACAAAGATATTAGAGGGACAGGTGGTATTGAGGAAGCAGGGAGGTTACAGAAGGACTTGGACAGATTAGGAGAATGGGCAAAGTGACAGATGGAACACAATGGGGAAAAGTGTGAGGTTATGCATTTTGGAAGGAGGAATGGAGGCATATATGATTTTCTAAATAGAAAAATAATTAGGAAGTCAGAAGCACAAAGGAACTTGGAAGTCACTGTTCAAGATTCTCTTTAGGTTAAACATGCAGGCTCAGTCAGCAGTTAGGAAGGCAAATGCGATGTTAGCAGTCATGTTGAGGAGGCTAGAATAGAAGAGCAGGGATGTCCTTCTGAGACTGTATAAGGCTCTAGTCAGACCTTATTTGGAGTTTATTAAGCCCCATATCTGCAGAAGAATGTGCTGGCCATGGAAAGGGTCCAGAGGATGTTCACAAGAATGTTGTTGTTATTGTTCGTCCATCGTCATCGATGAGGATCTTGACACCATTAGTCATTTTGATGCTGGTTGCGGTGTGTTCAAAGATAACTGATCAGGCCAATTCAGGTACGGAATGTCCTGGCACATATTGGACAGACTTGTATAGACACTGTAGTTGTTGCACTGGTGGCCCTGGACTTAAGCTCGTGCTTAAGTTGTGTTTCAGTAATACACCTTGCTTCATGAGCTTGACAGCCCTCGTGGATGAGGCAGTGCCAGGTAGGGTGGTTTTGTGCCAGCATTTCCTGGGCGGTCGTGCCAATGTCAAGTGATTTCAGGGAGGCCTTGAGTGTGTCTTTGAAATGTTTCTTCTGCCCTCCTAGAGAGCATCTTCCACAGAAAGTTCCCCAAAAAAGAGATGCTTGGGTATGCACTCGTCTGACATATGGATGACATGACCTACCCACCAGGTCTGCATTCTCATCAGCAGTGTGTGGACTGATGATAGACTTGCTCCACAGAGAACTTCGGTGTCTGGTACTTTGTCTTGCCATCGGATGCATAATATTCTGCAAAGACAAGTCATAGAACATAGAACATAGAACAATACAGCACAGAACAGGCCCTTCGGCCCTCGATGTTGTGCCGACCAAAATAAAAAGCAATGCCCCTCCTAACTAAACCATTCCCTTCTCATCCATATACTTATCCACTAACCTCTTAAACGCCACCCAACTTGGCGCATCTACAACAGCTGCAGGCAGGGCATTCCACTCCCGAACCACCCTTTGGGTAAAGAACCTACCTCTGATATCCGTCCTATAACTATCACCCCTTAATTTAAAGCTGTGTCCCCTCGTGCTAGCTTTCTCCATCCTAGGAAAAAAGGCTATCACTGTCCACCCTATCTAAACCTCTAATCATCTTATATGTTTCGATCAGGTCCCCTCTTAGCCTCCTCCTTCTAACGAAAACAACCTCAAATCCCTCAGCCTCTCCTCATAAGACCTGCCCTCCATACCAGGCAACATCCTGGTAAACCTCCTCTGTACCATCTCCAATGCCTCCACATCTTTCTTATAATGTGGGGACCAGAACTGCACACAATCCTCCAAGTGCGGCCGCACTAGAGTTTTGTACAGTTGCAACATGATGCTGCGGCTCCTAAATTCAATCCCCATACCAATAAAAGCTAAGACTCCATATGCCTTCTTAACAACTTTATCCACTTGACTGCCTACTTTCAGGGATCTATTGACACATACACCAAGATCCTTCTGTTCCTCAACACTATTAAGAGCCCTACCATTAGCCTATACTCTACACACTTATTGTTCCTGCCAAAGTGCATTACCTCACACTTTTCCACATTAAACTCCATTTGCCACCTCTCGGCCCAGCTCTGCAACTTGTCCAAGTCACTCTGTAAACTAAACACCCCTCTTCACTATCTACCACACCACCAACTTTAGTATCATCTGCAAATTTACTGATCCATCCCTCAATACCCTCATCCAGATCATTTATAAAAAATTACAAACAGCAGGGGCCCCAAAACAGACCCCTGAGGCACACCACTCGTCACCGAACTCCACGAAGAAAATCTCCCATCAACCACCACCCTCTGTATTCTATCTGCCAGCCAATTTCTAATCCAATTAGCTAAATCACCCTCTATTCCACACATCTGCATTTTCTGTAGAAGTCTTCCATGGGCCACCTTATCAAAAGCCTTACTAAAGTCCATATATACTACATCAACCGCCTTACCACCATCCACCTCTCTGGTCACTTTCTCAAAAAACTCAATGAGGTTAGTAAGGCATGACCTACCCTTCACGAAACCATGCTGACTATCCCCAAGCAATTCATTTCTCTCTAAATAACTATAAATCCTATCCCTAATAATTCTCTCCAATACCTTGCCCACCACAGAAGTAAGACTCACTGGCCTATAATTCCCAGGAAGGTCTATCTTCCCCTTCTTAAACAATGGGACCACATTCGCCATCCTCCAGTCCTCCGGAACCACACCCGTAACCAACGAGGACCTGAAGATCAGAGCCAGAGGCTCTGCAATCCCCTCTCTTGCCTCCCAGAGAATCCTAGGGTAAATCCCGTCCGGCCCAGGGGACTTATCCAACTTCAAACCCTCGAGAATTTCTAACACATCCTCCCTATCTACTACAATACTCCCCAATTTGCAACCCCAATTTGCAATCATGTGGAAATGATTGAGCTGTCTTGCGTGCCTTTGACACACAGACCACATTTCACAGGCATACAGAAGGTAGTGAGTACCATGGCGCTGTAGAAGTTCAGTTTTGTTGCTGGGCTGATTTCTCAATCTTCCCATTCAGTGGAGCGCAGTCTACCAAAGCAGAACTTGCCTTTGCTATTCTGCAGTTAACTTCTGTATCAATAGTCACTGCTTGGGAGACAGTGCTGCCGAGTGAACTGGTAGTGGCGCGGCATGGTAACACATTGGTTAGCACTGCTGCTTCACAGCTCCAGGGACCTGAGTTCGATTCCCAGTTTGGGTTATTGTCTGTGTGGAGTTTGCACATTCTCCTTGTGTCTGCGTGGGTTTCCTCCGGGTACTCCGGTTTCCTCCCACAGTCCAAAGATGTGCGGGTTAGGTTGATTGACCAAGCTAAGAAATTGCCCCTTAGTGTCTGGGGATGCATAGGTTAGAGGGTTAGTGGGCATAGTATGTAGGGATATAGGGGTAGATCCTGGATGGGATTGCGTTCGGTGCAGACTCGATGGGCTGAGGGCCTCTTTCTGCACTGTAGGGTTCTATGATCTATGGTCCACTGTCTGTAGTTTCTGCCCTTTAACTGTGATTATGGGTTCTGTGTAGGGTGCATGAGGAGCAGGCTGGTGCATGACTTCTATATTTTTAATGTTGATGGTGAGTCCAAAGTTGTCACAAGCTGTGGGAAATTTGTCCATACTGACTTGCATCTCTGGCTCTGAGCCAGTATATAGGGTGCAGTCATTGGCAAAGAGGAAATCTCTCAGAACACTCTCTTTCACTTTGGTAATAGCTTGAAGACTCCTCAGGTCGAAGAGTTTCCCATCCACTCTGTACTTGGCTGATTCCAGCAACACTGTCCTGGAAAGCATCATTCAACATGGCAGTAAACATCATGCTGAACAGTGTGGGTGCGAGTACACAGCCCTGTTTGATGCCATTGGTGACTGGGAATGCCGCAGAGGATTCTCCGCCATCCTGTACTCTGGCCATCAGCTGGCATACCATCTGAATGAATCTGAAGGGGCTGCTGACTTTTTGACATGATCCTCCACAGGCCTTTTCGGCTTTTGCGAGGTCAATAAAGATTTTGTACAGCTTGCGATTCTGTTCCTGACACTTCTCCTGAAGTTGGTGCGCAGCCTCCCAATGACTCCATGTCAGTAGTCCCGCGACCTTTGCTGAAGCCACATTGTGACTCTGGAAGCAGACCCAGTTCCAGATGAGTGACCAGGCAATTTAGCAGGACTCTTGCAAGGATTTTTCCTGTAATGGAGAGCAGCGAGATTCTTTAGTGGTTGTCGCATACTTGCCGATTGCCCTTCCTCTTGTAGAGGTGTACGATGGAAGCTTCTTTAAATTCCTGAGGAATGGATCTTTGCTTCCAAAAGGACTGGAACAATTTGGTGAGTTTCTCGATAAGTGCAGGACCAGCAGCTTTATAGATCTCTGTGGATCTGGGATCTGCCCCTGGGGCTTTGCCACTGGGTAGCTGGCTGACAGTTTTCGTGACTTTGACTACTACTGGTGGATCATCCATGACACTGTTGAGATCAATCAGGGGAATTGTGTCTATTGCCTCATTGTTAATAGATGATGGTCGGTTGAGGACAGCTTCAAAGTGTTCAGCCCATCTCTGCAGGATCTGAGCCTTCTCTGTCATGAGAGTTGTACCATCTGTACTCGAGAGGGGGGAACTTCTGAGAGATTGAGGTCCATAGAAAGTGTTGAGAGCTTCATAGAACCATTTCAAGTCATTTCTGTCAGCATATACCTGTATTTCATCTGCCTTAGTGCTCAGCCAGGCATCCTGCATTTTACGCAGTTTATTCTGGACAGTCCTGCAAGCCTGGCAAAAGCATTTTTCTTGGCAGCTGAAGATGGATCATTCTGACAGACTCAATGAAGACGGTGCTTTTCAACGAGTAGAGCCTGTATCATCGCATCATTCTCATCAAACCAATCATGCTGCTTGCGGATGGAGGTCCCGAGCATCTTCAGCACTGATGTATGGATAGCATCTCAGTCGTCCTCAGCGCTGCTTGCGAGGTGTAGGTCAACAAGCTTGATTTCTAAGTCTTCACCCAGTGCTGAAGCTATACTGGGGTTCTTTAGCTTGGCCACATTGATTCTTTTCATAATCTTGCTTCCTTGTGATCTCCTCTTGGGTCTGATGCAGAACCTCATTTTGGAGACAATGAGCCTGTGATCTGTCCAGCAGTCAGCACCACACATGGTCTTGGTTACTCTGACATCCTGCCTACCTTTTCACGTGACAATGACATAGTCGATAAGATGCCAATGCTTAGAGGGGGGTGCATCCAGGAGGTCATGTTACAGGTAGGCAGATAGAAGGTTGTTGTGTGCTGCACAGGTCTTCAGTAAGAGTAGGCCATTACTGTTACGATTGCCCACTCCATGCCTCCCAATGACTCCCTGCCAGGTTGCAGAGTCACACCCTACTCTTGCATTGAAATCGCCAAGCAAGATCAGCTTGTCGGTACTGCTCACTGCTGATAATAGAGCATCTAGTTCTTCGTAAAACTTGTCTTTCATCTCATCCGGGTTGTTCATTGTGGGGGCGTAGGCGCTGATCAGGGTGACTTGACTTCTGGTCTGTAGCGGAAGCTGTAATGTCATAAGCCAGTCGTTCATACTCTTGGGTAGATTATCAAGTTTCCGACAAGGTGACTCCTGACAGCAAATCCAACTCCAGCATCACGACACTCATCGCTGCCACGACTGCTCCAGAAAAAAGTGTATCCACTTCCAGTTTCAGTCAACTAACCTATGTTGGCAAGACGAGTTTCGCTCAGGGCTGCAATGTCAATGTTGTATCTCGCAAGCTCTTTGGCAAGTAAAGCTGTTCTTCTCTCTGGTCTGTCTGCTGTAGGGTTGTCCAAAAGTGTGTGCATGTTCCAAGTGGCAATGGTAAGCAGTGTCACCTTGTGTTTTATTTTGTTTGTTCGACCGCAAGATGGGATTCCCGCCAGCCACGGTAAACTGGCCAGGCTTTAATGAAGCAGGCAGTGTTTAGGACACCTTTTCTAGCCCCTTCTTCATGAGGTGAGCAGTGCATTTCTGAAGAGGACTGCTCAGTCACCCAGGTAGACGCCAAGTTCCACTGCTGTTTCGGTCAGCAGAAAATAACCATTAGATCTGAGCTGCCTGTGTGCGGGTCCATGACTACAGCTCCCAGTATATCCACATCTGCTGCTTTGTGGCTCGCCCATTGCCACAGGACTCCAAGGGTCAAACAGGACACTGATGATGATGATGATATTGAAACTAGCGCTTGATTTGGATTAAAGTGAGGGAGAGTTGCGCAACGTCAGCCTCACTCTCTCTTCCCAATTCCCATCTAGATCCAGTGGCAAGACAAGAGTCAAGACAGCTGGAAATGAAACTAGGCATAGTGGATGACCAGGACATCATCTGTGTCTTGTCCTGCTCTTCGCATTCCACGACGCTTGCAGAGACCGCCTTCTTGACCGTTGTTCCTTCCATTAATCTCGCCCGCTCAATCTGCCGGAGTCTATCTTCACATATTGGGATAGACAGCTCCCTATCTCACCGAGGGTTGAGACCCGTCGGCTACCCTCACCTGGTTTAGCCGGCTTGTCAAGGTCGTTGCTTGGGGTGTGGCCATTGTCCTTTGCAAACAGTTACAGGGAGCCACAGATGAGAGCTGAGTGCCAGGTGGGGACAAAGGATGGACAAACCATCCTGAAAGGACGCAACATGTTCCCCCACCAAAGGTAATACTCCTCCCCGACACGCCCAATCACAAGAATAATCCCTGGAATGAAAGCTACTTGTATGAGGAACAGTTGAGGACTCTGGGTCTGTACTCGTTGGAGTTTAGAAGGATGAGGGACTTACAGGGTACTGCAAAGCCTGGATAGAGTGGACTTGAAAAGGATGATTCCAGTAGTCGGGCAATCTAGAAACAATCTAGAGCACAACCTCAGGCTAACGGGACAATCCTTTAAAAAGAGATAAGGAGGAATTTCTTCAGCCAGAGTGGTGAATCTGTGGAACTCTTTTCCGGAGAAGGCTGTGGAGGCCAGGTTGTTGAATGTCTTTAAGACAGAGAAGGAAAGGTTCTTGATTAATAAGAGGATGCGGGGTTATGGGGAAAAGGCAGGAGAATGGGGAGGAGAAAATATCTGCCATGATTGAATGGCAGAGCAGGCTCGGTGGGCTGAATGGCCTAATTCTGCCCCCATGTCTTATGGTTTTATGGTGTAAGCACAAGTTTAATGATGGGATTGCAGTAAGATTCTGTCATAAACAATAGCTTAACAGAAAATAGACCAAGTGACAGTGCAGGATTAAATCTTGGTCTTCACTGTCCAACACGCGCAGGACAGTCACAATACATATTAAAAACAGTAAAGCTCTCTACACTGTCCCCATCTTTCTTCTCTATGACAATATGTTTTGTCTGTATATGTGTAAGAAACAAAATTTTTCACTGTATTCATGTGACAATAATTAATCAAATAAAAAAACTCCCAGGACAGGAATAGCAGGGGATTGATACAGAAAAAAGTTCAAACCTCATCCCTCAGATCAACAATTTGAGTATGCCATACTCCAAATATGATTGGACTGTTTGGCCTAGGATTTGCCCACCTGACCCAGCTGCCTTATGACACAGTTAAGGTCTCAAGTGTTGTTGCCAATCTTTCATGTACATTGTCACAAATGTAATTAACCTAAATTTCACAAGAATGTTGAACAGTTTGAAGATTTCCACACCTTATCTTTCTTTTCATTATTTTTAAAACCCCAGTTCAATTTCTGGTGTGTGAATTCTCTTATGACTGGGTTAATTTTAAACAATAAATAGTTCAATAATAACAGTAGACACTTCCAATCACTGTTTAAATACCTGCCTGCCTGCTGCATTTTCTCAGTACCTCTTCATCTCCGACTGCCCCTTTTGTCACTATCTCAAAACCTATCCATCATCCCACCACACAAAATTATGCAGTTAAAAAAAAGGACTTTTTGGTTCATGATGCACACACCAGCTTTTTAAGGCTCAATTTACTTAGTACCCACATCTTAGCCTTCGAACTGTGAGCTGCATTCTTCTTTTTTACGATAACCAACCAATTCCAATCTTGGAGACTTTGATTGAAGCTACTTCCACCACATTCCCAGGCAACATAATCCAGATCCCGAGCGTCTCAAGGCATGAAAAATTTGTTCTTCCTTCTATTTCCCTTTCCGTTTTCTGCCTTTCTTTCGTCTGCTATATCCCTACCCCCCTCTTTCTGCCTCCTCTAATACCTCTCCTCTTTCAGTCTCTAATCCCCTCCCTCCCCCCCTTCCCTTTCTAGCCTCCCCCTCCCTCATCACACCCTCTCCATCACCATGCCCCGCTCCTTCAGCCCACCCCCTGCCTCCCTCCCTCCCTCACCCGCTGCCTCCCTCCCTTGCCTCGCCGCTCCACCTCCCCCAACCACACAGTACGTCCTCACTCACCCCGCCCTATCTCCCCTCCACCTTCTTCCACCCGCTTTCCTAACCCCCCACCTTTTACCTCCTTCTGTCCCACCAGCCTCCCTCCCTCTCCCCTCTCCACTCTTTTCTGACCATCTCTCCTCCACTACCTCCCCTCTAAACCTCTCTTCCCCCCTCCCCCCTCCTTGTCCCCTCCCCACCACCTCTCCCCCGTCTCTCTTCTACCCCCCATCTCTGCTTCACCCCCCCCTCTCCTCTTCATCCCCCTCATCTCTCTTCACCCCCCCTCTCTCTCTTGCCCCTCTGCCTCTCTTCCATCCCCGCCTCTCTTCCTCCTCCGCCTCTCTTCCCCCTCTGCCTCTCCTCCCCCTCTGCCTCTCTTCCCCCTCTGCCTCTCTTCACACCCCCCTGCCTCTCTTCCCCTTCCGCCTCTCTTCCCCCCCCCTCTCTCCCCCTCTGCCTCTCTCCCCCTCTGCCCTCTTCCCCCTCGCTGCCTCCTTCCCCCGTCCTCTCTCCCCCTCTCTCCCCTCTGCCTCTCTTCCCCCCTGCCCTCTCTTCCCCTCTCCTCTCGCCTCTCTTCCCCCTCCGCCTCTCCCCCCTCCACTTCTTTCCTCCGCCTCTCTTCCCCCTCTGCTTCTCCCCTCTGCCCCTCTGCCCCCCTTCTCTTCCCCTTCCGCCTCTCTTCCCCTTCCGCCTCTCTTCCCCCTCCGCCTCTCTTCCTCCTCTCTTCCTCCTCGCCTCTCTTCCCCTTCTCTCTCTTCCCCTCCGCCTCTCTTCCCCCTCCGCCTCTCTTCCCCCTCCGCCTCTCTTCCCCTCCACCTCTCTTACCCCCTCTCTCTCTCCTCCGCCCTCTCTTCCCTCTTCCGCCTCTCTTCCCCCCTCTGCCCTCTTCCCCCTCCGCCTCTCTTCCCCCTCCCCTCTCTTCCCTCCTCCGCCTCTCTTCCTCCTCCGCCTCTCTTCCCCTTCCACCTCTCTTCCTCCTCTGCCTCTCTTCCTCCTCTGCCTCTCTTCCCCCTCTGCCTTATTGAAACATATAAGATGATTAGAGGTTTAGATAGGGTGGACAGTGATAGCCTTTTTCCTAGGATGGAGAAAGCTAGCACGAGGGGACATAGCTTTAAATTAAGGGGTGGTAGTTATAGGACGGATGTCAGAGGTAGGTTCTTTACCCAGAGGGTGGTAAGGGTATGGAATGCCTTGCCTGCGGCAGTTGTAGATGCACCAAGTTTGGTGGCGTTTAAGAGGTTAGTAGATAAGTTTATGGATGAAAAGGGAATGGTTTAGTTAGAGGTCATTGCTTTTTCCTAATTGGTCGGCGCAACATCGAAGGCCGAAGGGCCTGTTCTATGCTGTAATGTTCTATGTTCTATGTTCTCTCCCCTCTACCAGCTCATCTCCTCCACCCGCTTCCCCTCCCCTTCCCTTCCCCCCTTCCATTCTCCCCTCATCCCTCCCCTGCCACCTCTCCACTCCTTCCCCCCTCGCCTTCCCCTCTCCTCCACGACACTTCCCCCTTCCTTTCCCCCTCCCCTTCCCCCGTTTTCCTTCCCCACCCTTCCCACTCCCATACACCCCCCCTTCCCCCCCATTACCGCCTCCCCTTCCATCCCCTTCTCTTCCCACCACCCCTTCTCCCCCCTTCTCCACCCCTTCTCCACCACCCCATCCCTTCTTCCTACCCACCCCTTTCTCTTCACCTTGACCCCACTCCTTCCTCTCCATCCCCCTCCCTCTCACATCCCCTCCCTCCCTCCCCCTCCCCTCCCCTCTCTCTCCTCTCCCTCACCCCTCCCCTTCCCTCACTCCTTCCCTCGCATCCCTCTTTCCCACACTCTCCCCTCCTTCCCCCTTCCCCTCCCTCCCTCCTTCCGCCCTTTCTTCCCTTCCTCCCTTCCCCTTCCCCCTCCCTTCCCTCCCCATCTCTTTAAATCCTTCTGTCCCACCAGCCTCCCTCCCCATCTCTTTTCCCCACCACCTCTCCTTCACTACTTCCCCTCAATACCTCTCTTGGCCCTCCCCCATTTCCCCACAGTCTTCCCCCAATCTCCCCCCAATCCCTCCCATCGCTCTCCCACGTCTCCTCTCATCCCCCCGTCTCTCTCTCTTCTCTCTCTCCCCTCTCCATCTCTCTCTCTCTCTATCCCCACCCATCTCTCTCTTCCCTGTCTCTCTTCCCCCACCGTCTTTCTTTCCCCACCGTCTCTTTTCCTCTCTGTCTATCTATTCTCTTCCCTCTCTCTTTTATCCCCATTGTGTCTCTTACAATCCGTATCTCTCGCTCTCTTTCTATTCCCCTCTCTCTCCTCCTGTTTTTCCCCCATCTTGCCCCCCCTCCCGTCTCACCGCCACCCCCACATCTTGTGCCCGCCAAGTCTCACCCGCTCTCATCTAACCCACCCCCCTCCCATTTTTTTGCCTCCCCAACACTTCGCTCCCCCCAAAGGTCTCACATCCCTCATGTCTTGCACCTCCCTCCATCTCGCCCTCGTCCATATATTGTCCCCCGCCCACCTCTTGCCCGCCTCCACGTCTCACACCCCCCCCCCCCTTCACATCTTGCAGCATCGCCGGTCCTCTCCCCTCTCCAGAATCCACCCTGCCCGTCCTCCTTCTGCCTCCCTGTTCTCCCTCCCTCTGTCCTCCATCCTCCCTGCCCCCATCCTCCTCCATCCGCCTTCTCCCCATCCGCCTACATTCTCGTCTTCCCCCCCGTCCTCCTCCTGCCCCCTTGCCCCCACGCCAGCGCCCCCTCCCTCTTGCCTTTCCCTCTTGCCCCCTATCCTCTCGCTCTCTGTCCCTCTCGCCCCGTACCACCAGTCCCTTGCCCCCTCCCCTACCTCCTCACCCTCTTCCCCTACCTTCCTGCTCCTTTCACCTTCACCGCTTCCCTCTCCCCCCACATCACTGCCCCTCCTGCCTCATCACCACCCCCTCTCCCCCCTCTCCACCCTCCCCCTCTACACCTCATCTCCCCCCTCACCTTCCCTCCCCATCCCTTCCCCTTCCCTTCCCTGCCCCCTCCCCTCATCCTCCCCTGCCCTCCCCTCTCCCCTCGTCCTCCCAAACTTCCCCCTTCTTTTTCCCCCTCCCTTCCCCTATATCCTTCTCCCTCCTTCCCCCACCCCTTCCGCTCCGTTTCCACCCTCACCTTCTCCTTACAGCGTCCCTTCCTTCCCACCTTCCCCCTTCCCTCCATATTTTCCTCCTTCCCCCACCATTCCCCACTTTCCACAATCCCTTCCCCTCTTCCCACCTACCCCTTTCCCCTCTCTCCCCCATCCCTCCTCCATCCCTCTCCCTCCCCTACCCCTCTGCCCTCCCCTTACATTCCTACCCTCCCTTCCCTATGTTCGTCCCTTCTCCTCCCTTTCCTCCTTCCCCCTCCCCTTTCTTCCTCTTCCTCCCTTTGCCCCCTCCTTTGCCTTCCTCCCTTCCACCTCCCCCTCCCCCCCCCTCTCCCTCCCTTCCCTCCCCACCTCTTTAAATCCTTCTGTCCCTCAGCCTTCCTCACCATCTCTTTTCCCCACCATCTCACTACCTCCCCTCAAAGTCTCTCTTCTCCTTTCCCCAAATCTCCCCGTCTCTCTCCACTCCCTGTCTCTCTCTCTTTCTCTCTCTCCCCACCCGTCTCTCTTCCCCTTCTCTTTTCTCCCCTCCGACTCTCCTCTCCCCGTCTCTCTTCCTCCTTGTCTCTCTCCCCCCTTGTCCTTCTTCCCCCACCGTCTCTCTTTCCCCACCATCTCTTTTTCCCCACCATCTCTCTTCCCACTGTCTCTTCCCCTTCCTTCTCTTTCCCCCTCCATCTCTCTTTTCCCTTCCGTCTCTCTTCCTCCAGTCTTGTCTCTTTTACCCCCACCGTGTCTCTTACCTCCGTCTCTCTTCTCCTGTCTCTCTCCCCCATTTCACCCCTGACGTCTCACCCCTCCATCTCATCTCACCTCCACGTTTTGCTCGCCCACATTTTGCTTCCCCCCATGTCTCACACCCTCCTCCACGTCTTGTATCCCCCCCCACATCTTGCAGCACCGCCGGTCCTCTTCCCCCTCCAGACCTCCTCCCACCCTCCCTCGTCCTCCTGGCACCTTTCCATTCTCCCTCCTCCTTCCTCCATCCCCCCATCTTACCCCTCCGCCTTACCCCTTCTCCTCCCCCGCTCTCCTCCCCCCACCTTTGTCCCCACATCTTCGCTCCCTTCCCTCTTGCCCTTTCCTTCCTTGCAACCTCTCCCCTCACCCCCTCACTCTCTGGTCCCTTCCTCACCCACCACCTCCAGCCCCTTGCCCCTCCCCCTAACTCCTCGACCCCTTCCTACTTCCCGTTCCCTTCCCCTCACCTCTTCCCCCTCTTCACTGCCCCTTCCCCCTCATCACCACCTTTTCCCCCTTCTCCACCCCTCCCCCCTTACAACCTCAAGCCCCCCACCCACCTTCCCTTCCCCTTTCCTGCTCCCCTGTTCCCTCCCCCCCCCTCTACCACTCACCCCCCCCCCCGTCTCCCCTCCCTTCTCCTCACCCCCTCCCTCTTCCTTGCCCCCCTCCCATTCCACCACCCCTTCCCTCACCTCCCATACACACCACTCCCTTCCCTCACTTTCCCCTCCCCCATTATCCCTTCCCTTCCCTCACCCCCTTCTTCCCCCACCTGTTCCCCACTTGCCCCCACCCCTTCCCCCCAACCTTCCCCCTCCCTCCCCAATTCCCGTCCTTCCCCTCCCCCACTCCCTCACTCATCCCTCCCTCCGTGTCCTCCCCTCTCACCTCCCCACTCTCGTCCCATCCTCACACTCCCAACCCTCACCCTCTTCCCTCCCACCCCCCCTATTTCCTCTTCCCTCCCCTCATAACTCTTCCCCTCCCTGCCCTTTGTCCTCCCTTTCTCTTCCCTTTCTCCCTTACCCATTCCTCTTCCTCCCTTTCCACTACCCTCTTCCTTTCTCTTCCTCCCTTTCTCCCTCCTTCCCCTTCCTCACTTCTCTCTCCCCCTCTCCCATTCCCACCTCTTTAAATCCTTCTGTCCCTCTTTTCCCCACCATCTCTCCTTCACCACCTCCCCTCAAAACTCTCTTCCCCTTCCCTGTCTCTCTCCCTCCATCCCCCCCTTCTCTTACCCCCCATCTCCCCTTCCATCCACTGTCTCTCTCCCACACCTCTCGACTCTTTCTCTCTATCTCCCCCTCCATCTCTCTCTCTCCCCCCACCCATCTTTCTCCCACCTGTCTCTCTCCCCACCCGTCTCTCTTCTCCCTTATGTCTCTCTTCTCCCTCTCCATCTTTCTTCCCTCTTGTCTCTCTTCTCCCTTGTCTCTCTTTCCCCCTCTGTCGCTCTTCCCCTTGTCTTGTGTCTTTTACCCCCACTGTGTCTCTTACCCCCCCATGTCTCTCTCTCTCTCTCTCCATCCCCTCTCTCCTCCTCCTATCTCTCTTCCCCGTCTGGCCTCTCCATGTCTCGCCCCCGTCTCATGTCCCCCACGTTTTGCTCCCCCCACATTTTGCTCCCCCCCATGTCTCACACTGCCTCCCACATCTCACACCTCTCTCCACGTCTCGCATCCCTGTGTCTCAACCACCCCCCCACATCTTGCCCCTCCCCCTCCACGTCTTACTTTCCTCTCCACATCTCGCATTCCCGCCCGTCCTTCCCCCCACAGACCTCTCCCACTTTGTCCCATCCTCCCTCCCCATCCCCATCCCCATTCATCCCCCCGTCCTTCCTCCCACCCTCCTCCTCCTTCCTGCTCCCCCCCCCTCCTCCTCCCGCCCCCTTGCCCTGCACCCACTTACCCCCTCGCCCTTGCCCTCCCCTGTTGCCGCCCCTCTACCTTCTTGGCTGCCTATTCCCTCACCTCCTTGCTCCATGCTCCCTCCTCACCACACTACCCCAGCCCATTGCCCCTTCCCCTACTTCCTTATCCCTCCTTCACCTTCCCTCGCCCCATCCCCCTCATCACTGCCGGCTCACCACTGCCCACTCACCCATCTCCACCCCTCCCCTTCTACAAATTTAAATCCCAACTGCCTCTCTCCCTCCTTCCCTGTCCCTCTCCCCTATCCCTTCCCCTCCTCTCCCCCCCACCCCCTTCTCCTCCCCCTTTCGCTTCCTCCCTACCCCTTCCCTTCCATCCCTACTCCTCTCCCCTTCCCTTCTTTCCTACCTACGCCCTTCTTCCCTCTCCATCCTCCTTCTTTTCTCCTCATTTCTCACCTCTCTCTTTCCTTCCTTACACCCTTCCATTCCTCCTTTCCCTCTCCTTCCTCGTTTGCTCTCATTCCTCCTTTCTCCACTTCCTTCTCCATCTTTCTCCTCCCATCCACCTCACCCTGTATACCCCACTCCTGACTCCATCTCCTCACCCTTGCCCGGTTCCCCCCAACGCCCCTTTGCCCCTTGCCACCCCCACCCTACAGCCGATCTCCTCCTGTCCTCTGTCCCTCCTGCCTACCACTATGAGTGGGAGCACCTGTGTCCCCCGTCCCACCCTCACACTTCCTCTCCACTTCTGTGGTCCCCCTCTCTTCCGGTTCTCCCCAGCCCCTTGTGATCCTGTCTCTGCCCCCATGTCCCTCTGTCTCAATCCCATGTCTCCCCTTGCTCTGCACGCCTCCCTCTATGCTTCTGTGTCCCCCCCTGCCCCCGTCTCCACCGCCTTGTCCGCCCCTCCACATCCGTATACCCCTCTCTGCCCCGTGTCCCCCTGTCTCCACCCCTGTGTCCCCCTGTTTCCACCACCCTCTGCCCCTGTGTCTCCCCTCTCTGTCCTGTTTACCCCCCTTCACCCCACTGTGTCCCCCTGTTCCCTTTCTCTGCTCCTGTACCCCTCTACAGCCTCCCATCCTGCCCCATCCCCCTCTCTTACCACTGTCCCATCCTACGGTCCCGTCACGCCATCTTCGCACCCCCGCCCGCCCCATCCTGCTCCTCTACCCCTTCTCTGCCCCCTCAACCCTGACCCCCCTCACCACTGGCCCAACTCAACCCCTCCCCTACCCCTCACCCTTCCCCTGTCCCATCATCCATCTCCTTTACCTCCTCTGGTTCTATTGACCCCATCTTGCCCCCTCATCACCCTACCCCTGCTTCCCCATCCCCTCACCCCGTCCCCCCACTCTTCTCCCATCCCTACACTCCTGCTCCCGTCCTCACTCCTGCCCCCGTCCTCCCCCCCCCTGCCCCGTCCCACCAACCCTGGCCCCCGTCCCCCCCACCCCTTGCCTGTCCACCACCCTGCCCACTCATCCCCCCTGCCCTTGCCCACCCCCCACCCTCCCACTCCCCCAACCTCCTACCCCCAAACTCCCCCCCACCCCACCCCTCAGCCCCCCTCCCTTTCTCTGCCTGGAGTTTCTCTGTATGTCTGTATCTTTCAATCTATCTATTTCTCTCTGGCTCTGTGTGCTTCTCACTCTTCATTGTGTATCTCTGGGTGGAGCTGAGGATGGAGTTTCTCTGAGCCACTCTGTGCATTTCTCTTCCTCTGTTTCTCCATTTCTCTCTCTCTCTCTCTGGATGAGGGGAAGGATGGAGTTTCTCTGAGCCAGTCTGTGTATTTTTCTTTATTTCTTTCTCTATTTCTCTCTCTGGATGAGGATGGAGTTTCTCTGAGCCTATGTGTATATTTCTCTCTCTCCCTCTATTGCTGTCTCTCTCTCTCTCTCTCTGGTGAAGGATGGAGTTTTCTCTGAGCCACTCTATGTATTTTCTCTCTATTTCTCTATCTTCTCTCTCTGTCTCTGGGTGAGGATGGAGTTTCTCTGGCCTGTGTGTATATTTCTCTCTTCCTCTATTGCTGTCTTTCTCTCTCTCTCTCTGGATGAGGAAGGATGGAGTTTCTCTGAGCCAGTCTGTGTATTTTTCTTTATTTCTCTCTCTATCTCTCTCTCTCTGGGTGAGGATGGAGTTTCTCTGAGCCTGTGTGTGTATTTCTCTCTCTCTCTCTCTCCCTCTATTGCTGTCTCTCCCTCTCTGTCTCTGGGTGAGGATGGAGTTTCTCTGAGCCTGTGTGTGTGTCTCTGTGTGAAATGGCGGCGATGAAGCTGCTGACAGGAGCAGGTTTGTTGTTAGCAGTCTGTGCTCTGGGCCTGCTGGCGATGGCAATCTGTACAGATTATTGGTATGAGACAGACGCCCGCAGACACCGGGACCGCTGTAAGAATTACGCCAACAAGAGGAACGATCCCGGTTTCATCTACATCCCCAACCAGAACCTGCCCCTCCGCCAGCCACGGCTCCCCGGGCACAGAGCCCGCAGGTACTTCCTGGCATCAGCATCTCTCGATTCACACTGCAGCCGCCACTTCAACTCCACCATCCTGGGGCTGTGGAGGAAATGCCATCGCCAGGGATTCGACCAGGACACAGAGGAGCTCCCCCCAAATCTCCCTCCATCCAATACGTTTCTCTCCACACCTCTCGACTTTTCTCTCTATCTCCCCTCCATCTCTACTCTCCCCCCCACCCCATTTTCTCCCACCTGTCTACACTCCCCACCCGCTCTCTTACTCCTTAGGCTCTCTCTTCTCCCTTCCATCTGTTCTTCTCCCTCTCTCTCGTCTCTCTTCTCCCTTGTCTCTCTTATCCCCCTCCTGTCGCTCCTTCACCCTTGTTTTGTGTCTTTACCCCCACTGTGTAACTCTTACACAGCCCCATGTCTCTACTTCTCTACTCCTCCATCCCACTACTCTATCCTCACTATACTCTTCATTCCCGCTACTTGCGCCCTCTCCATGTCTCGCCCCCGTCTCAGTGTGCCCCACAGTTTTGCCCTCCCCCAACATATTGCTCCCCCCCATGTCTCACACTGCTTCCCACATCTCACACCTCTCTCCCCCACGTCTCGCATCCCATGGTATCATACCACCCCCCCACATCTTGCCCCCGTACACCCTCACGGCATTACCGTTCACTCTCCACATCTCGCCATCTCCCGCCGTTCCTACCCCCACAGACCTCCTCCCACGTTGTCCCATTCCTCCTCCCATCCCATCCCCCATTCATACCCCCGTCTCTTCCTCCCAACCTTCTCCTCCTTCCTGCTCCCCCTCCCTCCTACTCCCGGCCCCTTGCCCCTGCACCCACTTACCCCTCCCCCTTTTGCCCTCCCCTTTGTTGCCACTCTACCTTCTTGGCTGCCTATTCCCTCACCTCCTTGCTCCATGCTCCCTCCTCACCACACTACCCCAGCCCATTGCCCCTTCCCCTACTTCCTTATCCCTCCTTCACCTTCCCTCGCCCCATCCCCCTCATCACTGCCGGCTCACCACTGCCCACTCACCCATCTCCACCCCTCCCCTTCTACCACTTTAACCCAGAACTGCCTCTCTCCCCTCCTTTCCCATGTCCCTTCCCCTCTCCCATTCCCCTCTCATCTTCCCTCCCACCCCCTTCTCCCTCCACCTTCCTTTTCCTACCCCTTCCTTCCTCCCTACTCCCTCTCCCCTTCCCTTCTTTCGTACCTCCGCCCTTCTTCCTCTCCATCCTCTTTCCTTCCTACTCATTTCACCTCCTCTCTTTCCTCATTTCCACCCTCCAATTCTCCTTTCACCCTCTCTTCCTCGTTTGCCTCTCCTTCCTCATTTCTCCCCTTTCTTCCTCCATGCTTCCTCCTAACATCCACCTCACCCTGTATACCACTCCTGACTCCATCTCTCACCCCTGCCCAGTCACCCCAACCCCCCTTGCCCCTTGCACCCCACCCCTACAGCCCTAGATGTTCCTGTCCTCTGTCCTCATGACTCCCACTCTGAGTGGAGCACCCTGTGTTCCCCCCGTCTTATCACTACCACTTACCTCTCACTTTCTGGTCCCCCCTCTGCTTCCGTGTATCCCCCAGCCCCTTGTGGACCCTGTCTCTGCCCCCATGTCCCTCTGTCTCCATCCAATGTCCACCTCTTTGCACCCGTACCCTCTCTGCTTGCTGTGTCCCCCCCTGCCCCCGTCTCCACCGCCTTGTCCGCCCCTCCACATCCGTATACCCCTCTCTGCCCCGTGTCCCCCTGTCTCCACCCCTGTGTCCCCCTGTTTCCACCACCCTCTGCCCCTGTGTCTCCCCTCTCTGTCCTGTGTACCCCCTGTTCACCCACATGTCGCCATGTTACCCTTCTCTGATCCCGTACCCCCTCTACAGAGTCCCATCGTGCCCATCACCCTCTCTGACCACTGTCCCCTCGTCGGTCCGGTAACCCATCTTCGCCCCCTGACCCGCCCCTCCCATGTTCCTCTTACCCCTTGTCTGCTACCCTTCAACCCTGACCCACTAATCACTGCCCCATTTATTCTATCCCCCTCCCCCTATCACCCTTCCCCTGTCCCCATCATCCCACTCCGTTCCCTCTTCGTTTATTACTCACTTCTTGCCCCCTCATACCCTACCCTGTTCCCCATCACTCACACCCGTCCCCCCACTCCTGCTACCATCCCTACACTCATGCTCCCGCCCCTCAATCTGCCCCGTCCCCCACCGCTGCCCCCGTTCCCCACCCCTGCCCCTGGTCCCCCACCCCGCACCTGTCCCACCACCTGCCCACTCCATCCCCCCTGGCCTTGCCCCACCCCCACCCTCCCACTCCTCCCAACCCTCCTACCCCCCAACTCCCCCCCACCCCACCCCTCAGCCCCCCTCCCTTTCTCTGCCTGGAGTTTCTCTGTATGTCTGTATCTTTCAATCTATCTATTTCTCTCTGGCTCTGTGTGCTTCTCACTCTTCATTGTGTATCTCTGGGTGGAGCTGAGGATGGAGTTTCTCTGAGCCACTCTGTGCATTTCTCTTCCTCTGTTTCTCCATTTCTCTCTCTCTCTCTCTGGATGAGGGGAAGGATGGAGTTTCTCTGAGCCAGTCTGTGTATTTTTCTTTATTTCTTTCTCTATTTCTCTCTCTGGATGAGGATGGAGTTTCTCTGAGCCTATGTGTATATTTCTCTCTCTCCCTCTATTGCTGTCTCTCTCTCTCTCTCTCTGGTGAAGGATGGAGTTTCTCTGAGGGACACTATGTATTTCTCTATTTTCTCTATCCTTCTCTCTGTCTCTGGGTGAGGATGGAGTGGTTCTCTGAGACTGTGTGTATATTTCTCTTTCCCTCTATTGCTGTCTTTCTCTCTCTCTTCTGGATGAGGGGGAGGATGAGTTTCTCTGAGCCAGTCTGTGTATTTTTCTTTATTTCTCTCTCTATCTCTCTCTCTCTGGGTGAGGATGGAGTTTCTCTGAGCCTGTGTGTGTATTTCTCTCTCTCTCTCTCTCCCTCTATTGCTGTCTCTCCCTCTCTGTCTCTGGGTGAGGATGGAGTTTCTCTGAGCCTGTGTGTGTGTCTCTGTGTGAAATGGCGGCGATGAAGCTGCTGACAGGAGCAGGTTTGTTGTTAGCAGTCTGTGCTCTGGGCCTGCTGGCGATGGCAATCTGTACAGATTATTGGTATGAGACAGACGCCCGCAGACACCGGGACCGCTGTAAGAATTACGCCAACAAGAGGAACGATCCCGGTTTCATCTACATCCCCAACCAGAACCTGCCCCTCCGCCAGCCACGGCTCCCCGGGCACAGAGCCCGCAGGTACTTCCTGGCATCAGCATCTCTCGATTCACACTGCAGCCGCCACTTCAACTCCACCATCCTGGGGCTGTGGAGGAAATGCCATCGCCAGGGATTCGACCAGGACACAGAGGAGCTCATTCTTCAAAGGTGAGGGTGTTTGGGCGGGGGGGGGTGCGTGAAGTGAGGGGTGTAAGAGGGTGAGATGAGGGTGTTTTGGGTGGGTTGGGGTGTGGGGGGTGTGGGTTGGGGGGGGGGGGGGGGGGGGGGGGGGGGGTGGGGGGGGGTTGGGGGGTGGTGGGGGGGGGAGGTGAGGGTTAGTTGGGTACGGGGTGGAATTATGGGGGGGTGAGGTGGGGGCGGGGGTGGGATATGGGGGGTGAGGTGGGGTTGGGGTGGAGAGGTGGGTGGGGGTGAGGGGGTTTGGGGGTGAGGGGGGTTTGGTGGGTGAGGGGGTGTAGGGGTTGTGGTGGTGAGAGGAGTGTGTGGGGCGTTGGGGGGAGGGGAGGTAGGGGGTGTGGGGGTGAGGGGGATGGTAGGGGTTGGGGGGTTGAGGGGGAGTTAGGGGGTTGTGGGTGAGGGGAGGTAGGGGGTTTGGGGCGGGTGAGAGAGTCTGAGGTTGTGGGGTTGGGGGTGAGGGGGGGGTTAGGGGGTTTTGGGGTGAGGGGGGTTGGGGAGTTGGGGGGTGAGGGGGTGGGGGATGGGAGTGGGGGGTTGAGGTGGAGTGTGGTGTGGGGGGGGGGGTGAAGGAGTAGTCAGTTGGGGATTCAGTAGGTTGTGGGGGTTGAGCAGGGGTGTGGGGTGTTTGGGGGTTGGAGGGTGTGGGGTTGTTGAGGGTGGTGGGTTATTTGTGATGGGGTTTTGGGGTGTGTATTGGTTTGTGCATGGGTGTGTGTGTTTGTTTTTTTTTTTTTTTTTTTTGTTTGTTTTTTTTTTTTTTTGTTTTTTGTTTTTTGTTTTTTTTTTTTTTTTTGTTTTTTTTTTTTGTTTTGTTTTTTTTTTGGGTTTTTTTTTTTGTTTTGGGTTGGTTTTTTTTTTTTTTTTTTTTTTTTTTTTTTTTTTTTGTTAAGGGTGTTGAGGGTGGTGGGGGGTAGGGGGGAGGGGATGAAGGAGGGTAGGGAGGTGAAGGAGGGGTAGGGGGTGAAGGAGGGGTGGGGGGGTGGATGGGGGGTGGGGGGTGAGGGGGATGGGGGGGTGGAGGGTGAGGGGAGATGGGGGGGGGTGAATGTGGTGGGGGGTTTGAGGTGTGGGGAGTGAGGGTTGGAGGGGTTGGGGTGAGGGGTGGGGATTGGGGAGGTTGATGGGTGGGGGTTGAGGGGTTGGGGGTGTGGGGGCACAGGAGGAGATGGAAGTGTTGTGGGGGGTGGGGTGTGGGGGTGAAGGTGGGGGGGTGAGGTTGGGGGTGTGGGGTTTGGGGCATGGGCTGTTGAGGGGGGTAAGGGGGTGGGGGGTGAGGGGGTTGGGGTGGTGAGAGGATGGGGGTGAGGATGTGTGGGAGGGCTGAGGTGGTGGGTTTGAGGGGTGGGGGGTGAGGGTGATGGGGAGTGAGGGTGTTGGCGGGGTGAGGGTGAGGGTGTGGGGGCTGGACTGAGGGGAAGGTGGATTGAGGGGGAGGGGGAAGGAAGTGGGTGTGGATTGAGGAGGAGGGAAAGGGAGTGTGTTGTAGATTGAGGGGGGGGGGTAGGGATTGGGGATGGATTGAAGGGGGAGGGGTAGGGAGTGGGGGTGAATTGAGGGGAGGGGTTGGGTGTGTCGGGTGGATTGAAGGGGGTGGGGAGTAGTGGGGGTGGATTGAGGGGGAGGGAGTGGGGGTTGGATTGAGGGGGAGGGGAGTGGGGGTGGATTGAGAGGGAGGGGAGGAGTGGGGGTGGATGAGGGGGAGGGGGGATGTGAGTGGGGGTGGATGGAGGGGGAGGGGGAGGGACTGGGAGTGATGAGAGGGAGGGGAGGGAGTGGGGGTGAATTGAGGGGGGGGGAGGGACTTGGGGTGGATTGAGGGGGGTGGGAGTGGGGGTGGATTGAGGGGAGGGGGGAGGGAGTGGAGGTGGACTGACGGGGGAGGGATGAAGGATGGGGGTGGACTGAGAGGGAGAGGAGGGAGGGTGGGGGTGGATTGGGGTTGGTTGGGGTGGGGGGGAGTGGGGGTGGATGAGGGTGGGGGGTGAGATTTGGGGGGTGGATTGAGGGTTGGTGAGGGATGGGGAGTGGAGTGGATTGAGCGTTTGAGGGGGAGGGAGGGTGTGGGGTGGATTGTTGGGGAGGAAGGGATGTGGGTGGAGAGGATGGGGAAGGTGGTGGGGGAAGAGGTAGGGGTGGGTGTGGATGTGGTTGTGGAGCGGTGTAGTAGAGGGGTGGGGGAGGAGTAGGGGGTGGTTTGTAGGTAGGAGGGGATACAGGTGGGGGTGAGGAGGGGGGAGGAGTGTGGGGGGAGGGGATAGGGGACGGTTTTGTGTGGGGGTAAGAGAGGGGGAGGAGTTGGGAGGAGGGTGGGGGTGGGGTGGATGGGGTGGGGAAAAGGGGGTGCGTCGGTGGATGGGAACTGGAGAGGAACAGGGTGAGGGTTGATGGCAATTGGGGGGAGCGGGTGGAATGGGGATAGGGGGATATGGTAGAATGGGAGAGAGGAGATGCATGTGGGGGAGGGATGGGGTGCACTGGGGGTGGAGGGGGAGGGAAGGGGTGGAGAGAGTGAGGAGGGGGTGGACAGGGGAAGGGGTGAGGAGGGGTTGAATGGGGGAAGGGATTGTAGGGTTGGAGTGGATGAGGGGAGGGTGAGGAGGGGAGTGGACTGAGGGAGAGGGTATAGGGGGAGGAGGGGAGGAAGGGATGGTGGGAGGAGGGTGGGGAGGGAGTGGGGGTGGTATGGGGGTAAGGGTAGCAGGAGGAGTGGGTGGATTGGGGAGAGGAGTGGGGGGAAATGGGGGGGACTGGGGGAGGGAATGGGGGGTGTATTGGGGGGAAGGGAGCAGGAATGGGAAGTGGTGGATTGGGGGAGGGGAGTGAGGGAAAATGGGGTAGACTGGGGGAGGGGAGGGGAGGGGGGAATGGGGGGGAGGGGTGGATGGGGAGGACGGGGGTGGACTTGGAAGAGCAAGGGTGCATTGGGTGGAGCTGGGTGGATGGGACGCAGAGTCGGTTAGTTGGACTGTGGGATTGAAGAATGGGGGTGAAGAGTGTGGGTGAACTGGAGCAGAAGAGAATCTATGGGAAGGACAGGAGGCTGAGGTAGCGTTGGTGGATGGAGTGGGGGAAGAAAACAATCTGTGGAAAGAGGGAGAGAGACAACGGTCTGCGGGGGTGTGAGGGGGTTGATAGAAGGGCAGTCTGCGAGGGGAGTGGTCCGCGTGGAGGGGGGAAGAAGATAGTCCGTAAAAGCAAGAGGGCAGTTTGCAGGGTAGAAAGGTGGGTGGTCTGGAGTAGAGAGGAGGTGTATAGAAAGGTGTGGGAGGAGTGGGGGTGGACTGAGTGGAGTGGGAAAGAGTGGGTGAATTGGGGAGAAGAAGGTAGAGGGTGGAAAGGAGAAAAGGGGTTTTATGAGAGGGAGAGGGGCTCTGGGGTAGTGTAGGTGGACGGGATGGACGTTGCATTGGGGTTGACTGTGTGGGAGTGGTCACAAGAAGAGAGGGTGGACTAGTGGGGAGTAAGAATGGACTATGGTGGAGGACTGGGAGGAATGGTGGAGAGAAAGTGGTTTGGGAGAGAGTTTTGGGGGGAGATTGGGTGGACTTTGGAGGTGAGTGGGAGAGAACTGCGAAAGAGGGTGGCCTGTATGGGGAAAGGATGGTTTATGGGAAGAGGGCATGGACTTTCGGGAGAAGAGAAGAGAGGGTTGACTGGGTGATAGGAAGGGAGCAGTTGGCTTGGGGGATATAGATGGGAGGAAGAAGAAGATGGAGAGTGGGTGGTCCATGGGGCGGGGGGCAAGAAACAGGGTGGAAAGGAAGGCGTGGACATGGACTAGTGTGGAAAAGAGGTGTGGGAGATGGACTGTGGAAGGAGAAGTTGGACTGGGGGAGGGGGCAGAGGAACTGGGGGATTGGGAGAGAGAAGGTGCGTTTTAGGGGGAGATGATGGTCTGGGGATGAAGAGGGTGGGGAGAAGGTTGTCTGTGAGATGGGAGGATGGTTTACGGGTGAGTGGATGGGCTGCAGGGGAAAGAGAGGGTTTGTCTGTGGCGGGAGAGGGGCTGTGGGCAAACCCAGAGGGGGAGAAAGGGGCCTGCAGGGGAGATTGAGAAGGAGGTGGGGTAGGGGGGGTTGAGGTGAGGGGTAAGAGGGTGAGATGAGGGTGTGGGGGGTGAGGGTCTGTGGGGGGATGAGGGTGAGGTGGGGTACGGGGTGGGATTATGGGGGGTGAGGTGGGGTGGGGGGAGAGGGAGGTGGGGGTGAGGGGGGGTGGGGGGAGGGGGGTTGGGGGTGAGGGAGGTAGGGAGTGGGGGGTGAGGGAGGTAGGGGGTTGGGGGTGAGAGGAGTTTAAGGGGGTTGTGGGTGAGGGGGGTTAGGGGGTTGTGGGTGAGGGGGGGTGGGGGGAGGGAGGTTGGGGGGTGGGGGGAGGGGTGGGGAGATGGGAGTGGGGGGTTGAGGGGGAGTGTGGTTGGAGGGGTGTGAGGAGTAGGCAGTTGGGGGATTCAGTAGGTGTGGGGTGAGCAGGGTGGGGGTTTGGGGGTTGGAGGAGGGGGGTTTTGAGGGTGGTGGGGTATTGGGGCTGGGGTGTTGAGGGGGTAAGGTGGTGGGGGGTGAGGGGGGTAGGGGGATGAAGGAGGGTAGGGAGGTGAAGGAGGGGTAGAGGGTGAAGGAGGGGTGGGGGGGTGAGGGGGGGTGGGGGGTGAGGTGGGATGGGGGGGTGGAGGGTGAGGGGAGATGGGGGGGGTGAAGAGTTGGATGGGAGTGTGCATGTATGGGGGAGGGAAGAGGAGGTGGTCAGGGCAAGGGGGGGTGGGTGGTGAATCTGGACAAGGAAGGTGTCTGGTGGTTTTGGGTGTGGAGAGCGTTTGGAGCTTTTGGACAGTGGATTTTCTGTTGTTGAACTGCGGAATTTTGGATTGAAGTTTGGTACTCTCCATGGTGCTGAAACCGTCATGTTGCACAATACATATGGGAGTGCTCTAAAATCAGATTGTGATCCACAAGCTCTGCTTTCTTCTTTTGTTGGTATATGCAGTAACATAAAGAACTGGACAGTTAGGCTCCCAACAACTAAATTAATGAAGAGAGGTGGTATGAAGGCAGTATGTTACTGAATAATATCCGGAGAGTGGAAGGAGAGAAAGAGAGAGAGTCGCTTAAAGGCTACGGGACTTCAAAGCAATTATCAATTGTTGTAAGGATCCTTGTCTGTAGTTGGGTGTGGGTATCAGACCAGAGCAAGGAGACAGTGTGAGTGACAGGTGTGCAGTCAATGATGTTTTCTCTTATTGTAGTCAAATCATGTTTATTGCAATATAGTTAGCCTCACACAATGAAAACCAAATTGTGAACAATCTTTTTAACAAGACAGCTAGCTTCCATTCACTGGAGATGAGAGAATGAATTGTAAATCTTTCTGTAATGGAAGGGAGGTGCTTGATAATTGCAGGAAGGTGTTGGGTTGGGTAGGGCTGAGCAGTCATAGAAGCAGCTTCCTGATTTAAATAGCAACTATTTCCTCAGTGACTGACAGTAAAAATAAACCAGAGCGTCTCACAGCAAATGTGTAGGTGCATCCTTTACATCAGGGTCTTTGGCCTATATTTATGTCAGTCTATGTCTACATCTCTGTTGATGAGTCTGTCTTGATTATATTCCAATGTTATGAAAAAATATGAGTGCCAATATCTCCATATTTATCAATAAGCATGTCTGAAAGAAAAATTAGAATCATGCAAATATTGGGAATGTGAAAGAGAAAAAATATTTATGCACAGAGGGAGTGTACAGGGAGTGGATGAGGATACACAGCAACAGTGTACAGGGAGTGGCTGGGATACACGACAGCAGAATACAAGGAATGGATGGGATACACGGTGGCAGTGTACAGGGAGTGGATGAGGATACACAAGGCAGAGTAAGGGCAGTGGATGGAATTATACAGGGTAGTGTGGAGGTAGTGGATGGGGATACACAGGGGGCAGTGTACAGGGAGTGGCTGGAGATACACAGGGAGCAGTGTACAGGGAGTGGCTGGAGATACACAGGGGGCAGTGTATAGGGAGTGGATGGGGATACACAAGGCAGAGTAAGGGCAGTGGATGGAATTATACAGGGTAGTGTGGAGGTAGTGGATGGGGATACACAGGGGGCAGTGTACAGGGAGTGTCTGGAGATACACAGGGGGCAGTGTACAGGGAGTGGTTGGGGATACACAGGGGGCAGTGTAAGGGAGTGGATGGGGACACATAGGGGGCATTATAGGAGGAGTGCATGGGGATACACATGGGGGCAGTGTAGTGGGAGTGGATCGGATACACTTGGCAGTGTAGGGGGAGCGGATTGGATACACTTGGCAGTGTAGGGGGAGTGGATCGGATACACTTGGCAGTGTAGGGGGAGCGGATCGGATTACACTTGGCGGTGTTAGGGGGAGCGGATCGGATACACTTGGCGGTGTAGGGGGAGCGGATCGGATACACTTGGCGGTTGTAGGGGGAGCGGACGGATACACTTGGCGGGTGTAGGGGGAGCGGATCGGATACACTTGGCGGTGTAGGGGGAGCGGATCGGATACACTTGGCGGTGTAGGGGGAGCGGATCGGATACACTTGGCGGTGTAGGGGGAGCGGATCGGATACACTTGGCGGTGTAGGGGGAGCGGATCGGATACACTTGGCGGTGTAGGGGGAGCGGATCGGATTACACTTGGCGGTGTAGGGGGAGCGGATCGGATACACTTGGCGGTGTAGGGGGAGCGGATCGGATACACTTGGCGGTGTAGGGGGAGCGGATCGGATACACTTGGCGGTGTAGGGGGAGCGGATCGGATACACTTGGCGGTGTAGGGGGAGCGGATCGGATACACTTGGCGGTGTAGGGGGAGCGGATCGGATACACTTGGCGGTGTAGGGGGAGCGGATCGGATACACTTGGCAGTGTAGGGGGAGCGGATCGGATACACTTGGCGGTGTAGGGGGAGCGGATCGGATACACTTGGCAGTGTAGGGGGAGCGGATCGGATACACTTGGCGGTGTAGGGGGAGTGGATCGGATACACTTGGCAGTGTAGGGGGAGCGGATTGGATACATGGGGCAGTGTAAGGGAGTGAATCAGATACAAGGGGCAGTGTAAGGGAGTGGATCGGATACATGGGAAGGGAGTGCATGGGGACATACAGAGGGTAGTGGATAGGAGTGGTTGGGTACACACAGAAGGCAGTAGATGGGATACGTAGGGGGCAGTGTAGGGGAAATGGATAGGGTACACGGGGGAGCGTGAAGGGGAATGGATAGGGATATAATGGTGGAGTGGATAGGGATATATAGAGGGCTGTGGAAGGAGAGTGGATGGGGAATGACGGGTTAGTATGGGCAGTAGATGGGGTACACAGGGGGCAGTGTAGGGAGAGCGGGTGGGGTACACAGGAGGCAGCGTATGGGAAGCGGGTGGGGATATACAAAGGCAGCGTGGGGCATGGCTGGGGCTGTACAGGGGGCAGCGTAGGGGGAGTGGATGGAAATGCACAGGGAACTGTGGATGAGGATATAATGAGAGCAGTGTAGGGAGCAGCATAGGGGGAGTGGGTGGGGAGTGGGTGGGGATACACGGTGGGGGGGAACATGAGGGGGAGCGGGTGGGATACATAGGGGCAATGTGAGGGGAGCAAATAGGGATACGCAGGGGGCAACGTGAGGGGAGCGGGGTGGGGATACACAGGGGGCAACGTGAGGGGGAACGGGTGGGGATACACAGGAGGCAACGTGAGGGGAGCAGGTGGGATACACAGGGGGCGTGAACGTGAGGGGTGAGGGGGGCATGTGGGGATACACAAGGGGCAGCGTAGGGGGAGGGGGTCGGGATACCCAGGGGGCAACGTGAGGGAGTCGGGATACCCGGGGGGCAACATGAGGGGGAGTGGGTGGGACACACAGGGGGCAACGTGAGGGGGAGTGGATGGGGATACACAGGGGGCAACGTGAGGGGGAGTGAGTGGGAATACACAGAGGGCAACGTTGAGGGGGAGTGGATGGGGATACACAGGGGGCAACGTGAGGGGGAGTGAGTGGGACACACAGGGGGCAACGTGAGGGGGAGCGGATGGGGATACACAGGGGGCAACATGAGGGGGAGTGGGTGGGACACACAGGGGGCAACGTGAGGGGAGCGGATGGGGATACACAGGGGGCAACGTGAGGAGAAGGGTAGGGATACACAGAGGGCAACGTGAGGGAGAGTGGATGGAGTACAAGAGGCAACGTGAGGGGGAGGGATGGGGATACACAGGGGGCACATGAGGGGGAGTGAGTGGGAGGGGGCGGGGAGCGGGCGGGCGGGAACAACGTGAGGGGGAGTGGGTGGGAGTACACGCAGTGTGAGGGGGACGCGGTGTGGGGATACACAGGGTGGGCAGCATGAGGGGGAGCGGATGGGGATACACAGGGGGCAGCGTGAGGGGGAGTGGGCGGGGGTACACAGGGGAAGTGTAGGGTAGGGGAGCGGGTGGGGATACACAGGGGGCAGCGTGGGGAGGGCAGCATGAGCAATAGCGGGTGGGGATATCCGGGGGCCAGAGTGAGGGGGAAAAGGGGAGTGGGTGGGGGTACACAGGGGGAAGTGTAGGGGGGAGCGGGTGGGGATACACAGGGGGCAGCATGAGGGGGAGCTGGTGGGGGTACACAGGAGGGGAGTGTAGGGGGAGTGGGTGAGGGTACACATGGGGAAGTGTAGGGGTACACAGGGGGAAGTGTAGGGGGAGCAGGTGGGGGTACACAGGGGGCAGTGTGAGGGGGAGCCAGAGGGGGTACAAAGGGGGAAATGTAGGGGGAGCGGGTGGGGATACACGGGGCAGCGTGAGGGGGAGTGGGTGGGGGTGCACAGGTGGCAGCGTGAAGGGGAGTGGGTGGATATAGAGGTGTGCTATCCAGGTTGTAAAGTCCAAGTTATTTTATGAAATCAGCCTGGACTATAAGTTTTAGTGCTGAACTTGGCTAGGGTAAACAATAGATGTTTTACCCAGGTATGATTCAAATGTTCCGTAGAAGTTTTATCAAACAAAGTTTAGATAAAAATGCAGTTAACATGTAAAGAAAATTGGCAATAACTTTTACCAATTGCAAACAAGAGAGGAGACCATATTATTGTATAACTCTTAACAGTTAATTACTGTTTCAACTAAACAAATCCCATCAACAATCACCTCTGCCACAGGTTTAACAGAGAAAACAAGAATGTGCATTTGATGCTGGAACTTAGTCCTTTGGTTGGATTCTGCAGCTTTCTTGATACACACACAGACAAGCTTGAAGTCAGAACTGCTTCCCAAATCACCAGGGGGAGAGAGAGAGAGAGACAGAACACTGCATTCTCTCTCAATTAAAAACACCTTCTAACTTACAGCAGACCTTGAGGTAGAGATTATGCCACTGCTGGCCTCTAGATTTTAGCCACCAACAGCAGAACTTTCAGTCCCGTAAAGGCAAGAAGACCTGCTTCCAACTAACCAGCTGAACAGTTCAGTGGGAGCTTTGTGTCTAACCCTATGTTATACTTATCCAGGGAATGTTTGTTGGATTATTGTAGAGTGTGCTTTACTCTATCTTGTGATGTAGCTGTCCTGGAAATGTTTGATGACATTGCAAATGGAATTTTCCTCTGCGTCTAAGCCTGTGCTGTATCATTTATGGGAGTGTTTGATTGGATAATGTTGATGGAGTTTTACTCTGTATCTTACTCCATGCTGTAACTTCAAACAGAGAGTGTTTGATGGGTCTGCATAGAGTGAGCTTTACTTTGTTTGATTTGGTTTATTTCTGTCACATATATGGGATGCAGTGAAAATTATTATTTCTTGCATGCTACAAGGGCAAATCACACCATTCATAAATTATATAGGAGAAAAGAAAAGAAGGTGCAGAATGTGATGTTGCAGTTACAGGTGGGGTGAAAAGGAAGATCAACGTAATGTATGATAGTACCATTCCAAAGTCTGATAGCAGGAAGAAGCTGTTCTTGAACCTGTTGGTACGTTTTCAAACTTTTATATCTTTTTCCCGAGGGAGGAAGGTGGAAGAAAGTGTGGGAGGTGTGTTGGGTCCTTGATTATGCTGTCTGTTTTCCAGAGGCAGCAGGAAGTGTAGACAGTGTTAATGGATGGGAGGCTGGTTTGTATGATGGACTAGGCTGAGTTCATAAGCCTTTTAGTTTCTTGCAGTCTTGGTCAGAGCAGGAGCCATACCTAACTGTGAAACAACCAGAAAGGATGATTTCTATGATGCATCTATAAAAGTTGGGGAGAGTTGTCTTGCACATGCTGAATTTCCTTAGTCTTCTGAGAAAGTAAAGGCGTTGGTAGGCTTTCTTAACTATAGTGTCTGTATGGGGGGACCAGGACAGGTTGTTAGTTATGTGAACACTTAAAAACTTGAAGCCCTGGACCATTTCTACTGTCTCCATTGATGTAGACCAGGGTGTATTCTCCACTATGTTTCCTGAACTTGATGACTATCTCCTTTATTTTGTTGCAATTGAGAGATTATTGTTGTCACCCCATTTCATCTGATTCTCTATGTCTTTCTTGTACTCTGTCTTGTCATTATTTGCGATCCAACCCACTGCAGTGGTGTCATCAGCAAACTTGAGAATTGAATTGGAGGGGAATTTGGCCAAATAGTCATAGATATATAAGATATAGTAGAGGACTGAGAGCACAGCCTTGTGGGGCATCGGTATTGAGGACTATTGTGAAAGAAGCATTATTTCTATCCTTACTGATGCAATCTTTGTGTTGGGAAGTTGAGGATCCAGTCGCACAGGCAGGAGCTGTGCCCGAGGCCACAGAGTTTGAGATGACTTTTGTAGGATAATGGTGTTGAATGCTGAGCTGTAATCAATAAATAGGAGTCTGAAGTTAATGTCTTTATTATTCAGATGTTCCAGTGTTGAGTGTAGGGCCAGGGAGATTGGGTCTGTTGTGGAATTGTTGCGGTGATAGGCAAGCTGTAGTGGATCCAGGTAGTCTGTGAGACTGGAATTGATATGTGCCGTGACTTAGATTTTGAAGCTTTTCGTAATGATGGATGTCAGAGCCACCAGCTGATAGTCATTGAGGTACATGCTGTTCCTATCCTAGGAATGTTTGATGGGGTCAGTATAGATGGGGCTTGGCTCTGTATCAAATCCTATGCTGTACCTGTCCTGGGAAACTCTGATGGAGACGGCATGGAAGTAGATTTACACGATTTCTAATGCTGTGGTGGTCCTGACCTGGGAGTGTTTGGAGGGACAGTGCAGAGGAGCTTCATTCTATATTTAACCGCATGCTATATCTTTCCATGTAGTGTTTGATATGGTCAGCGTAACCCTATGATATACCTGCCCTGAAGATGTTTGATGTGACACTGCAGATAAGGCCATACTCTAACCATGTGCTGTATCTACCAACATATGCATTGCCAGATGCCATGGGACTGGAGCCTGAGAGTACAGGGTCATGAAAAAGAGGGCATGAAATGGGGTGGGGGGCATGAAGAGGGATTCATTTCTATGCCCTGATGCCAGCAGTCTTTATTAGGGAAAGGTGGGGGTAAACATCCCTTCAATAAGGGGAGAGTAGGGTAGTCATCTGTGGCAGGAGGAAGGATTTTCAATTTCAATTTTAAAAAGGGTGCCCGATCTCTCTGAAGTCCAGTTTGCCAGTATATTTAGCCCCCTCCTCCCCTCTCAAAACTAGTACAAAACTTGCCTTTCTACCAAAAAGTGATGAAATCTGGGAAAATTGTGATCTGCTTCACACCGACAAGTCTAGTCAAAATTCTACCTATAGTTTATGAGGTAACAATGCTTGGAGCGAGCGTGTTGCCATGAATTCACCTGCTTGTCTCTGTGGTGGAACAAGGTGTTTATAATGATCTGGACATGATCTAGACATTTTGTCAGAAGGAGCACTCCATTAACATTCGTTTTCCCTATGCCTTCCCTGTTTAACTTGCCTTTCCAAAGGTTTGTGTTCTTCTCGACTCTTGCCAAGCAGAATCAACTTGCCTCCCTTTGATCTCTGAAGCTAATCATAGAAATGAGGAGAGAGCAGGAGTTTGAAGAAATTGTGAGGGGTGACCCAGTGGCCAGTTTGAAAGACAGTAAGAAGTCTCACAACACCAGGTTAAAGTCCTGTTACGTGTGAGATTTCTTGCTGTGTTTACCCCAGTCCAATGTTGGTATCTCCACATCATGACAGTCTGAAAGATGCAGCACCAGTTCTTTCTGGATGGTGGTGCTTGTTTGATTATTACTAATTACGCATGTGCTAACCTTCCTTCTATTTGGGCATGAGTCTGCTGACAGGTTTCGTTTGAATTTGGATTTGAGACAATAACATTAACTGTGATTTCAGTCTGACTGCAGTCAGAGAAAGCATAAAACCAGCATTCTGTCACACTAGTTCTGTCTAGTTGTGAAAAATGGCAAGCAGTGGCGGTTAGAAATATAGCTGGGTGCACAGGGGAGATGGGGGCACGTGAGGGAGAGAGGGGGCGCACGGGCAGAGGGAGAGAGGTGGTGGGCAGGGGGGGCAGAGAGAGGGAGGGAAGTGACGGTTGGGGCAGAAAGTCATAGAGGTTTACAGAATGGAAGTAGGACCTTCGGCTCAACTTATTATGCCACTCTTTCTTTAAACCCCTAAGCTTATCCTAATTGCCTGCATTTGGTTCATATCCCTCTGTGCCCATCTTACCCATGTAACTATCTAAATGCTTTTTAAAAGATAAAATTGTACCCGCCTCTACTACTACCTCTAGCAGCTTGTTGCAGGCCCTCACCATCCTCTGGGTGAAAAAACTGTTCCTCTCGATACTTTTATATCTCTCCCATCTGAATACTTATATATCTCTCCCCTCTCGTCTTAAACCTATGCCCTCTAGTTTTAGACTCCCTTACCGTTGGGAATAGATATTGACTATCTAGCTGACCTGTGCCCCTCATTATTTTGTTGATCTCTACAAGATCACCCCTCAGCCTCCTATGCTCCAGAGAAAAATGTCCCAGTTTATCCAGCCTCTCTGTATAACTCAAACCATCAAGTCCCAGTAGCATCCTAGTAAATCTCTTAAGCATTCTTTCTAGTTTAATATTATCCTTTCTATAATAGGGTGACCAGAATTGCACACAGTATTCCAAGTATGGCTTTACCAATGTCTTGTACAACTTCAACAAGACATCCCAGCTCCTGTATTCAATGTTCTGACCAATGAAACCAAGCATGTGAATGCCTTCTTCACCATTCTGCCCAAATGTGATTCCACTTTCAAGGAGCAATGAACATGTACCCCTAGATCTCTTTGTTCTGTAACTCTCCCCAGCGCCCTACCATTAACTGAGTAAATTCAATCTACCAAAATGCATTACCCCACATTTGTCTAAATTAAACTCCATCTGCCATTCATTAGCCCACCAGCCCAATTGATCAAAATCCCGTTGCAGTGTGAGATACTCTCCTTTACTGTCCACTATGTTATCAATCTTGGTGTCATCTACAAACTTGCTAACCATACCTCCTTTATTCTCATCCAAATCACTAATATAAATGACAAATAACAGTGAACCGAGCACTGATCCCTGAAGCACATCGCTAGTCACAGACCTCCAGTTTGAAAAACAACCCTCTACAATCTGCTAAGAAGCCAATTTTGTATCCATTTAGGTATCTCACTCTGGATTCCGTGAGATTTAACTTATGTGACCACCTACCAAACAGTATCTTGTCAAAGGCCTTGCTAAAGTCCATGTAGACAACATCAACTGCACTGCCCTCATCTACCTCTTTGGTTACCCCTTCAAAAAACTCAATCACATCTGTGAGAAATGATTTTCCACTCACAAAGCCATGCTGACTGTCCCTAATCTGTCCTTGCTTCTCTAAATGCTTGTAGTTCCTGATTCTCAAGATGACTTCCAACAACTTACCCCCCACAGATGTGAGTCTAGTTCTCAGGCTTTTGCCGGCAAAGATACAATATTTGCCACTCTCCAATTTTCAGGCATTTCACCTGTGACTTTCAATGATTCAAACATCTCAGCTAAGGGACCCGCAATTTCCTCTCTCGCCTCCTACAATGTCCTGGAATATACTTCATCAGGTCCTGGGGATTTATCTACCTTGATGCGCTTTAAGACTTCCAGCACCGCCACCTCCCCTCAAGACATCGTTATTTACTTCCCCAAGTTACCTGACATCCATTCTTTTCTCAATAGTTTCGATAAGAAATATTCATTTAGGATCTCATCTAAGGAGAATCCTAAAGCTTTCTTTAGATATGTTAAGAATAGAAGATTAGTTAGGACAAGATTAGGGCCAGCCACAGACAGCAGTGGGAAGTTGTGCGTGGAGCCTGAAGAGATTGGAGAGGCACTGAATAAATATTTCTCTTCGGTATTCATGCAGGGTGATGTAAATGTAGTTATGGAGAACACTGAGGTACAGGGTTGCAAACTGGAAAGTATCGAAGTAGATAGGGAGGATGTGCTAGATATTCTCGAGGGTTTGAAGTTGGATAAGTCCCCTGGGCCGGACGGGATTTACCCTAGGATTCTCTGGGAGGCAAGAGAGGAGATTGCAGAGCCTCTGGCTCTGATCTTCAGGTCGTCGTTGGTTACGGGTGTGGTTCCGGAGGACTGGAGGATAGCGAATGTGGTCCCGTTGTTCAAGAAGGGAAGAGAGACCTTCCAGGGAATTATAGGCCAGTGAGTCTTACTTCTGTTGTGGGCAAAGTATTGGAGAGAATTATTAGGGATAGGATTTATAGTTATTTAGAGAGAAATGAATTGATTGGGGATAGTCAGCATGGTTTTGTGAAGGGTAGGTCGTGCCTTACTAACCTCATTGAGTTTTTTGAAAAAGTGACCAAAGAGGTGGATGGGGGTAAGGCGGTTGATGTGGTATATATGGACTTTAGTAAGGCGTTTGATAAGGTGGCCATGGAAGACTTCTGCAGAAAATGCAGATGTATGGGATAGAGGGTGATTTAGCTAATTGGATTAGGAATTGGCTAGCAGATAGAAGACAGAGGGTGGTGGTTGATGGGAGATATTCATCGTGGAGTTCGGTTACAAGTGGTGTACCTCAGGGGTCTGTTTTGGGGCCCCTGCTGTTTGTAATTTTTATAAATGATCTGGATGAGGGTATTGAAGGATGGATTAGTAAATTTGCAGATGACACTAAAGTCGGTGGAGTGGTAGATAGTGAAGAGGGGTGTTATAGTTTGCAGAGGGACTTGGACAAGTTGCAGAGCTGGGCCGAGAGGTGGCAAATGGAGTTTAATGTGGAAAAGTGTGAGGTAATGCACTATGGCAGGAATAATAAATGTGTAGAGTATAGGGCTAATGGTAGGATTCTTAATAGTGTTGATGAACAGAGGGATCTTGGTGTATTTGTGCATAGATCCCTGAAAGTAGGCAGTCAAGTCGATAAGGTTGTTAAGAAGGCATATGGAGTCTTAGCTTTTATTGGTAGGGGGATTGAATTTCGGAGCCGCAACGTCATATTGCAACTGTACAAAACTCTAGTGCGGCCGCACTTGGAGTATTGTGTGCAGTTCTGGTCCCCACGTTATAAGAAAGATGTGGAGGCATTGGAGAGGGTACAGAGGAGGTTTACCAGGATGTTGCCTGGTATGGAGGGCAGGTCTTATGAGGAGAGGCTGAGGGATTTGAGGTTGTATTCGTTAGAAAGGAGGCGGCTAAGAGGGGACCTAATCGAAACATATAAAATGATTAGAGGTTTAGATAGGGTGGACAGTGATAGCCTTTTTCCTAGGATGGAGAAAGCTAGCACGAGGGGACACAGCTTTAAATTAAGGGGTGATAGTTATAGGACGGATATCAGAGGTAGGTTCTTTACCCAAAGGGTGGTTCGGGAGTGGAATGCCCTGCCTGCAGCAGTTGTAGATGCGCCAAGTTTGGTGGCATTTAAGAGGTTAATTGATAAGTATATGGAAGAGAAGGGAATGGTTTAGTTTGGATGGTCATTGCTTTTTATATTGGACGGCGCAACATCGAAGGCCGAAGGGCCTGTTCTGTGCTGTAATGTTCTATGTTCTATGTTCTATCTCTTGTGGATCAGCACGCACATAGATGATCTTGTTGACCCTTAAGAGGCCCTACTTTCTCCCTTGTTACTCTTTTGCCTTTATGTCTTTGACATCTTTGGATTCTCCTTTGCCTTATTTGCCAAAACAATTTTCTGTCCCCTTTTTGCCCTCCTGATTTCTCTCTTAACTCTATTCCTACATCCCCGTACTCTTCAAGAAATTCACTTAATCCCAGCTACCTATGCATGTCATGTGCCTCTTTCTTCTTCTTGACCAGGGCCTCAATATCCTGACTCATTCAGGGTTCTTGACTCTAAGAAGAAAGTGTTTATCCTGAGATAAAGTATATCAAGAGAAGCTGACACCCTAGTTCAGGTCATAGGGAAGGCAAATGGGATCAAAGAGAATGAAGTATAAATACAAAGAAACTATGCAAGGTACTAATTAGAGCACACCTGGAATGTTGCGTGCAGTTTTGGTCCTCTTATCGAAAGAAAGATAAACAGGCGTTGGTGGCAAACCAGAAAATTCAGTCGGTTTATCCTAGGTATGGAAGGATTTTCTTATAAGGAGAAGTTAAGTGTTTGTATTTGCTGTTGTTCAGAAGAATGAAAAGCAACCGATTGAGGTATGCGAATCTCAGGTTGACAAGGTAGATACTGAGCAGATGTTTGCCCTTGTGGAAGAGTATCGGCAGTAAGAAGTCTCACAACACCAGGTTAAAACCCATTTACTATCAAATAAACTGGTTGGACTTTAATCTGGTGTTGTGAAACTTCTTACTGTGTTTACCTCAGTCCAAAGCCTGTATCTCCACATTGGAGAATATCGGACCAGATGACATAATTTCAGAGAAAGGTAATCTGAGTTAAAACAGAGATGAGGAGGATTTTTTTCTCACAGAGGTTTATGAATCTGTGGAATTCTTCACCTCAGAGGTCTGTAGAGGCTGCATTGATAAGTATACTCAAGGCTGAGATAGATATCTAATCAGGAAGTATACTAAAGGTTATGGAGATGAGGGGGGCAAAGTGGAGTTGAGGGTTATATCAGATCAGTCATGATCTCAATTAGTGGCAGAGTAGATTTTGATGGATAAATGGTCTACTTCTGCTCCTGTGTCATATGATCTCATAATTTATAGATATAGATACATGAATGAAAAGAGGTTGGCGAAGAAAAATGTACATCTTTCACAGACAGAAATGGGGGAATGTTTAAGAAGGGACAAAGAAATGGCTGAGTAACTGAATACAGACTTTGGTTCAGCCATCACAAAAGAGGTCACAAATGAGATGACAGAAATGTTGGCGAGTACAATCTTTAGTGAGAGAAAAACTGAGAGTGATCGATATTAGTAGAGAAACGTTACTAGGAAAGTTGATGGTCATTGAAGGCGGATAAATACCCAGAACCTGATAATCTGCATCCCAGGGTACTTACAGAAGTGGCTGTAGAAATAGTGGATGGGGTGGTGGCAGGCAGGGTAGGGAGGGAGTGGGTGGGCGGGGGAGAGCTGGTGGGGGAGGAAGAGGTGGAGGGAGGGGGCGGGCAGGGGAGAGGGGGAAGGAGAGGAGAGGGAGGGGTGGGAGAGAGAGAGGAAGGGAGGGACATAGTGGGAGAGAGGGAGGTAGGGAGGTGGCAGGGGAGAGAGGAGGGAGGGAGGTGGTGAGGAGGGAGAGAGGTGGCGGGGTCAGGGAGAGGGAAGGAGGAGACAAGGAGGGAAGGAGGGATGGAGGTGGCAGGGGAGATGGGGAGGGGGGAGGAAAGAGGTCGGGAGGAGGAAGGGGGCGGGACGAGAGAGAGAGGGAGGGAGGGAGGGAGGTGCTGGGGGAGAGACAGGAAGAAAGTGGGCAAGCAGGGGAGAGAGTGGATGGGGGCCGGCAGGGGAGAGAGGGAGGGAAGGAGGGGGTAGGCAGGGGAGAGAGAGAGAGTGAGGGAGGGAGAGGATTGATGGAGGGAGGGAGGAGGGGGTGGGAGCTGAGGGAGGGGGTGGGAGAGAGAAGCTTCGAGGGTATGATAGAACATAGAACAATACAGCACAGACAGGCCCTTCGGCCCACGAGTTGTGCTGATCACATCTACCAATCCACAGACCTATCTATAACCCCCTATCCCATTCGTTTCCATATATTCATCCAGAAATCTTTTAAAAGACCCCAGTGAGTTTGCCTCAACAACCTCTGACGGCAGCCGATTCCATTCACTCACCATCCTCTGAGTGAAAAACTTACCCCTAACATCCCCTCTGTATTTGCTTCCCTGCACCTTAAATCTGTGTCCTCTCGTAGTGACCATTTCAGCTCGGGGAAATAGTCTCTGAGAGTCCACCCTATCTATTCCTCTCAACATTTTATAAACCTCTATCAGGTCGCTTCTCAACCTACGTCTCTCCAGTGAGAAGAGTCCCAGCTCCCTCAACCTATCTTCATAAGGCCTGCCTCCCAATCCAGGCAGCATCCTTGTAAATCTCCTCTGCACTCTCTCAATAGCCTCTACATCCTTCCTATAGTGAGGCGACCAGAACTGCGCACAATACTCCAAGTGGGGTCTGACAAGGGTCTTATAGAGCTGCATCATTACCTCCTGACTCCTAAACTCAATTCCTCGATTAATGAAGGCCAGTACACCGTACGCCTTCTTGACGCTTCCTCCACCTGTGAGGCCGATTTAAGAGTCCTATGGACCGGGACCCCGAGATCCTTCTGTTCTACAACACAGCTAAGACTCCTACCCCTTATATTGTACTCCTTCATCCTTTTATTCCTGCCAAAATGGACCACTGCAATTTATCCGCGTTGAAGTCCATCTGCCACTTCTCCGCCCAGTCTTGCATCCTGTCTATGTCCCGCTGCAACTTTTGACATCCCTCCAGACTATCCACAACACCACTGACCTTTGTATCGTCGGCGAACTTACTAACCCATCCCTCCACTTCCTCATCCAGGTCATTTATGAAAATGACAAACAGCAGGGGTCCCAGAACAGATCCCTGGGGCACTCCACTGGTTACCGACCTCCATGCAGAACAAGACCCATCCACAACCACTCTCTGCCTTCTGCCGGCAAGCCAGTTCTGGATGCACGAGGCCAAAGCCCCTTGGATCCCATGCCCTCTCACCTTCTCCAGAAGCCTTGCATGTGGGACCTTATCAAATGCCTTACTAAAGTCCATGTACACTACGTCCACCACCCTTCCTTCGTCAATGTGTTCAGTCACATTTTCGAACAACTCAACTAGGCTCGTAGCAAAGGCATGACCTACTTGACAAAACCATGCTGACTATTTCTAATCAGTCCAAACTTCTCCAAATGTTCATATATCTTATCCCTCAGAAGCCTCTCCATCAGCTTACCAACCACTGAAGTCAAACTCACCGGTTGGTAATTTCCTGGACTATCCCTGTTCCCTTTCTTAAAGATAGGAACCACATCCACAATCCTCCAATCCTCTGGAACCTCTCCCATTTCCATGGACGACGCAAATACCATCACCAAGGGCTCTGCAACCACTTCCCTCACCTCCCACAATAACCTGGGGTACACCCCATCCGGTCCCGGCGATTTGTCTATCTTGATAGAATTTAACAGGTCTAAAACATCCTCTTTCCTAACATCCACATAGTCAATCTTTTCCGTTTGCCTCAAACCTGCAGTGCAATCTCCCAGTTCACTTTCCACCGTGAATACCGAGGCAAAGTACTCGTTAAGCATCTCTGCCATTTCTTCCGGATTCACACAGACTTTTCCCCCTTCACCTTTTATAGGTCCTATCCCTTCTCTTCTCATCCTTTTACTTTTCACATATTTGTAGAAGGCCTTGGGATTCTTCTTAATCTTACCTGCCAAGGCCTTCTCATGACCCCTTCTGGCTCTCCTAATTTCCTTTTTTAGCTCCATTCTATACACCTTATACTCCTCTAGATCCCTAACATCTCCTAGCTCTCTGAACCTTTTATATACCTTTCTTTTCTTCCTAACTAGGTTCACCACAACCTTCGTGCAGCACAGTTCCCACGTCCTACCAAAACCTCCTTGCCTCTCAGAACGTTGTCTTGCAGAGCCCCATTTGGATGCTAGAGGGAGTTTTTTCACACAGAGGGTGGTGGGGGTATGCAATGCGCTGCCAAGTGGTGGAGGCAGGTTCTCTGGAGTTATTTAGGAAATACTTAGATGGGCACATGAACAGAATGGGAATGGAGGGATATAGAAAACTGATTTAAAATAGGAATCATGAGCCTTGGGAGTCCCTGGGAAGTGTGTAAATAGATGATGATATTGATGTACTTGTTTTTATCCTACAGGTGCTTTGGTCCACCTTGTTGTCTAACAAGGGGCATACACGCGATGGGTCGTGAGAGGGCTGCTCTTGGATTTTTTTTTCGAGAGCATCCTAGTGCTTCACGTTGTTAGTGTATGCTTGACCTGGACCATTTGATGGGCAACACGACAGCTCAGTGACTATCGCTGTGCTGTGCAGATACATGGATTTTGGGCCTGTGTCTGTGGGAGTTTGCGCATTCTCCCCGTGCTTGCGTGGGTTTTCTCCGGGTGCTCCGGTTTCCTCCCACATCCCAAAGATGTGCTCTTAGGCTAATTGGCAAAACAAATTCTCCCTAAATTGTCTCAAATTTAGTTTTTAATCCATAGATCTATAAACATGGACAAGGATTGTGGGTAGAGGTGGGAACATCGGGGTGGTGGCGCGGGCTCTTTGGGCCGAAGGGCCTGTTTCCCGTGCTGTTTTGCTCTTTGTTCTTTGGAGTGGGTGACAGGGGAGGGAGGGAGGGAGAGCAAGGGCAGGGGAGGGAGGGAGAGCAAGGGCAGGGGAAGGAGGGCGGGTGGGGTAGCAAGGGAGGGAGGGGGAGTGAGGGTGGGAGGGGAAATGAGGAAGGTAGTGAGCAGGGCGGGAGGGGCAGCGAGGGAGGGAGGAGGAATGAGGGGAGGGAGGGAGCGGGCAGGGGAGGAAGGGGGAGTCAGGGAAGGGATGGGCGCAGGAGAGACGGGAGAGAGTGTATGCACTAGGGATGAGTCCTGTGGAAAGAGAGAGTGTGTACATAGGAGAGAGAAAGAGAGAGCATGTGTAGACTGGAACGGAGAGTCTCTTTAAAGGAAATTGAGTGTGTTTGTGTGTGTGTGTGTGTGTGCAGGAGAAAGAGAGAGAGAGAGTGTATGGTGGACTGAGACACTGGGAGTGGGAGAGTGTACAGAGAGAAAGACAGGGGACACAATGGATGGGAGTGTGTACGTGAGGGAGAGGGAGGAAGATAGAATGTACAGCGGACAGAGAGAATGGGAAAGTCTGCAGGGAATAGAGAGAGTGGCAGTGTGTACAGGATACAGTAGCAGTGTGTACAGAGGACAGAGAGAAGGTTTGAATTATAAGGAGAGCTGGATCGGCTGGGATTTTTCTCCCTGGAGGATGCGTTGTGACCTTATAGAAATTTATGAAATCATTAGGGGCGTAGATAGGATGAATAGTTAATGTCTTTTTCTCAGGTTAATGGAATCTGAACCAGAGGGCATAGGTTTAAGATGAGAGGGGAAAGATCTAAAAGGGATCTGCGAAACATTGTTTTCACACACAGGGTGGTGTGTATATGGAATGAATTGCAAGAGCAGGTGGTCGAGGCTTGTACATTTGGACAGGTATATGGATAAGAAAGGTTTGAGGGATATAGGCCAAATTCAGGCAAATAGGTTCAGTTTAAGAAAACTGATCAGAATGGATGAATTGGACCAAAGGTCCTCTATATCTCTATTTCTATAACCATCAACTCCCAGAGAGAGGAGGACAAATTGGGGGTTGCAGAAACAGATAGACAAGTGCAAAGATTGGAGTCTAGAAAGCTGGGATAGAATTCTATGTGATTCCATCAGCAGATCGACCCTGTGGCCACCAGTGTACAGGACAAAGATAGGGAGAGCGAGCTTGAGTCTGATATTTTACTAAGCAATGTCTGAGCTGCTGAGAGCTATATAAATATTTTACAGTTGGAACACAGATTCAATGTGTTGTGAATGTTGGATTGGTGTTTGTCCTCTCTTGGGCAGTATGTTGTGGAGAGGTGGGTGAAAATGGCAACAATAATCGGTACAAAGTGGGTGGAATGAGTTATGTTCAAGATTGTTCACTTGTGCTACATCTGAAGTGGTGTTCTTGTGTTGCAGGAGTCGTACAGCGCTGCATTCCTGTGAAGTATCACTACTCCTCCTCAACAGTGCCACGGAACCTTCCAGGCAACCTAACCATGACCATCCGACAAGATGAGTGGCACGCCCTCCGTAAGTACTGGGGAAAGAGGGCCAGGACTGAGTTTGGGATGGTATTGAGTTTTTTAAGTGTTGTTGGAGCTTCACCCACCTAGGCAAATGGGGAGTATTTTCACACTCCTCACTTGATGGTGGAGAGGCTTTGTGGAGTCAGGAGATGAGCTACTTGCCACAGAATTCCTAGACCCTTACACTGCATTCACTGTAATTATGTGGCGAGTTCAGTTCAATTTCTGGTCAATGGTGCCCTCCCCACCCTCCCCCAAAAATATTCTAAGATGTTATTGGGGAAGTTGTACAAAAGTAGTTAGACCTCATACCTGATAACATTTGGTACAAATATGACTTGCCTTTTATCAGCCCAAGGACAGCTCATTATCTGAGGGGTGGTAATTGAAGCTGAGATTGTGTTATCACTAGCAAACATCCCCACTTCTGGCCTTCTGATATAGGGAAGGTCAATGATGAAGCAGCTGAAGATAGTTGGGCCTAGGACAAAAGTGAAGTCTCTGTAACATTCAAAACAAAACAGATGAAATGATTGCACAAATAGAAATAAATAAATAGGGTCTGCCATCATGTCAGAGACCTGATTGCAGGATGATTGAGATAGGTTAGGACCTGAATATTGAAGGGTATATGATATTGGAATGATATGGTGGCACAGTGGTTAGCATTGCTGCTTCACAACGCCTGGGACTTGGGTTCGATTCCTGGCTTGTGTCATTGTCTGCGTGGCGTTTGCATGTTCTCCCCATGTCTGCATGGCAATTGCATATTCTTTCCATGTCTGTGTGGTATTTGCATATTCTCCCCGTATCTGTGTGGCATTTACACATTCTCCCCATGTCTGTGTGGATTTCCTCTGGGTGCTCCAGTTTCTTCCCACACCCCAAAGATGTGCAGATTGGGTGGATTGGCTGCTCTAAGTTGTCTCTTAATATTAGGGGACCAGTAAGGGTAAATACATAAAGTTGTGGGGACAGGGCCAGGGTGGGATTCATGATTGGTGCAGACTCAGTGGGCCAAATGTGGCCTCCTTCTGCACTATAGAATCCTATGATTTAGGAAGTGCAGGAAGCTTTGAAACGAAGGAGAGATGGCTCTGTTAATTAATAATGGTATTAGCACAATAGAAGGATGACCCAAGTTAAGGAAACCAGAATGTGGAAGCAGTGTAGGTAGACATGAGGAATGGTAAAAGCACATTCACTTGTGGGTGGTATTCAGGCCCCCAAAATAGTAACCACATGGTAAAGCAGGGTATAAAGAAATGATTGGGAGCTTCTTAGAAAAGTATGGTATAATCGAGGGATTTAATCCATATATAAATTAGAAAAAATCAGAAAAGATCATAGAATCCCTACAGTACTGAAGGAGGCCATTCAGCCCATCAAGTCCACACTGACTACAGTCCCATCCAAGCCCTACTCTCATAACCATACATATTTACTCTGTTAATCCCCCGACAATATGGTCAATTTAGCATGGCCAATTAACCTAACACACACATCTTTGGACTGTAGGAAGAAACTGGAGCACCTGGAAGAAACCCACATAGACATGGGAAGAATGTGCAAACTTGAAGCTGGAATTGAACCTGGATCCCTAGCATTGTGAGGCTGCAGTGCCACTAAAGTGGGCAATATGAGGAACTCTGGAGCCAGTCAGAGAGCAGGTTATTCTAGACCTGGGATTGTGCAGTGAAATGGCATCAAATTATGACCACAGCAAAGGCACTGTAATCATAATAGAATTGAGGCTTGCATTCAGTTTCAGGGAAGAATGATATAAGATTAACATTTTAAACATTTAATTATGAGAACATGAAACAGAGCTAGTGAAAGTAAACTAGCAGGTGAGGTTAAGGGATAGGTCAGTAGAGATGCAGTGGCAGATGTTTAAAGGGATATTTCAGAATACACAAGGTAGATGCTTTGAACTTAGAAAAACTACAGCTCACAAGTTGTGCCGATGATATCCCTACCTACTAGGCTTACCTATAACCCTCAATTCTATTAAATTCCACGTACTCAACCAGAAGTCTGTTGAAAGACCCTATCGAATTTGCCTCCACCACCACCGACAGCAGCCAATTCCAGTCATTCACCACCCTCTAAGTGAAAAACTTACATCTCGTCTGTACCTACTCCCCAGCTCCTTAAACCTGTGTCTTCTCATAGCGACCATTTCAGCCCTGGGAAATAGAACATAGAACATTACAGCGCAGAACAGGCCCTTCGGCCCTCGATGTTGCGCCGACCAATTATGAAAAAGCAATGATCCTCTAACCTAAACCATTCCCTTTTCATCCATAAACCTATCCACGGACCTCTTAAACTCCCCCAAACTTGGCACATCTACAACTGCAGCAGGCAGGGCATTCCATACCCTTACCACCCTCTGGGTAAAGAACTTACCTCTGACATCCAATAGCCTCAAGAACCCACCCAATCTATACAAAGAAGAACAAAGAACAAAACAGAACGGGAAACAGGCCCTTCAGCCCAACGAGCCCGCACCGCCACCCTGATGTTCCCACCTCTACCTGTGATCCCTGTCCATGTTTATACATCTGTGGATTAAAAAACCAAATTTGAGACAATTTAGGGAGAATTTGTTTTGCCAATTAGCCTAAGGGCACATCTTTGGGATGTGGGAGGAAACCGGAGCACCCGGAGAAAACCCACGCAAGCACGGGGAGAATGCGCAAACTCCCACAGACACAGGCCCAAATCCACGTATCTGCACAGCACAGCAATAGTCACTGAGCTGTCATGTTGCCCATCAAATGGTCCAGGTCAAACGTACACTAATGACGTGAAGCACTAGGATACGAAAAAGATCCAAGAACAGCCCTCTCACAACCCATCGCGTGTATGCCCCTCGTTAGACAACAAGATGGACCAAAGTACCTGTAGGATAAAAACAAGTACATCAACATCATCATCTGTTTACACCAGGGACTCCCAAGACTCATGATCCCTATTTTAAATCAGTTTTCTATACCTCTCCATACCCATTCTGTTCATGTGCCCATCTAAGTATTTCTTAAATAACTCCAGAGTATCTGCCTCCACCACTTTACTTGGCAGCGCATTCCATACCCCCACCACCCTCTGTGTGAAAAAACAGCCTCTAGCATCCAAATTATACCTTACCCCCCTCACCCTAAGCCTGTGACCCCTTCTGTTATTTGAGTCCATCCTAGGAAAAAGCTTAACCCTGTTTACTCTATCTATCCCCTTCATAATCTTGTACACCTCTATTAGATCTCCTCTAAGTCTACGTCTTTCTAAGGAAAACAGTCCCAATTTACCTAATCTCTCCTCACTCAGACCTTCCATACCAGGCAGCATCCTGGTAAACCTCCTCTGCACTCTCTCCAGAGTCTCCATGTCCTTCCGGTAGTAAGGCGACCAGAACTGGACGCAGTATTCCAAATGAGGTCTAACCAACATTTTATACAACTGCAACATTAAAGGCCAGCTCTTGTACTCTATACCCCTTCCTATAAAGGCTAGCATACTATATGCTTTCTTCACAACCTTCTCCACTTGCTCTGCCACCTTCAGAGACTTGTTCACCTGCACCCCCAGGTCCCTCTGCGTTTCTATACTCTTAATAGGTCTACCCTTTATCATATACCTCCCCCTTACATTCTTTCTCCCGAAATTCATCACCTCACATTTATCAGGATTGAATTCCATCTGCCATCTGTCTGCCCAAGCTACCAGCCTATCTATGTCCTGCTGCATCGCCTGACAATGCTCCTCACCATCCGCAAGCCCAGCCATCTTTGTATCGTTGGCAAACTTGCTGATCACTCCACTTACTCCCTCTTCCAAGTCATGTATATATATTACAAATAGAAGAGGTCCCAGTACCGAGCCCTGTGGCACACCACTAGTGACCGACCTCCAGCTAGAGAAACACCCTTCCACTATTACTCTCTGTCTCCTATTACCAAGCCAGTTACTTATCCATCTAGCTACCTGTCCTTCTATCCCATTAGCCTTGACCTTCTCAACTAACCTCCTATGAGGGACTTTGTCAAACGCCTTACTATACCTCTCAACATCTTATACATTTCTATCAGGTTACCCGGCATGCTTCGTCTCACCAAGGAGAAAAGACCGAACTCCCTCAGCCTATCTTTATAAGGCATGCCACCCAATCCAGGCAATATCCTTGTAAATCTCTTCTGCACCCTTTTAATAACTTCCTCATCCTTCCTGTAATGAGGCGATCAGAACTGAGCACAGTATTCCAAGAGAGGTCTGACTAGGGTCTTATAAAGCTGCAACATTATCTCCCAACTCCTAAACTCAATCCCTCGATTGATGAAGGCCAGTACACCATATGTCTTCTTAACCACATCCTCTATCTGCGAGGCCGATTTAAGAGTCCTACAGCCCTGGAGCCCAAGATCTTTCTGATCCTCTACACTGCTAAGAGTCTTACCTTTGATATTATACTCCTTTATCCCATTTGACCTGCCAAAATGGACCACTGCACATTTATCCGCGGTGAAGTCCATCTGCCACTTCTCTGCCCAGTCTTGCATCCTATCTATGTCATGCTGCAAGTTCTGACATCCCGCCAAACTATCTGCAACACTACCAACCTTCGTGTCATTAGCAAACTTACCAACCCATCCCTCCATTTCCTCATTCAGGTCATTTATGAAAATTATAAACAGCAAGGGTCTCAAAACAGATTCCTGGGGCACTCCACTGTTGACCGACCTCCATGCAGAAAAAGACCCATCCACAACCACTCTCTGCCTTGTGCGGGCAAGCCAGTTGTGGATCCACAAGGCAACTGCCCCCTGGATCCCATGACCTCTCACTTTCTCAAGAAGTCTCGTATAGGGGACCTTATCAAACGCCTTGCTGAAGTCCATATAAATCACATCTACTGCTCTTCGTCAATGTATTTAGTCACATTTTCAAAGAACTCAACCAGGATCAGAAGGCACGATCTGCCTTTGACAAAGTCATGCTGACTACCATTGAACATACAAACTTCTCTAAATGTTCATAAATCCTATCCCTCAGAATCTTCTCCATCAACTTACCAACCATTCAAGTTAGACTCACCAGTTGGTAATTTCCTGGGCTATCTTGCAACTTGTGGGCCGAAGGGCCTGTTTATTGCTGTAGTGTTCTATGTTCTATCCCTATTCCCTTTCTTGGATATAGAAATCACATTTGCAATCCTCCAATCCTCCAGAACCTATCCTGTTTCCATCGATGAAGCAAAGATCATCGCCAGAGGCTCTGCAATCTCTTCCCTCAGCTCCCACAGTAAGCTGGGGTACATCCCATCTAGTCCTGGCGATTTATCTATCTTGATGCTTTTAAAACTTCCAATGCATCCTCTTTCTTAATGTCCACGTACTCAATCTTTTGAGTACGTGGACATTAAGTCCGCCGCAAGCCTGCAGTACAACCATCCACATCTTTTTCAGCCACCCAGATCTTTTTCAACCGTGAGTACCGAGGTAAAGTATTCATTAAGTGTTTCTGCTATTTCTACCGGTTCAGTACAAACTTTTGCATCTTCATATTTTAGTTCCTATTCCTTCACAGCTCATCCTTTTACTCTTCACATATTTGTAGAATGTCTTAAGGTTCTCCTTAATCTTACCTGCCAAGGCCTTTTCATGACCCCTTCTGGCTCTCCTAATTTTCTTCTTAAGTTCCTTCCTATAAGTCATATACTCCTCGAGATCCCTAATATCTCCTAGTTCTCTGAACTTTTTGTATGCTTTACCTTTCTTTTTGACCAGGTTCATGACAATTTTTGTGCACCACGGTTCCTGTAACCTACCAAAACCTCCCTGTCTCATCAGAACGTTGTCGTGCAGAACTCTAGACAAATATTCCTTGAAAATCTGCCACCTTACTTCGGTAGTTTTTCCCGAGAATACCTCCTTCCAATTTACTCATTTAATTTCCTTCCTGATGGCTTCATATTCCCCCTTACTCCAAATAAACGTTTTCCTAACGTGCATTCCAACAAGAAAGAAAAATTCTAAGAGAAGGAGCTACCATTCATGATTAAGTGAAAAAGTTAAGGATATAACTTTTATATCCTTAGTGATGGATAGGGATAGGCATGAAGATGGGGGCAGTAGTTATAGCTGGGGGAATGGTAATTATGAGGCCATAAGGAGGGTATTAGGGTGCATAGGTTGGACTAGGAAACTACAGGGACTGGGAACATCTGAAATGTGGAGGAACTTGCAGCTTGGACCAGTACCTGGAACTTCGATGTTGTGGCCATTTCAGAGACATGGATAGAGCAGGGACAGGAATGGTTGTTGCAGGTTCCGGGGTTCAAATGCTTCAGTCGGAGTACAGAAGGAGGTAGAAGGGGGGGAGGGGTGGCATTATTAGTTAAAGACTGTATCACAGTGACAGAAAGGAAGTTTGATGAGGACTTGTCTGTTGAGGTAGTATGGGCTGAGGTTAGAAACAGGAGACGAGAGGTCACCCTGTTGGGAGTCTTTTATAGACCTCCTAAAAGTTCTAGAGAGGTAGAGGAAAGGATTGCAAAGTCGATCCTGGACAGGAGTGAAAGTAATAGGGTAATTGTTATGGGGTCTTTAACTTTACTAATATTGATTGGAATAGCTATAGCTCTAGCTCGTTAGAGGGGTCTGTTTTTGTACAAAGTGTGCAGGAAGGTTTTTTGACTCAGTATGTAGATAGGCCAACTAGAGGTGAGGCTACATTGGATTTGGTGCTGGGCAATGAGCCAGACCAGGTATTAGGCTTGGAAGTTAGTGAACATTTTGGTGATAGTGACCACAATTCGGTTACGTTCACCTTAGTGATGGATAGGGATAGGCATGAAGCTGGGGGCAGTAGTTATAGCTGGGGGAATGGTAATTATGAGGCCATAAGGAGGGAATTAGGGTGCATAGGTTGGACTAGGAAACTACAGGGACTGGGAACATCTGAAATGTGGAGCTTATTCAAGGAGCAGCTACTGCGAGTCCTTGATAAGTATGTCCCTGTCAGGCATGGAGGAAATGGTCGAGTAAGGGAACCATGGTGTACTAAAAAAGTTAATTCGCTGGTTAAAAGGAAAAAAGAGGCTTATGTCAGGATGAGGCTTGAAGGCTCAGTTAGTGCAATGGATAGCTATAGATTAGCCAGGAGGGAGCTAAAGAGTGAGTTGAGAAGAGCTAAAAGGGGACACGAGAAGACTTTGGCTGATAGGATCAAGGAGAATCCTAAAGCTTTCTTTAGATATGTTAAGAATAGAAGATTGGTTAGGGCAAGGTTAGGGCCAGTTATGGACAGCAGTGGGAAGTTGTGCGTGGAGCCTGAAGAGATTGGAGAGGCACTGAACAAATATTTCTCTTCGGTATTCACGCAGGGAGATGTAAATGTAGTTGTGGAGAACACTGGGATACAGGGTTGCAAACTGGAAAGTATTGAAGTAGATAAGGAGGATGTGCTAGATATTCTTGAGGGTTTGAAGTTAGATAAGTCCCCTGGGCCGGACGGGATTTACCCTAGGATTCTCTGGGAGGCAGGGAGAGGAGATTGCAGAGCCTCTGGCTCTGATCTTCAGGTCGTCGTTGGTTACGGGTATAGTGCCGGAAGACTGGAGGATAGCGAATGTGGTCCCATTGTTCAAGAAGGGGAAGAGAGACCTTCCAGGGAATTATAGGCCAGTGAGTCTTACTTCTGTTGTGGGCAAGGTATTGGAGAGAATTATTAGGGACAGGATTTATAGTTATTTAGAGAGAAATGAATTGATTGGGGATAGTCAGCATGGTTTTGTGAAGGATAGGTCATGCCTTACTAACCTTATTGAGTTTTTTGAAAAAGTGACCAAAGAGGTGGATGGGGGTAAGGCAGTTGATGTGGCATGTATAGACTTTAGTAAGGCGTTCGATAAGGTGGCCCATGGAAAGCTTCTGCAGAAAATGCAGATGTATGGGATTGAGGGTGATTTAGCTAATTGGATTAGGAATTGGCTAGCAGATAGAAGACAGAGGGTGGTGGTTGATGGGAGATATCCATCGTGGAGTTCGGTTACAAGTGGTGTGCCTCAGGGGTCTGTTTTGGGGCCCCTGCTGTTTCTAATTTTTATAAATGATCTGGATGAGGGTATTGAAGGATGGATTAGTAAATTTGCAGATGACACTAAAGTCGGAGGAGTGGGAGATAGTGAAGAGGGGTGTTATAGTTTGCAGAGAGACTTGGACAAGTTGCAGAGCTGGGCTGAGAGGTGGCAAATGGAGTTTAATGTGGAAAAGTGTGAGGTAATTCACTTTGGCAGGAATAACAAATGTGTAGAGTATAGGGCTAAGGGTAGGACTCTTAATAGTGTTGATGAACAGAGGGATCTTGGTGTATGTGTACATAGATCCCTGAAAGTTGGCAATCAAGTCGATAAGGTTGTTAAGAAGGCATACGGAGTCTTAGCTTTTATTGGTAGGGGGATTGAATTTCGAAGCCGCAACGTCATGTTGCAACTGTACAAAACTCTAGTGCGGCCGCACTTGGAGTATTGTGTGCAGTTCTGGTCCCCGCATTATAGAAAGATGTGGAGGCATTGGAGAGGGTACAGAGGAGGTTTACCAGGATGTTGCCTGGTATGGAGGGCAGGTTTTATGAAGAGAGGCTGAGGGATTTGAGGTTGTTTTCGTTAGAAAGGAGGCGGCTAAGAGGGGACCTAATCGAAACATATAAGATGATTAGAGGTTTAGACAGGGTGGACAGTGATAGCCTTTTTCCTAGGATGGAGAAAGCTAGCACGAGGGGACATAGCTTTAAATTAAGGGGTGGTGGTTATAGGGCGGATATCAGAGGTAGGTTCTTTACCCAGAGGGTGGTTCGGGAGTGGAATGCCCTGCCTGCGTCAGTTGTAGAAGCGCCAAGTTTGGTGGCGTTTAAGAGGTTAGTAGATAAGTTTATGGATGAAAAGGGAATGGTTTAGGTTAGAGGATCATTGCTTTTTCATAATTGGTCAGCGCAACATCGAAAGCCGAAGGGCCTGTTCTGCGCTGTAATGTTCTATGTTCTATAAAGAAAAAGTATACATTCGCACAAAGATGGGTGTGACGATTGGACTGAATATAATGACTAAAGGATTGATAAGGAGGAAAAAAATTAGAATACTTAGCAAAGCTAATGGAAATAGAAAGACAAAGAGTTTCTATTGTTAAAGGAAAAAGGTATTAACAAAGTGAGTGTTGGGATTTTGGAAAATGTGTGTGGAGAATTGATAATGGAAACAAAAAGGTAGCAGATGAACCAGTATTTTGCACGGTCTTCACTATAGTGGATACAAGTAACATTTCAGGAATAGGTATAAATCAGGAAATGGAAGGGAGAAAGAAACTCGGGAAAATTATAATCACCTGGGAATTGGTACGGAATAAACTGTTGAGTCTGTGGGCTGATGGATCCCTGGGTACTAATGGACTTCATCTTAGGCTCTTAAAAGATGTAGCAAGTAAGGTAGATGATGCAGTTGATTTAATTCTTCAAAACTCTATATTTGGGAAGTTTCCATTAGATTGGAAAATAGTGAATGTAATTCCTTAATTCAAAAAAGAGAGGGAGACTGAAAATAGGAAACCACAGATCAGCTAGCTTAATTCTGTCAGAGGGAAATGTTAGCTATTTTAAAAAATATTATTGAGCATTTAGCTAAGTTCAAACTATTCCAGCAAAAGTCATCCTGATTTTGTGAAAGGGAAATCATGTTTAACTAATTGATGGGGTTCTTTGAAGAATTCTGCATATGCTGTGGATAGAGGGGAACTGGTGGATGTACTGCACTTTAATTTCCAGAAGGCATTTACTAAATTGTCACATCAAAGGTTATTGTGAAAAATAGACCCTCATGGTAAAGAGAGTGACATATTGACACCAATAGAAGATTCACTGGCTGACAGGAAAGAAAGCATAAATGGATCTTTTTCTGCTTGGCAAAATGTACTGAGTGGTGTGCCACAGGGATCAATGCCAGGGCCTCAACTGTTTACATTTAGCATGAATGATTTGGATTGAAGGGTCTGATGATATGATTGCTAAATTTATTGATGATGCAAAGATGGGTGGGAAAATAAATCTTGAAGAGAACAAAGGAGGCTACAAAATGACATAGATTAAGAAGTGGGTAAACATCTGGCAACTGAAGTATAATGTGAGAAAATGTGAAATTATTCATTTTGGCAAGAAGAATAAAGAAGAATATTGTAGTGGGAGATTGTAGTTCTAAGGTGCAGAAGGATCCAGTATCTTGGTGCATTAATCACAAAGGGTGGTAATCAGGAAAGCTAATAGAATGTTATTGTTTATTGTGAGGGGCATTGAATACAATGTTAGAGAAATTATGCTTCAGTTACCAAGGATATTAGTGAGACCACATGTGGAATACAGTATTAAACATAGAACATTACAGCGCAGAACAGGCCCTTCGGCCTTCGATGTTGCGCCAACCAATTATGAAAAAAAAGCAATGACCCTCCAAACTAAACCATTCCCTTCTCTTCCATAAACTTATCTGCTAACCTCTTAAACGCCACCAAACTTGGCGCATCTAAAACTGCTGCAGGCAGGGCATTCCACTCCCTAACCACCCTCTGGGTAAAGAACCTACCTCTGATATCTGTCCTATAACTATCACCCCTTAATTTAAAGCTGTGTCCCCTCGTGCTAGCTTTCTCCATCCTAGGAAAAAGGCTATCATTGTCCACCCTATCTAAACCTCTAATCATCTTATATGTTTCGATAAGGTCCCCTCTTAGCCTCCTCCTTTCTAACGAAAACAACCTCAAATCCCTCAGCCTCTCCTCATAAGACCTGCCCTCCATACCAGGCAACATCCTGGTAAACCTCCTCTGTACCCTCTCCAATGCCTCCACATCTTTCTTATAATGTGGGGACCAGAACTGCACACAATACTCCAAGTGCGGCCGCACTAGAGTTTTGTACAGTTGCAACATGACGTTGCGGCTCCGAAATTCAATCCCCCTACCAATAAAAGCTAAGACTCCATATGCTTTCTTAACAACCTTATCGACTTGACTGCCTACTTTCAGGGATCTATGCACATATACACCAAGATCCCTCTGTTCATCAACACTATTAAGAATCCTACCATTAGCCCTATACTCTACACATTTATTATTCCTGCCAAAGTGCATTACCTCACACTTTTCCACATTAAACTCCATTTGCCACCTCTCGGCCCAGCTCTGCAACTTGTCCAAGTCACTCTGCAAACTATAACACCCCTCTTCACTATCTACCACTCCACCGACTTTAGTGTCATCTGCAAATTTACTAATCCATCCTTCAATACCTCATCCAGATCATTTATAAAAATTACAAACAGCAGGGGCCCCAAAACAGAACCCTGAGGTACACCACTTGTAACCGAACTCCACGATGAATATCTCCCATCAACCACCACCCTCTGTCTTCTATCTGCTAGCCAATTCCTAATCCAATTAGCTAAATCACCCTCTATCCCATACATCTGCATTTTCTGCAGAAGCCTTCCATGGGCCACCTTATCGAACGCCTTACTAAAGTCCATATATACCACATCAACTGCCTTACCCCCATCCACCTCTCTGGTCACTTTGGAGATTTTCTTTCTCCTCTCTCTGTCAAAACTTCTCATCATTTTAAAAACCTCAATTAGGTCACTCCTTAATCTTCTGATATGGAAGAGAATGTGGGTGGGAGGAGGAATTGATAAGTAGATATGCAGATTGGTAGGGTAGGTCATAGTGAAGAAGTTGGTCGAAGATATAGGTGAGTTGATCAGAAGGCCAGAACAGTGATAGATGGTATTTAGCCCTGATAGTTGTGAGATGATGCTCTTTGGAAGATGTAACAGGACAAGGGAGTATTTAATGAATAACAGAATACTGGAAGTTCAGTGGAACAGATGGATCTTGGGGTACTTATTCACAGATCTCTGAAATTGGAACAGCATGTGAATAAGATAGTTAAGAAGACATTCAGGACACTTGTTTTTAAACAATCGTGGCATAGTGTATAAGAGCAAGGAGGTATAGAACACTGGTGAGGCCACAGCTGGAGCATTTGTGTATAGTTCTGGTCACATCTCTGTAGGAAGGATGCGAAAGCACTAGAGGAGACAGAGAGGAGGTTCACCAGGATGCTGCCTGGATGGACATTTGAGCTATGAAGAGAGACTAAATAGGCTTGGATTGTATTCTTTAGAGTAGAGAAGGCTGAGGGGTGACATGATTGATGTGTATAAGATTTAGAGAGATGGAGAAGGTGAGTAATGAAGTTGCTGCTCCCATTGGTTGAGGTGTCAATCACAAGGAGGATATAGTTTTAGGGTAAGAAGCAAGGCATTCAAAAAGGATTTGAGGAAAAAAATTCATTCAGAGGGTGGTGGGAATCTGGAATGCACTGCCTGGGAAAGTGGTGGAGGCTGGAAACCTGCCAATTTATAAAACACATTTGGATGAGCACTTGAAATATCATAATATTCATGGATACAGGAGAAGTGCAGGAAAATGCCATTAACGTGACTTTAATGGTGGTTACTGTCAATGCAGACTTAATGGACCAAAAGGCCTTTTCTACAGTGTACGAATTTATGACTCTGTGGCTCTGTACCTAGGAGAACAATTTTAATATTTCTAATCGTGTGTTTGAAGTCCATCTTCAGCAGCAAAGTGTTGATTAACGTCATCTGCATCTTCCTAAGGTTTTTACTTCTTTCCTGAAGACACAAATTATCCACAGTATTTCAGCTGAGGTCTAACCAGTGATGTATAAAGTTCCAGCATGGCCTGTTAGCTCTATAAAGAGAGGAATAGAATATTGAAGCAATGTAATCTGTTTTCTTACCTTGCCCTAGATTTGTCTACATGGCCACCAAGGTGTCTCTGTTCCTCTACACTTCTCAATATCTGCTGTTTATGGTCACACTGCCTTTCCATATGAATCTGCCTAAATGGAATTCTCTGTAATGTTTCTGTCCATTTCACCATCCAGTCTGTTATCCTGAAACCATTCTCCTCATTGCCTGAGTTCTGGAATCTCTGAAAATTTTATAATGCTGCCCCCTACATTTGAATCTAGATCATGTAGAAAAATTGTAAAGACAAACAGACCCAAACCTGCAAACTCTCCCATCTGAAAAGCCTCCATTCAACATTACCATTGTCACTGGATGAATTCTGTATCTATACTGCCATTTCTCCCACCTTGGGTGACATGTGAGGCACAGCGGTTAGCACTGCTGCCTCACAGCACCAGGGACTTGGGTTCAATTCCGGCCTTGAGTCTCTGTCTGTGTGGGGTTTGACATTCTCTCTGTGTCTGCATGGATTTCCTTTGGGTGCTCTGGCTTCCTCCCACAGTTCAAAGATGTCTGGGTAGGTTAGATTGGCTATGATAAATTGACCCTAATGTCAGGGGGATTAGCAGGGTAAATGTGTGGGGTTATAGGAATAGAGCCTGTAGTGGGTATAGACTCGATGGACCAAATGGCCTCCTTCTATACTATTGTGATTCTATTCTATGATTCTCCTTAATTCCACAGGTTTCCATCCTTTTAGTAAGCTTCCTGTGTGTCACGTTATCGAGTGCTTTCTGAAAGTCCTTATATACAGCACCTGGGCTTGTATGGGATGTCAGGGAGGGGTAGTACCTTTGTGGGGGGAACATGTCACGTCCTATCAGGGTGGTTTGTCCATCTTTTGTCCCCACATGGCACTCAGTTCTCACCCCGTAGCTGTTTGCATGCCACACCCAGGCAACGGCCTGGACAAGCCAGCTAAACCAGGTGAGGGTAGCCGACGGGCCTCAACCCTCAGTGAGATAGGGAGATGTCTATCCCAGCCTGGGAAGACAGGCTCTGGTGGACTGAGCGGACGAGACCAATGAAAGGTCCAACGGTCAAGAAGGCAGTCTCTGCAAGCATCATGGAACACGAAGAGCAAGACAAGACATAGAAGACGTCCTGGTCATCCAGTGTGCATAGTCCCACCTCCAGCCGTCTTGACTCTTGTCTTCCACTGGATCTAGATGGGAATTGGGAAAAGAGAGTGAGGCTGATGCTGCGCAACTCTCCCTCACTTTAATCCAAATCAAGCGCTAGTTTCAATACCATCATCATCATCAACCCTTGAAGTCCTGTGGCAATGGGCGAGTGGCGAAGCAGCAGGTGTGGATACACTGGGAGCTGCAGTCACGGACCTGCACACAGGCAGCTCAGTCTAATGGTCATTTTTCGCTGACCGAAGCAGCAGTGGAACTTGGTGTCTACCTGGGCGACTGAGCAGTCATCTTCAGGAACATATTGCTCACCTCATGAGGAAGGGGCTAGAAAAGATGCCCTAAACACTGCCTGCTTCACTACATCCTGGCTAGTTTACCGCAGCTGACAGGGATCCCATCTTGCGGTCAAACAAAATAAAACACAAGGTGACAGCGCTGACCATTGGCACTTAGAATGTGCGCATGCTTATGGACAGCCCTGTGGCAGACAGACGAGAGAGAAGAACAGCCTTAGTTGTCAGAGTGCTTGCAAGATACAACATTGAAACGCTGGCACAAAACTGCCCTACCTGGCGCTGCCTCATCCACAAAGGCTGTCAAGCTCATGAAGCAAGGTGTATTGCTGAAGCACAACTTAAGCACGAGCTGCACAAGTCCAGAGCCACCAGCATAACAACTACAGTGTCTACACAAATCTGTCCAATATGTGCCAGGACATTCCATGCCTGAATTGGCCTGATCAATCATCTTCAGAAACACCATAACCAGCCTCAAAATGACTGATGGTATCGAGGTCCTCATCAATGACGATGGACGAACAACAATATACAGCATCTATTTCACTACCTCAATCAATGTTCTCTGTTCGAATTTAATCAAATCAATCAAATACCATTTTTCATTAAAAAACTCCATGCTGACTATTCATGATTCTGAATGAAATTTTATCCCCTCCCCCCATGATTATTTTCCAATCATTTTCCTCCCAGTGACTGGCTCATCTGTACTTTTCTGGTTTATTCTCTCTTGAATATTGCTATAACATTAGTAACTCCCTAGTCTCTGACACTTTGTTGTATCCAATGAGGATTGAAAGATTGTGACCAAGATCTCTGCTTCTTTCAGTGTTTAGCATGTATTCCATTTGGACAAGGATGGCTGATCAACTTTCAGTAAATCTAATCTCTGACACAATCCTCTAATGTCCTTCTCCTGTTTCAGTCTGACATTCATTTTGATAATGAAGACAAATGCAAAGTATTCAGCCATGCTCTCTGTCTCTACATTGACGAGGTTTCTTCTTATTAAGCCCAACTGTTGATAGAATGTTTTTGAGTTCACTTTAATGTTGTCTTTAATCTTTTTTGTCTCAGCCACTCTCTGTACCCTATATTAATTTCCTCTCGCACATTTCATAATCTGTATGGGTTGTCACTAAATCTTGTTCGTGATGTTTGTTATAAGCCTCCCTTTTCCTTTTTTTTATTATTTCCTTTGTCACCCATGGACAACACCAGCTTTGGATTCTCTACATTTCCCTTGAGATAAATATGCCTCATTTGAAACATAGAAAAATACTAACGTTTCAAGACAAAAGTAGGATATTTGTGTCTACTTCTCCATTCAATGACACCATGACTAATCCGTAATGATAATCCTCAACTCCACTTTCTTGCCTTATCCCCATAACCCTTGATTTGTTTACGGGTTTATTCTAATATCACCTTTTCCAGTCAACCTGTGCTAGATCCTTACTTAAATCACTGACATTTGATCTTCTCCAGTTTTGGCACTTTTGCTACTTTCTGCTCACTTTCCATAGCCAGTTAAAACCAAGTTAAATTGTGGCCACTACTCGTTGCATGACCATGGCACCAATTGGGTCAGGACTGCAGAGAGCAACAGTAAAGTTTAAAAAAGCAGTTGTTTTAGAAAGTTGCATAATTAGGGAGACTGACAGGCATTTCTCTAACCATTATTGTAAGTCTCTCATGAAGCAGGACAAAGGACATCACGAGAGAGCGCAGAATTGAGATATGGGAGTGAGCTAGAAGCTGTGTGGAACACATTGTATCAACAACATAGAACATAGAACATTACAGCGCAGAACAGGCCCTTTGGCCCTTGATGTTGCGCCGACCAATTAGGAACAAGCAGTGACCCTCTAACCTAAACCATTCCCCTTTCATCCATAAACTTATCTACTAACCTCTTAAATGCCACCAAACCTGGCGCATCTACAACTGACGCAGGCAAGGCATTCCATACCCTTACCACCCTCTGGTAAAGAACCTACCTCTGACATCTGTCCTAAAACCACCACCCCTTAATTTAAAGCTATGTCCCCTCGTGCTAGCTTTCTCCATCCTAGCAAAAAGGCTATCACTGTCCACCCTATCTAAACCTCTAATCATCTTATATGTTTCAATAAGGTCTCCTCTTAGCCGCCTTCTTTCTAACGAAAACAACCTCAAATCCCCCAGCCTCTCTTCATAAGACCTGCCCTCCATACCAGGCAACATCCTGGTAAAGCTCCTCTGTACCCTCTCCAATGCCTCCACATCTTTCTTATAATGTGGGGACCAGAACTGCACACAATACTCCAAGTGCAGCCGCACTAGCGTTTTGTACAGTTGCAACATGACGTTGCGGCTCCGAAATTCAATCCCCCTACCAATAAAAGCTAAGATTCCATATGCCTTCTTAACAACCTTATCGACTTGACTGCCTACTTTCAGGGATCTATGCACAAATACACCAAGATCCCTCTGTTCATCAACATTATTAAGAATCCTACCATTAGCCCTATACTCTACACATTTATTATTCCTGCCAAAGTGCATTACCTCACACTTTCCACATTAAACTCTATTTGCCACCTCTCGGCCCAGCTCTGCAACTTGTCCAAGTCTCTCTGCAAACTAGAACACCCCTCTTCACTATCTACCACTAGTAGCGAGGACAGGGACTGAGGTCAGATTTTCAGGAGCTTGGAAGAAGGCCAAAAAGTGGGAGCCTGAGGGTAGCAACATTAGAGAGAGTAGAAATAGGAAGATAGGGAGCATCAATGGCTAACTTGAAGCATGGTACATTAGAGAAGGCTTCAGATTCTGAGGATCTTGTGTTCAATTCTGGGAAGGAAAGGACCTATTCATCAACAAAGGCTTGTACCTGAACAGGATTGGACCCAATGTCCTCATGATTATTTCTCATAGAAACCTACAGTACAGAAAGAGGCCCTTCGGCCCATCGAGTCTGCACTGAACACAATCCCATCCAGGCCCTACCCCTATATCCTTGCATATTATACCCACTAATCCCTCTAACCTATGCATCCCTGGACACTAAGGAGCAATTCCTTAGCATGGCCAATCAACCTAACCTGCACGTCATTGAAATATGGAAGGAAATCAGAGAACCTGGAGGAAACCCACGCAGACACGAGGAGAACGTGCAAATTCCAAACAGACAGTGACCCGAGCTGGGAATCAAACCCAGAATCCTGGATCTGTGAAGCAGCAGTGCTAACCACTGTGCTACTGTGCCACCCATTTCTTTAGTGTGATTGTGTTTAAACAAATATGGCAAGGGGCAAAGACAGAAACTATTGATTATACTTGAGAAGCAAAAAGGATACGATCATGCCGCTGTAGTATTCCATCATCCCCCTGACATTGAGAGATTCACAGAGAAATCATAGAGATGTGCAAGAACAAAAGAGGTGATACTGAGGAACTTAAAATACTAAATGGAATACAGTTAGCATAAAGGGGAAAGAGGAGGAAGAATTTCTGAAGTGTGTTCAGGAGAATTTCCTTGACTAGTGTTAGTGTACTGGGCCAGAACCCCAAAATGAGATTAGACTTTAGGCATAAATGTGAGGATAGGATGTTTCATTCCAGGAGTAATTCCACTAACAAAATCTTTTATAGTAAACAAACTTTATTTAATAACATAATTTAACTATAACAAATGAAGCAGCTTAGCTATTAACAGTTGAACAATATTTAAAAAAATAAAAATTTAATTTCTGACATCATTTTTTCAGTTCCAAATAACCAACATTCCTCTTCCAGACTTAAGTGCCACTTTAAATGCAGTTAGCAACCATAAATATCCTTGCTATAATGAGTATAGCTAGTCTTGAAGCTTTCAGAGAGAAATAAGAAGAGTAGCTTCAAACAATTCTCTGCTAGAATTCCAACTCTAAACTGTAAAAGCCTCTTTCTCACTGCCAGAGAGCTAGCTCTGCACATTAATCATATTATTACATGACCCTATCAATCAACTTCTCAAGGAATCTTTTGGATAAACAAAACCCCATTCGCTCAATTAAGATAACAAACTTTGTGCTGAAATGAATAATTAACTTGCTTTTATGACTCTCAAGTTAAATGTTTTCCAGTCACATCAGCTGCCTGTAGAATAAAGTTAAATTTGAAACAATCCCCTGAAACAAATAAAATAGTTATCATCACACTAGTATGTTATTGGCCCAACCACAAAGGAAGCATTTGGTGTCTGGTGTTGGGAAATGAAGGGGGTCAATTTGACTAAGTGCTTGTGGAGGAACACTTGGGTAAAAGCAATCATCGTCTCATGGGGGTACATCGGTTAGCACTGCTGCCTCACAGCGCCAAGGACTCTGATTCAATTCCTGGCTTGGGACACTGTGCAGAGTTTGCATATTCGCCCTGTGTCTGCATGGATTTCCCTCAAGTGCTCTGGTTTCCTTTCACAGGCCAAAGGTGTGCGTGTTAGGTGAATTGGCTATGCTAAATTTCCCTTTAGTGTCAGAGGGACTAGCTACAGTAAATGCACGGGGATAGGGCCTCAACAGTATTGTGGTCGGTGTAGACTCAATGGCCAAATGACCTCCTTCTGCACTGTAAGTTTCATAGAACAAAGAACACTACACCACAAACAGGCCCTTCGGCCCACAAGTTATGCCAATCATATCTGTACGTACCAGGCCTATCTATAATCCTCAATCCCTAAATCCCATGTACTCATCATTTTCTATGTATTCATCATTTCATCTGTTTCTATAAGGATTAGATTAGTAATGGAGAAGAATAAAGAATAATCTGATATAGAGCTTCTAAATTAGAAGAGGGTTAATTTCAATATGGTAAGAGGGGATCTGGCCAAAGTAAAATGGAGCCAGGGACTTTCAGCATAAAGGGTAACAGACCAATGGGTAATCTTTAAGGAAGAGATGTTTCAAGGTACAAACTGGTACATTCCAACAAGATCAAAAGATAAGGGGGCCAAAAGCAAGACTTCTTGTCGAGGAAGACAGAGAGTATGACAAAGTAAAAAAGGATGGTGTACAATGCATCTCAGTGAGTTCTTCAAGTGAATTCCAGGAAGAAGGGAGAGTTGAAGAGGAAAATAAGACTGGGAAAGAAAGTATGAGAATAGAATGGCAATTAACATAGCAAGTAGACAAGAACAGTGATTTATGCTGCAAGGCAGAGAACAAGATGGAGTATTAAAAAAGTACTTTGTCTTGGTATTTACTAAGGAAGAAGACGCTGATAAAATATTGTTAGAAATAGAGATGGCAGTGGCAATGGAGAAAGTGAAAATTGATAGCCAAGAATATATTGGAAAGATTGACTATGCTTTGGAGAAATGATTCACCTAGTCCTTCAGATGGCTTGCATCTGAAATAAGTGAAGAGAGTAGGGTTGGAGATAGCAGAAATTTGTACCGTAATCTTCCAATTTTCTTCAGATACAGAGGAAGTGCCAGAAGATAGGAGATCAACGTTTTTTAAAAAAATTATTTATGGGATATGGCCTTCACTGACTAGAGCTTTTATTGCCCATCCTTAATTGTTCTCGAGAAGGTGATGGTGAGCTGCCTTCTTGAACTGCTGCAGTCCACAGTACTGTTATGGAGGGATCCAGTGACAGTGAAGGAATGGCAATGTATTTCTAAGTCAGGATTGTGAGTGACATGGAGGGAAATCTCCAGGTGATGGTGTTGCCAGGTATCTGCTGCTCTTGTCCTTCTAGATGGTAGTGGTTGTGGGTTTGCAAGCTGCTGCTTTTGGTGAGTTCCTGCAATGCATCTTGTAGATTATACACAGGGCTGCCACAGTTCGTCAGTGGTGGGAGGGATTGAATGTTTGTGGAAGGGATAGGATTTGTCCTGGATGGCATTGAGCTTCTTGAGTGTAGTTGGAGCTGAATGATCCAGGCAAGTGGAGAGTACCACATCACGTTCTGATTTGTACCTTATAAATGGTGGACAGGCTTTGGCGAGTCAGGGGATGAATTATTCAGCGGGAATTCCTAGCCTTTGACCTGCCCTGATAGCCACAGTAGGTGTATGGCTAGTCCAATTCAGTTTCTGATCAAGGTAACCCCAGGATGTTGGAAGTGGGAGATTTAGTAAAGGTAATATTACTGGATGTCAAGAGGTGACGGTTAGATCTGCTCTTGTTGGAGGTGGTTATTGCCTGGCACTTGGATGGCACAAATCCTACTTGCACCTTGTCACCCAAGCGTAGATATTGTCCAACTGCAGCAAGATCTGGACATGGTCCAGATATAATGGACATGGTCCATTATAAATGATCTGGATGAGGGTATTGAAGGATGGATTAGTAAATTTGCGGATGACACCAAAGTCAGAGGAGTGGTAGATAGTGAAGAGGGGTGTTATAGTTTGCAGAGAGACTTGAACAAGTTGCAGAGCTGAGCCGAGAGGTGGCAAATGGAGTTTAATGCGGAAAAGTGTGAGGTAATTCACTTTGGCAGGAATAACAAATGTGTAGAGTATAGGGCTAATGGTAGGACTCTTAATAGTGTTGATGAACAGAGGGATCTTGGTGTATGTGTTAATAGATCCCTGAAATTTGGCAATCAAGTCGATAAGGTTGTTAAGAAGGCATATGGAGTCTTAGCTTTTATTGGTAGGGGGATTGAATTTCGGAGCCGCACGTCATGTTGCAACTGTACAAAACTCTAGTGCGGCCGCACTTGGAGTATTGTGTGCAGTTCTGGTCCCCGCATTATAAGAAAGATGTGGAGGAATTGGAGAGGGTACAGAGGAGGTTTACCAGGATGTTGCCTGGTATGGAGGGCAGGTCTTATGAAGAGAGGCTGAGGGATTTGAGGTTGTTTTCGTTAGAAAGGAGGGGGCTAAGAGGAGACCTTATTGAAACATATAAGATGATTAGAGGTTTAGATAGGATGGACAGTGATAGCCTTTTTTCTAGGATGGAGAAAGCTAGCACGAGGGGACATAGCTTTAAATTAAGGGGTGGTAGTTATAGGACGGATGTCAGAGGTATGTTCTTTACCCAGAGGGTGGTAAGGGTATGGAATGCCCTGCCTGCTGCAGTTGTAGATGCGCCAAGTGTGGTGGCGTTTAAGAGGTTAGTAGATAAGTTTATGGATGAAAAGGGAATGGTTTAGGTTAGAGGGTCATTGCTTTTTCCTAATTGTTTGGCGCAACATCGAGGGCCAAAGGGCCTGTTCTGCGCTGTAATGTTCTATGGTATCTGAGGAGTTGTGACTGGTGCTGAATATTGTGTGGTCATTAGCAAACATTCCCACTTCTAACCTTCTGATGGAAGGAAGGTTATTGATCAAACAGTTGAAGATGGTTAGGCCTAGGGCATCCCCTGAGAAACTCCTGCAGTGATGTAATGGAGCTGAGATGATTGACCTCCAATCACCACCACCATATTCCTTTGTACCAGGTATGACTCCAGCCAGTGGTGAGTTTTCCCTTGACTCCCATTGACCCCAGTTTTGTCGAAGCTCTTTGATGCCATAATCAGTCAAATGCTGCCTTGATGTCAAGGGCAATCACTCTCACCTCACCTCTGGCATTTGACTCTTTGCCCATATTTGAATCAAAGCTGTAATGAAGTCACGTGATGAGTGACCCTGACAAAACCCAAACTGAGTGTCAGTGAGCAGGTTATTGCTGAGTAAGTGCCACTTGAAAGTGCTGTTGATGATTCCTTTTATCACTATACTTGAGATTAAACTGATGGGGCAGACAATCCAATTGGTCTCTCTTTCTGCCCTTTCTCCATATTCATACAGTTTATTCTCTGTCTATCCAATTCTCTATTTTGGGCATTGAATCCGTATCCACATGGTCATCAGGAATTGTATTCCAAATCCATATTGTGTGTTTTGGCCTTCCTACCATTGGAAACTGCTTCTCTTTGTTTACTCTATTTTCATGATTTAGTAACAAGACAATTAAATCTCCTCTTAGCCTTTCCAGTTAATCCATTTAATTGTAGTTCCTCATCTAAATATATGTGACTTTTCATGTGGACAGGCAGGAAGGAAAGGGTGGTGGTTTAGAGTCATAGAGGTTTACAGCATGGAAACAGGCCCTTCAGCCCAACTTGTCCATGCCGCCCTTTTTTTTGAAAACCCAAAAGCTAATTCCAGTTGCCTGCATTTGGTCCACATCCTTTTATACCATCGTAACACTGTAACTAGCTAAATGTTTTTTAAAAGGCAAAATTGTACCCACCTCAACTATTACCTCTGGCAGTTTGTTCCAGACACTCACCACCCTATATGAGAAAATAATTAACTGTCTGGACATTTTTGTATCTCTCTCCTCTCACCTTAAACCTATGCCCTCTAGTTTTAGTCTCTTTGGGAAAAGATGTTGACTATCTAGTAGTTTTGTTAGTACAAGATGGAATAAGTACGATAGCAAGAAATGATATTGGATTGGAAGATGTAGAATCTGTATGGGTGGAGGTAAGAAATAACAAGGGGAAGAAGGTGCTGAAGGTCAAGTTGCTGGTTTACCATCAGCTACTCTCCCCTTTGAGGGGGAGAACTGACTGAGAATCCCTACACCTCAGGCAAGGAGCAAGATTGAGAAGGTGGGGCTTTCATGAAGGCCCTCTAACAGTAGCTATTCTATAAGATGGAGAATAGATTAGGATGTAATGAGGGCTTGTGCAAAAAAAAAGGGTGACTTTAATTTTCATGTGGATTGGGAAAAGTAAATTGGCATTGATAACCACGAGGAAGAATTCATCGAGAATATGACTTTGATCATTTGGGTTCTACTCCATTAATGATTTATGTTTGTTGGGTGATGTTATGGGATAGATTGTTTTTAAGTCCATATGAGTGTCTGAGTACTCCCCTTTTATGTTCTCCTCAGTGAATTTGGGAGTTGACTTGTTGTTTATGTGGACCTATTCCCGTAATTTGTTCATGGTCAATCCTGTGACTGTTGTTCTAAGGTGGTTTTCATATCGGCGGTTTCTCTGTGCACATTGACTTACCTTGAGGATGGTTTGTCTCCAATTTGTCCCTTGCCCTCTGGGGCATTGCCATAGGTAGTTGATAAACTTCTGCTGCTTCATCAGCCTCTTCCAAGTTTGAGGCTCACTGCTTAACTGAATCTCTGGGTCCCTTGTTGTCCTTTTGGTGAACAATATTTTCTATCTGTACAGGTTTTCTGCACTAGAAACACGCAGGGTTGGTCCACACTGATCTACCTTCCAGATTCTTTATTTTTAAAGAACACACAAGAATTAGAAGCAGGAGTAGGCCACAAGCCCTTCAGGCCTGCCATGCCATTCAATACCACCACAGCTGATCTATGCTGGCCTTAACTCCTTTTCTGTTCCACTTCCCCAAAGCTTTCTATTCCTCAATCTATCAATCTATTAACCATCTCCCTTCTATTGATTTAGCCTCCACCACTCGCTGAAGCAGAGGTGAATGGTAAGATGATACTGAACTGGCTCGGCCATAGAAGAAAGCCAGCAGTGGAAACATGCATTTCTGAATGGAGGGCTGTGATAAGTGGCGTTCCTCAGGGATCAGTGCTGGGACCTTTGCTGTTTGTAATATAGATAAATGATTTGAAGGAAATTGTATCTGGTTTGATTAGTAAGTTTGCAGATGACACAAAGGTTGATGGAATTGTGGATAGCGATGAGGACTGTCCGAAGATACAGCAGGATAGAATGGGAATAGAGAGATGTGGTCTCCGGAAAGCTGGGGGATTTTAATTCAATTGGGCAGTGTGGTGAGTGCAGGCTTGGAGGACCGAAGGGCCTGTTCTTGTGCTATAATTTTTTGCTTTGACAACAAAAATTAGCCTTGGAATCTCCTTTAAATTTCCTCACATGTTATGATATCTTTTTAAGGTAAGAGGATCAAAACTATATGCAATATTCCAGGTGCAGCCTCACCAACACATTGTACAATTGCAACAAAACTTCTCTATTTTTAACCTCCAGTCCGTTTGCAATAAAGACCAAAATGCTGTTTGCCCTCTTAAGTACTTGTTGGACTTGCCTACTAGCTTTTTGTGATTCATATACTAGAACATGAACTTCACACCTGAAGTCTCTCTTCATTTAAATAATCTACCTTTTGATTCCTTCTGCTAAAGTGCATGACCTCATACTTCCTCACATTAAACTCCATTTGCCAGGTTATTACCCCATCTAATCTATTTCTATCACATTGCCAAATCACTATATCCTCATTACCACCCGCTCTTCCATCTATCTTTGCATCATTGGCAAATTTGGAAGCTTCATATTCTGTTCCTTCACCAGGTCATTAATTTGAATAATGAATAATTGTGGGCCAAGAACTGATCCCTGCAATACTCCACTAGTTATATTTTTCCACTCTGAATTCTTTCACATTGTGGACACTTCCTCCTCAGGGGAGGTAGATCGCTTATTAATCCTTCATTGCACATTTATTCTAAATCTGTTTTTTTTATGTTACAGCTGATTTTCAATACATGCTAACATACTTTATCCAATTTCATTAGCTTGTATTTTATGCACCAACCTTTTATATGGCACCTTGTCAAATGCTTTTTGGAAATCTAAATATACTACTTCTACAGGTTCCTCTCTATGTAATCTCCCAGTTATACTCTCAAAGAACTTGAGCAAATTTGTCAAACATATTTACCTTTCTTGAAACCATGTTGACTAGATTTCATTGTATTCAGCTTTCCTAAATGATTAGCTATTTCCTCTTTGATTAATGACTCCAGTATCTTGCCAATAAATAGATGTTAAAATAACTGACCTATAGTTCCTTGCCTTCTGCCTTTCTCCATTCTTGAGCAAGAGTTATCATCACCTTGGCTGTTGTCCAATCTTCTGGTACCCTCCCTGAATTTAGCGAGTTAGGAAAAATTTCAACCAATGGGTTCACTATCTCTGCAACCACTTCCATTAAAACCCTAGCATGTAGTTCATTGGATCCTCGTGATGTGTCTACCTTTAGTTCCTTGAGTTTCTCTAATACTCTATCCTTTGTGATTGAGAGTTTTGCAAATTCTACCGTGTTATTTGAAATCAACTCATCTGAAAGCTTAGGAATATTTGCAATGTCTTCCACAGTGAAAACTAATGTAAAAGTGTTACTTAGGATAACCACCATTTCTTTGTTTGCTCTTATCAATTCTCCTGCCTTATTCAGTAGAGGTCCCACATTTACCTTAGCTGCCTGCTTCCTATTTGTATACTTCATTTTTTTTAATGCTGCATGCAAGTTTTTCCTCAAAATTCATTTTCTCCCTTTTCAGTCTTTGGCATACTAAAATCTTCCATCTCTTGTGATCTACCATGTCCCTTGCCACTTTGTATAATCTGCTTTTCAATTTAACGTTAACCATGGACTTTGTCTCTTTCTCATAGACTCCTTCTTTATGATTGGGATAAACTCCAGCTGGACATTATGGGCTGGCTGTTTGAATATCTGCCTATGCTCGTCAACTGACCTGTGTTTTAGTTTGTTTACCCAGTTCATCTTAGACAACTCCTCCCTTATATCCTTATAATAGTCCTTTTTAATTCGAAGATACAGTTTATGGACCTAAGGCTCAAATTGTATCTGAAATTCTATCACATTGTAGACACTTCCTCTTCAAGGGAGGTGGATCCTTTATTAATCCTTCATTGCACAAAAGCAGATCTAAAGTAGCCTGTTTCTGGGTAGGTTCCACAATAAAACATAGAACATTACAGCGCAACACTACACTACACTACAAGCCCTTTGGCCCACAAGTTGTGCAGATCATATCTATAACTACCAGGCCTGTAACTCCCAATACCATTAAATCCCATGTACTCATCCAGAAGTCTCTTAAAAGACCCCAGTGAGTTCGCCTCTACCACCACTGACGGCAGCCGATTCCATTCACTCACCACCCTCTGAATGAAAAACTTACCTCTAACATCTCCTCTGTACTTGCCCCCCAGCACCTTAAACCTGTGTCCTCTTGTAGCGACCATTTCAGCCCTGGGAAATAGCCTCCGAGAATCTACTCTATCTATTCCTCTCAACATCTTATAAACCTCTATCAGGTCGCCTCTCAACCTTCGTCTCTCCAGGGAGAAGAGATCTAGCTCTATCAACCTATCTTCATAAGGCATGTCCCCCAATCCAGGCAACATCCTTGTAAATCTCCTCTGCACGCTCTCAATAGCTTCCACATCCTTCCTATAGTGAGGCGACCAGAACTGCACACAGCATTCTGAGTGGGGTCTGACAAGGGTCTTATAAAGTTGCAGCATTACCTCCCGACTCCTAAACTCAATCCCTCGATTAATGAAGGCCAGTACACTATATGCTTTCTTGACCACATCCTCCACCTGCAAGGCCAATTAAGAATCCTATGGACCCGGACCCCAAGATCCTTCTGCTCCTCAACACTGCCACGACTCCTACCCTTGATATTATACTCCTTCATCCCATTGGTCCTGCCAAAATGGACCACCACACATTTATCCGCATTGAAGTCCATCTGCCACTGCTCTGCCCAGTCTTTCATCCTATCTATGTCTCGCTGCAACTTCAGACTATCCACAACACCACCAACCTTTGTATCGTCGGCAAACTTATTAACCCATCCCTCCACTTCCTCACCCAGGTCATTTATGAAAATGGCAAACAGCAAGGGTCTTAGAACAGATCCCTGGGGCACTCCACTGGTGACTGACCTCCATGCAGAAGAAGACCCATCCACAGCTACTCTCTCCCTTCTGCAGGCAAGCCAGTTCTAGATCCACAAGGCCAAAGCCCCTTGGATTCCATGCCCTCTCACCTTCTCAAGAAGTCTTGCATGGGGGACCTTATCAAACACCTTGCTGAAATCCATGTAAATCACGTCCACTGCTCTTCCTTCGTCAATGTGTTCAGTCACATTTTCAAAGAATTCAACTAGGCTCTTAAGACACGATCTGCCCTTAACAAAGCCGTGTTGACTATTTCTGATCATATTGAATTTCTCTAAATGCTCTTAAGTCCTATCTCTCAGAATCCTCTACATCAACTTACCGACCGCTGAGGTTTGCTTTCTCCGATCAATATGCTGATTAAAATCTCCCATTATTATTGCAATTCTTTTCAAACATGTCCTTGATATTTCCCTATTTACGCTCTGACTTCTTGAGAGCTCACATTTTGGGGGTCTACAGGCTGTTGTCACCCTTGTCTTCCTTCCACTGCTACTTATGATTCTAGCCCAAACTGATTCTATATCACTATCCACTGCCTTTGTATCACAACCCCGCACTGGCCTGAATTAAAAATACAACCTCACCTCCTTCCCCTGTGGCCTGTTGTTTTGGAACATTGTATACTTTGGAATGTTGAGCCAGTCCTAGCAATTGGGAATTGTTCTGCAATGTCTTCTGTACCCTTTTCCTCTCCAATCTCTGTTTCATTTATCTGACTTGCAACTAAAAGTTACTGGATCTAAATTTACTTTGGTTTAGCATCTGAGTTATGGCTGCATCACTGATTTTTGAAAACCCTTGGTTCTTCTATGTGACTATTAAATCCGCATGAGAATCCGTTTCGGAATTCCTCCAACATTGTCTTTGAAATGTGTGGTTGATTTTTCAGGATCTGTGGTGCTTTTTACTGGACTTAGGGAAGTGTTGGTTTGAGTTTGTAGGCACTGGGAATAGCAGCCTCTTCAAAACTGGCAGAGCTCTGAACTGAAACCACTGTATAAACTCCTTGGCCTTTTATGCTGGCTGACCTTGAATTACATAAAATCATAGAAAATAGGAGCAGAAGCAGGCCAATCAATCCTCCGAGCTCGTTCCATCATTCATTATGATCAGCTCAGTAGTCTGATCCCACCTTCCCAAATGTCCTCCCCCACCCCCCTCCCAGCTTTGCCTTGAGTGCTATATCTGACTGTTTTTTGAAAACATTCAATATTTTGGTCTCTCCCTCTCAGAACTCTGCCACTCTCTCTCAGAACTCTTTCTATCCCTCTCAGAAATCTGCACTCCCTCCCAGAACTCTGCCGCTCCCTCCCAGAACTCTGCCGCTCCCTCCCAGAACTCTGCCGCTCAATCTCTGTCTCTCTCTCAGATCTCGCTTACTCTTGCAATAATCTCTCCTCCCTCTTCTGTATCTTTAATTTGATTCTGCCCTTTGAGGCAGTTTCTAGCTAAGGAGACCTTGTCACTGTCAGCTTCTGTTTCCACTGTCTGTTCCAAATCAGGACTGAGGCGAGGATTCTCGAGCAGCAACTTTACCTCTGTTAGGTGGTATTTATTAAGTCCAGCTTGCTGAGCTCTGATTTTTAGCTGATCTATAGTTTCAAACATTTGGCGTGTTTATTTTTGAATGCTTTGATGTGACAATATCGCTTTTCACTGGTTTGAGGAAAGCATTGATAGGGCGGCACGGTAGCACAGTGGTTAGCACTGCTGCTTCACAGCTGCAGATTCCTGAGTTCAATTCCTAGCTCAAAGAACAAAGAACAAAACAGTACGGGAAACAGGCCCTTCGGCCCAATGAGCCCGCGCTGCCACCCCGATGTTCCCACTTCTATCTGTGATCCTGTCTATGTTTATAGATCTATGGATTAAAACAAATTTGAGATTATTTAGGGAGAATTTGTTCTGCCAATCAGCTTAAGAGCACATCTTTGGGATGTGGGAGGAAACCGGAGCACCCGGAAAAAACCCAAGCAAGCACGGAGAGAATGCGCAAACTCCCACAGACACAGGCCCAAATCCACGTATCTGCACAGCACAGCAATAGTCCCTGACCTGTCATGTTGCCCATCAAATGGTCCAGGTCAAGCACACACTAACGATGTAAAGCACTAGGGTACTCTCGAAAAAGATCCAAGAGCAGCCCTCTCACGACCCATCGCGTGTATGCACCTTGTTAGACAACAAGGTGGACCAAAGCACCTGTAGGATAAAAACAAGTACATCAATACATCTATTTACACACTTCCCAGGAACTCCAAAGGCTCACGATCCCTATTTTAAATCAGTTTTCTATACCCCTCCATTCCCATTCTGTTCATGTGCCCATCTAAGTATTTCTTAAATAACTCCAGAGTACCTGCCTCCACCACTTTACTTGGCAGCGCATTCCATAACCCCACCACCCTCTGTGTGAAAAAACTCCCTCTAGCATCCAAATTATACCTTACCCCCCTCACCCTAAGCCCGTGACCCCTCGTGCTATTTGCGTCCATCCTAGGAAAAAGCTTAACCCTGTTTACTCTATCTATCCCCTTCAAAATCTTGTACACCTCTATCAGATCTCCTCTAAGTCTACGTCTTTCTAAGGAAAACAGTCCCAATTTGCCTACTCTCTCCTCGTAACTCAGACCTTCCATACCAGGCAGCATCCTGGTAAACCTCCTCTGCACTCTTTCCAGAGTCTCCACGTCCTTCTGTTAGTAAGGCGACCAGAACTGGACACAGTATTCCAAATGAGGTCTAACCAGCATTTTATACAACTGCAACATTAAAGGCCAGCTCTTGTACTCTATACCCCTTCCTATAAAGACTAGCATACCATATGCTTTCTTCACAACCTTCTCCACTTGCTCTGCCACCTTCAGAGACTTGTTCACCTGCACCCCCAGGTCCTCTGCGTTTCTATACTCTTAATAGGTCTACCCTTTATCATATACCTCCCCCTTACATTCTTTCTCCCGAAATTCATCACCTCACATTTATCAGGATTGAATTCCATCTGCCATCTATCTGCCCAAGCTACCAGCCTATTTATGTCCTGCTGCATCGCCTGACAATGCTCCTCACTATCCTCAAGTCCAGCCATCTTTGTATCATCTGCAAACTTGCTGATCACTCCACTTACTCCCTCTTCCAAGTCATTTATATAAATTACAAATAGAAGAGGTCCCAGTACCGAGCCCTGTGGCACACCACTAGTGACCGACCTCCAGCTAGAGAAACACCCTTCCACTATTACTCTCTGTCCCCTATTACCAAGCCAGTTACTTATCCATCTATCTACCTGTCCTTGTATCCCATTTGCCTTGACCTTCTTAACTAACCTCCCATGAGGGACTTTGTGAAACGCCTTACTGAAATCCAAATAGACAACATCAACGGCTCGCCCTTCATCCACCGTTTTCATCACCTCCTCAAAAAATTCTACCAGATTTGAAAGGCACGACCTCACCTTAACAAAGCCATGCTGCATATCCCTTATCAGATCGCAACGCTCTAAGTGCCTATACATCCTATCTCTAAGAATCCCCTCCAACAGCTTCCCTACCACTGACGTCAAACTCACCGGCCTATAATTTCCAGGGTTATCCCTACTACCCTTTTTAATCAACAGTACAACATTAGCTATTCTCCAGTCCTCTGGGACCTCACCTGTGTCCAAGGAAGAGACAAATATTTGCGTCAAAGGCCCAGCAATTTCACCTCGCACCTCCCTAAGCAGCCTGGGATAAATGCCATCGGGCCCCGGAGATTTATCAGTTTTAATGCTACCTTTTTGTTTAAATTCATGTTCCTAGTTAATAAGGGACATGACATCATGCTCAAAGCGAACTGTGGTCTACTTCTCAACACATTCTTACTTCTTCAAAGTCCTCATGGCAAATCAGTCAGAGAACTTGCATTCAAGAGGTTGATGCTGCCATTCATTTACTTACCCTTCGTTTTCCAAATCCCAATTCATTTTGGCTCCATTCAAATTTCCTGCACCACTGACATGAAACTGACTGGCTTTAGGTACTGTGTTTATTCTTGGGCCCTTCTCTTTAACAAGAATGTGGTGACATTTACAACGTTCCAGTTCTTTGGCAATACACCAGCATAAGCTCACTTACCCAAGAGACATCCCATCAGAACCTGATGTGACTTGGACAAGTTGCAGAGCTGGGCCGAGAGGTGGCAAATGGAGTTTAATGTGGAAAAGTGTGAGGTAATGCACTTTGGCAGAAACAATAAATGTGTAGAGTATAGGGCTAATGATAGGGCTCTTAATAGTGTTGAGGAACAGAAGGATCTTGGTGTATGTGTCAATAGATCCCTGAAAGTAGGCAGTTAAGTGGATAAAGTTGTTAAGAAGGCATATGGAGTCTTAGCTTTTATTGGTAGGGGGATTGAATTTAGGAGCCGCAGCATCAGGTTGCAACTGTACAAAACTCTAGTGCGGCCGCACTTGGAGTATTGTGTGCAGTTCTGGTCGCCACATTATGAGAAAGATGTGGAGGCATTGGAGAGGGTACAGAGGAGGTTTACTAGGATGTTGCCTGGTATGGAGGGCTGGTCCTATGAAGAGAGGTTGAAGGATTTGAGGCTGTTTTCGTTAGAAAGGAGGCGGCTAAGGGGGGATCTTATTGAAACATATAAGATAATTAGAGGTTTGGATAGGGTGGACAGTGATAGCCTTTTTCTAGGATGGAGAAAGCTAGCACGAGGGGACACAACTTTAAATTAAGGGGTATGAGTTATAGGACGGATATCAGAGGTAGGTTCTTTACTCAAAGAGTGATTAGGGAGTGGAATGCCCTGCCTGCAGCTGTGTAGATGCGCCAAGTTTGGTGGCGTTTAAGAGGTTAATTGATAAGTATATGGAAGAGAAGGGAATGGTTTAGTTTGGAGGGGCATTGCTTTTTATTTTGGTCGGCACAACATCGAAGGCCGAAGGGCCTGTTCTGTGCTGTAATGTTCTATGTTCTATGTTCTATGTTCTAACCAATAAATGGTTCTCTTTGCCACGTTCAGAAATCACTCTTCTTCAACCTTGCCACGGCTCCTTCTCCTGCTACGTTGGCAGCATCTATTCTTTGATTAAGACTGATTTAAATACTCATTCAATAACTCAGTTATGTTCTTTGGTCCCCAGTAGGGCCAATTTTTTTGTCTGTGCAACTCTTTACTGTTTGTATTTTGAGAAAATGCAGATGTCTCTTTCCTTTCATATTAGCTTCTATATTCCCTCCATTCCTCTTTTTTTAATTTTCATTTTCAATCTTCACTGTGTTTCCTACGTTGAGCACAGTCCTACACTATCTCATCATCCAGTGATTGAACTGGTTATCCATATATACTGCTATAAATGGAGAGCAAAGTAAGAAGTCTCACAGCACCAGGTTAAAGTCCAACTAGTTTATTTGGTAGCAAAAGCCACTAACTTTCGGAGCATTGCTTCCTCGTCACGTGAATGGGAGTTCTATTCACAAACAGGGCATATAAGGGCAGGCGGGATAGGGCATATGCAGATGCCAGACAATGCATGAATGAACACTGCTTGACAAACACCAGGCAAAAGTGTTCTCTTCCTGTTGGGGAACACTTCAGTGGTCACGGGCATTCGGCCTCTGATCTTTGGGTAAGAGTTCTCCAAAGCAGCCTTCACGACACACTACAGCGCAGAGTCGCTGAGCAGAAACTCTGCAAGCATGAGGACAGCTCCAACCAGGATCTTGGGTTCATGTCACACTATTTGTAACCCCCATGACTTGCCTGGACTTGCAAATCTCACTAACTGTCCTGGCTGGAGACAATACACATCTCGTTAACCTGTACTTAATGCTCTCTCCACTCATTGTCTGTACCTTTAAGACTTGATTACCTGTAAAGGCTCGCATTCCAATCATTATTTTATAATTGAGTTTGTGTCTTTATATGCCCTGTTTATGAATAGAATTCCCACTCACCTGATGAAGGGGTAGTGCTTCAAAAACGAGTGGCTTTTGCAATCAAATAAACCTGTTGGACTTTAACCTGGTGTTGTGAGACTTCTTACTGTGTTTGCCCCAGTCCAACATTGACATCTCCACGTCATATATGGAGAGATCCAGGAGTTCTTGCAACTTCCTTTCTCTATTGCAGGAATGTGCAGAATGGGAATGGAGGGGTATAGAAAACTGATTTAAAATAGGGATCATGAGCCTTGGGAGTCCCTGGGAAGTGTGTAAATAGATGATATTGATGTACTTGTTTTTATCCTATAGGTGCTTTGGTTCACCTTGTTGCCTAACAAGGGGCATACACGCGATGGGTCGTGAGAGGACTGCTCTTGGATCTTTTTCGAGAGTATCCTACTGCTTCACGTTGTTAGTGTATGTTTGACCTGGACCACCTGATGGGCAACACGACAGCTCAGTGACTATTGCTGTGCTGTGCAGATACATGGATTTGGGTCTGTGTCTGTGGGAGTTTGCGCATCCTCCTCGTGCTTGCGTGGGTTTTCTCCGGGTGCTCCGGTTTCCTCCCACATTCCAAAGATGTGCTCTTAGGCTAATTGGCAAAACAAATTCTCCCTAAATTGTCTCAAATTTGTTTTTTAATCCATAAATCTATAAACATGGACAGGGATCGCGGGTAGAGGTGGGAACATTGGGGTGGTGGCGTAGGCTTGTTGGGCCGAAGGGCCTGTTTCCCGTGCTGTTTTGTTCTTTGTTCTTTGTTCATTAAAACCATCTCATCATTGAAAGCCTCCCATACTTTAGTTTCAGGATAGCAATTACAAAACACCTTTTTGGTATGTGTACCTGTGCTGTCCCTGTCTGGAGAGTTTGATGGGGATAGTGTAGAGGGAGCTTTACTCTGTGTCTAATCATGTGCTGTACCTGTCCTACGAAAGTTTGAGGGGGACAGTGAAAAAGGAACTTTAGTGTGCATCGAATCCCGCGCTGCACCTGTCCTGGAGGTGTTTGATGCGGACAGTGCACAGGGAGCTTTACTCTGTATCTAACCAGTGCCATAACTGCCCTGAGGGTGTTTGATGACAGTGTAGATGGAGCTTTACTCTATATGTAACTCTGTGAAGTGCTTGTCATGGGAGAGTTTGATGGGGCAGTGTAGAGGGAGCTTTACTCTGTATCTAACCCCAGGCTGTACCTGTCCTAGGAGTATTTGATGGGAGCTTTACTCTGTATTTAATTCTGTGATGCATCTCTCCTGGAACTATTTGATGGTAACAGTGTAGATGGTGCTTTATGCCCTATCTAACCCTGTGCTGGACTTGTCCTGGGAGACTTGGATGAGGACAAGCCCTCCGTATACACAAAATTTGCTCAGATGAGGAGGATTGCAACAGACACCTACAGACGATGAAAGCGCCCTCTTGAGAACAGGATGTGGGGCTCGATTCATCGATCGACAGTTCCGAAGCACCCCAGCAGAAAACCACACTGACCTCCTCAGAAAATAAACATGGGACACGGTGGACAGAGTACCCTTCATCGTTCAGTACTTCCCTGGAGCAAAGAAGCTACGACATCTTCTCCAGTGCCTTCAATACATCATTGATGAAAACGAATATCTCACCAAGGCCATCCGCACACCCCCACTTCTTGCCTTCAAACAGACCATTGTTCACAGCAAATTACTCAGCCTTCAGGAAAACAGTGACCACAACACCACACAACCCTACCACAGCAACCTCTGTGAGACATGCTGGATCATCGACACGGATGCCATCATCTCACGTGAGAACACCATCCACCAGGTATACACTACGTACTCATGTGACTGGCCAATGTTGTCTACCTGATAAGCTGCAGGAAAGGATGTCACAAAACATACAACATTGGGGAGACCATGCAGACACTACAACAATGAATGAATGAACGCAGCTCGACAATTGAGAGTGATTAGGGAGTGGAATGCCCTGCCTGCAGCTGTTGTAGATGCGCCAAGTTTGGTGGCGTTTAAGAGGTTAATTGATAAGTATATGGAAGAGAAGGGAATGGTTTAGTTTGGAGGGACATTGCTTTTTATTTTGGTCGGCGCAACATCGAAGGCCGAAGGGCCTGTTCTGTGCTGTAATGTTCTATGTTCTATGTTCTAATCACCAAACAAGAATGTTCTCTTCCTCTCGGGGAACACTTCAGCAGTCATTCAGCCTATGATCTTCGGATATGTATTGTCCAAGGCAGCCTTCACGACACATGACAATGCAGAATCGTCAAGCAAAAACTGATAGCCAAGTTCTGCACACGAGGACAGCCTCAACTGGAATCTTGGGTTTGTGTCACACTATCTGTAACCCTCACGATTTGCCCAGGCTTGCAAAATCTCACTAACTGTCCTGGATGGAGACAATACACATCTCTTTAACCTGTGTTTAACCTTCTCTCCACTCACATTGTCTGTACCTTTAAGACTTGATTATCTATAAAGACTCACATTCCAGCCATTATCTTGTAAATTGAGTCTGTATCTATGTATGCCCTGTTTGTGAACACAACTCTTCACTCACCTGAAGAAGGAGCAACACGCCGAAAGCTTGTGCTACCAAATAGGTTCTTTACTCAGAGAGTAGTTGGGACGTGGAATGCGCTGCCTGCTGTGATAGTGGAGTCAGACACTTTAGGAACATTCAAGCGGTTATTGGATAGGCACGTGAAGCACACCAGAATGAAAGGGAGTGGGATAGCTTGACCTTAGTTTTGGACACAGCTTGGCACAACATTGAAGGCTGAAGGGCCTATACTGTGCTGGTACTGTCTGTGTTCTGTAAACCTATTGGACTTTAACCTGTTGTGAGACTTCTTACTGAGTTTGATGGAGACAGCGTAGAGGGAATTTTACTTTGTATCTAACCCCATGCTGCACCTGTCCTGTGGGTATTTGATGGGGGCTGTGTAGAGGGAGCTTTACTCCGTATCTAACCCTCCTCCATACCTGTCCTGGAGTGATTGAAAGGGGAGAATGTAGAGAGAGCTTTACTCTGTATATATCCCAGTGCCGTACCTGTCCTGGGAATTCTGGATGGCTAATGTGTAAATTGAGCATTACTTTGGAGCTAACCATGTGTTGTACCTGCCGTAGGAGAGATTAATGGGGACATTATAGAGAGAGCTTTACTCCATATCTCACCTCCTGTTGTACATGTCCTGGGAGACTTTGATGAGAACACTTTAGAGGCACATTTACTTTCTGCACGTGCTGTACCTGTGCTAGGAGAATTTAATGGGGACCGTGCAGATGGAGCTTCACTCTGAACCTAACTCCTGCTATGACTTTCCCAAGAGTGCTGAATGGAGACAATGTAGAGAGAGCTTTACGCTGTATTTAACCCTAAATTTTACCTCTTCTTGGAGTGTTTAATGGGGAATGTGTTGACGGAGCTTAAATCTGTATTTAACTTTCTGCTGTACTTTTCCTGGGAGTGTTTCATGGGCATGATTTACAGATGCCAGCGTTGGACTGGGTAGGATGGGGACAGTGTAAAGGGTGCTTTACTCTGTATTTAATCCATGCTGTACCTGTCTAGGAATGTTTGATGGAGTCAGTTAGAGGGAGATATACTCTATATTTAACCCTATGCTGTACCTGTCCCAGGAGAGTTTGATGGGGACAGTGTAGGGGGTCATTATTCAATATTTAACTCCAAGCTCTACCTGTCCTGGGAGTGTTTGATAGGGTGAAGGGAGTTTTACTCTGTATCCAACCCTTTGCTGTCCCTATCCTGGAAGACTATGATGGGGACAGTGTAGTGGGAGCTTTACTGTGTATCTAACTATGTAGTGTTGTACGTAGTTAGAGAGATTGATGGAGACAGTGTAGAGAGCGTCACTCTATATCTGACTCCCTACTGTAATAGTTCTGAGAGTGTTTAATGCGCATAGTGTAGAGGTAGCTTTACTCCATATCTAACTTGTGCTGTACCTTTCCTCAGAGAGTGTTGATGGGGTCAGTGTAGAGGGTGCTTTACACTGTATCTAACACATGTTGTACCTGCCCTGGGAGTGTTTGATGGAGACAGTGTAGAGGGAGCTTTACTCTGTATTTAACTCCGTGCTGCACCTGTCCTGGAGAGATTGATGGGAACAGATAAGAGGGAGCTTTACTCTGTATCTAACTGTCGGCTGTCCCTATCCTGGGAGAGTTTGATGAATTTGCATTCCAATCATAATTCTGTAAATTATGTTTGTGTCTTTTTGTATGCCCTGTTTGTGAACAGAACTCCCACTCACCTGATGAAGGAGCAATGCTCCGAAAACTAGTGGTGTTTGTTACCATATAAACTTCTTGGACTGTAATCTGGTGTGATGAAACTTCTTACTGTGTTTACCTCAGTCAAATGCCATCATCTCCACAATATACTACCATCGACACCTCAAATTGCCGCCTCCAAGTGGAGAAGATCCCCAAGAAAATCACCCATATCGATACAGACATCAAGTTTCTACAAAGATGCAAGAAAGCAGACAAGATACCAAATTAACTACAGATCAAGAACCCACTCAAGTCAACCTATTACACAGACTACACTGAGTGACTTTGCCGTCGCACCTCTCTTTCACTCTTCAACCACTTCGGACACCAACTCTATGGCAAACGCCGCAACCTGGAAACCAAGATGGAGTCCATGTTCTCAATTTACGCTCAGGACGCAGACCAGTTGAAAACCTCTGCAAAGTAGACAAGACAAAGGAATTACACCATCTACATGCACACCAAGAACAGGAAATTTGAGAAAGTCGGCATCACCACCAACAGTAACCAAGCCTTCCCCACTGTCAACCTGTTGGACTACACATTTCAACCAGGTAAAATCGAAGTTCTCAGCTGAGGGCTCAATTTTTGCCCCACCATCAAAATAGACTCCATCAGTCTCACAGCAGACACAGAGGAAGTCATCAGACAAATGAGGCTGTGGGAGTTCTTCCACAAACCCCAAGAGGTCAATAACAAACATAATGAGGCAGCCAATGAACCAGAACAGCTGACAGAGAGATCTGCAGTGCAGCAACTAAAGGGAAAGAGTTGATTTGGACTCCTCCGGAAGGCTGCTGCCCTTGACTGGACATGTATGCCCAGTCATCAAGAGATGCGTCAATACCAAATTCATCAGCCGCACTCAAAAGACAGTTTGCATCATCACCGAAGCGCAATGCAATGCCTTCCGCGCTCTCAAGACCAACCACAACATTATCATCAAACCAGCAGACAAAGGAGGGGCCATCGTCATCCTGAACAGAACAGATTACTGCAAAGAAGTGTACTGACAACTGAACAACGGGGAATGCTACAGATAGTTACCCATAGATCCAACCAAAGAACACACCCATCAATTCAACACTCTGATCAAGATCTTTGATCTGGACCTTCAGAGCACCCTCCATGCTCTCATTCCACGTACTCCCTGCGTTGGAAATCTTACTGTCTCCTGAAGATATGCAAGGCAAACACACCCGGCCATCTCATCATATCGGGCATGGAACACTGCGAGAACTTTTCCAACTACGTCGAGGGCTTCCTGAAACCCATTGCACACAAATCTCCCAGCTTTTGTCGCAACACTACAGACTTCCTACAAAAACTCAGCACACATGGAGCAATTGAACCAGAAGTATTCCTCGTCACAATGGGTGTCTCGGTGCTCTACACTAGCATCCCCCATGAGGATGGCATTGCTGCCTCAGTACTCAATGCCGACAACTGCCAGTTTCCATATGCAATTTTGCAATTCATCTGCTTCATCCTGGACCACAATATTTTCACCTTCAACAACCAATTCTTCATCCAGACACATGGAACAACCGTGGGGACCAAATTCGCACCTCAATATGCCAACACGTTCATGCAAACAAGATTTCTTCAATGCAAAGGATCTTCAACCAATGCTATACACTAGATACATTGACGACATTTTCTTCCTTTGGACTCATGGTGAGCAATCACTGAAACAACTATATGATGACATCAACAAGTTCCATCCCACCATCAGACTCAACATGGACTACTCTTTTGAATCGGTTGCATTCTTGGATGCATTCATCTCTATTGAGGGCGGTCACCTCAGCATCTCACTATACTGCAAACCCATGGATAACCTCATGGTGCTTCACTTCTCCAGCTTCCATCTGAAACACGTTAAAGAAGCCATCCCCTACGGACAAGCCCTCCGTATACACAGGATCTGCTCAGATGAGGAGGATCGTGATAGACATCTCCAGACGCTGAAAAATGCCCTCATAAGAACAGGATATGGTGCTTGACTCATCGATCGACAGTTCCGACGCGCCAGTGATAAACCGCACCGACTTCCTCAGAAGACAAACACGGGACACAGTGGACAGAGGACCATTCACATTTCAATATACCAACACCTTCATACACAGGCTCAAACAAGATTTCTTCAATGCAAAGGATCTTCAACCGACGCTATACACTAGATACATCAACGACATTTAAGTACTTCCTCGGATTGGAGAAACTACGACATCTTCTCCGGACCCTTCAACATATGATTGATGAAGGCAAACATCTTGCCAAGTCTGACTTCACACTCCAACCTCTTGTCTTCAAACAAACGTAAACCTTAAACAGACTATTGTCTGCAGCAAACTATCCGGTCTTTAGGAGAACAGTGACCACAACACTGCACAAACCCTGTCACAGTAACTTCTGCAAGACATGCTGGGTTATCGACATGGATGCCATCATCTCACGTGAAAACACTATCCATCAGGTACACGGTACATACTCTTGCAACTTAGCCAACTCTCCACCTAATACGTTGCAGGAAAGGATGTCCCAAGGTATGGTACATTGGGGAGATATGCAGGTGCTACAACGACAGATGAATGAACACCACTTGACAATCACTAGGCAAGAGTGTTCTCTTCCTGTTGGGGAACACTTCAGCTGTCACAGGCGTTTGGTCCCTGATCTTTGGGTAAGCGTTTTCTAAGGTGGCCTTCACAACACACAATGCAGAGTCGCTGAGCAGAGACTAATAGTCAAGTTCTGCAACATGAGGACGGTTTCAACCGGGATCTTGGGTGTACGTCACACCATCTGTAACCCCCATAACTTGCCTGAATTCGCAAAATGTCACTAATTTTCCTGTCCGGAGACAATGCATATCTCTTTAACCTGTGCTTGCTCTCTCCACTCACATTATCTGTATCTTTAAGACTTGATTAGCTGTAAAGACTCGCATTCCAATTATTATTCTGTAAATTAAGTTTGTGTCTTTATATGCCCTGTTTGTGAACAGAACTCCCATTCATCTGACGAAGGAGCAATGCTCTGAAAGCTAGTATCGTTTGCTACCAAATAAACCTGTTGGACTTTAACCTGGTGTTGCGAGACTTCTTACTGTGTTTACCTCAGTCCAATGCCGGCATCTTCATATCAAGGGTTTGATGGGGGCAGTGTAGAGGGAGCTTTACTCTGTATCTTGCCCCATGCTGTATCTGTCCTGGGAACGTTTGATGGGTACAAGTTTTACTCTGTATCTAGCCTGGGAGTGTTGATAGGGGTGTAGTGTAGAAGTTTTACTCTGTATCTAACCTCCTGTTAGATACTCTGTATCTAACCCTTTTCCATGTTTCACTATGTTTGATGGTGATGGTGTAGATGGAGCTTTACAGTCTGTCTAAAGCCTTGCTGTACCTGTCCTGGGAGAGTTTGCTGAAGATAGTTTAGAGGGAGCTTTACTCCTTGTGTTTATCTGTCCTGGGAGAGTTTGGTGGGAGCAGTGTGGAGGGAAACTTTGCGCTGTATCTAACCATATGTTGTACCTGTCTTGGGAGTGTTTGATGGGGACAGAGTAAAGGGCGCTTTATTCTGTATTTAACCCTGTGCTGTACATGTCTTAGGAGAGTTTGAGAGGAACAATGTAGAGAGATCATTATTTGATATCTGACCCCAAGCTGTACCAGTCCTGCAAGTGTTTGATCGGTACAAGATCAAGGGAGCTTTACTCTATGTCTAACTCTTTGCTGTCCCTATCTTGAGAGAGTTTGATGGAGATTTTGTAGCGGGAGCTTTACTTTGTATCTAATCATATAGTGTCCTGTTCTACAAGATGTTGATAGTGACAATGTAGAGGGAGTGTCATTATATGTCTGACCCCATGCCATAACAGTCTTTGAAGTCTGACCCCATGCTGTAACAGTCTTGGGAGTGTTTAATGCGCAGTGTAGAAGAAGCTTTACTCTGTATCTAATCCTGTGCTATACCTGTTCTTTGAGAGTTTGATGGCTACAGTGCAGAGGGAGCTTAACTTTTGTATCTAACCATGTATTTACATTTCCTAGGAGAAATTGATAGACACATTGTAGAGGAAGCTTTACACTCTATCTAACCCTATTCTGTACCTAAGTTGGGAGTGCTGGATGGAGACAATGTAGAGTGAGCATCACTCTGCATCTAACCCTGTGCTACAACTTTCCTGGGAGTGTTTGAAGGGGAGAATGTAGTGGGTGATTTACTGTCTCCAACCCTTGCTGTACCTGTCCCGTGAGAAGTTAATGGGGACAGTGTAGAGGGAGCTTTACTCTGCATCTAACCCCGTGTTTTATCTCTCCTTGAAGTGTTTAATGAGCAATGTGTAGATGGCCCTTTAATCCATATCTAATCTTGTACGGTTCCTGTCCTGGGACTATTTGATAATGACAGTGTAAAGGGAGGTTAATTCTGTACTGACTCCTGTTCTGTACCTGCACTGGGAGAGGTTGATAGAACATAGAACATAGAACATTACAGCACAGAACAGGCCCTTCGGCCTTCGATGTTGTGCCGACCAAAATAAAAAGCAATGCCCCTCCTAACTAAACCATTCCCTTCTCATCCATATACTTATCCACTAACCTCTTAAACGCCACCAAACTGGGCGCATCTACAACAGCTGCAGGCAGGGCATTCCACTCCCTAATCACTCTTTGAGTAAAGAACCTACCTCTGATATCCGTCCTATAGTGAAGAGGGGTGTTAGATAGTGAAGAGGGGTGTTTTAGTTTACAGAGTGACTTGGACAAGTTGCAGAGCTGGGCCGAGAGATGGCAAATGGAGTTTAATGTGGAAAAGTGTGAGGTAATGCACTTTGGCAGGAACAATAAATGTGTAGAGTATAGGGCTAATGGTAGGGCTCTTAATAGTGTTGAGAAACAGAAGGATCTTGGTGTATGTGTCAATAGATCACTGAAAGTAGGCAGTCAAGTGGATAAAGTTGTTAAGAAGGCATATGGAGTCTTAGTTTTTATTGGTAGGGGGATTGAATTTAGGAGCCGCAGCATCATGTTGCAACTGTACAAAACTCTAGTGCGGCCGCACTTGGAGTATTGGGTGCAGTTCTGGTCCCCACATTATAAGAAAGATGTGGAGGCATTGGAGAGGGTACAGAGGAGGTTTACTAGGATGTTGCCTGGTATGGAGGGCAGGTCCTATGAAGAGAGGTTGAAGGATTTGAGGTGTTTTCGTTAGAAAGGAGGCGGCTAAGGGGGGATCTTATTGAAGCATATAAGATAATTAGAGGTTTGGATAGGGTGGACAGTGATAGCCTTTTTCCTAGGATGGAGAATGCTAGCACGAGGGGACACAACTTTAAATTAAGGGGTATGAGTTATAGGACGGATATCAGAGGTAGGTTTTTTACTCAAAGAGTGATTAGGGAGTGGAATGCCCTGCCTGCAGCTGTTGTAGATGCGCCAAGTTTGGTGGCGTTTAAGAGGTTAATTGATAAGTATATGGAAGAGACGGGAATGGTTTAGTTAGGAGGGGCATTGCTTTTTATTTTGGTCGGCACAACATCGAAGGCCGAAGGGCCTGTTCTGTGCTGTATTGTTCTATGTTCTATGTTCTATAACTCATACCCCTTAATTTAAAGCTGTGTCCCCTCGTGCTAGCTTTCTCCATCCTAGGAAAAAGGCTATCACTGTCCACCCTATCTAAACCTCTAATCATCTTATATGCTTCAATAAGATCCCCTCTTAGCCGCCTCCTTTCTAACGAAAACAACCTCAAATCCTTCAACCTCTCTTCATAGGACCTGCCCTCCATAACAGGCAACATCCTAGTAAACCTCCTCTGTACCCTCTCCAATGCCTCCACATCTTTCTTATAATGTGGCGACCAGAACTGCACACAATACTCCAAGTGCGGCCGCACTAGAGTTTTGTACCGCTGCAACATGATGCTGCGGCTCCTAAATTCACTCCCCCTACCAATAAAAGCTAAGACTCCATATGCCTTCTTAACAACTTTATCCACTTGACTGCCTACTTTCAGGGATCTATTGACACATACACCAAGATCCTTCTGTTCCTCAAACACTATTAAGAGCCCTACCATTAGCCCTATACTCTACACATTTATTGTTCCTGCCAAAGTGCATTACCTCACACTTTTCCACATTAAACTCCATTTGCCACCTCTCGGCCCAGCTCTGAAACTTGTCCAAGTCACTCTGTAAACTAAAACACCCCTCTTCACTATCTACCACTCCACCAACTTTAGTATCATTTGCAAATTTACTGATCCATCCCTCAATACCCTCATCCAGATCATTTATAAAAATTACAAACAGCAGGGGCCCCAAAACAGACCCCTGAGGCACACCACTTGTCACCGAACTCCACGATGAATATCTCCCATCAACCAATCTTTAATTGGGACAGGTTAGACTCTGTATCTAACTCCATGCTGTATCTGTCCTGGGAGAGTTTGATAGGTGAGTTTGATGCGGACTTGTAGAGGGAGCATTACTCTTTATCAAATTCTATGCTGTAACTGTCCTCAGAGGTTTAATGGGGACAGTGTACAAAGAACAAAGAACAAAACAGCACGGGAAACAGGCCCTTCGGCCCAACGAGCCCGTGCCGCCACCCCGATGTTCCCATCTTTACCTGCGATCCCTGTCCATGTTTATAGATCAGTGGATTTAAAAACCAAATTTGAGACAATTTAGGGAGAATTTGTTTTGCCAGTTAGCCTAAGAGCACATCGTTGGGATGTGGGAGGAAACGGGAGCACCCAGAGAAAACCCACGCAAGCACGGGGAGAATGCGCAAACTCCCACAGACACAGGCCCCAAATCCGTGTATCTGCACAGCACAGCGATAGTCACTGAGCTGTCGTGTTGCCCATCAAATGGTCCAGGTCAAGCGTACACTAACGACGTGAAGCAATAGGATACTCTCGAAAAAAATCCAAGAGCAGCCCTCTCACGACCCATCGCGTGTATGCCCCTCGTTAGACAACAAGGTGGACCAAAGCAGCTGTAGGATAAAAACAAGTACATCAATATCATCATCTATTTACACACTTCCCAGGGACTCCCAAGGCTCATGATCCCTATTTAAATCAGTTTTCTATACCCCTCCATTCCCATTCTGTTCATGTGCCCATCTAAGTATTTCTTAAATAACTCCAGAGTACCTGCCTCCACCACTTTACTTGGCAGTGCATTCCATACCCCCACCAACCTCTGTGTGAAAAAACTCCTTCTAGCATCCAAATTATACCTTACCCCCTCGCCCTAAGCTCGTAACCCCTCGTGCTATTCGAGTCCATCCTAGGGAAAAGCTTAACCCTGTTTACTTTATCTATACCCCTCATATCTTGTACACCTCTATTAGATCTCCTCTAAGTCTACATCTTTCTAAGGAAAACAGCCTCAATTTGCCTAACCTCTCCTTGTAACTCAGACCTTCCATACCAGGCAGCATCCTGGTAAACCTCCTCTGCACTCTCTCCAGATTCTCCACGTCCTTCCAGTAGTAAGGCGACCAGAACTGGACACAGTATTCCAAATGAGTTCTGACAATGTACAGGGGCCTTTACTCTGATCTAACCCCGTGCTGTATGTTTCCTGGGAGTGTTTGATGGTGACAGTGTAGATGGAGTTTTACTCTGTATCGAACTTCATGCTGCATATTTTCTGGGAAAGTTTGATGGGGACTGGGTAGAGGGAGCTTTATTCTGTATCTAACCTGTTCTGGGAGTGTTTGATGTGGTCTGTTTTTAGAGAAGTTTAGTCTGTATCTAATACCATGCTGTAACAGTCCTCATCAGACTCTCCGAGGACAGTGTAAAGGGACATTTAGTCTGCATCCAATCCTATTTTAATACTGATGCTCTGATTTAGTCGCTTTCAGGCTGGTGTTTTTCCCTGTGGCTGATGTTTTACTGTTCCTGTTGACAGATCTGCGCAGGATGACGGCAGGGTTTATTGGGATGGCAGTGTCGATCATTCTCTTTGGCTGGATTATCGGCATGCTGGGCTGCTGTAAGGACCATGATCTGATGCAGTATGTGGCTGGCCTGCTCTTTCTCATGGGAGGTAAGTGTACTCATCTCCTAACAGCCAATGCACACTGAAGGGCAATGCTCAATGTTTTAATCAGTCTTTCAAACTGATCTGTCTCAGAAATCTGTGCACTCTCGGTCCCCCCACCTTCTCCCCACTCTGTCTTCTCAGGGTGATATCTGTACACTGATTGGTGTCTCTCAGTCCCCCCTCTCTCTCTCAGGGAGATATCTCGTCACTCAATGACGTCTCTCATTCCCCTCTTTCTTCGGAAGATATCTGTACATTGACTAGTGTCTCTCAACTGCCTTCCTCTCATAGAATCCTACAGTACAGAAGGAGGCCCCTCGGCCTATTAACTCTGTATCAACCACAATCCCACACAGGCCTTCTTCTCACAACCCCACAGATTTACCCTGCTAATTCCCCCTGACACTATAGTCATTTTATCATGGCCAATCAACCTAATCTGCACATCTTTGGAATGTGGGAGGAAACCAGAGCAAAGAACAAAGAACAAAATAGCACGGGAAACAGGCTCTTCGGCCCAACGAGCCCACGCCACCACCCCGATGTTCCCACCTCTACCCGCGATCAGCCGGAGGGAACCTACACAGACACGGGGAGAAAGTGCAAACTCCACACAGACAGTGACCCGAGGCTGGAATTGAACCTGAGTCCCTGGCATTGTGAGGCAACACTGCAAACTGCTGTGCCATTGTGATGGCCTCAGGGAGGTATCTGTACACTGACTGGTGTGTCTCAGTCCCCTCTCCCTCAGGGAGATGTCGGTACACTGACTGGTGTCTCTCAGCCCTCTCTCTGTTAGGGAGATATTGTACAGTGACTGGTGTCTCAGAGTCCCCTCTCTCTCAGGGAGATATCTGTACACTGACTGGTGTGTCTCAGTCCCCTCTCCCTCAGGGAGATGTCGGTACACTGACTGGTGTCTCTCAGCCCTCTCTCTGTTAGGGAGATATTGTACAGTGACTGGTGTCTCAGAGTCCCCTCTCTCTCAGGGAGATATCTGTACACTGACTGGCGCCTTTCTGTCCCCTTTCTCTGTCTCTCGAAGTATCCGTACACTGATTGGTGTCTCTCCTGTAAGGACGGGAATTTTAAAGTTGCGACCATTTGCGACCAAAGTTAAACCATTTAAAGGGAATGGTTTAGGTTAGAGGGTCATTGCTTTTTCTTAATTGGTCAGCACAACATCGAAGGCCAAAAGGGCCTGTTCTGCGCTGTTATGTTCTATGTGCTTAGGATTGGAATGAACGTAGGTCAGTGGGTACTGAGATGATGGCTCAGTAGGATTTGGTGCAAGATTTGGAGGTGATAACAGATTTCTGTATGAAGTTTGTTTGAAAGGTTGGGGTCCAGAGTGGGGAGCAGTTGGAATAGCTGTCTTTCAGATGAGACATCAGTCAGGAGCTCTCAATGCCTGTTCAGCTGGGTGCCGTGGTACTGTTTTCTGGCTGGTGCTCTTCGCGGGATCTTGCTGTGTAAATTGAATGCCCCGAATGCAGCAGCAACTATACTTCAAAGAAAGGAATTCATTGGCTGTGAAGCGTTTTAGGATGGTATGTGGTGTTTAAATGAGTCTTTCCAGCAAGTCCAGAGGGAATAATGATTTGAATGAGGGCTTCAATAGCGGATAAGCTGAGCAAGGGGCAAAAAGAGTTGCAGAGAGTGGCAGCTGCGAGCCGGAATTTGCGAATAGTCTGGTTCAAGAGGGATGGGAAACGGAGAGAATGGCTTCAGTTTTTGCACTTAATCGGAGTAAACTTCTCCGCGTTGAAAACGGGAGGTCAAACAAACAAGCTGACAAGACAGAGCTCGGGGTAGTGAGGCAGCACCGGCTGTGTTCCATGTGCCTTTGGACTTTGAAGGTTTATGGATTTTTTTTTTTCCGCGGACAGCATTGATGAGAAATACTAATTTTCCTGCTTTTCCCTCATCAGGAACCTGTTGCATAATCTCTCTCTGTACTTGTGTAGCTGGAATTAATTTTGAACTTTCCCGTTTTCCTCGGCATATGTATGGGCTGCCCGAGGACATCAGTCACGGCTACGGGTGGTCTATGTTCTGTGCCTGGGGTGGACTGGGCCTCACTCTATTGGCAGGTTTCCTCTGTACCCTGGCCCCTTCTCTCAGCAGCCCTCACACAGTCATACAGAAAGCACGGGCAGAAAACGGCACCATGTGACAACCACCACAGCACTGTTTCACAGACCTAGATTCAGTGAGAAGATCAATGAGATGAGAGATCGAGAGAAGCAGCCAATCTATCAAGTGGCAAAAATCACCATGCACAGTCTGGCAGGATGGTTAGAATCGTTTAAACACAAACCAAGTCTACACAAAGCAGTTTTGTTGAATGTATTTAATAGAATGACTTGTGATAATGCCGTGTTCGTACATTGAAGTCGATTAAAAAAAATCTTAAAACTTGCAAAAACATTTTTGTCAACACATTAAAATCTCTTTTCCCAAATTTATTAAAGACAATTTTGATACTACCTACCATTTCAGTGTCCCAGCCAACTTCCAGAAACTTAAAAAGAACACTCACTTCTAGATTTAGTGAATGATATCCCCTCCCAACCTCAGAATGGAACCAACAGCAGCTTAAGTACTAAGGTGAAGAATGTGGGATGGCTGGAACTACCTGGTCTGTCAGCTGAGGCCTTTGTTTTGTAAAGTGACTGTGACTGGATGTGTATTGTCTTTACATCCATTTGTATAAAATGTCAAAACATTTTTCAATTGTACAGAAATTTACTGCTGTAAATTGCATTTAATGTGATTGATTTCCACCCCTCCCCCCCTATTTTTGGTTAAATCTTTAAAACAGGTGCAAGCAACTATCTACAACTTATTGTTGGGAATGCATTTTATAATATAACTGATAAAAGATACAAATAAGCCAATCATCATATTGAGCTGCAGATCACTGTCCCCATCCCATCACTGAAGTTGATAATGTCTGTGGAAACTTACATGGAAGGGGAAGGTGGGAGTTGTCTATTTCCAGGTCATGATGGGCTAGTGTGGCTGATATTTAATTTTATACCATCACACCCTGCTCAAGAGCTGCAGTTATTGCACCAGCAGTGAAAAAAAATCATTGCTCTAAGTAAGACCACCAGTGCTGGTCAGTTAGGGTGGCTAAAAGCTTTCATTAGAAAATGACTCATGTATACTTCACGCAGATGAGGTAAATGTATTTTACATGTATATTTATTCAACCATTTTCCACCAGTCATTTAAAACACTCAACAATCAGTTCTTCAGTTTAGCATTTTACTAAGTACACAGAACAGACAAATTCACTGTGAATTTGAGTCTGAAGATTGCAGGCTTAATGATGGATTCAGTTACTCCCCTTATTAATCAATCAGAAATGTACCTCTGAATTCAGAGTTAGCCAATGTGACTCCTAGTTAATGCATTTTTTGATATAACTGACCCCCTGAATACTGACTGAAGAAGCTGTAGCCCCTTTGTCCCAGAGAGGCGAACAAATGCAGTTAGGGCAGTCCAGCACTCAGCAGGCTTATCTCACCAAAGCAGTGCTCCAGTTTAACCTGCATCTACCACTGAGGCAACAGCAGCAAGAAAGGCTCTTCCAAATGCTCCCATAACAAACTAGCAACTACTTTGAGTGGAAGACTCCAAAGACTGCCCTTGGGAGAATGGCTGCTAGGAGAGGTTCAGAAATGAGTCATGGTGTGGGTACAATCTCATGAGAAATGACTTATAACCCTGGCAAACCCAATGAATTCACTTTCTACGTCTAATTTTTTAAAAAATATAAAACAGGACAAAGAAACAAAGTTTGAGGGTTTCGCGATCTGATTCAAAGCAACTTAGCAATGTTGGACAATAAAACCTCTCTCTTTCTGATGTCCAGCATAAGTGTTCTTAATCTAAGTAGGGCTCTGGAAGAGGGGAAAAGCATTTCACATAATCAACTTCCATCCCAACCATTTCAGAGTGCTGCCATAAAAAATTAGAGTAGACTCATTCACTTAGGTTATGTTCCCTGACAGGGTCAGTCCTATTACATCCCTCCCAAAACATTCCTTCTCTTCATCTCCCTTTAACAGCCACACCAAATTAGTCAACTCCCCACCATCCCATTAAATGGGGTTTGGGGTGAGAGGTGACTGTCACCAACTCACTGACCTTTCCCCAATGTGTTCATTGTACCACATCATTTCCTAAGGAAGCATGCAAGTCTGGGATGTACAAGTCTTGTACTTTATCAAACTCCAGTGCAGTGCTACACGTGTATGGTACAACTGTGAAATATTGTGATGTTCATTTTGATGTACTGTTCATAGCCAAGGATTGACAAAGTTTGAAGTAATAAATTGATCTGATCAGGGAGTGTTTGAGATTGCAATATATACGCTGAGCATTCAGTTGGTCAATAAATTAAAAAAAAACACAAAACATCATGTTATTCTGTTTTAGGCCATGTCTGAAACTGTGCTCCGTACAGCATGGGTAGTGAGAGAATCTCCTCTCCGAGAGAATGTTAAGCAGGAGCAATCCTAATACAGTGAGGGAGTGACACAACACAAACTGAGCATCAGTCAATCCGCAAATCCCAACCTCTTCTCTATAAAGGGATTAGGGGCAGAGGGATCCTGCTCTATGGGGATCTGGTGGCCACTTGGACAATTCAAAAGATACCAAACAATGGAAAAACAAAAAATTCAAACACCAGACACCCCATAACTAGTAGAGACTGGATGTAAAAACCCACTAAGACCAGCAAGAAGCCTCAAAACAGTCCATCTAAACTCTGGCCCCCATTTCCACTGCACACAAACCAAAGCAAAGCAGTGGTTAACAATATGAAGCACTAAACATGCTATGACCCTAAACATGGCATGTGCAAATACCCACCAGTACCTCAGACATTGGGCTAAACCACGACAATTGATGTGGGGAGTAATTTTTTTATTTTATATTGCTGCAGATCGTACAGAAGGATCCAAGTTGGATTGAGCAGTGGGAGTTCTGCCTTTTGTCTATTAATCTCTTGCTGCCTGATTTTTAGGCGTAGTATTGGAGGTTTGCCTTTTTCTTGGCCTGCACCTCCAGGATGCCTTCCATGTAATCTTCATGTGTCAGCTCTGTTGCTTCCCTGCGCAAAGCAATCATACCCTGTCAATAGATAAAGAAAATATTAGAAATCTAGCAAGTTCTGTCTTAAAACCCAGAAAACCTGCTAGATTCTGCCCTGACACACTGCTCCATAGCTCTGAGCAGGGAGGCTCTCTATCCTGATAAACTGTTCCTGATCATTCAGAATTCTTGCTATCCTGGAACACTGTTCCTGATTCCTAAAGTTTATACTCACCGCTTCCACACACACAGCTTTGCACTGAGCTCCGTTGAAGTCATCAGTGCAACGAGCCAACTCTTCATAGTTAACATCAGGACTGCAGAGAAACAAGAACAAGAACTAGTCATTAAATAGGAAACTCCACTGCACCACAATATAGAAGATATTAACCAGATTAAATTACAGGAGCATCAATCGAACAGGAACTCATTGCCCACAAAACTGGTGAAAGGAGAGATAAATCGATGCTTTCTAAAAGGTAACTGGATGGACTTGAAGGAATCAACTCAAAACAGACTCGAGTGAGTTTAATTGCTCCATGAAAAGTCAGCATGGCATAGCATCCTGTGATATAAATGACTAATTTTACCAGTACATGGAAAACATTCCTTGTGCACTTTCCCAGTCTCTACGAGCTCCTGGTTACACATTGCCACGTCAGTATGAAACAATGAGAAGGCTTGAGGTGCAGGGAGAGATAGTAAATATCTCGTGAAGGTGGCACGGTTATACTGAGTCTCTCCTGAATACAGACAGCCCTCACCTCACATTCATTTTCCGGGAGTGAATCTGCATAATCCTTGCTCGTGCCTCCTCGTTGGGCATTGGGAATTCAATCTTGCGATCCAGTCTGCCAGACCTCAGTAGGGCTGGATCCAGGATATCCACTCGGTTAGTGGCTGCAATCACCTACAACCAATTGGGGGAAAAAGGTAACTCAAAATAGGTTCAAATCACCCAGCAAAAGGAATCACAAGTACAGATAGCATTGAGAATGATAGTGACTGAAAAGAAAAAGGACTGAACGTCTTGGATGAACAAACTGACCACGGATCTATGGCTCAGGAAGCTGTTCAATTGGTGGGAGCAAAGAGAAAGTTAGTCGTGGATGGGGTAGCATATTGATGGGAAGAGACATAATTCTCTCTAGCCAGGATCAAAAATCTCAAAGTGTTGCCTGCTTCGTGCCAAGGTTCAGGACTGAAGATGAACTTGCAGTAGTGGGAGGGAGAGGATTCAATGGTCAATATAGGCTCCAACAATATAGGTAGAATGAGGAAGGAAGCAGTTTGAAAGACTAGGCATTAAAGATTCTCCCAAGGTTATAATCACTGGATTATTACCTCAGCCATATGCAAATTAAAGATGAATATGTGGCTCACGGACTGGTGGGAAAGAAGTGGGTTTTGGTTTGTGAAACATTGGTGTCAGCATAGGGGCAAGTAGGAGCTGTATCCTTAGGACAATTTACATCTGAACTTGGCTAGAACTAGCGTTTTTGCAGACCCTCTAACTGGGGAAACAGAGAGGGCTTTAAGCTAAACAGTGGGGTGAGGTTTCAGTTGCTTGGAAAATTGGGAAGTTAAAAGGTAAAGGTGGGAGTACAAGTTAGCGATCAGTTTGAATATCAACAGCAAATTACAGGTAGGGTAAATCATACGAACATAATGTGGAGATGACAGCATTAGATTGGGGTGGGTTCAGTAAGAAGTCTCGCAACACCAGGATAAAGTCCAACAGGTTTATTTGGTATCACGAGCTTTCAGAGTGCTGCTCCTTCATCAGGTGAGTCTCTTGATGAAGCAGCAGCAGCACTCAAAGCTTGTGACACCAAATAACCTGGTGTTGAGAGATTTCTTGCATATGACAACAAGGACAACAGCCCATATAGGAGGAAGGAGGCTTTCAAGTACAGAAAATTTAAAAAACAAATCAGGGGTATGTTGAGAGAGAAGTGACAGGATAGTGAGGGGAACTTGACTATCAGTGAGATAGGCCAGGGCAGGAAGCCAACAAAAACATGCAACACAGAGCAAGCCCAGAGTTGTAAACTACTGTTAAAAAAAAAAACAAAGCGAGATGTACAAAACATTTGCAAGATAGATAAGTTGATAGCACAGATTGCAACACATAAATAAGTTGCATTAGCTATTACAGAAATGTAGTTGCAGGATGACCTGGACTGGTTCCTCAACATTCCAGAGTATACAATGTTCCAAATGAACAAATGAACAAATTTATACCAAATGAACAGGCCACAGGGGAAAGGAGGTGGGATAGTGTTATTAATATGGAAGGTTTCAGAGCAGTGCAGAGTTGTGATACAAAGGAAGTGACGTACAACCAGTTTGGGCTGAAATCATGAATAGCAGTGGAAGGAAGACAAGGGTAAGAGCAGCCTATAGGCCTCCAAAATGTGAGCTCTCAAAGTCAGAGCATAAACAGGGAAATATCAAGGATATGTTCGAAGAAACTGCAATAATAATAATTTAATCTGTCTGCATGTTGATTGAAGAAACCAAATGTGCAAGGGTAGCACAGAAGAATTTGTGAAGTGCAAGAGGGATTGCTTTTCAGAGCAGTACATTGTGGAACCTATCCACTAAATTCTGGGAGGGTACCAGAAGGCTCAAAAGCGTGACCTTTGTTCAAAAAAGGAGAAAGGCAGAAGGCAGGGAATTATATGGCAGTTAGTTTAATATCTATTATTTTCAAGACCATGGATTCATTAATCAAAGAGGAAACAGCTAATCATTTAGGAAAACTGAATATAATCAAACCTTGTCAACATAGTTTTATCAAAAGGTAAATCATGTTTGACAAACTTGCTCAAATTCGATGAGAATGTAAGAGGGAGAATAGATAAGGCAACTTGTTGATGTACTGTATTTAAATTTCTAAAAGAGTTGGCATGGATTGAAAACTGACTGTCAGATAAAAAAAAGAGTTGGAATAAATACATTCCTTTCAGAGCAGAAAGACATAGAACATAGAACAATACAGCACAGAACAGGCCCTTCGGCCTTCGATGTTGTGCTGACCAAAATAAAAAGCAATGCCCCTCCAAACTAAACCATTCCCTTCTCTTCCATATACTTATCAATTAACCTCTTAAACGCCACAAACTTGGCGCATCTACAACAGCTGCAGGCAGGGCATTCCACTCCCTAATCACTCTTTGAGTAAAGAACCTACCTCTGATATCCGTCCTATAACTCAAACCCCTTAATTTAAAGTTGTGTCCCCTCGTGCTAGCTTTTTCCATCCTAGGAAAAAGGCTATCACTGTCCACCCTATCCAAACCTCTAATTATATTATATGTTTCAATAAGATCCCCCCTTAGCCGCCTCCTTTCTAACGAAAACAAACTCAAATCCTTCAACCTCTCTTCATAGGACCTGCCCTCCATACCAGGCAACATCCTAGTAAACCTCCTCTGTACCCTCTCCAATGCCTCCACATCTTTCTTATAATGTGGCGACCAGAACTGCACACAATACTCCAAGTGCGGCCGCACTAGAGTTTTGTACAGTTGCAACATGATGCTGCGGCTCCTAAATTCAATCCCCCTACCAATAAAAGCTAAGACTCCATATGCCTTCTTAACAACTTTATCCACTTGACTGCCTACTTTCAGGGATCTATTGACACATACACCAAGATCCTTCTGTTCCTCAACACTATTAAGAGCCCTACCATTAGCCCTATACTCTACACATTTATTGTTCCTGCCAAAGTGCATTACCTCACACTTTTCCACATTAAACTCCATTTGCCACCTCTCGGCCCAGCTCTGCAACTTGTCCAAGTCACTCTGTAAACTAAAACACCCCTCTTCACTATCTACCACACCACCAACTTTAGTATCATCTGCAAATTTACTGATCCATCCCTCAATACCCTCATCCAGATCATTTATAAAAATTACAAACAGCAGGGGCCCCAAAACAGACCCCTGAGGCACACCACTCGTCACCGAACTCCACGATGAATATCTCCCATCAACCACCACCCTCTGTCTTCTATCTGCCAGCCAATTCCTAATCCAATTAGCTAAATCACCCTCTATTCCACACATCTGCATTTTCTGTAGAAGAATTCACATAATTAGTGAATTACTATGGGGATCAGTTCTTGACCCAGAATAGTTCACACTTTACATTATGACTTGGAGGAAGGAATAGAAAGTAAGGTTTCCAAATTTGCCAATGATAGATAGAAAGTCAGGTTGTGATGAGGATATTGTGATTCTGTAACAGATATAGATTAGACTGGACAAAAATCTGGCAAATGGAGTTTAAAGTGGGGAAGTATGAGGTTATGCACTTCAATAGGAGGAATCAAAAGGCAGATTATCTAAATGGAGAGAGACTGCAGGTGAGTAAGGTACAGAGGGATCTGGATGCTCTATTACATGAATCACAAAAAGCTATCATGCAGATCCAACAAATTGTTAAGGCAAATGGTATTTTAGCTTTGATTGAAGAGGGGCTAGATATTAAAAATAGGAAGGTTTTGTTACAATTGTACAGGTTTGGTGAAGCTTCACCTGGAATACTGCATACAGATTTGATCCCCTTACCTAAAAAAGGATACAGCAATATTGGAGGCAATCCAATGGAAATTCATCAGGTGAATTTCTGGGATGAGAGGGTTGTCCTATCAAGGAACATGAAACAGTTTGGAGTTTTGGATTTGTTGGAATTTAGTTGAGGGTTGGGTGACCTCAATCAAAACATAAGATCTAAGGAGGCTTGACAGGTAGATGTGAGATGTTTTCACTAGTGAGAGAGTCTTAACAAGGGGACATAGCTACAAGATAAAGATTATTTAGAACCCAAGTACAGAGTGATGAATCGCTGGAATTCTCTGCCCCAAAGGCTTAAGAAGTTCTTAAAATGGAAGAGGATAAATATTTGATAGATCAAGGAATAGGAGGCTATGCAGAAATGGCACAGAAAAGGAGTGGAGGGTATAGATCAAATGATGAAATTGAATGGTACAGCAGGTCTGAAGAGTCTTGTGGTCCACCCCTGCTTCTATTTGTGTTCTTTTGCGACAATTAATGATATATTGGCAGTAAATTTCATGATCATTGACAAAAGACTTTGCGCCATTTCAAATGGGTGGAATTATTACACTAAATGGGTAGAAATATTTGGTTTCCCTTTATTTACTTTCTATTAAAGTAATCTCCACATTTCAGTACTCAGTGCAAGTACTGCATGTATTACAGGGTGAAGTTCATTTTTAACAACAGAACCTCTGTCTACATGAACACTCATCCTGAGTTCTGCTATCACAAAGCATAGGCAGAAAACCAATATCTAGAAATCCTTCTCGCAGGGGGTGGGGTCAATATTTACAGCCACAACTCAGGATGTCGGGAATCTCTAGGAGTATGCCAATATCTGGAAGGGACATTTTAAAGTCAGTGTTGCACATTAACTTGCTCTACATTCACCTTGACCAGGGTATTTGGTTGGAAGCCATCCAGCTGATTCAGAAGTTCCAACATTGTTCGCTGAACTTCACGGTCCCCAGCCTTTTCACTATCAAACCTGGAACACATAAGAGCCCAGTGTAAGCCCTGTACATATATTGTTCAAAACACAGGACACTGACACTGCAACTTCTCTGTCCACAACCCTCTTAATACGACATCAATATTCTGCACAGATTCTATCCTCCCAGCACAGATGCCTACTCCCTTGTCTGTTCGGGCAAATAACAAACCCCAACATCCAGTGTATCATCAGACTCTCCACACAACACTGCGGCAAAATGGCAGTGGTTAGCACTGCTCCCTCAAAGTGCCAAGGACCTGGGTTTGATTTCAGGATTGGGTCACTATCTGTAGATTCTTCCAGTATCTGCATGGGTTTCCTACAGGTACTCCGGTTTCGTCCCAAAGTCCGAAAAAATGTGCTGGTTAGGTGCATTGGCCATGCTAAATTCTTGTATACCCAAACAGGTGCTTGAGTGTGTGGCTAGAGGATTATTGCAGTGTAAGTGTAAGCCTACTTGCGATTGCTAAATAAACTCTATCAAAGTAAACAAGTTCATATTTTCCTACATTATATTCTATTTTCCAAAGTTCTATGCAGTCACTTAATCAATCTACATATAAAAAAAGACAAGCAGTTGAAGTTTTTTGTCTATCAGTTTGAGGCCACATGGTGGTAGTGCTTAGCACTGCTGCTGCCTCACAGCGCCAAGGACCCAGGTTCAATTCTAGTCTTGGGTGACTGCATTGTGGGGTTTGCATTCTCCCTGTTCTGTGCAAGTTTCCTACAGTTTGCTCCCACAATTCAAAGATATACAGGTAAGGTGGATTGACTATGCTATATTACCCCACGAGATTAGCAGGTAAGTATGTGGGGCTAAGAGGATAGGGCCTGGATGGGATTGTTGTCAGTGCAGACTTGGTGGGCCTATATTGTAAGGATTCTATGATTTATCAGAGCAGATCTGCAAGAATACCAAATTTCAAAAGTAATGGCAATTTATACTGCCTGAGAAGAGGATGCCAAGTAAACTCCAATTTGTAAAGGTGTTGCTATGGAGAGTGCACCAGGGAACAGTTAACTGCCAGGCTTTTGTTTAAATTCAAATTAGGCATGTCAACTCTGACTGATCAAGGCATTGCCATGAGGAATGACCAAAGAACGGCTGTCCCTCAAGCTTTTGTCTAGTTGAAAAAGACAATGTGTTGACATATTCATTCAGTGCCCTAAACATGAATACATGTGACTTTGAGCATGTGCAAGTGAGATAATTTTAAATTAGTTGTGCGAATGTAATTTTTAGCATAATTAAGTTACATCTAATGTTGGACACTATATTCTGAAATTTGCCTCGTTTTACAGCATCCTTGATGCTGTGCATTATCAAATGCCTTTTGGAAATCTAAGTAAACATCTAAGACTCCTCTTTCTCCATGTTGCTTGTTACTTTCTCAAATGTCTGTAATAAATCAGTTAAACGTGATTTCCTTTCCACCAAACCATCTTGTGATTTTCTAAGTATCCTGCTATAATCTCCCTAAAAATTAGTTCTAGCATTTTCCCTATGACAGACATTAAGCTTACTTGCCAAGAGCTTCTTGCTTTCTGTCTCTCTCTTTCCTTGAATATAGGCATTATATTAGTGGTTTTCCAAACTGCTGCAAACTTTCCAGAATTGAATTTAAAACAAATTTTAAAAGATTATAACCAATGCATCTACTTTCTTTGAAGCCACTTCTTTTAAGACCCTAAGATGCAGGCCATCACATCCTGGGAACCTGTCATACATTAGGTCTGAATTTTCCCAGCAGTTTTTCTCTAGTGATGATGATTGTTCTAAGTCTCTATTTATTCTTTCACTTCAGATTTTCAAACATATTTGGAAAGTCTTCTGCAGTGAAGAAACAAAGTACCTGTTCATACCTCTGCATTTACTTGTTTTCCATCAATTCCCCAAAGGATACTCACTTTCAATTTTTAAATAGTTGTAGAAACTCTTAGAACATAGAAAAACTATAGCACAAACAGGCCCCTTTGGCCCACAAGTTGCGCCAAACATATCTCTAGCTACTAGGCTTACCTATAATCCTCAATCTTACCAAGTCCCATGTACTCAAACTCTTAAAAGACCCTATCGAATCCACCTCCACCATCCACCACTGGCAGCCGATTCCACGCACCCACACTCAGAAAAAGGTACCCCGACATCTCTTCTGTACCTACTCCCCTAAACTTGCGTCCTTTTGTGGCAGACATTTCAACTCTAGGAAAAAGCCTCTGAGAATCCATCTCACTAATACCTCTGAATATCTTAACACACCTCTATCAGGTCACCTCTCATCCTTCGTCTGGGGTCTCGCTGGGGTCTTTTAAAAGACTTCTGGATGAGTATATGGAAACGAATAGGATAGGGGGTTATAGATAGGTCTGTGGATTGGTAGATGCGATCGGCACAACTCGTGGGCTGAAGGGCCTGTTTGTGCTGTATTGTTCTATGTCTCTCCAAGGAGAAAGACTGAGCTCCCTCAATCTATCCTCATAAGGCATGCCACCCAATCCAAGCAACATCCATGTAAATCTACTTTGCACCCTTTCAATGACTTTCACGTCCTTCCTGTAATGAGGTGACCAGAGAATTCCAAATGGGATAACGCTTGTTATCCATTTTTTTATATTTCTCGCTAGCTTTTTCTAATACTCTGCTTTCTCCCTTTAGACTCATTGCTACCTCTAAAACCATTAAACTGGACAAAGAACTAAAATGGCTGAAACTGTTTTATTTCTGTGATCCTCAAACAAAAGGAGATACCCAGCTGTATTGGGGAAACATGTACCTCATTATTTCTGGTGGGGCACTTATTCCATTGTGGGTGGCACACACAGACACACCATGAACATGAAGTTGGTATTCAACACTCACCGTTTTGTACCAATGGCATCCAGCTCGTCAATAAAGATAATGGACGGAGCCTTTTCTTTGGCTAAGGCAAAAGCATCACGAACAAGTTTTGCACCATCACCAATAAACATCTGTACCAGCTGTGGCCCTGCCAGTTTCAAAAAGGTAGCCTGGAAGGAGAAGAGGGATGTTACAGTCATAAAGAACAAAGCTGCTACTTGACTGTCCCATCAAACAATCTCAGGACAGGTCCAAGGGTCTAAGTGTCAATTACAAAGCAGCATAAATTCCAGTTGAGGGAGGCAAAGTTTATGGAAGGAGGAAATGTGTGGGGAAAGTTTATCACCCAGAGTTGTGAGTGCCTGCAATGTGTTGCCAGAGGTGTGGAAGCAGTGACATTAGCAATGTTTAAGAAGCATCAGGATGGGTATGAACAGGAGTGAATAGAGGGATATGGACCAAGTAAGAGCACAAGATCTTTAAATTTAGTTAGGGCATCATGATCGGTACAGACGTGGAGGACTGAAGGGCCTGTTCCTATGCTGTACTTTCTTTGTTCTTTACACAGAATGAGATCTAAGGTAGACCTCCGTCTACGCGGATTATTGGATGGTAGAGCCTAACCAAGCAAGCTTGTTTTTACAGTACAGACAGACTGACAGATCTCTGATGCTAACCTTGGTCTGTGCAGCACAGGCTCTGGCCAGCAAGGTCTTCCCTGTTCCTGGTGGTCCGTACATTAGAACTCCCTTCGGTGGTTGGATGCCCAGATTTTCAAACTTCTCCTTGTGATTCATAGGAAGAACTATAGCTTCAACAAGCTGCACAGAAATACATTAGCATTACTACAGAAAGAGTAGTCCAGCAGGTTCTCAGTATCTCAAGCCTCAGAAAATCCTTAGATTCCTTGTGGTTCTAACAACAAAAGCGGAGTGAACCCATTCTTTGGCATATTAACACATATGCACGCACACAGTCCTCAGAATCCCTGCGGCATGTACACGCACAAACTTCACTTGGCCCTACTCAGCCACCAGTAGGAACATGGACTGACCTCCTGAATCTGCTTGTCTAGACCCCCAACATCACTGTACTGCTCAGTCGGTCGCTCATCCACCTCCATGGCCTTGACTCGAGAATCATATTCTGTCGGCAGAGTTTCCAGGATCAGGTAAGAATCCTTGTTCACACCCTGGAATGGAAAGCTGGAGGTTACACAAACAGACACCACCCCAGAGGCACAGAAACAGAGAGACTGTCATAGATATTCTCAGATCGAGTGATTGGGCACTCATTCACTTACTGACTCAAAGAAAAGACTGAAGTTAAAACACATTCACAACGAACGTCTATGAAAAGAAAGGAGATGAGAGGAAGCACAGATAAAGAAACAAAGATAATTGACTCACCACCAGATCACCAGGTTTCAGCTTCTCAGCATCCACTAATCCAATGACAGGCAGGAAGTAAGTCTGTCCAACAGACAAAGGCACAGTTAAATCACTGGACAATTAGAGCTATAGGCTCTATTTGCAGGAAGCCATCAAGCCCATTTAGTCAGTAGTGGCTCTCTGTAGAGCGTTCCGGTCAGTCCTATTCTTCCTCAAGTGCCCACCCAATTTCCTTTTAAAATCACTGCTTATCTCCACTTCCACCATCACGGATACAGAGTTTCTATTCTCCCACTCACTGTCAAAAACTCTGTCCTCTCAGTTCCCTGGAGTCTCTTCCCAAAATCTTACATCTGTCTCTCTTGGTCCTTACACCATCAGCTAAAAGGAGGAGGTTTTCCCTTGTCTAATCTTGTACCTGCCTTGCAGACCTTATCTCAACATGATACTCTAGTTGCGACCTAACTAGTGTTTTATAGTTGTTCAGTAAAACCACCCTGGTCTTGTATTTAACATCTCTTTAATGAAGACCAAGATCCCATATGCTTCACTAAGCACTCTCAACATGTTCTGTCAACCCTCAGGACTCTTTCCTAGAGGGTTTTTAAAATTGTGCCATGTTGCTTCTCCCAATCCCTCACCTCACACTTCTCTAGTAACTTGTATCTACCACTTGTCTGCCCATCCTGCTGACCTGTCTATGACAGGCAATTTTAATCAATCTTATGATTTATCACTCCAAGCTGTACACCATTGCTAATTTTAACATTCTGCTCTCTGGTTTAGGATGTGAATCATTTATAACATAAACAAAGCACTGGCCCTCAGGTAGTACCACTGTCCACCAGTCTGCAGTCTGGAAAACAATGGTTTCCTCAATTCTACTAAAGCTCTCACCTGACGGGTAGAAGTTTTAATAACAGCGCACTTTCCTTTCCTCTGGGAATCCAGGTCAACATTTGCTCCATCCTCTTCCTGGTCATTTGGATCAACATCCAGTAACTGAAACACAACATTAAGAACAGGCATGAGTTAACTTATTCGCCAGCCTGGGATGCGGGTCCATAGCCCTTTCACCAACCTGGGTGCATACCTAGGGCACCACCCACACTCCCCACCTCTGATTTCAGTGGCAGGTGGGGTAGACTGGGTTGGGATGGGAACCCCTCCCCTCTTCCCAGGGATGTCGCACCGAAGGCTGGGACAATAGGTATTGGGGAGGCCTAATCACCCCATTAACAGACTTTGAAAGGGACAATGATAATTAGGCTTGGTTGCTGTGGTGAAAGAAAGGAGTTGAATATATAAATTGGACAACTCAATGATTAGAACCCACCCCATCCCCACACTGCCCAGAAGCCTTAAAGCAGTGGGTCCAGCATCAGAATAGAGATAGAGACAGCAGAGGAGCTGTCTATGGGCCAGTGCCTATGTTGTACTCTTGGAGGTTCGGTACTGAGGGCATCCTTTTGGAAGGGATATTAAACTGAGGGTGTCTCTGATCTCAGACTCCAGCTGTCTGTATTGAAAGGATGAGGGGTGGGGGGCAAGTCCATGGCTTATATTGATCTTGCAGTGTAACTCAGGGAAATACTTCAGTGTCATCGTCAGCAGTGTAACATAATTTGGCTTTCATCAATAATCCTGGATGTAAGGCAAGGTCTGCCATGCTCACTACCACTTTAGTGTTTAAAGCAGATCAGAACCCATGTGAAAACTTCCGCATTGACTCACCTCAATGACATTGGATACCAGGTATGGCAAGGTCTTGTTGACTTTGATCTTCTCACTGTTTTCCTTGATTTTGTCTTTCATGGCCTGTAGCTCATGTGTTACTCTAAGCACCTCACTCTTCATGATCTGTCAGCAGGAGAAAGAGTCAAATCCAGACAACACCAGAGAAAGCACACTGGCCAGATTGGCAGAAAACACAGCCACCGAAACTTATTGTGCACAGAATTACCACACAACATAGGATCACACCATTCACATTCAGTCTCAAGTTCTGCACACAAGGACAGTCTCAACAGGGATCTTAGGTTTATGTCACACTATCCGTAACCCCAATGACTTGCCTGGGTTTGCAAAACCTCACTTACTGTACTGTCTGGACACAATACATATCTCTTTAACCTGTGTTTAATGCTCCTTCCACTCACATTGTTGGTCACTTTAAGACTTGAGTAGCAGGTTAGGTGTAAAGATTCACATTCTAATCAGTAATTTGTAAACCGTCTGTGCTGTTATGTGCTGTCTGAGACCAGAATACCTCATTCACCTGACAAAGAGGATAAACTCAGAAGCTTTTGAGGTTACTATCAAATAAATCAGTTGGACTTAAACTGGTGTTGTCAGACTTCTTACTGAACCTCATGTAACCATTAGGCATGTGTCAATCAGGAACATATGCACTGGTGGGTTTTTCAACTATGGAAACCTTTGGAGTTTAATCATTACATCAGGCAACACACATGCAGTTTTCAGAGACAAGAAGTCAATGGGATAAAGCCGCTAAGATCCTGAGGAACAGAGACCAACAGGCTCAGTTTGATATGCTATTCAACACATAGTGGATGAAGGGCCTCTGCACTCCAAACACTGCTAGCTGAACTGGTTTCTTCATGATTGACATACCAGATTTTACCTTAATCTCACTGTCCAGCAGTCGTGTACGCTGAACAATCTCCTCAGTGGACATTTTAAGAACCTCTTCACCAATTCCATCCTGCAAATTAAACAGATCATCAGTGAGGGAGAAGGCGCACAAACACAGTCCCCTCCTGCCCATGTTTCCCCTCACTCCCCCACCCGGCACTCTCCCCCTATCCTCTCCCTCTCCCTCTCCCTCTCCCTCTTTCTCACCTCCACTTCATCCCACACCGATCTGTCATTTAACGAGGCCATTTCCCCTCTCTCCACTATTCTCAATTCTGGTCCGCACTTTCACCACCCTGGCCGCGCAGCCGCACTATTTCTGGGCCTGGTTGCTGTCTATGGTGGATTTTCCCTGGGAGTCGGAATCGACTGACTCGGCATGGCCCGGCCTAGCACTACCGGCCTCCACTACCTTCAATGATCCCGCTTCCAACTGATGTCGAATCTGCGGCTTCTGTTTTCAGACAGTTTAGCTGTGCAGGTCACGTGACACCGAGAATTGCTGAGTGTTGCTCCGGGTGACACCATCTTTATGCGGGGCAAAGGTGAGGCGGGGAGCATGCCGGGAAGCAGAGGGGCGTGCTGGGCGCCGGGAGACAGGGAGGAGCTGGGAGGAGAGGGAGCATGCCGGGAAGTGAGATAGCTGTCCATCAAACCGCTCCAGGGAGGCTGCAGCATCAAGTGATGTTCATGTTGTCATGTAGGAAACTAGCAGCCAATTTTAACGCAAGATACCAAATCTACCATCAGATAAATCACATGATAATCTTATTTTGAATCACAATTTTATGTGATGCAATACTCCCCAAACATCTGGATGGTTACAGCTCCAACAACACTCAAGAAGCTTGACACAATCCAGGACAACATTGTTTATAGATGTAGTGCCAATCAATCCATGCACCACCAACAGTCAGCAGGTGCAATTTGCACTATCTACAAGGTGCACTGCAGCAATTCACTAAATATCCTTAGACAACACCTTCCAAACCATTTCCAGTTGGAAGGGTAAAGGCAACAGATACAGAACACCACCACCTGGCAGTTTCCCTCCAAGTTGTTTAGTTGTCGGTTCACATGATCTTGGCTTCATGTCACACTATCTATAACCCCCATGACTTGCCTGGGTTAGCAAAAAACCTCACTTACTGTGCTGTCTGGAGACAATACACATCTCTCCAATCAATGCTCAGGGTTCCCTTCACCCACATTGTTAGCCACTTTAAGACTTGAATAGCAGGTTAGGTGTAAGGATTCACATTCTAATCAGCAATCTGTGACTGTGCTGATATGTGTGCTATTGCAGACCAGAACACTGCATTTGCCTGACGAAGACGAAAATTGAAAGCTTGCAGATTTACTACCAAATAAATTAGTTGGATTTAAAATTGGTGTTGCCAGGCTGTTACTAAGTTTCCCTCCAAGCCACTTACCATCCCGATTTGGAAATATATCACTATTGCTTTGCAGTTGCTTGGTTAAAATCCTGGAATTCCCTCCCTAATGACATTGTAGATCAACCCATGGAACATGGACTGCAGTGATTCAAAAAGGAAGCTCACCACTACCAGCTTTGTAAGAGCAAATAAGGATGGCCAGCCAGCAACATCCATGTCCCACGAATGAATAAAAAAGGTGTTGATTAAGGTTGCAAATGAGGCAAAATACCTTCCAAATACAAACAGAAAAATGCTAGAAAATCTCAGCAGATCTAACTGCATCTTGGAGAGTGGAGCCAACAGTTTGAGTATAGATGACCCTTTGTCAGAGCAGCTTTCAGATTCCAACATCATGGTATTTTGCATTTATCCTTGGCAAAATACCCTACTGTTTTCAAAAGGAGCAACCTTGCACCTTTTGCAACACTCATAAGTTCCTTGCAGATTGGAGACCTGTGAACTTTTACCAATATTCAAAATGGGTGCATTGGATAAGCCAATTATGGGCTGGTCACACTGCCTTCACTGGCAGGGCAGGGGAGTCTGCAAATCATTAAAATCAATTCTAAAATGCAGATGGTTTTGTTATGAGAACACTGCATCTGACTAATAATAAAATAAAAGTAAAAAGTAAAGTATATTGGTCACAAGTAAAGCTTACACTGCAATGAAGTTACTGTGAAATTCCCTTAGCCGCCACACTCCAGCACCTGTACAGGTCAATGCACCTAACCAGCACATATTTCAGACTGTGGGAGGAAACCACATTGACATGGGGAAAACATGCAAACTCCACACAGACAGTAACCCAAACCGAGAATTGAACCCACGTCCTGGCACTGTGAAGCAGCAGTGCTAACTACTGTGCCACCATGCTGTCCAGTCGAGTTCTTTGAGGAAGTAATAGGGATGATCAATGGGGGTAGTACAATATGGATTTCAATAAGGTAATTGACAAGTTTCCACATGGCAGGCTGGTCAGAAAACTGAGGTCTCGTGGGCTATGGGGGAAAGTGACAGGTTGGATCCATCATGGGTTTAATGACAGGAGATAAGTGTAATGTCAATGGATGATTTGTCTACATTTTTTCAAATTGTGTTTCCTGGTTCTCGACTCCCCAGCCGAGGAAAACATCCTACCTGCAACTTAAGCTCGCCATAATGCTGGGTGACCATTGGAAGGGGAGAGCTGACTGGTGGTGATTTAACTGAGGATCACATCATCTCAGATTACAAAGAACAAAAGAACAAAACAGCACGGGAAACAGGCCCTTCGGCCCAACAACCCGCGCTGCCACCCCTATGTTCTCACCTCTACCCGCAATCCCTGTCCATGTTTATAGATCTATGGATTAAAAACCCAATTTGAGACGATTTAGGGAGAATTTGTTTTGCCAATTAGCCTAAGAGCACATTTTTGGGATGTAGGAGGAAACCGGAGCACCTGCAGAAAACCCACGCAAGCACGGGGAGAATGCGCAAACTCCCACAGACACAGGCCCAAATCCATGTATCTGCACAGCACAGCGATAGTCACTGAGCTGTCGTGTTGCCCAAAGGTGAGAAGACAGGTGAGAAGATAGAAGATAGAATGAATAACCTCAGTCAGTACAGGAGTTGAACCCACACTATTGGTATTGCTCCATACAACAAACCAGCTATCTGGTCAACTGAGATAACCAACCCCTTATTTTTTATTCATTTATGGGATGTGGGTATCACAGGGAGGCCAACATTTATTCCCCATCCCTAGTTGCTCTTGAGAAGATGCTGATGAGCTGCCACCTTGAACTGCTGTAGTCTTTGAAGGGTAGGTACACCCATAGTGTGGTTAGGGGAAGTATTCCAATATTTTGATCCAGTGACAGTGAAGGAATGGCGATATATTTCCAAATTAGGATGGTGAGTGAGTTGAAGGGGAGACCTTCAGATGGTGGTGTTGCCAGCAGGTATCTGCTGCTGTTGTCCTTCTAGATGGTAGTGGTCTTAGATTTGGATAGTACAGCCTAAGGAACATTGGTGAATACCTGTAGTGCTTCTTGTAAATGGTATACATGGCTGCCACTGTTCATGGTGGAGGGATTGATTGTTTGTGGAAGGAGTTGCAATCAAGTGGCAGCTTTGTCCTGGATGGTGTCAAACTTCTTCAGTGTTTTGGAGCTACACTATCTCAAGTAAGTGGAGAATTTTCCATCACACTCCTGAACTGTGCTGTGTAAATGGTGGACAGGTTTTGGGGAGTTAGGAGGTGAGTTACTTGCCGCAGGATTCCTAGCTTTTGGCCTGATCTGTTAGCCACAGTCCAGTTCAGTTTCTGGTCAATGATAAACCCAACATGTTGATAGTGCGAGATTCAGCAATGATAATGACATTGAATGTCAAGGGGAGGTGGTTAGATCTTCTCTTGTTGCAGTTGGTCATTGGCTGGCACTTGTGTGGAGTGAATGTTACTTGCTAATTGTCAGCCCAAACCCAAATATTGTCCAGATCTTGTTGCACTTACACAGGGACTACTTCAGTATTTGAGAAGTCACCAATTATACTGAATATTGTGCAGTCATAGAACACAGAACATATAATATTACAGCGTAGTACAGGCCCTTCGGCCCTCAATGTTAAACTGGCCATTGCAACCAATCTAATGACCCTCTAACCTAAACTATTCCAATGTTATCCATTTGCCTATCTAATGACCATTTGAACGCCCTTAAAGTTGGCAAATCCACAACTGCTACAGGCAGGGCATTCCACGTCCTTGCTACCCTCTGAGTAAAGAACCTACCTTTGACATCCGTCCTATAACTACCACCCCTTAATTTAAATTGACTAATTTAAAGTCATTAGTAAACATCCCCCACTTCTGATCTTATAGGGGAAGGAAAGTCATTGATGAAGCAGCTGAAGATGGTTTGATGTAGGGTGCTTTTCTGAGGAATAAAAAGATAGAAGATAGGAACAGGAGAAGGCCATTTGGCCCTTTGAGCCTGCTCCATTATTCATTATGATCATGGCTGATCATCCAACTCAATAGCCTAATCCTGCTTTCTCCCCATAATCTTTCATCCCATTCACCCCTAGTGCTATATCCAGCCACCTTTTGAATACATTCAATATTTTGGCATTACTTCCTGTGGCAATTAAATCCACAGGCTCACCGCTCTTTGGGTGAAGAATTGTCTCATCATCTCTGTCCTAAATGGTTTACGCCAAATCCTCAGATTGTGACACCTCGTTCTGAACTCCCTATCATTGGGAATATCCTCCTTGTATCTACCCTGTCTTATTTCCCTGCTCCTACTTCTGTTTCTTCTATGTAAGGATGAGGCCAAATATATTTTTCCCCCTTGTTGGTTCCTTCACCATTTGCTGAGTACTCCAAAGGCTCAGTTAGTGCAATGGATAGCTATAGATTAGCCAGGAGGGAGCTAAAGAGTGAGTTGAGGAGAGCTAAAAGGGGACACGAGAAGACTTTGGCTGATAGGATCAAGGAGAATCCTAAAGCTTTCTTTAGATATGTTAAGAATAGAAGATTGGTTAGGGCAAGATTAGGGCCAGTCAGAGACAGCAGTGGGAAGTTGTGCGTGGAGCCTGAAGAGATTGGAGAGGCACTGAACAAATATTTCTCTTCGGTATTCACGCAGAGAGATGTAAGTGTAGTTGTGGATGCAAGTTACAAAAGATATATCCCCTCATCCAACTGAGGTAAGATTGAAGTTCAATATGAAAGTGCACAGCAAGATCTGGGGTGAATTCTCTGTCTGTTCATACCAGTCGGATTCACTGGTTCTGGGATACAGGGTTGCAAACTGGAAAGTATTGAAGTAGATTAGGAGGATGTGCCAGATATTCTTGAGGGTTTGAAGTTAGATAAGTCCCCTGGGCTGGACCGGATTTACCCTAAGATTCTCTGGGAGGCGAGAGAGGAGATTGCAGAGCCTCTGGCTCTGATTTTCAGGTCGTCGTTGGTTACGGGTATAGTGCCAGAAGACTGGAGGATAGCGAATGTGGTCCCATTGTTCAAGAGGGGGAAGAGAGACTTTCCGGGGAATTATAGGCTGGTAAGTCTTACTTCCGTTGTGGGCAAAGTATTGGAGAGAATTATTAGGGATAGGATTTATAGTTATTTAGAGAGAAATGAATTGATTGGGGATAGTCAGCATGGTTTTGTGAAGGGTAGGTCGTGCCTTACTAACCTTATTGAGTTTTTTGAAAAAGTGACCAAAGAGGTGGATGGGGGTAAGGCAGTTGATGTGGTATATATGGACTTTAGTAAGGCGTTCGATAAGGTGGCCCATGGAAGGCTTCTGCAGAAAATGCAGATGTATGGGATTGAGCGTGATTTAGCTAATTGGATTAGGAATTGGCTAGCAGATAGAAGACAGAGGGTAGTGGTTGATGGAAGATATTCATCGTGGAGTTCGGTTACAAGTGGAGTACCTCAGGGATCTGTTTTGGGGCCCCTGCTGTTTGTAATTTTTATAAATGATCTGGATGAGGGTATTGAAGGATGGATTAGTAAATTTGCGGATGACACCAAAGTCGGAGGAGTGGTAGATAGTGAAGAGGGGTGTTATAGTTTGCAGAGAGACTTGGACAAGTTGCAGAGCTGGGCCGAGAGGTGGCAAATGGAGTTTAATGTGGAAAAGTGTGAGGTAATTCACTTTGGCAGGAAGAACAAATGTGTAGAGTATAGGGCTAATGGTAGGACTCTTAATAGTGTTGATGAACAGAGGGATCTTGGTGTATGTGTGAATAGATCCCTGAAAGTTGGCAATCAAGTCGATAAGGTTGTTAAGAAGGCATATGGAGTCTTAGCTTTTATTGGTAGGGGGATTGAATTTCGGAGCCGCAGCATCATGTTGCAACTGTACAAAACTCTAGTGCGGCCGCACTTGGAGTATTGTGTGCAGTTCTGGTCCCCGCATTATAAGAAAGATGTGGAGGCATTGGAGAGGGTACAGAGGAGGTTTACCAGGATGTTGCCTGGTATGGAGGGCAGATCTTATGAGGAGAGGCTGAGGGATTTGAGGTTGTTTTCGTTAGAAAGAAGGCGGCTAAGAGGAGACCTTATTGAAACATATAAGATGATTAGAGGTTTAGATAGGGTGGACAGTGATAGCCTTTTTCCTAGGATGGAGAAGGCTAGCATGAGGGGACATAGCTTTAAATTAAGGGGTGGTAGTTATAGGACAGATGTCAGAGGTAGGTTCTTTACCCAGAGGATGGTAAGGGTATGGAATGCCCTGCCTGCGTCAGTTGTAGATGTGCCAAGTTTGGTGGCGTTTAAGAGCGTAGTAGATAAGTTTATGGACGAAAAGGGAATGGTTTAGGTTAGAGGGTCATTGCTTTTTCCTAATTGGTCGGCGCAACATCGAAGGCCGAAGTGCCTGTACTGCGCTGTAATGTTCTATGTTCTAACTCCCTCCTGATTGTATATCACTGTGCTGCTACCTCTGCTGGGTCTGTCCTGCTGGAACGGGAATGGTGGTGTCTAGGACAATATCTGTAAGGTATGATTGTGAGTATGACTACGTCAAGGTGTTCTTTACTAGTCTACGAGACAGCTTATCCAATGTTAGCATAAGCTCCCCATATTGGCAGTTGAATACAACAGAGTTTCTCACTGAGCCATTTCAAAAGTTATTTAAGAGTCAACCACATTGCTGTGGGACTGGAGTCATATGTAGACTGGGTAAGTTTTCTTCTCTAAGAGGCCTTAGTGAACCAGATGGACTTTTATCACAATCGACAATGGCTTCGTGGTCATCTTAATTTTAGTTTTAGATATTTTATTGAATTTTTAAATTTCACAGAGTATTGTGGTAGGATTTGAACCCAGGTTCCCAGGGCATTACCCTGCCTAGATCTTTAAGGATTTTGTAGGTTTCAAGGTGATCATCTCTGTTTATTCAAAACTCTGGAGAATACAGGCCCAGTTGGCCTAATCTCTCTTCATAAGGCAAGGGTCCCAGAACAGACCGTCCAGTGGTGACTGACCTCCATGCAGAAGAAGACCCAACTACAACCATCTTCTGTGGGCAAATCAGTTCTGGATTCAAGTTCACATCCACGAGGGCAGCCTCAACCAGGATCTTGGGTTCAAGTCACACTATCTGTAACCCCCACAACTTGCCTAGGCTTGCAAAATCTCACTAACTGTCCTGGCTGGAGACAATACACATCTCATTATCCTGTATTTAATCCTCTCTCCACTCACATTTTCTGCACCTGTAAAGACTTGTTTACCTGATAAGACTCGCATTCCAACCATTATCTTGTAACTGAGTTTGAGTTTATATATGCCCTGCCTGTGAAACAAATCCTGCATTCTCCTGATGAAGGAGCAATGCTTTGAAAGCTCATGCTACCTAATAAAGCTGTTGACTTTAACCTGGTGTTGTGAGACTACTTACTATGGATAAGTACAAAATTAATCAAAAAGCTGAATGGTATGCCTACCTTTATATCAAATAGAATAAATACAAAGAAATAGAAGTCATATTTGCAGCCACTCATAGCCCTGATTAGAACATATCTGGAGTACTGAGAGCAGTTCCGAACACCACACATTAAGAAGAACAGATTTGACTTGAAGGGAATACAGTGTAGAATTACAGGATGATACCCTGACTTCAAGATTTATGCTATGACAAAAGATTATACGAACTAGGGTTGTATTCCTTGCAACATAGAAGATTAAGGGATGATTTAATTGAAGGATTTAAGATGTTAAGAGACAGATTTGATTGATATAGAGAAGTAACTCTCACTAATTGGAGAGTCTGGAAATCTTGTGGTGCAGTGGTTAGCATTTCTGCCTCTGAGCCATAAGCTCCAGGTTCCAGTTCCAATCCCAATCCAGAATCTGATGGCCAAGTAAGGTGTGTTTATAATGTGGCCAGATTGCAAATTCTGCCACATGTGCCAATAGCTGGCAGTAAAAGTGAGAGAGAGAGACTGACTCCTGGTCAGCCATGTTTGATGTGGGGGTGGCACTCCTCAAACTATAAGCTGCTGGTGACAGACTAGTGACCTTTTCCAGGAATTACTAGCTGTGGGTGAAATTAGCTCAGTTGGCTCGACAGCTGTTTAATGATGCAGAGTGTACCAATACTGCAGGTTCAATTTCCATTCTGATTGTGTTTATTTATGAAAGTCCTGCTTTCTCAACCTAACCTGTGACGATCTTCAGGTTAAATCACCACCAGTCAGGAGGGGAGCAGTCTATGGTCAGCTGGGACTATGGCAACTATACTGTGTAGTGATATAACTGATATATTAGATTGAATTTTACAAAACTCCCTAGATTCAGAGAAGATTCCATTAGATTGGAATTTAGCAAAAACTATGTAATTACTTAAGAAAGGAGAGAGACAGAAAACAAGAATCTAAAGGCCAGTTAAATTAATATCTGCCATAAGGAAAATGTTAAAAGCTACTATTAAAGAAGTTATAGCAGAGCACTTGGTTAAGCTCAAGGTAATTCAATCCTGATAAATGCGAGGTGATGCATTTTGGGAGAAAGAATGTAGGGGGGAGGTATATGATAAAGGGTAGACCTATTAAGAGTATAGAAACGCAGAGGGACCTGGGGGTGCAGGTGTACAAGTCTCTGAAGGTGGCAGAGCAAGTGGAGAAGGTTGTGAAGAAAGCATATAGTATGTTAGCCTTTATAGGAAGGGGTATAGAGTACAAGATCTGGCCTTTAATGTTGCAGTTGTATAAAACGTTGGTTAGACCTCATTTGGAATACTGCGTCCAGTTCTGGTCACCTTACCACCAGAAGAGCGTGGAGACTCCGAAAAGAGTGCAGAGGAGGTTTACCAGGATGCTGCCTGGTATGGAAGGTCTGAGTTACAAGGAGAGGTTAAGCAAATTGGGGCTGTTTTCCTTAGAAAGACATAGACTTAGAGGAGATCTAATAGAGGTGTATAAGATTATGAGGGGTATAGATAAACAGGGTTAAACTTTTTCTAGGATGGACTCGAATAGCACGGGTTTGGGTGAGGGGGGTAAGGTATAAGTCCAGAGTGCATGCCCTCACCATTTTACTTGGCAGTGTACTCCATACCCCCACCACCCTCTGTGAGAAAAAACTCCCTCTAGCATCCAAATTATATTTTACCCCTCTCACCCTAAGCCCGTAAGCCCTCCTGCTATTCAAGTTGTCCTAGGAAAAAGCTTAACCCTGTTTACTCTATCTATACCCCTCATAATCTTGTACACCTCTATTAGATCTCCTCTAAGTCTACGTCTTTCTAAGGAAAACAGTCCCAATTTGCCTAACCTCTCCTCGTAACTCAGACCTTCCATACCAGGCAGCATCCTGGTAATCCTCCTAATCCTCCTCTGCACTCTCTCCGGAGTCTCCACGTCTTTCCGGTTTGACTGAAGGATCGAAGTACTATACTTAAAAGATTTTCAGAAGGGATTTGATAAGGCGCCACTTGAAAAGTTATTCCAGAAAGTAAACCTCACGGTGTAGCAGGTAACATATTGCCATGGATAGAAGACTGGCTGGCTAACAGGAAGCAGAGTGTTGGCATTTTCAGATTGGCAAGACATAACAAGTGATGTGTCACAGGCCTCAACTGTTTACAATTTATGTAACTGACTTGGATGAAGAGATGGTTGTCAAAATTGCTGATGACACAAAGATAGATAGCAGAGTAAGTTGTGAAGAGGACTTAAAGAAGTTAAAAATGATATAGATAGGTTGAGTGAGTGGGCAGAAATCTGACAAATGGAGTATCATGTAAGAAAATGTGAAATTGTCAATTTTGTTAATAAAAAAGCTTATTCATGGAAACATAATAAAAAGGTGAGAGATTACAGAGCTCTGAGGTGCAGAGACCTGGGTGTCCTAGTGCATGAATCACAACAGGCATAATACAGGTACAGCAGGTAAGTAGGAAAATTAATACTGGAGTGGCACAATGATACAGTGATTAGCACTTCTGCCTCTCAGGCCAGGGACCCAGGTTCAATTCCTGGCTTGGGTCACTGTGCAGTCTGCATGTTCTTCCTGTGTCTGTGGGTTTGCTCCAGTTTCCTCCCACAGTCCAAAAGACGTACTGGTTAGGTGCATTGCCTGTACTAAATTCTCTCTCAGCGTACCATAAAAGACACTAGCTTGTGACAACTAGGGGATCTTCATAGTAACTTCATTGCAGTACTAATGTAAGCTAACTTGTGACAAATAAATGTATTTTCAACTAATAGAATATCATTTATTGAGAAAGGAATTGAATACAAAGGTAGAGAGGTTATGCTTCAGTTGCATAGGCATTGATAAGACCACATCTGGTGCACTGTGCATAGTATTGGTCTCTATTTAAGGAGAAGTGTAAATGTGTTAGAAGCAGTTCAGAGAAGATATACTAATACCTGGAATGGACAGGTTGTCTGAGGAGGAAAGATTGGATAATTTGGTCTTGTACAAGACACACCTTGATTGAAACAAAGATTCTGAGAGAAATTATGGGAAAACCTAGAAGAGATCACTGTTTAAAAATAAGAGGTAGATTTAAGATGAGAGTTCTTTTTTCCAAAGGATCTTGAGTCTTCAGACAGTCTTTCTAAAAACTGGATGGAAGTTGAACCTTTAAATATTTTTACGACAGAGGTGCATAGATTCTTGGTAAGGGAATGAGAACTTATTGGGGGCAGATGGGATGCAGGCTTGAGGTTACTATCAGAATCATAGAATCCCTGCAGCACAGGAAAGGCCTTTTGGTCCACTGAGCCTGCACTGGCAACAATTCTAGGTCCTCTGACATTAAGGGTCAATTTAGTTTGGCCAACCAACCTAACCTGCACATCTTTGGAGTGTGGTAAGAAACTGGAGCACTTGGAGAAAATACACACATTCACAGGGAGAACATGCAAATGCCGCAATTACCAAAGACACTGCAAGACAGCAGTGCTAACCTCTTCAATCTTATTAAAAGGCAGAACAGACTTGAGGGGCTGAATATCCTAATAAGACCTCTTCTAAATTAATCAAAAAGCTGAATGACATGCTTGTGGGTGTTCCCTGTCAGATAGAATATAATCTAAAAGGAAAATTATATTACATCTTTTATAATCTCTAGTTAGGCCCTGGTCAGAGCAGTATATACGTATCTGGGTACCACACTTTATGGAAAACATCAGGGACTTGAATTTTGTGGCAAAATAGGCGACAAAACTCACTTTCTCCAAAGAGCAAAGATGATTACAGTGTGATCCAGCAGAATTTTTCAGAATTATGAGGGGTTTTGTTGGAGCAAGTCAAGAGAAACAGTTTCCTGCAGCTTCCTCAGAGGTTTAAAAGAATTGACAAAGTATTAAGGAGGGGAACTGATTTCACACACAAAGCTGTTATACCCTGGAACACATTCCCTGGACAATCAACTTCCACTGGAAATTTCAAAAGGAAACTGAACCGTGTAGTTGCAACGTTTAAGAGAAGCAATTGTGATGTCAAAATACAAGGAAAGTAGAAAGAAACTGAAGCCAGGAGTAAGAAAGGCTAAAAGGGGTCACAAAAAAGTATTGGCTAGCAAGATTAAGGAAAATCTCAATGCTTTTTATACACATGTAAAGAGCAAGAGAGTAGCCAGAAAGAGAGTTGGCTACTCAAGGACAAGGGAGGGAATTTATGTTTGGACCCAGAAGAAATGGACGAGGTATTAAATGATTACTTTGCATCAGTATTCACAAAGAGGTGGACTTGATGGATGAGTCTGGGAAAGGGTGTGTAGATAGTTTGAACCATATTGAAATCAAAAAGATGGTGGGATTTAGGTTCTTGAGAAACATTAAGTTAGACAAGTACCCAAGGCCTGTTGGGATATAACCCAGAATACTGAGAGAGGCAAGAGAGGAAATTACTGGGGCCTTAAGAGAAATCTTTATGTCCTCACTGGCTACAGGGGAGGTCCCAGAGGATTGAAGAATATCCAATGTTGTTCCTTTGTCTAAGGGTAGCAAGATTAATCCAGGTAATTACAAGCCGGTGAGCCTTATATCAGTGGTAGAGAAATTATTGCAGAGGATTCTTTGAGACAGGATTTATTCCCACTTGGAAATAAGTGGATGCATTAGTGAGAGGCAACATGGTTTTGTGAAGGGGAGGTTATGTTTTACGAACTTGATCAAGTTTTTCAAGGAAGTGACAAAGATGATTGATGAGGGTAGGCCAGCGAACGTTGTCTACATGGACTTCAGTAAGGCCTTTGACAAAGTTCCTCAAGGCAGACTGGTGCAGATGGTGAAGTCACATGGGATCAAAAGCAAGCTGGCAAGGGGATACAAAACTGGCTCAGTCAAAGAAGACAGAGGGTAGCGTAGAAGGGTATGTTTTTGAATGGAGGGCTATGACAAGCAGTGCTCCTCAAGGATCAGTGTTGGGACCTTTGCTTTGTAAAACATAGAACATTATAGCCCAGAACAGGCCCTTCATACTAAACCATTCCCTTCTCTTCCATATACTTATCAACTAACCTCTTAAACGCCACCAAACTTGGCGCATCTACAACGGCCGCAGGCAGGGCATTCCACGCCCGAACCACCCTTTGGGTAAAGAACCTACCTCTGATATCCGTCCTATAACTATCACCCCTTAATTTAAAGCTGTGTGATTAGTAAGTTTGCGGAAGACACAAAGTTCGGTGGATTTGTGGATAGTGATGAGGACCATCAGATGATACAGCAGGATACAGGTCAGTTGGAGACTTGGATGGAGAAGTGGCAGTTGGAGTTTAATTCAGACAAATGTACGGTAATACATTTTGGAAGGTCTATTACAGATAGGAAATATATATTAAATAGCAGAACCCTAAGAGTATTAATAGGCAAAGGGATTTGGATGTACAAGTACACAGGTCACTGTAAATGGAAATGCAGGTGGAGAAGGTAGTCAAAAAGGCAAATGGCATGCTTGCCTTCATTGGCCAGGGCATTGAGTTTAAAAATTGATAAGTCATGTTGCAGTTTTATAGAAGCTTAGTTAGGCCGTATTTGGAATATAGTGTTTGATTCTGGTCGCCACACTCCCAAAAGAATGTGAAGACTTTGGAGCGAGTACAGAAAAGATTTACCAGGATGTTGCTTGATATGAAGGGCATTAGCTATGAGGAGAGGTTGGAGAAACTTGGTTTGTTCTCACTGGAATGACAGAGGTTGAGGGGCTACCTGATAGAAGTTTACAAGATTATGAGAGACATGGACAGAGTGGATAGTCAGAAGCTTTTTCCAAGGATGGAAGAGTCAATTACTTGTGGGTACAGGTGTAAGGTGCGAGAGGCAAGGTTTAAAGAAGATGTACGAGGCAGATTTTTTTTTTTTTTTACACAGAGTAGTGGGTGCCTGGAACCCTTTGCCAGGTGAGGTAGTGGAAGTGGATAAGGTAGTGACTTTTAAGGGGCATCTTGACAATACATGAATAGGATGGGAGTAGAGAGATATGGTCCCCAGAAGGGTAGGGGGTGTTTAGTTTAGTTGGACAGCATGGTCAGTGCAGGTTTGGAGGGTTGAAGGGCCTGTGCTGTAATTTTCTTCGTTCTTTGTACACCAACACATTTCTTTCAAAGCACTGGCTCTTGATTTGCTGAATGGCCTCCTCCTGTGCTAGATGACTCTCAGCGGAACTTTGTTGGATGTTTCCTAGGTCTCAGTTCACCACATCATAGGACTGTCTGCATTTGGAAAATCGTTTCTTTCAAGAAATCAAGATTTATCATGCCGAATGCCCTTCTAAGTCCATATTCGTTGCTAATTTATTACTGTACAAATTTCACAATTGATTAAAAATATAGAGCTCCCCTCCCCCACCATTTATGGGCATAGGAATAGGAACACATCATTGGTGCATTTCTTATCTATTAACACATTCCAGGTATCCCAGAACACAATAATAATTTGTTGCCTCACACTTACTTACATGTGAATTCTTGAACCGGGCACTCAATGTTTATTAAGTTCTCATCCTGTTTCAAGCCAAACTTTTTCTGATTCTCACCTCTGACAATTCTCTTTATACTACAACACTGAAAGACTTTGCACTGTGCCTTTTCTTTCCCTCTTCAAATATCCTATTTAATGGATTGTGATGTTTGGCTCTGTATCTCTATATTCAGAGTATCCAACTCTTCCTCTGTTTCATTTTTGATATATTTTTCTATTTAAAACCAAGCTTGCTTAATCTGCTGCTGCATACTCTCTTGTCATTATGTCTTTAAAAAGGTGTTGCACACAAACATCTTTTACCCCATTGTTCAGCTTCAGCTTTCTCATTTCTTCCACATTTGTCCTTTTAAAAGGACGTACCTGGTTGCTACCGAGCATTTGTATTTCAGGATCGCTGTCTGTTATTTTTATTCTTTATAAATGATCTGGCTTATTAAGAAACAGCAGTTTGTGATAAGCACAATTGCTTATCTTTCTGACACACCTGTCTGAACTTCCAATTCTAATCATAACCTACACGTCAATGGACCTTGCCCATTATCAACTTCATAGAACTAACCATTTTTTGTGCGAGCAAAGTGGGTGCTCAACACCTTTCTCTTGACCATTTAGAGATGGGAGGCAGAATTTTCCCGTCCTGCCCACCACAAAAATTGTAGCGGGTGGGGAGGGGGAGATCACGGAAAGGCCTGCTGACTTCAGGCGGAATTTTTCAGTTTGAGGGTGAGCACGGCCAGAAAATCCTGAAGGTTTTAATGGCTTCTGATCTGTCGATATGAATTGATATACAAGATGATGGTGATGGTTGTTGTGTAGACATGAATTAGGACACCCTCTTTTCCAATTCAGACTGTCATGCCAGCTTGAGCAGAAATTCTCTCATTTGTACAGGAATTAAACATTTTAATTAGTTCACAATGTAGTGTTTCTACACTGAACTTAGCAGGATAACATTCATGAAACAAGCAAAATAGTCGAATGTGAGCAGGCTCTGTATAGTATGGGGAGCAGCCACTGTCAGAATGACACATTATACAAAAAAATAGTGCCACACAAATCTGCTTTATTGAATGGCCATCAAGCCTGCTTCACTAACTACTCTTCAGAGGAACCAGTGCAGAACCAGAGGCTATACACAACTACCCCCTGCTGCTGGTGGATAGTCGCTACAGCCAAGACTGTCCCAGGAAGGACAAACGTTCACAGCAACTGGCTTTCCACTGGATGATGACTGATTTGTCTTGGTTATGAGATTAGGGGGACATGAAGCAAATCAATTTCCAAATAGAATTGAGGAAAGTTATGTCCTGTCTCATCCTATCGATCCAAAAGGTACAATGCACTGGCCTAGTGCCACACTGAGCCAGTGAAGATCACAAATGCCCAGGAGGGTTCCAGTCTGTACCAAATTGCAGGTACCTCTGTTGGGAGTGGGGAGCCAGCCAGGGCTCTATTTCCTGAACACATCCTGCTGGAAACCATGTGGACAAAATCAGACCATGGCTGCAACATGCTGCTCCTAGTCCAACAGTCAGTTAAGGTCATTTCCTGGGTTTGCCCAGGAAGGATGGGCACTGTGGTGAGGTGTGCAGTCTCTTCAGTACTGCCCTTTTCCTCCCAGTGAGGGTAGGAGGAATGATGAGAGCATCAGGGCATAGTTCCATAATGATGCTGTGTCTATTAAATAGCTGCTGTTGAAATCCTGGCTATATTTACAGGGGTAAGGAGCACTGAACATCACAGAATCCCTACAGTGCTGAAGGAAGCCATTTAGCCCATTGAGTCTGAGCTGAACAAAATCCCACCTAGGGCCAATCCTCACAACCGCATGCATTTACCCTAGCTAGTCCTCTTACACTAAAGGCAATTTAGTATGGCCAATTCACCGAACCTACAGTGCCTTCCCCTCTCTAGACATTCATTCAAATTCGAAAAGCATTGTTGCAGGACAGAAGTTGAACTTGACCAGGAATTTTAAACTGGATTTATCCTAGCGTGTGTAAAACAGGCTGACAATGCTGTTGTAGGTGGATGTGAGTAGCTGTAAAAATAGAGATGCCATTCTAACTCTTCCTTCTCTCTTCCAGGTGCTCACCAACACCAGGAATAGCAGACAGGATTATGGAGATGTTATTGGAATGGTACTGATAGAACAGAGTGCCCCATTTCTGGGAAGACAGCACTTGGAAAACCATCCCATCCCTCCTCACAAAGACCACTCATCATACAAACCACTGGGGAACAAACGGAGTTAAAATACTTTCCTCTTTAAATCAGATAATCTCATTCCATCATAAAATAACACATTGTGCCAGTGCAGATCAACAATACATCATTAAAAACTGCACGTACTTCATTGTAAACAGAATCATACAAATTAGACACCAGCTCCCACCGCATTTTTCTTTCCATTCACAAATTCAAGTGCATCTACACAAATCGCTTTTGGTCAACTGCATACTTTCGCCCAGTTGGAGCCTTCCGGAAAAACAGACTGTTTCCTCGGCTCAGGTTTCCCTGCAAGAGAAAAAACATGTCATGAGAAAGCTGCTGAAAAGAAAGTGGGAGAGAAGCCACAGGTAAAGACAGCGGCTAGATACCAGTCGAAACTGTCTCCAGGATCTGGAGACGATGGGACGGTGGTTAGTACTGCTACCACACAGCGCCAAGGACCTGTCCAGTCTTGAGTCACTGTCTGTGTGGAGTTTGCACGTTCTCTCCCAGTCTGCGTGGGTTTCCTCCTACAATCCAAAGATGTGCAGATTAAATTGCCCTTTAGTTTTGGGGGATTAGCAAGGTAACTATGTGGGGTCAGAGAGATAGGGCCTGAGTGGGATTGTGGTCAGTGTGACTCAACAGGCCAAATGGCCTCCTTCTCTACTGCATGGATTCAATGATTCGAAAGAAAAGAGACAGACTGATGTCTACTTCAATACACAGGCAGCAATGTCACGTGTGCCAGCACAAAAATCCAAACAGAAAATGCTCAGCATAAGTGATGAAAATTTACTCTGTTTCTCTCCAAATTTGTTTGCTCTTTGTTCAAATTCTTTGTTTTTTGTTCTATTTCCAGCATTTTAGAAACAAAAACTAGGAGCAGGAGTAGGTCATTCGGCCCTTCAAGCCTGCTCTGCCATTCATCTTGATCATGGCTGATCATTGAATCAATATTCTGCTTCCCCCTTCCTCCATATTCCTTGATCCCTTTAGACCTGACAGCTATATCTAATTTTTTCTTGAAATCAGACAACATGGATGGCCTCAACTACTTTCTATGCTGGTGAATTTCACACATTCACCACCCTCTGGGCGAAGAATTTTTCCTCAGTTCTAAAACATTTACCCCTATTCTCAAACTATCCCGTCTAAATTGAGAGGACTTACTTAATAGTAGGACGCTGGGGAAAATTACAGAACAAAGACATCTAGGGGTACATGTTCATAGCTCTTTGAAAGTGGAGTCACAGGTGGACAGGTTGGTGAAGAAGACATTCAGATGCTTGGTTTCATTAGTCAGAACACTGAATACAGGAACTGAAATATCTTGTTGAAATTGTACAAGACATTGGTAAGACCACACTTGGAATACTGTGTACAGTTTGTTCTGTTCACCCTATTATAGGAAGGATATTATTAACCTAGAAAGAGTACAGAAAAGATTTACTAGGGTGCTACCGGACTTGATGGCTTGAGTTATAAGGAGAAGCTGGATAGACTGGGATTTTTTTCTCTGGAGCATAGAAGGCTAAGTGGTGGTCTTATAGAGGTCTATAAAATAACGAGGAACACAGATTAGCTAGATAGTCAATATCTTTTTCCAAAGATAGGGGAGTCTAAAACTAAAAGGCATAGGTTTAAGGTGAGAGGGGAAAGATACAAAAGTGTCCAGAGGGACAATTTTTTCACAGAGCGATGAGTGTCTGGAACAATAAGAGGTAGTAGGAGGAACAGGTACAATTTTGTCTTTAAAAGCAGTCACATGGGTAAGAAAGATACAAAGGATTATGGGCCAAAGGCAGGCAATAGGATAAGTTTAGGGGTTTAAAAAAAAAAGGACGGCATATACAAGTTCGGCCGAAGGGCCTATTTCCATGCAGTAAACCTCTATGCTCTAGTGCTGGACTCCCCCACCATTGAGAGCATTCTTTCCGAATCTACCTTGTCTAACCCTGTTAGAATTTTATAGGTTTCTATGCAATTCTCCCTCATTCTTCTGAACTTCAGTGAATATAATCTTAACCCACTTAGTCTCTCCTCATATGAGAAACCTGCCATCCCAGTAATCAGCTGGTAAACTTTTGCTGTATTCACTTTCTAGCAAGGACATTCTTCTTCAAAAGGAACACCAAAACTACACACAATACTCCAAGTGTGGTCTCACCAATGCACTACACAGTTGCAGCAAAACATTTCTATCCCTATAGAAGGCCAACACACCATTTGTTTTCTTTATTGCCTGCTGTACTTGTGTTCTTACTTTCAGTGACTGATGCATGAGGAATCCAAGGTCTCGTTGAGTATCTACCTCTCCCAATTTATACCTATTCAAGTAATAATCTTTCTTCCTGTTATTGCTACCAAAGTGGACAACCTCACATTTATCCACATTATACTGCATCTGCCATGCAGATGCCCACACACACAGCCTGTCCAAATCATGCTGAATCATCTCTGCATTCTCCTCACAGCTCACCCTCCAACTCAACTTTACATCATCTGCAAATCTGGAGATAATATCTTTAGTTCCCTCTTCTAAATCATTTATATATAATGTAAACAATTGGGGTCCGAGCACAGATCCCTGTGGAATCCCACTACTCACTGACTGCCAATCAGAAAATGACCCTTTATGCCAACTCTTTGTTTCCTATTTGCTAATCAGTTTTCTATTCATCGAGGCATTACCGCAATCCGATGTGCTTTAACTTTAATTTGTCTGTTATGAGAGCCCTGATGAGATGGTGGAGGCTTCCTCGCTGAATATGTTCAAGTCAAGAGTGGATAGGTTTTTGATTGACAAGGGAATTAAGGGTTACGGGGAGAAAGCAGGAAAGTGGTACTGAACCACTGCAGGTCAGCCGTGATCTTATTGAATGGCGAGGCAGGCTCGAGGGGCTGGATGGCCTACTCCTGCTCCTATTTCTTATGTTCTTATGTTTAATCCCATCAATTTCCCCAAAGCATTTCTCTACTAATGCTGATTCTCTTCAGCTCCTCACTAATTGCTACTTTGATTTTCAAATTCCAGCACCTGCGGTATTTTGGTTTTATGCCATTACAAAGACAGGTCTACATCAATGGGACAAAGTAGAACGGGTTGAGAGTTTCAAGTTTTAGGTGCCCCGATCACCAACAACTTGTCCTGGTCCGTCCATGCCAACACTATAGTAAAGAAAGCCCACCAATGCCTCCACTTTCTCAGACAAAGGAAATTTAGCATGTCAGCTCCAGCTTTTGTCAACTTTTACAGATGCACCATAGAAAGCATTCTTTTTGTTTGTATTTTCTGTTAGTATGGCTCCTGCTCTGCCCAAGACTGCAAGAAACTACAAAAGATCATGAATGGAGCCCAATCCATCACACAAACCAGCCTCCAATTCATTGGCTGTTTATACTTCCCACTGCTTTGGCAAAGCAGCCAGCATAATTAAGGACCCCACGCATCCCTGGACATTCTGTCTTCCACCTTCTTCCGTCGGGAAAAAGGTACAAAAGTCTGAGGTCACATACCAACCAACTGAAGAACAGCTTCTTCCCTGCTGCTGTCAGGTTTTTGAATGGACTTACCTTGCATTAAATTGATCTTTCTCTAACCCTAACCATGACTGTAACACTACCTTCTGCACTCTCTCGTTTCTTTCTCTGTGAACGGTACGTTTTGTCTGTATAGCATGCAGGCGACAGTACTTTTCACATATGCTAATATACCTGACAGTAATAAATCAAATCAAAAAGTTTAACAACGCTGCTTAGAGCAGACAGCCAATGTCAGTGGACACCCTGCCTCGGAGGGATTAGGCACGTAGCTGACTCAGATTCAGAGACATTCTTTAGAGATTGACCAGTGAGAATGGTGACTGATTTCCATCCTAGTTGGATCACTACAGCATCCAACTAATAGTTACCTAGAAAGAAAGAAACTGCCAAACCATCTCAGATCCGCTAACAGGAAAAGATGGAGACCAGATTTTTCTGGCCCAGTACTTCATGATATAAACATCAATTGACAAAGCACTAACAGGGAGTGCAGAACAAAAGTGCATAATCTTAAAACAAATCTATGCCATTCTAGGTAGAATGGAGCAATTTTCTCCACACAGAAGGGAGTGCAAGTATGGAACTCTTATCCAAAAGCTATTGATGCTGGGGCCTTGAAAATTTCAAATGGAACTCAATATAATTTTGTTATTTAAGAATATTGAATATTACAGAAGCCAAGATGGGTTGAAGAAGTTAACAATTGAAGGATGGAGTAGGTGTTAAGGGCTAACAGATTTAATTACTCTTCTGATGCCCTTTAAGCATCCCTTGTTTCACTTGGTTTCAAGAACTCCACCTACAACTTTCTCCAGTCTTGCAGCTGGACTGGTTAGTGAAGAGATGTTAGGAACCATCGCACAGAAACCCTGCAACTCTTGAGGGCTCGTCGGTGGGAACCATCTTTAATGTGTGTGGCACATTCCAGCCACAAAATATAATTGGATAATGCAGCAACTGAGGAACAGCCACAAGGTGATATGAACAGGAATAGATCCCAGACTCATTCATATCTAACTTACTGGTCAGTTCTGACAAGTCAAGTGGAATATTGAGGCAGTAATTAAACTGGTAGGTAATAAAGTTCCACATAAGACACTTGTTAGTTCAAACCAAAGCTCACAGAATTGATGGAAAATTGTTGGCCAATTGCCATCTCTTATTTAACCCAACTCCCAGAGCAGAGATAAGGCAAAAGTGATATTTGGTGCCCCACAATGATTTGTGCTGGAAGTCTCACCCATTCGCTGTGAATTTTATTCATTTAGATACAAGACTTTCAAGCCAACTGTGCCATCCAATAAGAGCATAGGCAGTCAGAACTTGCACAGAATCCCCTCCCACTTTCCTGCCTATTCTCCTTGGCTCTCCTGTAGTTTAAAAATCTGTCCACCTCAGCCTTGAACTGTGAGGAAAATAATTACCTATCCAAATCTGTCAGTTGCATGATCAGGAGTATAAAAAGGAGAGAATTGTAGACATTGATCAATTACACGAACAAGTCTGTGGCAGAGAGTTCAATGCAGGCAAATGGGAGACCATCAATTTTGCAACAAGATGATTGCAAGTAATTTTTAAATGGTGAAAAGTTAGGGGGGAAATTTAGGATTCTGTGTACAGAGAGTACTTAAATGTAGCAGTCAGGTATAAAGAAAATGATTGGTCCATGGATTGGACAAAAGGAAATACACCCTGGATATTTAAGCATGAATACCAAAGGCCAGATACCAGACAATGAAAATGACAATGTGCTAACAGAGACTTGGGGAAGGAAAAGTAATTAATATGATTAATCAAAAGATAGTTTGAAAATGAAGTGTTTAACAAGTTTTGAGGGGGTAACTAGCAAGGGAGACAAGGATGAACCAATAGATATAGGAAGTTGGAATTTTGAGAAGGCAAGATGTCACATAAGGAGTGACACAAACATAGGGTTCATGAGATTGAATTTAATATAGTAGAATGGACTGCATGCCATTTTGGTCTCCTCACTTGAGATAGGATATACAGGCACTAGAGTGAGTACAAAGAAGATTCATTAGATTGATTCCAGAGTGGAGAAGATTGGCTTATGAAGAGAGATCGAGCAGACTGGGACTATACTCATTGGAATTCAGAAGAATGAAGGAAGATCTTATAGAAACATACAAGATTATGAAGGGAATAAGAAAGATAGAAGCAGGAATGTTGCTTCCACTGGCGGATGAAACTAGAACAATGGGGCATAGCTTCAAAATAAGTGGGAGCATATTTAAGACTGAGTTGAAGAGGAACATCTTTACCCAAAAGGTTATGAATCTATAATATTCCCCCCTGCCCAGTGAAGCAGTAGAGGTTACCTCATTGAATGCTTCTAAGGCAAGGAATGATACATTTTTGAACAGTAAAGGAATTAGGGGGTTATGGTGAACAGGCAGATAAGTGGAGCTGAATCCATGAAAAAATCAGCCATGATCGTATTGAATGGTGGAACAAGCTCGAATGGGCAGATGGCCTATTCTTGCTTCTCGTTCTTATGATTGAAGACTGCGTTATAGACAGAGAACAGGAGCTAAACAGTCCATTCTCAGGCTCAATGCTTGGCCTCACTTATTCAAAATTCATTACCAAGTGAGCGTAATATATTCATGTTTGCTAATGGTAAGATATTGTATTGAAGAATAAGCTGCGAGGAGGATGTGGAGAGGCTGCAAAGAGAAATCCTCCGCTCAAAAAGAGAAAGAGGAAACAAAAGGTCCAAATCTCTCCACAAATCAGGAAGTATGTATGATTTCATCTGATTTGTGCGTATAAAATGTCAATGCATTCCAGGAAATCTGTCTCCCCCTCTCCCCCATCCACTTGCCCTTACAGTTCTGGGGTGTGTTTAATGAATCAAATGTCAAATATAAAATGCTAGGAGTCACAGTATTGAATGTGTTCTGAAATTCTGTATAGTGGATTCAGGAATATGATGCAGCATTAACCTTGACCGAGTGGTAGCAATTGACGGCCACAGTCTATAAAATGCTTATAACATTTTTTGATTTGATTTACTGTCACATGTATTAATATACAGTGAAAAGTACTGTTTCTTGTGCGCTATACACACAAAGCATACATGCATGAGGAAGTTGAGGAGAAACTGCAGAAGGTAATGTTGCTGTCATAGCTAGGGTATACAGAAAGGTCAACTTAATGTGAGGTAAGTTCATTCAAAAGTCTGATGGCAGCAGGGAAGATGCTGTTTTTGAGTTGGTTGGTAAGTATCCTCAGAAACGTACCAACCCATTTCTCTATTGAAGGTGGAAGAGAGCATGTCTGAGGTGTGTGAGGTCTTTGATCATGCTGGCTGCTTTTCTGAGGTAGCGGGAAGGATAGACAGTGCCAATGGATGAAAGGCTTGTTTGCTTGATGGAATGGGCTTTGTTCACAAGTTTGTAGTTTATTGCAGACTTGGACAGAGCAGGTGTCATACCAAGCTGTGATGCACCCGGAAAGAGAGTTGTGGCAGATATACCAAATTTCTTTGGTCTCCTAAGAAAGCAGGAGTGTTGGTGGGCTTTCTTAACCATAGTATCAGTATAGAGAGATCAGGACAAACTGGTGGTGATCTGGACATCTAAAAACTTGAAGCTGTCAACCATTTCTATTTTATTCCAATTGATGAAGACAGGGGAACTCCTCTACTATGCTTCCTGAAGTTGATGACTATCTCCTTTGTTTTATTGATATTAAAGGGAGAGATTGTCATTGTACTAGTTTACCAGATTCTCTCTCTTTCTCGTGCTCCGTCTCATTATTGTTTGAAGTCTGACCCACAATGGTGGTGTCCTCATCAAGTTTGAAAATTAAGCTGGAGGGGAATGTGAACATTCCACAGTTGGCAGCGTACAAGGAGTATAGTAAGGGGTTCAGGACACAGCCTTGCAGAGTACCGGTGTTGAGGATGATCGTGGTGGTGTTGCTTAGCCTTACTAAAATAGACGTAATGGCTAAAAACCAGCTCAATCTCAGATTCTGCATTCCTCCCAAATCCTTTAGTTTGAAGACATGGAGTCTTCGACTTCTCAAATAGAACACATTATTCTGTAGTGCATAAAAACTTCAGGACTTGACAATTATTGTACAGTACTCAAGGACTTGTGCTCATCGCAAGACTCTGCTTTAACTGCTAATATTCTGTAAAGCAAAATTAGGTTCCAACACCTCCTTCACTCTTCAGCTTCCCACTTCACATCTTACATCATTCTAATTCTCCATAATGCAACCAGAACTAAACACATTGTTCTACCTGAGGCCTAACTAATGAATTGTGAATCATTGGACCTTTCAGTGCAAAGTTACATATTTTATTAGCTACTTCAGCCCATTGCCCTCATGATCCCAACTCTCCCTGCTAACCTAACCAGTGTGTACAGTTAGAACAGGTCATGGACATTTTTCCTTGTATAGTTTTAACTCACCCTTTTAATTTATATTCTTGTGTTAAGACAAAACTCAAACAGAATTTTAACCAATCAACATCAATTTTTTTTCCTAAGTCAAAAAACAGATTTACCAACTTTTCCAATGCTGATGGCTTTACATAGTTTCAGAGCTGAAACTTTCTGGCACTATCGTCCTTAGCTAGTCTCTCCAGCATCAATTTCTGAAAGTTGTAATTTGGCCGCTGGCTCTTTCGTGACAAAAACATTCTGGGCTTTGGGAGGAAGCACCAGGATGAAAAGGGATGAATTGGCAGTCGGATGGGCCCACTGAACATACAGTATAATACATAAGTATTTCGATATTCAGAAAGCAAGTGGAATGTTGGCCTTTATGATAAAGAAGATGGAATATAAAAGTAGGGAAATTTTGTTATAACTGCACAGGGCATTGATGAGGCCATACTTGAGTACTGTGTGGTTTTTGTCTCCTTTCTTGAGGGACATACTTGCTTTGAAAGATATTCAGAGAAGGCTCACTAGGCTGATTCCTAGAATAAAGGGTTTATTCACTTAAAAAAGCACTAGGACAGCTTGAGTTCATACTTATTGGTGTTTAGAAGAATGAGAGGTGATCTTATCTGAAAGGGCTTTGGCTCAACGGGCTTCAGCAAAAACAGGCAGACACACGATAGGTTATGTGTTTTTTGGTTCTTCCAAAATTATAAAGGAAGGGGTAAGTATAAGTGAGAGGCTAATTTGCTGCTTTTGGTGTTGGACGTGGGAGTTCCTGGAGATGCATAGCGTCCTGGAAGTTCATATCTGTGTCGGGTGTGTGGAACTGCAGCTCCTGAAGGACCATGTTAGGGAACTGGAGCTGCAGCTCGATGACCTTAGTTTAGTCAGGGAAAATGAGAAATTAATAGATAAAAGTTATAGGTAGTCACACCGAAGACAAGTCAGTCATGGTTAGGAAGGGTAAAAGTCAGAAGGGTGGCGTACCAGAGAGTACCCCAGTGGCTATTCTCTCAATAGTAAGGGCTCGGCGACAGATGGGAGAGGGGAAGGGAGTGAGCAGTCAGTGGAGGGAACTCCTGTGATTGTTCTCCTCCAAAAGAGGTTTATCATCTTGGATACTGTGGAGGTGGATAACCCTCCAGGGGTAAGCCACAATGACCAGCTCGCTGGCACAGAGTCAGGCTCTGTGTCGCAGAAGGGAAACAGGAGGATTAAGAGAGCAGTAGTGATGGGGGACGCGATGGTTAGAGGCACGGACAGGCAGTTCTGTGGGAGCAAACAAGACTCCAGGACGCTAGTCTGCCTCCCGGTGCTGGGGTACTGGATGTCTCTGAGTGGATGGGAAGTATATTAAAAAGGGAAGGTAATCAAACAGACGTCATTGTACATATTGGTAAAAATGATGTAGGTAGAAAGAACCTGCGAGAGTAATTCAGGAACTTGAGTGCTAAGTTAAAAGGTAGGACCTCTAGGGTAGCAATCTCTGGACTGCTCCCAGTACCTAGTGCTAGTGAAGCTAGAAACAGGGAGATTATTCAATTGAACATGTGGCTAAAGGACTGGTGCAGAAGGGAGGGTTTCAAATTCATGGATCACTAGGAAGTCTTCAAGAAAGGATGGCATTTGTACAAGGAGGACAGGTCACACCCGAACTGGAAGGGCACAAATTTTCTGGCTGGGAATTTTGTGAGTGTGTTTCAGGAGGGTTTAAACTAATGTGGCAGCGGGGTGGGGATCAAAACAGTAGGTCGATAAGCACAGAGGCTGGGGAAAAGCTTGGGGCCAAGACAAGGCTAGCTAAGAAGAAGAGCATTCTGGAGATGGATGACCTAAGTGGGCCTGGAGTGCATCTGCTTCAATGGGAGGAGTGTAACAGATAAGACAGACGAACTTAGGGCTTTAATGCTTACACAAAATTTGAATGTGGTTGCAGTGACGAAGACTTGGTTAAAAGAAGGACAGGACTGACAACTGAATATTCCAGGATATAAGTGTTTTAGGCGAGACAGAGGAGGAAGTAAAAAGGACAGACGAGCAGCAACATTAGTTAGGGGAGCATATTACAGCAGTGCAGTGAGTGGACAGTTTAGAGGGGTCATGTAATGAGTCACTGCGGGTGGAACTCAGAAATAGGAAGGGTGGCGCAGTCACTATGCTGGGGGTATACTACAGACCACCCAACCGCCCATGGGAAGTGGAGGAATGGATATGTAAGCATAATGTGGAAAAGTGTGAGGTAATGCACTTTGGCAGGAACAATAAATGTGTAGAGTATAGGGCTAATGGTAGGGCTCTTAATAGTGTTGAGGAACAGAAGGATCTTGGTGTATGTGTCAATAGATCCCTGAAAGTAGGCAGTCAAGTGGATAAAGTTGTTAAGAAGGCATATGGAGTCTTAGCTTTTATTGGTAGGGGGATTGAATTTAGGAGCCGCAGCATCATGTTGCAACTGTACAAAACTCTAGTGCGGCCGCACTTGGAGTATTGTGTGCAGTTCTGGTCCCCACATTATAAGAAAGATGTGGAGGCATTGGAGAGGGTACAGAGGAGGTTTACCAGGATGTTGCCTGGTATGGAGGGCAGGTCCTATGAAGAGAGGTTGAAGGATTTGAGGTTGTTTTCGTTAGAAAGGAGGCGGCTAAGAGGGGATCTTATTGAAGCATATAAGATGATTAGAGGTTTAGATAGGGTGGACAGTGATAGCCTTTTTCCTAGGATGGAGAAAGCTAGCACGAGGGGACACAGCTTTAAATTAAGGGGTATGAGTTATAGGACGGATATCAGAGGTAGGTTCTTTACTCAAAGAGTGATTAGGGAGTGGAATGCCCTGCCTGCAGCTGTTGTAGATGCGCCAAGTTTGGTGGCGTTTAAGAGGTTAGTTGATAAGTATATGGATGAGAAGGGAATGGTTTAGTTAGGAGGGGCATTGCTTTTTATTTTGGTCGGCACAACATCGAAGGCCGAAGGGCCTGTTCTGTGCTGTATTGTTCTATGTTCTAAGCAGATTCTGGATAGGTGCAGAAAACATAGCATTGTTATAGGGGGAGATTTTAATTTCCCTGGTATAGACTGGTAAGTGCTTAAGGGCTGGGGGGGTCTGGATGGTAAAGAATTTGTAAAATGTGTATAGGAAGGTTCTTTGGAACAATATGTAGATAGCCCAACTAGAGAGGGGGCTATATTGGATCTAGTTCTGGGTAATGAGCCCGGTCAGGTCATCAAAGTTTCAGTAGGGCAGATAGTTTCAGTAAGGCAAGTAGTGACCACAATTCTGTTAATTTTAGGATAGTAATGAAAAAGGATGAGTGTTGTCCTACAGGTAGGGTACTGAATTGGGGGAAGGCTAACTATAGCCAGATTAGGCAGGAATTGATGACCGTTGATTGCGAGAGGCTGTTTGAGGGTAAATCCTCATCTGACACGTGAGGTCTTTTAAAGGAGCAGTTGATGGGGCTGCAGGATAGGCATGTGCCTGTAAAAAGGAAGCACAGGAAAACTAGGATTCCAGAGCCGTGGATACCCAGGGAAATTGAGGATCTGATCGAAAAGAAAAGAGAGGCGTACGTAAGGTCCAGGCAACTAAAAATAGACAGAGCACTAGAGGAATACAGAGAAAGTAGGAAAGAATTCAAACAGGGAGTTAGTAGAGCAAAAAGGGGTCACATGAGCAGACTGGGAATGGAGGGATATAGAAGAATTGTCTAGTTGGACCTATGAGCAGCTGAAGGGCCTGTTTCCTGTGCTGTGTTGTTCTTTGCTCTTATTGAAATATCTAAGGGGGCTCAACTGCATAGATGCTGAGAGAATGTTTCCCCTTGTAAGGGTGTCTGCAACCAGGGGCACAGTTTCAAAATAAAAGTCATAAAACATAGAAAAGAACAGGCTATTTGTCCCTTTCATCCTGCTCCACTATTCATTATGATCATGGCTGATCATCAAATTAATTCAATATCTTGATTTCCTCTTCTCCCATATCCCTTGATCTCTTTAGCCCTAGAGGTACAATTAATTTTTTTTTGAAATCACTATGTTTTGGCCTCAGCTACTTTCTCTGGTAGTGAATTCCATACATTCACCACCCTTTGGGTGAAGAAATTTCTCCTTACGTCAGGTCTTATACTCAAACTATGACCCCTAGTCCTGTACTCCCACACCATTGGGAATATCCTTTCTGAATCTACCTGTCTAACCCTATTAGAGTTTTTATTAGTTTCTATGAGATCCCCTCTCATTCTTCTAAACTGCAATGAATACAATCCTAATTGACATAGTCTCTCATGTAACAAACCTGCCATTCCAGGAATCTGTCTGGTAAACAAACCTTTGCTTACTCCCTCTGTAGCAAGGACATCCTTGCTTAAATAGGGACACCAAAACTGCACACAATACTTCACGTGTGGCCTCATCAACAGCCTATACAATTGCAACAAACTATACTTTATACCTATCACTATACTTCAATTCTCTCGCTATGAAGGCTAACATACCATTTGCCTTCTTTACTGCCTACTGTACCTGCGCACTTATTTTCAGTGACTGATGCATGAGGACACCAAGGCCTCATAAGTATCTCAATTTACACCAATTCAAGTAATCATCTGTCTTCCTACTATTGCTACCAGAGTGGATAACCTCATTTATCCACATTATACTGCATTTGCCATGCATATGCCACTCACTCAGCCTGCCCAAATCACACAGAAACAATTCTCCAACCTCCTCAGCTCACACTCCCACCCAACGTTGTATTATCTGCAAATCTAGAGATAATACATTTCATTCCCTCTTCTACATCATTAATATCTAATGTGAATAGTTGAGATCCTAGTGCAGATCCCTGTTGAACCCCACTAGAAATTGCCTGCCAAATCAGGAAAGGCCCGTTTATGCCAACTCTTTGCACTTCGTATCTGCTAACCAGCTTGCTGTCCATCTCAAGACATTACCTGCGATCCCATACATAGTAGTCTGGTGTGAAACTTTGCTGAAAGCTTTCTGAAAGTCTAAATAAACCACTGGTCCTTCTCAGCAGAGTCTTCCATTTAACTCTCTTCCACGTAGAAAATGGAGGCTAAGTCATATATATGAGGCCAAGTTAGACAAACATTTGAACAAAGAGCAAAACAGCACGGGAAACAGGCCCTTCGGCCCAACGAGCCCACGCCGCCACCCTGATGTTCCCATCTCTACCCGCGATCCCTGTCCATGTTTATAGATCTATGGATTAAAAACCAAATTTGAGACAATTTAAGGAGAATTTGTTTTGCCAATTAGCCTAAGAGCACATCTTTGGGATGTGGGAGGAAACCAGAGCTCCCGGAGAAAACCCACGCAAGCACGGGGAGAATGCGCAAACTTCCACAGACATAGGCCCAAATCCATGTATCTGCACAGCACAGCGATAGTCACTGAGCTGTCATGTTGCCCATCAGATGGTCCAGGTCAAGCATACGTTAACAACGTGAAGCAGTAGGATACTCTCGAAAAAGATCCAAGAGCAGTCCTCTCACGACCCATCGCGTGTATGCCCCTCGTTAGACAATTTGACTGACAATAGAGTAAAGGGGTATGGGGGACAGGCAGGAAAGTGGAGTTAAGACCACAATCAGGTTAGCCTTATCGAGGGTCTGAATAGTCTCCTCCTATTTTTATGCTATATTCAGTTGGGCCTACTCACTTTCCAATTCATGGGCCAGGGAGACTCAATATAGTGACCACACAATAAATGCAGGCAGTTACAACAGACCTATACTGCTTCCTGTACAAGTAGTAAATGAAACAAGTGAATTCACTCACCTCTCTGCTGAGCTGGCGCCAACAGTCAACCCATGAAGTGTACACCGCTGCATAGGGAGGGAGGCCACCAACCAGGCTGGGGAAAGACACTCACATTAGATAGTGATTCAATAACCAGCAGAAAGGGGAAAATGTGCTGTCACAAAGTGTAGCACCAGGCAGGACAACACTCTACAAGGAGGAGATGATCTCTTTCTGTTTGGCTGCATGGCACATGGCCTGGCACGCATTAGAACTGACATTTTGATAGCTGTCACTCTATTACCTCATTCTTTGCCCTGCCAGTGACATCTCATCAGGAACAGCTGCCATACATATACACTGCATGGAACACTAAATGATGCATCATTCTTGATGCATACTGAATGAGGTACTTAGTGGTACAATGTATTTGATATACACTGAATGGGATACTTGATATACACTAAATGGGATAGGTAATGGTACATTATAGTTATTGTACACTAGATGGGATACTCAATAGCACAGTGTACTTGATATATACTGCTTGGGATTCTTGATGGTGCATTGTGCTCAATGTACACTGAACAGGATACTTGAGAATACAATGTATTTGAGATACTCTGACTGGGATACTTGATAGTACATTGTGTTCGATCTACACTGCATGGACTACTCGATGGTACACTGCACATGATATACATTGCATGGGATACTCGGTATGGTATGCTCAATCTAAAGTGCATGGGGTACTCGATGGTACAGTGTACTTGATATACGTTGCATGAAGTATTTGATTGTACAGTGCACTCAATATACTGAATAGGATACTCGGTACAGCGAATGCGATATATACTGTACAGGATACTCAATGGTACATTAGGTACAGAGTTTTCAACTTCAGCAGCAGGTGGATTGCAATCATCTTTTCTGGTTCAAATGTGAGAAGGAGATTGCATTCTTGCTTTCTGCTGAAAGGCATTTATTGGTTAGTACAGACAGAGCTTTGCTCTGTATCTAACCCTGTGCTGTGCCTGTCAAGATAACGTTAAATGCTGCTAAGTGACTAAGCTAAAAACATTCCTTTTCCAAGGAATAGCATCCTTATTCTATGAGCAAGAAATTCAGACATTAGTGACTTGTCTACAACTACTAAGTCTCCCACACAAAGCATGGGGTTTGAGAAAAGATTGGAGGGCTAACTCACCCACAGTTATTGACTGCCATCAGATTGGAGACGAGTACAAAGGGGTATGTCAACATACTGGCAAGGAACTGTTAAAGAAATGAGTAGACAGACAGTGAAAGAATGCACATCACCAAAGGTGATTGTTTTGATAAAGCAGCAGCAACACAGCTCGGTCATCTTTCTTCTCACTTTTATTTACTATTATTGTCACAAGTAGGCTTACTCTAACGCTGCAACAAAGTTACTGTGAAAATCGCCCAGTCGCCACACTCCAGCATCTGCTCAGCTACACGGTGGGAGAATTTAGCATGGCCAATGCACCTAACCAGCACGTGTTTGGAGTGTGGGAGGAAACTGGAGCACTCGGAAGAAACCCACGCAGACATGGAGAGAACATTCAGACTCCACGCGGACCGTGACCCAAGCAGGGAACTGGACCCTGGTTCGTAGTACTGTGGCGCTAACCACTGTCACCTTGCCGTCATATTTCTGCAGCAGCAGTACACAGCCAGCTGTGCAGAGCAGGGACAAAGCTCCAACTTCTTATTGTCCTCTCAATTAATGTATCAGTCCAGGTCTTTGCTCATTGCCATTTATCTACAGCTTCTTTTTGTGCTTCAGTTTTGAGTTATCCAAACCCCGAGATCCAATAAAGCCAGGCTGAACAGCAGCAAGCAATAGTGCTGGGGCTCCATGAGCTTAGAAGAATCTGTAATTTGACTCAAACTCTGTCTTTGCATGCCTGACCCCCACTCCCCCTTAATGTAGGGAACCTAAAGCTGACAGATTTCTTGCTATACCATTTCATTTCAGAGCAGCATTCAGTTTATTAATACAGCAGGCAACTTACTGAATCTCAAATTGTTATGGTGCAGGAAACTGCCATTTGGCCCATCATGTCTGCACTGGCTCTGTGAATGAGCAACTCAGTTAATGTCATTCCCCTGCCTTTTCCCCATACCCCTTCACATTCTTCCTTTTCAGAGAACAGACCCTCTTGTGAAAACTTTAATTGAAACTGCCTCCACCACACTCTCAGACAATGCAATCCACAACCGAACCGCCTGCTGCTTGAATACATTCTTCCTCATATCACTTTTGCTTCTTTTACTAATTACTTTTAATCATTGCTCTCTTGTTTTTGACCCTTTCAAAAGTGGGAAGCATTTCCCCCTCTGCGCAGAGTTCTCAGCATTTTGAATACTTTTATCAAATCCCCTTCAGCTTTTAGTTAAAGTTTATTTATTAGTCACAAGTAGATTTACCTTAACACTGCAATGAAGTTAATATGAAAATCCCCTAGACATCATGCTCTGGTGCTTATTCCCAGAGGGGAATGAAGATGTGTGTATTTAGCTGTTTGTAATGGCACACTGCATCTTCAATGTGATTGAAGATTGCTGCTACGAATGAATAAAAAGATGGATGAAGTTAAAAATGGCACTTACCCCAGTGACAGCTTGTGAGTAACTCTTCAGTTCCCCAATCTGAGAGCCCTAAAAACAAGTCATAATAAAAAAAAAGTCAGCAAAAAACACACATCTCAGCTCATCATTGTAAATAAAAACTTCCCCACATTCCAACTTCAGGAGTCCAGTCCTCAAAGCTGACACTGCAGCTTTCCCTGGTGACACTCTGCTTCCTCCTCCACCCCTGCTTCCAGTGCTCAGCGACACCCCCATCTGCAACCTCCCTCTTCTCTGCCCCAGTGACCCTACGCACCTCCCTCACTCTGGTGACCCTGCTCCCCTGCCCCCTCCCTGCCACAGGGTCTCCAATTCACTCTGACAACAAAATGACCCCACCCCAGAAACCCTGTTTCCCCTCACCGCCTCACCTGGGTGACCCCTCACCCCCCCCCCCCCCACCACCACACCACCACCAAGTCCAGGTGACATCAACCACCACCCCCCTGCCAACTCCCTCCCCATTCCCACCCTCCACCACCCAGGTGACATTCTCCCCCTTCCCACCCTCCACTACCTAGGTGATCTCTCTTTTTTCCCCTGCCCAGACAACTCTGCTCTCCCCTGAACCCGATGTCCTCGTTCCTTCCTCCACCCAGCTCCAGTGACCACACCCTTGTACTCCCAATCCCAATTTTCTGTCACTCCCCTCCCTCGCCCCAGTGATCTCGCTCCCCTGCCAAAATGCTTAGTACACACAGTTCCCCCATCTCAGTGCTTTTACTCCCTCACATCCAGCCTCCCCTCCTACCTGCCCCCCCCCAAGGGCTTGGTAGCCCCCTCCCCTTCCCCCCTGTCCTAGTGCTTGGTACCCCTCACACCTGCTATCCCATTGCTTGATGTCTCCTCAACCTCATCCAAGCCTTGCTAACTTTCTCTGGCTGCTCAGTGTCCTTCAAAAAAACAACCACAGTTATTTTAAGAAAACAGGTTGTTAAGTGAGAGTTTTCAGCATTTTTCCTGTTTTGATTTCAGAAAACAGGTTGAGCTGTTTTTCTAAGTCTATAATACTTAGAATCATTCCTTAATTCTCAAAAAATAACTGCCAATTACAGAGTCAACTCATTTTCGAAGCATAAGCATTGAAGCAAGTAAAAGACTGTAATACTGAATGAAAACTACAACTGGGATACAGCAGCACTTGGAATGGACAACAGCCCAATGTAGAGACTGAGAAAGGAAACGTCTCCTGGTATACACAGCAAGAGAAGGGGAACATTTCTCCGTGCAGAGTAAGAGAGAATGGGGAGCTTTTCTGCTATTGAGTGAGTGTACGAGAGAGAAAGAGAATGTTTTATGGTGTAGATAGAGCAAGAGAGAGAGAGAGGGACTGTTTTACTGTGCAGAGAAAGAGAAAAAGAAAAGGAATATATCACATTATAGAGAGAGAAAAAAAAATGTTTCACAGTATACTGAGAGTGAGAAAGGAAACATTTGCCGTTGTAGACAGAAAAAGGGAACGTAAGACATTGTAAAGAGAAAAAAAGAGAATGTTTTTGGTCACCCTATTATACAGAGTGGGCAAAGTTTGACCTCCTCTTGGGAAATAAGGAAGGGCAGGTGACAGAACTGTTATGAGGGATCTATTTGGGACCAGTGACTATAATTCCATTAGTTTTAAGATAGAATAATAGGTCTCGCCCAAAAGTTAAAATTCTAAATTGGGGCAAGGCCAATTTTGATGGTATCAGGCAGGAACTTTCAAAAGTTAATTGGGGGAGTCCACGTGTAAAGGAAAGTCTGGTAAATGGAAGCTCTCAAAAGTGTGTTAATTAGGATTCAGGATAAGCACATTCCTCTTAAGAGTGAAGGACAAGGCTGGTAGAAGTACGGAACCCAGGATGACTCAGGATATTGAGGCCCTGGTCAAGAAGAAGGAAGCAGCATATGACATGCACAAGTAGCTGATATCAATGATTCCCTTAAAGGATATAGGGGATGTAGGAGTAGCGTTAAGAGAAATCATGAGGGCAAAAAAGAGACAAGACATTGTTTTGGCAGGTAAGGCAAAGGAGAATCCAAAGAGCAAAGAGGAAAAAGGAAGCATATATAAGGATGAAAAAAAAAAACAAGGTTCAGTTGGGTCGCTTGAGTAGCTAAGAAGGTAGCTAAGAATGAATTAAAAAAAGGGCTCAAGAAAGCTAGGAGGGGGCATGAGAAGTCCTTGGTGTGCCAGATAAAGGAAAACCCCAAGGTACTTTACTCTTATGTGAGAAATAAAAGAATAACTAGGGCAAGGTTAAGTTTGTGCATAAAAGAGAATTTGTGCATGAAATCAGATGACATAGGTGAGGTGTTGAATGAATACTTTTCAGTGTTCACTAAGGAGACAGGCCATGTTTTTGAGGACATTTGTATAATACAGGCTGATAGATGGAGGAGATAGATGTTCTGAAGGAAGATGTATTAGCAATTTTGAAAAACCTAAGGATCGATAGGTCCCCTGGGCCAAATGGGATACCATCCTAGGATACTTTGGGAGGCAAAGGATGAGATTGAGAGCCTTTAGCTTTGATCTTTGGGTCCTCACTGTTCACAGGGATTGTGCCAGATGACTGGAGAGTGACGAATGTTGTTCCTCTATTCAAGAAAGGAAATAGGAATGACCCTGGAAATTACAGACCAGATAGTCTTGCTACAATGGTTGGTAAGTTAATGAAAAGGGCCCTAAGGGATAGGATTTATGACCATTTGGAAAGATGCAACTTAATCTGGGATAGTCAGCACAGTTTCATGAGGGAGAAGTACTGCCTCACAAATTTGATGGAATTCTTTGAGGAAGTAACTAAGTGTGTAGATGAAGGTAGAGCAGTTGATGTCGTATGCATGGATTTTAGTAAGGTGCTTAATAAGGATCCCCATGGTAGGCTCATGAAGAAAACGAAGAAGTGGGGGATAGAAGGAAATTTGGCCGATTGGATAAGTAACTGGCTATCTCATAGAAGACAGAGCGTGGTGGTGGAGGGAAAATTTTCAGAGTGGAGACCAGTTACCAGCAGTGTACCACAGGGGTCACTGCTGAGTCCTCTGCTACTTATGATTTTTATCAATGACTTGGAAGAGGGGGCTGAAGGGTGGGTTAGTAAATTTGCTGATGACACCAAGATTGGTGAATGAAGTGAAAGGTTCTTACAGGTTGCAAAAAGACATTGATAGGATGCAGAACTGGGCAGAAAAGTAGCAAATGGAGTTTAATTGTGATAAGTGAGAGGTGATTCATTTTGGTAGGACAAATTTGAATGCAGATTACAGGGTCGGCGACAGGGTTCTGAGAAATGTGGAGGAACAGAGATTTTGAGGTTCATATCCACAGATCTCTGAAGACTGAGACACTTCGGACTCTTAATGGTGTTGATAAACAGAGAGATCTTAGTGTATATGTGCACAGATCCCTGAAAGTTGGCAATCAAGTCGATAAGGTTGTTAAGAAGGCATACAGAGTCTCGGCTTTTATTGGTAGGGGGATTGAATTTCAGAGCCGCAACGTCATGTTGCAACTGTACAAAACTCTGGTGTGGCCGCACTTGGAGTATTGTGTGCGGTTTTGATCCCCACATTATAAGAAAGATGTGGAGGCATTGGAGAGGGTGCAGAGGAGGTTTACCAGGATGTTGCCTGGTATGGAGGGCAGGTCTTATGAGGACAGGCTGAGGGATTTGAGGTTGTTTTCGTTAGAAAGATGGCAGCTAAGAGGAGACCTTATTGAAACATATAAGATGATTAGAGGTTTAGATAGGGTGGACAGTGATAGCCTTTTTCCTCAGATGGAGAAAGTTAGCACGAGGGGACATAGCTTTAAATTAAGGGGGGGTAGTTATAGGACGGATATCAGAGGTAGGTTCTTTACCCAGAGGGTGGTAAGGGTATGGAATGCCCTGCCTGCTGCAGTTGTAGATGCGCCAAGTTTGGGGGCGTTTAAGAGGTTAGGTTTATGGATGAAAAGGGAATGGTTTAGATTACAGGGTCATTGCTTTTTCTTAATTGGTCGGTGCAACATCAAGGGCCGAAGGGCCTGTTCTGCGCTGTAATGTTCTATGACTGCCACTCAAGTGGTAGAGCCATGAAGAAGGCTTATAGTGTGTTAGCATTTATTAACAGAGGGTTTGAGTTTAAGAGCCGTGGGGTTATGCTGCAACTATACTGGACTTTGGTGAGATCACATTTGGAATATTGTGCGCAGTTCTGGTCACCTCACAATAAGGAGGATGTGGAAGCAATGGAAAGAGTGCAGAGGAGATTTACCAGAATGCTGCTTGGTTTGGAATGTAGGTCTTATGAGGAAAGGTTGAGAGAGCTGGGGCTTTTCTCTTTAGAATGGAGGAGGATGAGAGGCGACTTGGAGGTTTATAAGATGATGAGAGGGATAGATTGAGTGGACATGCAGAGATTATTCCTTCAGGTAGAAGTAGCTCTTAACTGAGGGCATAACGATAAGGTTCACGGTGGGAGATATTAGGGGGGGATGTCTGAGGCAGATTCTTTACTCAGAGTGGTTGGGGTGTGGAATGCACTGCCTGCTAGTTAGTGGTGTTGGACATTTTAGGAACTTTCAAGCAGTTGTTACGTGGGCACATAGAACACACCAGATTTTGGTGGATAGGATTAAAGAAAACCCAAAGGATTTTTACTCCTATGTTAGGAATAAAAGGGTGGTTAGAGGAAAAATCGGACCTCTTAGGGACAGAAAAGGGGAACTGTGCTTGGAGCCCAAGGGAATGCAGGAGATCCTGAATGAATACTTTGCGTCGGTATTCACGAAGAAGAGGGGCTTGTTGACAGCTCCTCTCTCTGAAAGAGCTGTGGACCAGTTGGGGAAATATCCATAACGAGGGAGGAAGTGTGAGAGCTTCTAGGTAGCATTAAAACTGATAAATCTCCGGGGCCTGATGGCATTTATCCCAGGCTGCTTAGAGAGGTGCGAGGTGAAATTGCTGGGCCTCTGACACAAATCTTTGTCCCTTCTTTGGATGCAGGTGAAGTCCCAGAGGACTGGAGAATAGCTAATGTTGTACCGTTGTTTAAAAAGGGTTGTAGGGATAACCCTGGGAATTATAGGCCGGTGAGTTTAACGTCAGTGGTAGGGAAGCTGTTGGAGGGGATTCTTAGAGATAGGACGTATAGGCACTTAGAGCGTTGCGATCTGATTAGGGATACGCAGCATGGATTTGTTAAGGGGAGGTCGGGCCTTACAAATCTGGAAGAATCTTTTGAGGAGGTGACGAAAACGGTCGACGAAGGTGTGCTGTTGATGTCGTTTATATGGATTTCAGTAAGGCGTTTGACAAAGTCCCTCATAGGAGGTTAGTTGAGAAGGTCAAGGCTCATGGGATACAAGAACAGGTAGCTAGATGGATAAGTAACTGGCTTGGTAATAGGAGACAGAGAGTAATAGTGGAAGGGTGTTCTTCTAGCTGGAGGTCGGTCACTAGTGGTGTGCTGCAGGGCTCGGTACTGGGACCTCTTCTATTTGTAATATATATATAAATGACTTGGAAGAGGGAGTAAGTGGAGTGATCAGCAAGTTTGCAGATGATACAAAGATGGCTGGACTTGCGGATTGAGAAGCATTGTCAGGCGATGCAGGTGGACATAGATAGGCTGGTAGCTTGGGCAGATAGATGGCAGATGGAATTCAATCCTGATAAATGCGAGGTGATGCATTTCAGGAGAAAGAATGTAGGGAGGAGGTATGATAAAGGGTAGACCTATTAAGAGTATAGAAACGCAGAGAGATCTGGGGGTGCAGGTGCACAAGTCTCTGAAGGTGGCAGAGCAAGTGGAGAAGGTTGTGAAGAAAGCACATGGTATGCTAGCCTTTATAGGAAGGGGTATAGAGTACATGAGCTGGCCTTTAATGTTGCAGTTGTATAAAACGTTGGTTAGACCTCATTTGGAATACTGTGTACAGTTCTGGTCGCTTTACTACCGGAAGGACGTGGAGACTCTGGAAAGAGTGCAGAGGAGGTTTACCAGGATGCTGCCTGGTATGGAAAGTCGGAGTTACGAGGAGCGGTTAGGTAAATTGGGACCGTTTTCCTTAGAAAGACGTAGACTTAGAGGAGATCTAATAGAGGTGTACAAGATTATGAGGGGTATAGATAGAGTAAACAGGGTTAAGCTTTTTCCTAGGATGGACTCGAATAGCACGAGGGGTCACGGGCTTAGGGTGAGGGGGGTAAGGTATAATTTGGATGCTAGAGGGAGTTTTTTCACACAGAGGGTGGTGGGGGTATGGAATGCGCTGCCAAGTAAAGTGGTGGAGGCAGGTACTCTGGAATTATTTAAGAAATACTTAGATGGGCACATGAACAGAATGGGAATGGAGGGGTATAGAAAACTGATTTAAAATAGGGATCATGAGCCTTGGGAGTCCCTGGGAAGTGTGTAAATAGATGATGATATTGATGTACTTGTTTTTATCCTACAGGTGCTTTGGTCCACCTTGTTGTCTAACAAGGGGCATACACGCGATGGGTCGTGAGAGGGCTGCTCTTGGATTTCTGACCGAGAGTATCCTAGTGCTTCATGTTGTTAGTGTACGCTTGACCTGGACCTGGACCTGGACCATTTGATGGGCAACACGACAGCTCAGTGACTATCGCTGTGCAGATACATGGATTTGGGCCTGTGTCTGTGGGAGTTCGCACATTTTCCCCGTGCTTGTGTGGGTTTTCTCCAGGTGCTCCGGTTTCCTCCCACATCCCAAAGATGTGCTCTTAGGCTAATTGGCAAAACAAATTCTCCTTAAATTGTCTCAAATTTGATTGTTAATCCATAGATCTATAAACATAGACAGGGATCACGGGTAGAGGTGGGAACATCGAGGTGGCAGCGCAGGCTCGTTGGGTTGAAGGGCCTGTTTCCCGTGCTGTTTTGTTCTTTGTTTAATGACAGGGAGTGGGGTAGATTGATCTTGGTTTCGGACATAGCTCAGCAAACATCGAAGTCCAAAGGACCTGTACTGTGCTATACTGTTCTATAAATACATAAAGGCCAAAAGAGTAACTAGGGAGAGAGTAGGGCTTCTTAAGGATCAACAATCTCATTTATGTGCGGATCCACAAGGGATGGGTGAGAGCCTAAATGAATATTTCTTATCAATATCTACTGTTTAGAATGCATGGACATTAGGGAACTTGGTGAAATAAATAGTGATGTCTTGAGGAGGGTACATATTACAGGAATGCTCGAAATCTTAAAGCACATCAAGACAGATAAACCCCCGGGACCAGGTGAAATGAATCCTAGGGAGAAATCGTGGGTCCCCGAGCAGAGATATTTCAATCAACAGTTACAGGTGAGGTGCCTGAAGACTGGAGAGTGGCAAAAGTTGTGCCTTTGTTTAGAAAGAGCTGCAGGAAAAAGCCGGTGAGCCTCACAGCTGTGGTGAATAAGTTGTTGAAAGGGTTTTTGACAGAAAGGATCTATAGGCATTTAGACATGCAAGGACTGATTAGGGACAGTCAACATGGATTCATGAGTGGAAAATCACATCTCACGAATTTGATTGAGTTTTTTGAAAGGGTAACCAAGAAGATGGTCGAAGGCAGTGCAGTTGATGTTGTCTACAAGGCCTCTGTCAAGTACGACATGGTAGGTTGATGCATAAAGTTAAATCTCACAGGATCCAACGTGACGTAGCCAAATGGATACAAAATTAGCTCAATGACAAGTCAAAGGGTGGTTGTAGAGGTTTGTTTTTCCAACAAGAGACCTATAACCAGCGGTGTGCCTCAGATATCAGTGCTGGGTCCACTGTTATTTGTCATTTATTAAGTGATTCAGATGAGAATATTGGAGACGTGGTTAGTAAGTTTGCAGATGACACCAAGATTTGTGGCATAGTGGACAGTAAAGATGATATCTCAGATTGTAACGGCAACTTGATCAATTGGGCCAGTGGTCTGACGAATGGCAATGGAGTTTAAAATAGACAAATGCGAGGTAATGCATTTTGGTAGACTGAACCACGACAGGACTTACTCAGTTAATGGTAGGCATTGGGGGGAGTTACAGGACAAAGAAATCTAGGGGTACGTGTTCATAGCCCCTTGAAAGTGGAGTCATAGGTGGACAGAATGGTGAAGAATATATTCAGCATGCTTGATTTTGTTGGTCAGAACACTGAATACAGGGGTTGTAATGTCTTGTCAAAGATGCACAAGACATTGGTAAGGCCACACTTGGAGTATTGTGTACAGTTCTGATCACCCTATTATGGAAAGGATATTATTAAACTGGAAAGAGTACAGAAGAGATTTACTAGGATGTTCCCAGGACTTAATGGTTGAGTTAAAAGGAGAGGTTGGATAGACTGAGACTCTTTTCTCTGGAGTATAAGAAGTGATCTTATAGAGGTCTACAAAATGATGAGGGGCGCAGATCAGCTAGATAATCAATAACTTTTCTGAAAGGAAGCAGTCTAAAATTAGAGGCATAGGATTAAGGGGAGAAGGAAGAGATACAAAAGGATCCAGAGTGACAGGTTTTGCACACTGAGGGTGCTGAGTGTCTGGAACAAGCTGCCAGAGGTCATAGAACAAAGAACTATCCAGCACAGGAAACAGTCCTTCGGCCCTCCAAGCCTGCACTGCTCGTTGGTCCAATTAGACCATTCTTCCGTATCCCTCCATTCCTACTGTGCTCATGTGACTATCCAGGTAAGTTCTAAACAATCTCAGCGTGTTCACTCCACCATCCTGCTTGACAGTGCATTCCAGGCCCCAACCACCCTGTGTAAAAACTTCCCTCTGATACCTGAGTTAAACCTCGCCCTCCTCACCTTGAGCCTGTGACCCCCTCACGTTTGTCACCTTGACCTGGGAAATAGCTTCCCACTGTTCACCCTATCCACACCCCTCATAATTTTATATGCCTCTATTAGGTTTCCCTTCATTCTCCGTCTTTCCACAGAGAACAACCCCAGTTTACCCCATCTCGCCTCACAGCTAAGACCCAGCATACCAGGCAACATCCTGGTGAACATTCTCTGCACTCTCTCCAAAGCCTCCACGTCCTTCTGGTAGTGCAGTGACCAGAACTGGATGCAATACTCCAAATGTGGTTTAACCAACATTCTATACAGCTGTAATATCAGACGCCAATTTTTATACCCTATACCCCATCTTATAAAGGCAAGCATGCCATATGCCTTCTTCACCACTTTCTCCACCTGCCACCTTCAAGGATTTGTGGACTTGCATATCCAGGTCTACACTTTTGATGGTTCTGCCATTTATTATATAGCTCCCCCACTACATTACGGGTGTGGTTCCGGAGGACTGGAGAATAGCGAATGTGGTCCCATTGTTCAAGAAGGGGAAGAGAGACCTTCCAGGGAATTATAGGCCAGTGAGTCTTACTTCTGTTGTGGGCAAAGTATTGGAGAGAATTATTAGGGATAGGATTTATAGTTATTTAGAGAGAAATGAATTGATTGGGGATAGTCAGCATGGTTTTGTGAAGGGTAGGTCGTGCCTTACTAACCTCATTGAGTTTTTTGAAAAAGTGACTAAGGAGGTGGATGGGGGTAAGGCGGTTGATGTGGTATATATGGACTTTAGTAAGGCGTTTGATAAGGTGGCCCATGGAAGACTTCTGCAGAAAATGCAGATGTATGGGATAGAGGGTGATTTAGCTAATTGGGTTAGGAATTGGCTAGCAGATAGAAGACAGAGGGTGGTGGTTGATGGGAGATATTCATCGTGGAGTTCGGTGACAAGTGGTGTACCTCAGGGGTCTGTTTTGGGGCCCCTGCTGTTTGTAATTTTTATAAATGATCTGGATGAGGGTATTGAAGGATGGATTAGTAAATTTGCAGATGACACTAAAGTTGGTGGAGTGTTAGATAGTGAAGATGGGTGTTATAGTTTGCAGTGACTTGGACAAGTTGCAGAGCTGGGCCGAGAGGTGGCAAATGGAGTTTAATGTGGAAAAGTGTGAGGTAATACACTTTGGCAGGAATAATAAATGTGTAGAGTATAGGGCTAATGGTAGGATTCTTAATAGTGTTGATGAACAGAGGGATCTTGGTGTATTTGTGCATAGATCCCTGAAAGTAGGCAGTCAAGTCGAGGAGGTTGTTAAGAAGGCATATGGAGTCTTAGCTTTTATTGGTAGGGGGATTGAATTTCGGAGCCGCAACGTCATGTTGCAACTGTACAAAACTCTAGTGCGGCCGCACTTGGAGTATTGTGTGCAGTTCTGGTCCCCACATTATAAGAAAGATGTGGAGGCATTGGAGAGGGTACAGAGGAGGTTTACCAGGATGTTGCCTGGTATGGAGGGCAGGTCTTATGAAGAGAGGCTGAGGGATTTGAGGTTGTTTTCGTTAGAAAGGAGGCGGCTAAGAGGGGACCTTATCGAAACATATAAGATGATTAGAGGTTTAGATAGGGTGGACAGTGATAGCCTTTTTCCTAGGATGGAGAAAGCTAGCACGAGGGGACACAGCTTTAAATTAAGGGGTGATAGTTATAGGACGGATATCAGAGGTAGGTTCTTTACCCAAAGGGTGGTTCGGGAGTGGAATGCCCTGCCTGCAGCAGTTGTAGATGCGCCAAGTTTGGTGGCGTTTAAGAGGTTAGTTGATAAGTATACGGAAGAGAAGGGAATGGTTTAGTTTGGAGGGTCATTGCTTTTTATATTGGTCGGCGCAACATCGAAGGCCGAAGGGCCCGTTCTGTGCTGTAATGTTCTATGTTCTATTAGTCCTACCAAAATGCACCACTTTGCTTTTATCTGAGTTAAATTCCATCTGCCATTTCGCCGCCCAATTTTCCAGCCTATCTATACCCTGCTGCATTCTCCGACAATGTTCATCGCCTTCCAGACATCTTGGTGTCATCCACAAACTTACTGATCACACCAGTTACACCTTCTTCCAAATCATTTATATAAATCACAAATAGCAGATATCCCAGTACAGAGCCCTGCTGAACACCACTAGTCACAGACCTCCAATTGGAAAAAGTCCCCTCCACTACTACCCTGTGGCTAATCCAGTTCTCTATCCATCTAGCCACCTCTCCTTATATTTCATGAGATTTAAACTTTTGCACCAACCTGCCATGAGGGACTTTGTCAAATGCTTTACTAAAACCCATAGAGATGACATCCACGGCTCTGTCCTTGTCAACTGTTATTGTCACCTCCTCAAAAAACACCACCAAATTTGTGAAGCATGACTTCCCTCTTACAAAACCATACTGTCTATCACTGATGAGATTATTCCATTCTAAATGTGTGTACATCCCAAGAATCCTCTCCAAGAATTTCCCTACCACGAACATCAAGTTTACCGGCCTATCGTTACCCGGGTTATCCTTGCTACCCTTAAATAACGGTACCACATTCGCTATTCTCCAATTCTCTGGGACCTCACCTGTGTCCAATGAAGAGACAAAGATCTCTGTCAGACGCCCAGCAATTTCATCTCCTGTCTGCCTGAGCAGTTTAGGATAGATGCCATCAGGCCCTGGGAATTTGTCAGTTTTAAATGTTCCCTAAAAAACCTAACACTTTGTCTCTTGTAATGGAGATTTTCTCTAACAGGTCAACACTTCCCTCTGTGACACTCCCAATCAACACTTACCTCTCCTTTGTGAACACTGATATAAAATATTCATTTAGGATCTCCCCTATTCCTTGCGCGCTAAGCATAATTCCCTTCCTCTGTCCTTGAGACGTCCGATTTGAGACTGGTTCAATTTTGTTTTTTAAAAAGTATTTAGACAGTTACATGAGTATGATGGGTATAAAAGAAATGGGACAAATGTGGTCAATTGGGACTAGATTAAGGCTTTTAAAAAAAGGACAGCATAGACAAGTTGGGCTTTATGACTATGAGAAACAGAGAGTAGGAGCCGTTGGGGGTCGGGGTGCGGCGCGGGGTGATTTCCAGATGGGGAGCATGGATGTTGAGGGAGAAATCAAGCACAGGTAGACAGAGCGGGGAAGGGGAGTCAGGCAGGCAGGCAGAGCGGGGAAGGGGAGGCAGGCAGAGCGGGGAAGGGGAGGCAGGCAGAGCGGGGAAGGGGAGAGGGACAGCAAAGAGACATAGACAGTAACAAAGCAGAGTTTTTAGCTAGTTCCGAGAATGCTGCTGCTAAGCCCCACAAGCTGACTTTCACGGACTTGTTCTTGTGATTTAGTGTTATTGTATTTGAACATATGCAGTATTTCTATTATATTCAGAGATTTATTGTATTTTGCAAGTTATTTCTGCTCCCCACCCCTTGCCCCTCACACCTTTCCTACCCCGCACCGCTCAAATTGTCCCCCCCCACCCTGCACCCTTCACACCATCCCACCCTGATCCCTCACAATCCCCCTACCCTGCGCCCTTCACACCCTCCCCACCCTGCCCCCCTCACCTTCCACATCCCGTTCTCCTCACCCTCCCTATCCCATACCTCTCTTACCCTCCTCATCCTGTCCCTCACCTCATACACTGTTCTTCATACCCAATGCACCTCAGTACATTTATCACCGCTTCTAACAGCCCATTCATCATCCTCACCCTGCCCCACTAATCTTGCTTCACCCTTCCACCCATCCTGCACTGCTCCTCTTCCTCCATTCCAATCCCCTAACCCTGCCGGCCACCTCCTCTAAACAGACTTTGATCTGAGGGGAACTGCATTATAATTGTCACCTACCTGGCTGGGGGGCTCCAATGCATATGTGTTGATGAGGTATGCTAACATATTGCAAAGCCACAAGGAAATGATGTCACCCAGCAGTCGAGGAATCAGACCACTGCGGGAAGACACACGGTACTGGTATTAGAGAAATACAGTGTGCCTGTGCAGACTAGAATTCGAGAGATTCACAATAACATTCAGGACAGAACTGGACAGGTTTACATCAACACAGCCCCACATTGCTTTGAAAGGGGTTCACACACTCTGACCCCACCCTTCAATGCTGATGGAGTGCTGTGTTGTTGACATGCTATCTTTTAGGTAAGAGGTTAAACAGGTCCCAAGCAGGAACCAAGCCAATATTTTTACGTCAATCAATGTCAAACTGGACAATTGGATAATTTATCTTGTTAGTGTTTATGGCATCTTACATTTCTATCATTGGCTGTGAAGCACTTGTGAAATCTAGGTTTCTCTTTTGGGAGTATGAGCTACTCAAAAACTCTGATTTATGCAGCATCTTTAACATAATAAACTGTTGTCTGCTCTTTGCATGTCTGTAACTGAAACCACTTTCAGATTCTGGGAGTCCACACTACACCCCAGCAAAACCGAAAAACTTGGACTCAGTCATGCAGCATCAAAAGTAAATGCATGGAAGAAAGAACAGGGCATCCACACTGCCACTGCCTGCTGGCTCCTCAAAGACCCAATCAGTACTGATCAGTCTGCCGTGTGCTTTTGACCCTGGGATTATACTCCTGACTTTAACACATCCTGTCTTACTGTGAAGATTGCCCAGATATATATGTTGCGAGAGCTTGGACCTAGATTTTACTTTATTCAACACACTTGGTGCTGATGTTAAGAGTTGAAGCGAGAGTTAGAGCAATTCCAGTTCCAGGTTTCATATCTCCTTTAATTGTCACTGAGTTTCCTTCCATAAATAAACTGCTGAGCAGCTTTTTAATCTTTTCATTTTTTTTTAAAAGGTCACTGGGCTGCAGGTACAGGCAGCTCATGATCTTTTGAAGCAACATTTCACGGAAGTGTGAACCGACATGTGAGAAACACAAACTACTACCTAATTCCATTTACCAGCACTTAGCCCATCCGCTTGAATGTTACGATGTGCCAGATGCTCATCCAGGTACTTCTTAAAGACTGCGAGACAGCCTGCTTCCACCACCCTCCCAGGCAGCACATTCCAGACAATCACCATCCTCTGGGTAAAAAAAATTCACATTCAATTTATACTTACGCAAAAAAGCCCAGAAACCCCTCCTCCTTATAGATTGTTACGACAGAACCGAATATCCCACTGCCAAGATAAAAAAGACAAAGCAAGGAATTACTATTCAAGAAAAAAATCAACTATTGGCATTTTCATGCCTGCACAATACCAAAAGCTCAGATTTAAAGTTTTAAAAGCCACATTGATTCAGTTTTCATGTGTGCCCTACAACTAATCCATCTGTACATAGTGTATTCTTTCATACACCATAACACAATAACTTGATTGCTTCATTGATTACTAACTCTTCAGAAACATTCACTCCCTCTACCACCAGCAAACAGTGGCAACCATATGTACCATCCACAGGATACACTGTAGGAACTTACCAAGATTCCTTTGGCAGCATCTTCCAAATCCAAGAACACTACCATCTAGAAGGACAGGAGCAGCACATACCTAGGAATACCACTATCTGGAGGTTCCCTTCCAAGTCACTCAACATGCTGACTTTGAAATATATCTCCATTCCTACACTGTTGCTGGGTCAAAACCCTGGGACTCCTTACCCAACAGCACTGTGAGTGTAACACTACTTCAGCAGCTGCAGCAGTTCACGGTGACAGCTCACCATCACTTTCTGAAGGATAAACAGGGATGGGCAATAAATGCTGATCTGGCTAGTGACACCCATATCTCAAAAAGATTTTTTAAAAACTGTGCATTCATTTCCATTGTAACACTAACAAGCACCAGTACACAATAACTGCACAGTAATTCATCTGAACACTAATTGTGTACAAACATACCATGAGGAAACATATGCTGGAAACATTGAACTAATGTTTTACATCTGTCTTCAAGATAGAGAATAATGGAAATTTTTCAAAAACTGCAGTTCATGCAGAGGAACTTGGTTCAGTAACCATCACTAGGGAGAAAATATTGAATAAACTAATGGGATGAAAGGCAGATAAGCCTCCGGGACCCGATGGCTTGCACTCTTGGCCATTAAAGGAGATGTCAGCAACGAGAGTAAATGTTTTGGTAGCGATATTCCAAAATTCCCTGAATTTTGGAAAGGTCATGATGTGGAGATGCCGGCGTCGGACTGAGGTAAGCACAGTAAGAAGTCTCACAACACCAGATTAAAATCGAACAGGTTTATTTGGATGCACAAGCCATTAACTTTTGGCATGCTATCCCTTCATCAGGTGACTGTCCCAGTGTATTGGAAACATACTGTGATGCCCATATTCAAAAAGGGAGAGGGGCAAAAAGTAGGAAAAATCTTGGCCGGTTAGCTTGACCTCTGCGGTGGGCAAGTTGCTGGAATCTATTATTAAGGAGGAGATGGAAAGACAAAGGACATTTGGAAAGACAAAGTTCAATCTACCATTGTTGGCATGGCTTTATGAAGGATAAGTCATGCTTGACAAATCTGGAGTTCTTTGAGGATCTCACCAGCAAAGTGGATAATGGAGGACCTGTGGAAAATTTCAAACTTCCAGAAGGTGTTTGACAAGATGCCACATAAAAGACTAATCCAGACAGTGAGATTGCAAGGGATTTGGGGTAAAGACTGGATTGAAAATTGGCTGACTGACAGAAAACAGTGTGTCAGGATAAATGGGTCCTTCTTTGGCTTGCAAACTGTAACTAGTGGGGTGTTGCAAGAATCAGTCCTCGAATCTCAATTGTTTACAATTTAGATGTATGATCTGAAAGCAGTGACAGAGTGTAACAGTAAAATTTGCAGACGGTACTAAAATAGATGGGAAAAATAGTTTACAGATGGATACACTGTACACTGTCAGGGGTCTGTTTTGGGGCCCCTGCTGTTTGTAATTTTTTTTAAATGATCTGGATGAGGGTATTGAAGGATGGATTAGTAAATTTGCAGATGACACTAAAGTCGGTGGAGTGGTAGATAGTGAAGAGGGGTGTTATAGTTTGCAGAGAGACTTGGACAAGTTGCAGAGCTGGGCCGAGAGGTGGCAAATGGAGTTTAATGTGGAAAAGTGTGAGGTAATGCACTTTGGCAGGAATAATAAATGTGTAGAGTATAGGGCTAATGGTAGGATTCTTAATAGTGTTGATGAACAGAGGGATCTTGGTGTATTTGTGCATAGATCCCTGAAAGTAGGCAGTCAAGTCGATAAGGTTGTTAAGAAGGCATACGGAGTCTTAGCTTTTATTGGTAGGGGGATTGAATTTCGGAGCCGCAACGTCATGTTGCAACTGTACAAAACTCTAGTGCGGCCGCACTTGGAGTATTGTGTGCAGTTCTGGTCCCCACATTATAAGAAAGATGTGGAGGCATTGGAGAGGGTACAGAGGAGGTTTACCAGGATGTTGCCTGGTATGGAGGGCAGGTCTTATGAAGAGAGGCTGAGGGATTTGAGGTTGTTTTCGTTAGAAAGGAGGCGGCTAAGAGGAGACCTTATTGAAACATATAAGATGATTAGAGGTTTAGATAGGGTGGACAGTGATAGCCTTTTTCCTAGGATGGAGAAAGCTAGCACGAGGGGACACAGCTTTAAATTAAGGGGTGATAGTTATAGGACGGATATCAGAGGTAGGTTCTTTACCCAGAGGGTGGTTAGGGAGTGGAATGCCCTGCCTGCGGCAGTTGTAGATGCGCCAAGTTTGGTGGCGTTTAAGAGGTTAGTTGATAAGTTTATGGAAGAGAAGGGAATGGTTTAGTTTGGAGGGTCATTGCTTTTTATAATGGTTGGCGCAACATCGAACGCCAAAGGGCCTGTTCTGCGCTGTAATGTTCTATGTTCTATGTACACATAGGCAAGGAAAAAGGGCCTCAACTTGGCAGATTAATGTGGATAAGTGAGGTCACCCATATTGGCCAAAAAAAAAAGGCAAATTATCTAAATGGAAAGCAGATTCAAAATGTTTCTGGGCAGAGCGTCCTGGGCATCCATGTTCATGAATCACAAAAAGTCAGTATGCAGGTGCAGTTTTATTTAATGTATTTATTACAAAAGGATTGGAGCATAAAAGTAGAGAAGTGTTGTTGCAATGGAACAGGCATTGATGTGATCACACAGTATTGTCCAGTTTTGGTCTCCTTATTTGAAGGAAGATGTGGTGGCATTGGAGGCAGTTCAGAGCAGGTTTATCAAATTAATTCTGAGGATGAAAGGGTTGACATACGAGGATAGATTAAACAGTTTGGGCTGTTTTGCTGGACTTTAGAAGAATGAATGGGAATCTGATCGAGGAATATAAAATTTTAAAAGGAATTGATAAATGTGTCCCCTAGTGGAAGGGTGGGGGCAAACAATGCCAGATACCCGGGTTCGAGTCCTGGCTTGGGTTTGTAGAGTTTCAACTTCTCCTGGTGTCTATAGGGGTTTTCTCCAGGTGCTCTGGTTTTCTCCCACAGTTCAAAAGAAATGCTGGCCATGCAAATTCTCCCTCAGTATATCTGAACAGGCACCAGAGTGTTGGGGATTTTCAAAATAACTTCATTGCAGTGTTAATGTAAGCCTATTTGTGATACTAAGAAATAAACTTTAAAACAAGATCACGGGTATAGGTTGAGAGGCAGTAGATTTAAAACAGAGATGAGGAGAAACTGCGTCTCACAGAGGGTGGTGAATTTATGGAACTTGCTGTTCCATAGCACAATGGAATTGAAATCATTTAAATGGTTTCAAGAAGGATATATATATATTTCTGATACAAAGATATATACTATTGAGATATATATATTTCTGATCCCTTGGTTAGGTTTATAAAATGTTGAGAGGGATAGATAGGGTGGACTCTCAGAGACTATTTCCCCGAGCTGAAATGGTCACTACAAGAGGACACAAATTTAAGGTGCAGGGAAGCAAATACAAAGGAGATGTCAGGGGTAGGTTTTTCACTCAGAGGGTGGTGAGTGAATGGAACCGACTGCCGTCGGAGGTTGTTGAGGCAAACTCACTGGGGTCTTTTAAGAGACTTCTGGATGAGTATATGGAAAAGAATAGGATAGGGGGTTATAGATAGGTCTGTGGATTGGTAGATGTGAACGGCACAACTCATGGGCCGAAGGGCCTGTTTGTGCTGTATTGTTCTATGTTCTAAAAGGGTTAAAAGGGATTGAGGAACTGGATTTGAAACTCGGGAAAGATCAGCCATGATCTGAGTGAATTGTGCAGCAGGTTCAAAGGGTTGAATTGTCTACTTCTGCTCCTAATTCACATGTTCTTATACAATAACTGCAGACATTAATTCATCAGTACACTAACTGTATACGCATACGCACCAATACACAATAACTGCAGACATTAATTCATCAGTACACTAACTGTATACGCATACGCACCAATACACAATAACTGCAGACATTAATTCATTGGTATACTATGTACACAAACACACCAAGTACACAATAACTCACATTAATTCATCTGACCATGTGTACACATCATGCACTTCCATTCATCAGGTTAGAGTTTAATTTGCAGGCAAATTGTAATTACCACTTGTAGGTAATTGACAGCACAAATCAAAATGGCCTGTGAGTGGTCAGACACACACTTTCAGCAGCCTCCAATGGCCCATTCTTGTCTAGTACAGGAGCAAATATCCTTGTTCAGACTGCTGGAGCTCCCTAACACTGAGTCTGTGGCTCATCCAAACCAGTCACATCTCATCACTGACCTGTATTTGGTTTCATGGCCAATAAACTGTATCATGCATCGCAAGGTGATCACTGCAAGGAAACACAAAAGATCAATACTCCCATGTTTGCATACTATTGGAACATAACAAAAAATTTGAAGGCAGCAATTGGCACTAACCGTGGAAGGGGTGAGTGACAATGGTGGCTGTAGAGCGAGCAATCATCTCCCGCATTGTCTAGGCACAAAGCAAATAAACAAATAGTCAAAATCACAAAGCTCAATACACCAAGAGAAACCCTTGCTGCAATGCCCACATCGATGGAGTCCCAAAATCTTCCACCACCAGTGGATCATATCATTCTGCCCCCAAGACCAGCTTGTATATGATAGAAGGAACTTGCACTCTGCAAGTGATTTGGTGCTGTAATTGACCTGGGAGTGTTTGATGGGGACAATGCAGAGGGAGCTTTATGCTGTATCTAATTCCATACTGTACCTGTCCTGGGAGTGTTTGATGGGGACAGTGTAGAGAGAGCTTTAGCCTGTATCTAACCCCATGCTGTACCTGGCCTGGGAGAGTTTGATTGGAACAGTGTAGAGGGAGCTTCACTCCGTATCTAACCGTGCTATATCTGTTCTGAGAGTGTTGAGAGAGCGAGAGAGAAAACAGTCTCTCACAAACAAACTAACTCTGAATTAATGGACCAAATGTTTCATGCAAAAGAATTTGAAGTGTGACCAAGAGCACAAACAGTGCAATTAGGATTATAAGTTGTCCGTCTGATGGTGGACTGCTGTCATGTCACAAGGAATTTAAGTAACTCCTTACTTAGAGCTGCCAAGTGTGACCAGAGTACTGCAGCCTGTAGAAAGCTGGAATTGGCAGCTGGAGTAAGGAGTGACTAGCTCTATCCCATTAGATGCTGCACTTACCTCTTCAAACACACGGTGCAGTGATGGCTCATCTCCAATTTTCTCCAGTTCTGTGCACTGCAAGCAAAAGTACAAAATATAACCCAGGAGTAACTAATATCGCTGGAAAAACCTTCATAAACACTTCGAGGTATATCTGTTCCTGAAGTTAATTCTAATCTCGAAAACTCTTGAATCTGCAATTGGCTCAAATCACACCAACTATTAACAGCCAAGGAAATCTGATGGACAAAGTACTTCAAATAAGATGTAAACTGAAAATAACAATTAGCTGAGAGTGAGTTACAGACTGGAATTTAATTGAGATTCAAAGTGGTTTATATATAGAACAACAGACATCCGGGAGTGAGTTACAGACTGGAATCCAATTGAGGGGTTGGAGTGGTTTATATATAGAACAACAGATATCCTGGAGTGAGTTGGACTGGAATCTAATCGCGAATTCTGAAGGTTTCTATAGAATAAAAGATACCCAGGAGTGAGTTACAGATTGGAATCTGATTGAATGTTCTGGAGGTTTATATATAGGAAGACAGATAGCTGGGAGTGAGTTACAGACTAGAATCTAATTGAAGGGTTATATATAAAGAATTGATTCAGAAGCATATGCAATCAGGGTTGCTGAGTTATAACAGAGATTAAGACAATGCTGAGCAAATCAGGTCTAGAAACTAAGCAGCCAATATCAAGTACAGTTGGTGAACAGGTAAATTTCAAAGGTTACAGGAAGATCCTATAGTCAAAGGGAACCAGGCTTTATTTGTGGATTTAAGTCAGTACTTTCATCAGTGAAATCATCAGTCATGCCTTATTGTCATGTTAGTCCTGACCACTACCACTCACTCCCACACATATTTTTGTTTATATAGACCTGCAAATATTTACCTGCACTCGCTTCTCTAGAAACATGTATAAAAGAGATGAACTGTGAGACAGACACTCACCTCATTTTCTTTCATCTCCTGATAATTCTGCAACAGAAAAGGGACAGAGAAAGTGAGAGAGAGTCTCAAACAGTAATGAGCAAATGGCACATGTAAGTGAGAGATGGGTTGTAACTGCAGACAGTAGCAGAGAATGGCAGAGCACAAGAAAGTTGCCCTGCAAGGAAAAACATTTAAACAAATTACATCCAATGCTCAAAACGTCCAACTCCTGGGTATGCTAACAGGACCAAAGGAAAGAATACTCAATCGTTCAATGAAGCAGATACGAGACTGTGAACATCTTTCAACATGTAGCTCTGATTATTCAAGAACCCACCCAGCTTAAAGTTAAATTCTGAACTATTTCTTGGTTTCTCTGGCCATGCTACCCAAACCAGTTTACTATCCCCATCTCTTTAAAATGCCAACTCTTGTTGCTAGCTTTAACGGGTACTGCTTGCTGTTTCAAACTCCACTGTACCAGACCGCAGGGGATGTTTCCCTTCAAGTCGCAGAACACCAGATTAAAGTCCAACAGGTTTACCTGGTAGCACGAACTTTCGGAGCACTGCTCCATGATCAGGTGAGTGCAAGATTTGTTTCACAAACAGGGCATATATAAACACAAACTCAATTACAAGATAATGGTTAGCATGCAAATTTTAACAGGTAATCAAGTCTTTACAGGTGCAGACAATGCTAGTGAAGAAAGGGTTAAGCACAGGTTAAAGACGTGTGAATTGTCTCCAGCCAGCATGGTTAGTGAGACTTTGCAAGCTCAGGCAAGTCATGGGGGTTACAGATAGTATGACACGAACCCAAGACCCCTGTTGAGGCAGAGTTCATGCATGCAGAACTTGGCTATCGGTTTCTGCTTGGCAATTCTGCATTGTTATATGTTTTGAATGCCGCCTTGGAGAACATTTACCTGAAGATCAGAGGCTGAGTGCCCTTGACTACTGAAGTCTTCCCTCAGAAAGGGAACACTCCTGCCTGGTGACTATTAAGCAGTATCCTTTCATCTGTTGTCGTAGCGTCTGCACGATCTTGCCGTGCCTAAGGACAGCCTTTCCTGCAGCGTATCAGGTAGACAATGTTGGCCGAGTCACAAGAGTATTACTGTGGATACTCTAGATGGATGGTGTTCTCATGTGAGATGATGGCATCCATGTCAGTGATCCGGCATGTCTTGCAGAGGTTGCTGTCGTAGAGTTGTGTGGTGTCGTGATCACTGTTCTCCTGAAGGCTGGGTAATTTGCTGCATACAATGACTGTTTGAAGGCAAGTAGTGGGTGTGTGGGGATGGCCTTGGCAAGATGTTCGTCTTCATCGATGACACGTAGAAGGCTCTGGAGATGTTGTAGCTTCTCTGCTCCAGGGGAGTATTGGATACAGTATTCTGTCTGCCTGCCCCGCATTTGTCTTCTGAGGTCAGTGAGGTTTTTCACTGTGGACTGTCAATCGATGAGTCAAGCACCATATTCTGTTCTTAGGAGGGCGCCTTTATATATCTGTAGGTATCTGTGCAATCCTCCTCATCTGAGCAGTGTATAATGAGCGTTTATCCATAGTGGATGGCTTCTTTAACACGTCTAGGGTGAAAGCTGGAGAAGTGGAGGTTAGTGACCGTCCTTGATGAAGATGTGTGTCCAAGAATGCAACTGATTCTGGACAATAGTCCATAGTGCATCTAATAATGGGATGGAACTTGTTGATGTCATCACGTAGTTGTTTCAGAGATTGTTCACCATGAATCCAAAGGAAGAAAATGTCATCAGTGTATCTAGTGTATCAAATATTATCAATGTATCAGGCACTCACTTGAAGGAATAGTATTCCAAAAACTCATGCTACCCGTTTGATTTTAATCTGGTGTTGTGAGACTACTGATTGTGTCATAAAGATAAACAGTATGGAAACAGGCCCTTCAGCCCAACTCACCCTTAGTCGACCAAGTTTCCTAAACTTAACCAGTCCCATTTGCCTATGTTTGACCCATATCCCTTTAAACCTTTCTTGCTCATGCACTGTCCAAATTTCTTTTAAATGTTGAAATTGTACCCACCTCAACCATCTCCTCAGGCAGCTCATCCCATAAACATAGGCGATTGTCGAGCAGTATCTTCTAACTTTTTCCCTTCCCATCTTAAATCTCTGCCCTCTAGTTTTAGACTTTCTTACCCTGGGGAAAAGACCTTGGCTATTCACCTTAATATGCCCTTCATGATTTTGTAAACCTCACCCCTCATCTGCCTATACTCCAGGAAGAAAACTTATACATTAAAGATTCACGATCTATAAAAGTCTGAGCCTATCCAGCCTCTCCTTATAATTCAGACCTTGCAGTCCCAGTAACATCCTTGTAAAACTGTTTTGCACCCTTTTTAATTTAATAACATCCTTCCTATAGCAGGGTGATCAGAATTGTACATAGTACTCCAAACGTGGCCTTACCAAAGTCTTGTACAGTTGTTACAAAATATCTCAACTCCTATACTCAGTACTCTGATGAAAGCATGTGTGCCAAACTCCTTCTTCACCACCTGGTCTATTTATGATGCTGCTTTCAAGCAGCTATTCAACCCCCCCAGGTCTCTCTGTTTGAGAGCATTGCCCAGGACCATGTAAGTCCTGCCCTGATCCGTCTTACCAAAATTTACTTCGCATTTATCTGAATTAAACTCCATCTGCCAGACCATTAGCCCAATTGACAAAGATCCCGTTTTAGTCTTAGATAACCTTCTTTACTGTTCACTAAACAAGCAATTTTGGTGTCATCCACAAACTTACTGACCATGTCTCCTACATTTTCATCCAGTGGACCTAGCAACAATCCCTGTGGTATGTTGCTTGTCACAGGCCTCCAGTCTAAAAGAAAAATCCTCGATCTTCTACCTGCAAGCCAATTTTGTACCCAATTAGCTAGTCCTCCCTGAATCCTATGTGATCTAACCTGACTGACCAATCTACGATGACGTACCTTGATGAAGGCCTTGCCAAAGTCTGCCCTCATCTATTTTCCCTAGTCACCCCTTCAAAAAACTCTTATCAAACCTTTATGACATGATTTCGCATGCACAAAGTAGCACTGTCTACTCCTAATCAGTCTTTGACTTGCCAAATGCATATAGATCTGGTCTTTCAGAATTCTCTCCAATAACTTACCCATCACTGATGTTAGGCTCATTAGTCTGAAAATTTTCTGGCTTTTCTAGAAACATAGAAAAAAACTACAGCACAATACAGGCCTTTCGGTCCACAAAGTTGTGCTGAACATGTCCCTACCTTAGAGATTACTAGGCTTACCTATAACCCTCCATCTTACTAAGGTCCATGTACTACCTCAAAGTCTCTTAAAAGACCCTATCAAATCCACCTCCACCACCATTGCCAGCAGCCGATTCCACTCACCCACACCCTCTGTGTGAAAAACTTATCCCTGACATCTCCTCTGTACCTACTCCCCAGCACTTTAAATCTGTATCCTCTTGTGGCAACCATTTCAGCCCTGGGAAAAAGCTCTGACTGTGCACTTGAACAATACCTCTCAACATTTTATACACTTCTATCAGGTCACTCTTCATTTTTCGTCTCTCCATGGAGAAAAGGCGGAGCTCCCTCAACCTATTCTCATAAGGCATGCTCCCCAATCCAGGCAAATCCTTGTAAATCTCCTCTGCACCCTTCCTATGGTTTTCACATCCTTGCTATAATGAGGCAACCCGAACTGAGCACCAACTGGGTTCTGAACAGGCTCCTATATAGCTGCAACATTATCTCTCAATTCCTAAACTCAATTCGTCAACTGATGATGGCCAGTACACCATATGTTTTCTTAGCCACAGCTTCAAACTGTGCAGCTTCTTTGAGTGTCCTATGAACTCAGACCCCAAGATCCTTCTGATCTTCCACACTGCCAAGAGTCCTACCATTAATATTATATTCTGCCATCCTATTTGAGCTGCCAAAATGAACCACTTCACACTTATCTGGATTAAACTCCATCTGCCACTTCTCCGCCCAGTCTTGCATCTGTCAATGTCTCGCTGCAACTTCTGACATGCCTCCATACTATCCACAACACCTGCAACCTTTGTGTCATCAGTAAACTTACCAACCCATCACTCCACTTCCTTATCCACTCATTTATAAAAATCACAAAGAGTAAGGGTCCCAGAACTGATTCCTGGGGCATTCCACTGGTGGCCGGCCTCCATTCAGAATATGACTCACCTACAACCACTCTTTGCCTTTTGTTTTCTCTTTTGTTTTTCTTAAATAATGGCAGTGTTTGCCTCCTTCCAGTTTTCTAGCACCTCACCCATAACTGTCAATGATACAAATATCTCCACAATTTCTTTCATAGCTTCCTATGACGTCCTGGGATGCATTTGATCAAGTTCCAGAGATTTATCTACCTTTATGCATTTTAAGACCTCCTGCACCTCTTGTGTAACATGGATACCTTTCAAGCCATCACTATTTACTTCCCCAAGTTCCCTAGTTGGCACAACACTGGCTTCCCACACTAAACCCAGAGCAACACATTACATCAGTTCAGCCTGCTCTAAAACTGATGTGTCAAAGCATACAACCAACCAGTGTCCCTGACCTCTGTTCATCCTTCTCATGGGGACAGTTCCACTCTTGACCATTCTACATACACAGCAGATTCAATTCACTGGAGGGCTATTCCATTTCCTGTGAAGTGACTGTCAGACAATTTCCAGGAAATCAGTGTTCATCATTCCCCGACTGCAACTTCAATGCAAGAGTTCAGTTCACCATGGATACAGGAGCTACCTGCAGTACTTGACCATGTACAAGTGTCCCAATGGCTCCTGCGCACAGACGAGGTGTTAGACCTTTAAACAGGCCCCGCTTTCCATCGATTTTCACGATGTGCTTGGCTGCAGGAGAAACAGGAATAAGTAACAATTCAATTAGGTTCAATCCTATCAAATACTTTGACAGTGAATCTTTGGTAATACAATAATGTTCGATTACTGTTTAATGTCAGATGTCCCCTTCAGCTACTTCATCTTCCTTCCTTCCATCATATTGTAAGAGATGGGGATGCTCACTGATGATTGCACAATGTTCAGCACTATTCACAATTCCTCAGATACTGAAACAGTCCAAGTCCAAGTGCAGCAAGGTCTGGACAATATTCAGGCTTGGTCTGACAAATGGAAAGTAACAATTGTGCACACAAATCCAACAAGCAAGAATCTAACCACCAGCCATTGACACTCAAGCGCAACATCCTCATTCAGGATACAGCAGTCCACCCATCACCTTATACATTCATCATTAGCACACTGTGGAAACAGCACGTCCCACATACAAGATGTACCACAGAAATGCACTAAGATCCCTTTGACTGCATCTTCCAAACTGCATTAAAAATAAATGTATACAAACAAGACCCCAGACTTCCTGGCACCCAGCTCAGAGAAAACTCTAAATGAAACTAAAGCAAGTTTCAACTTTCTTAACAAAATACGAATAAGCACTGAACTTAAACGCTATACATCATTGTTGGCAACTGTCCCATTAAACATTCCCATGATAGGTGCAGCACAAGGTTCAATAGAGAATAAAGCTTCCTGTACACTGTCCCCATCAAATACTCCCAGGACGCTCACAGCATGTGGTTAAATACAGAGTAAAGATCCCACTACACTGTCTCCATCAAACACCACCAGGACAGGGACAGCATAGGGTTAGATACAGAATAAAGCTTCCTCTACACTGCCTCCATCAAACTCTCCCAGAGCTGGTATAGCATGATATTTCAAAGAACAAAGAACAAACAGCACGGGAAACAGGCCCTTCGGCCCAACGAGCCTGCGCCGCCACCCCGATGTTTCCACCTCTACCCGCAATCCCTGTCCATGTTTATAGATCTATGGATTAAAAACCAAATTTGAGACAATTTAGGGAGAATTTGTTTTGCCAATTAGCCTAAGAGCACATCTTTGGGATGTGGGAGGAAACCGGAGCACCCGGAGAAAACCCACGCAAGCACGGGGAGAATGCGCAAACTCCCACAGACACAGGCCCAAATCCATGTATCTGCACAGCACAGCGATAGTCACTGAGCTGTCGTGTTGCCCATCAAATGGTCCAGGTCAAGCGTACACTAACGACGTGAAGCACTAGGATACTCTCGAAAAAAGATCCAAGAGCAGCCCTCTCACGACCCATCGCGTGTATGCCCCTTGTTAGACAACAAGGTGGACCAAAGCACCTGTAGGATAAAAACAAGTACATCAATATCATCATCTATTTACACACTTCCCAGGGACTCCCAAGGCTCATGATCCCTATTTTAAATCAGTTTTCTATACCCCTCCATTCCCATTCTGTTCATGTGCCCATCTAAGTATTTCTTAAATAATTCCAGAGTACCTGCCTCCACCACTTTACTTGGTAGTGCGTTCCATACCCTCACCACCCTCTGTGTGAAAAAACTCCCTCTAGCATCCAAATTATACCTTACCTCCCTCACCTTAAGCCCGTGACCCCTCGTGCTATTCGAGTCCATCCTAGGAAAAAGCTTAACCCTGTTTACTCAATCTATACCCCTCATAATCTTCTACACCTCTATTAGATCTCGTCTGAGTCTACGTCTTTCTAAGGAAGAGAGTCCCAATTTGCCTAACCTCTCCTCATAACTCCGACCTTCCATACTAGGCAGCATCCTGGTAAACCTCCTCTACACTCTCTCCAGACTCTCCACGTCCTTCCGGTAGTAGGGCGACCAGAACTGAATGCAGTATTCCAAATGAGGTCTAACCAACGTTTTATACAACTGCAACACTAAAGGCCGGCTCTTGTACTCTATACCCTGTACCCAGCTCTGTACTCTAATTTCATTGAATAAAATTTCTGCATCTGTGGTTCGCAACTTTTTACATGGCATGGCACACCTCTAAACCAACAAACAATTTTGAGGGACATTTCCTATTTTCTCTGCCTTCTTTCCTTACTGGGAACTTTGTTTTTAACTTCTCCCTGTTGTACTGCCTGTTTTTTTAAACCCTTCCTCTGTCTCTCGCTTCTCTCAGGGTTTTGGCACCCTTTTTGAGTTTGTTTTTTTGTGCAGATGCATGGGGCCTTTGTCTTCAGCTCTAAGTCCTGCTGCTCATGCACATGGGTCTAACCAACTTAAAAAGTCTAAACTGCACATCGGCTGTTCTTTACCAGCCGCCACATACATGGGAAGCCCAAGATTCATCAGATCTTGGAGATGTTGACCACAGAGCTAAAGACAAAGGTTAGTTTTAGTTTAATTACATGCATGTTGAATCATTTTGAACCTTTCTTCACAACACACTTGGAAGGCTCTGCATAGCACACTGATTGGAAACCACTGCTCTACACAGTTCCCATCAAACACTCCCAGGTCAAGTACAGCACGGAGTTAAATATATAGTAAATCTCCTTCCATAGTGTCTCATCAAACATTCCCAAGAAAGTTATACATGGGGTTAGATACAAAGCCCCCATCAAACACTCTCAGGAAAGCTATAGCATGGGTTTAGATAGAATAAAGCTCACTCAACACTGCCCCCATCAAACACTCCCAAGACAGGTACAGCAAGGGGTTAGGTACAAATTAAAGATCCCTCTTCACCGTCCTCATCAAAGACTGCCAGGAAAGGTACAGCACAGAGTTAGATACAGAGTAAAGTCCCCTGTAGACCATCTCAAACAACTGAGGCCGATAGTGCCAAAGGAAAGGGCAAAGCTTCAACTACATGTCCCATCAAACATTCCAAATCATAATTACCAAGGGAGCCCTGGTGGCTAAAATTTGTTCATTCTGAACTGACTGTCAGACAGCAATAATTAGAAGCAGTATTCTGTATTGCTTCAGTACATACCATATGTAAAAAGGCCAGGTAGTTGAAGAATTGGTCGCCCGAACAAGTTCCTGCCCATAACTGGAGCAGTAGGTTCATGACCAACCTAGAACAAGATGAAAAATAATTTAATCAAGTTGTACTATAAAATCTCATTGATAGAGTGTTTCTCTCTGATCCTGTGGGTAGGAGGGGCCACTTGCACAGCTGAATGGTTGAGAATGGTACAAGATACAGCACAAGATTGACAGTTCATCCTTTCAGAGCAGCAAAGATTCCACAGCATGTATCAACCAAACAAAATTTTTTTTTATCTCAATGAAAAACTGAAGAAAATAAAAGCAAACTACAGTTGCTGGAAATCTGAAATAATAAGAAAAATGTCAGGCAGCATCTGTGCAAAGAGAAATACTTAGTTTCAGATCAATGACTCCACGTTGTTTAAAATATAGTCAATGTTAAAAAAGTGAAATGGAGAGGGTGAGTAGGATGAAAGGCAGCCAATATTAAGTACTTCTGTTAGGAAGGGCTCAAGGGAGTAATAATGGGACAACAAACTAAAGATGTGCCCAGAGGAAATGTGCATGAAAGAAGAACATAATGACACTGCTGCGTGTGGGGTCTTGCCGTGCAGAAATTGGCTGCCCATTTTTCCCATTAAACAGTAATTATACTTTAAATGTATTGAGAAGAGACTGTAAAAGACTGTGGGATGCTTTGAGAAACAAGAGGAAACACTCTTTCCGTGTCCACCTTATAAATATCAATCATGTCATTGCTCTCTTCTAAACTCCAGTGGAAACAAGCCCAGTTTGTCTAACCCTTCCTCACAAGATAACCCATTCAATCCAGATATTTGTTTTATCCTACAGGTACTTCAGTCCACCTTGTCTAACAAGGGGCATACACGTAATGGATCACGCGAGGGCTGCTCTTGGATTTTTCGAGAATAGCCTAGTGCTTCACATTGTTAGTGTACGCTTGGCCTGGACTATTTGATGGGCAACATGACAGCTGTGACTCAGTGCAGACACATGGATTTGGGCCTGTGTCTGTGGGAGTTTGTGCGTTGTCCCCGTGCTCGCGTGGTTTTTTTCTCCGGGTGCTCTGGTTTCCTCCCACATCCCAAACATGTGCTCTTGGGCTGATTGGCAGAACAAATTCTCCCTAAATTGTCTCAACTTTGGTTCTAATGCATAGATCTATAAACATAGGCACGGATGACAGGGATCATGGGTAGAAGTGGGAACATCGAGGTGGTGGCGTGGACTCGTTGGGCCGAAGGGCTTGTTTCCAGGGCTGTTTTGCTCTTTGTTCTTAATCTGGATAACCTTCTCTGAACCATCTTCAACAAAGAAGCCACATAAAGAAGGACTTCGATTTGTGGCCATTTCAGAGACATGGATAAAGCAGGGACAAGAATGGATGTTGCAGGTTCCGGGGTACAGATGTTTCAGTCAGAGCAGAGTAGGTGGTAGAAGAGGGGGAGGTGTGGCATTGTTAGTCAAAGACTGTATTACGGTGGCAGAAAGGACATTTGATGTGGACCTGTCTATTGAGGTAGTTTGGGCTGAGATTAGAAACATAGAACATTATAGTGCAGAACAGGCCCTTCAGTCTTCGAAGTTGCGCCGACCAATTAGGAACAAGCTGTGACCCTCTAACCTAAACCATTCCCCTTTCATCCATAAACTTATCTACTAACCTCTTAAACGCCACCAAACTTGGCTCATCTACAACTGACGCAGGCAAGGCATTCCATACCCTTACCACCCTCTGGGTAAAGAACCTACCTCTGACATCTGTCCTAAAACCACCACCCCTTAATTTAAAGCTATGTCCCCTCGTGCTAGCTTTCTCCATCCTAGGAAAAAGGCTATCACTGTCCACCCTATCTAAACCTCTAATCATCTTATATGTTTCAATAAGGTCTCCTCTTAGCCGCCTTCTTTCTAACGAAAACAACCTCAAATCCCTCAGCCTCTCTTCATAAGACCTGCCCTCCATACCAGGCAACATCCTGGTAAACCTCCTCTGTACCCTCTCCAATGCCTCCACATCTTTCTTATAATGCGGGGACCAGAACTGCACACAATACTCCAAGTGCGCCGCACTAGAGTTTTGTACAGTTGCAACATGACGTTGCGGCTCCGAAATTCAATCCCCCTATCAATAAAAGCTAAGACTCCGTATGCCTTCTTAACAACCTTATCGACTTGATTGCCAACTTTCAGGGATCTATGCACACATACACCAAGATCCCTCTGTTCATCAACACTATTAAGAGTCCTACCATTAGCCCTATACTCTACACATTTGTTATTCCTGCCAAAGTGAATTACCTCACACTTTTCCACATTAAACTCCATTTGCCACTTCTCGACCCAGCTCTGCAACTTGTCTAAGTCTCTCTGCAAACTAGAACACCCCTCTTCACTATCTACCACTCCTCCGACTTTGGTGTCATCCTCAAATTTACTAATCATCCTTCAATACCCTCATCCAGATCATTTATAAAAATTACAAACAGCAGGGGCCCCAAAACAGATTCCTGAGGTACACCACTAGTAACCGAACTCCACGATGAATATCTCCCATCAACAGGAGAGGAGAGGTCATCCTGTTGGGAGTTTTTTTGTAGGCCTCCAAAAAGTTTCAGGGATGTGGAGGAAAAGATTGCAAGGATGATTCTGGACAGACGTGAAAGTAACAGGGTAGTTGTTATGGGGGACTTTAACTTTGCAAATATTGATTGGAAAAGTTATAGCTCAAGCACATTAGAGGGGCCAGTTTTTGTATAATATGTGCAGGAGGGTTTTATGACTCAGTATGTAGATAAGCCAACAAGAGGTGAGGCTACATTGGATTTGGTTCTGGGTAATGAACCAGACCAGGTGTTAGACTTGGAGATAGGTGAGCACTTTGGTGATAGCGACCACAATTCGGTTATGTTTACCTTAGTGATGAAAAGGGATAGACATATACCGACGGGAAGACTTTACAGCTGGGGGAAAGGTAATTATGAGGCTATTAGGTGAGATTTAGGATACATAGGGTGGAGTAGGGAACTGCAGGGGCTGGGAACACCTGAAATGTGGAACTTATTCAAGGAACAGCTACTGCGAGTCCTTGATAAATATGTACCTGTCAGACAGGAAGGAAGTGGTAGAGCCAGGGAACCATGGTGTACTAAGGAAGTTAGTTCACTAGTGAAGAGGAAAAAGGATGCTTATATAAAGATGAGACATGAAGGCTCAGTTAGGGCACTGGAGAGTTATAAATTAACCAGGAGGCAGCTAAAGAGGGAGATAAGAAGAGCTAGAAGAGGACATGAGAAGATTTTGGCAGATAGGATAAAGGAGAACCCTAAAGCTTTTTATAGATATATTAAGAATAAAAGATTGGTTAGGTCAAGATTAGGGCCAGTCAAAGACAGTAGTGGGAAGTTGTGTGTGGAGCCTGTAGAGATTGGTAAGGCACTGAATGAATATTTTTCGTCAGTCTTCACGCAGGAAAATGTCAACGGAGTTGGGGAGAATACTGGGACACAGGGTTGTAGACTAGACAGGATAGAGGTGTTAGCTATTCTTGAGAGTATGAAAATAGATAAATCCCCTGGGCCGGATGGGATTTATCCCACGTTACTCTGGGAGGCCAGAAGGATATTGCGGAGCTTTTGGCTTTGATCTTCATGTCGTCGTTGGCTACAGGTGTAGTGCCGGAAGACTGGAGGATAGCAAATGTTGTCTCCTTGTTTAAGAAGGGGAGTAGAGATCATCCTGCAAATTATAAACCAGTGACCTTACATCTGTTGTGGGGAGATTTTTGGAAAGAATTATTAGGGATAGGATTTATTGTCATTTAGAAAGAAATGAATTGATTAGGGATAGTCAACATGAATTTGGAAGGGAAGATCGTGCCTCACAAACCTTATTGAGATTTTTGAAAAGGTGACCAAACAGATGGATAAGGGTAAGGCAGTTGATGTGGTGTACATGGATTTTAACAAAGCATGTGATAAGGTTCCCCATGGAAGACTACTGCAGAAAATGCAGATACATGGGATTGAGGGAGATTTAGCAATTTGGATTAGGAATTGGCTAGCTGATAAAAGACAGAGGGTGATGGTTGATGGGATATATTCAACCTGGAGTTTAGTTACTAGTTGTGTACCTCAGGGATCTGTTATGGGGCCACTGTTTGTTGTTTTTATAAATGACCTGGATGAGGGTTTAGAGGGATGGGTTAGTAAATTTGCTGACAACACCAAAGTCAGAGGAGTTATAGACAGTGAGGATGGATGTTACAGTTTGCAGAGGGACATAGATAAGTTGCAGAGCTGGTCCAAGAAGTGGCAAATGGAGTTTAATCTGGAAAAGTGAGGTGATTCACTTTGGTAAGAGTAATACATGCAGAATATAGGGCTAATGGTAGGACTCTTAGTAGTGTAGATGAGCAGAGAGATCTCGGTGTACAGGTCATAGATCTCTGAAAGTTGGTACTCAAGTTGATAAGGTTGTTAAGAAGGCATATAGTGTGTTAGCATTTATTGGTAAAGGGATTGAATTTCGGAGCCGGGATGTTATGTTGCAACTGTACAAAACTCTGGTGCGGCCGCACTCGGAGTATTGTGTACAGTTTTGGTCGCCACATTATAAGAAAGATGTGGAGGCATTGGAAAGGGTGCAGAGGAGGTTTACCAGGATGTTGCCTGGTATGATGGGTAGGTCTTGTGAGGAAAGGCTAAGGGACTTGAAGTTATTTTCATTAGCGAGAAGGCGGCTAAGAGGTGACTTAATTGAGACATATAAGATGATCAGAGGGTTAGATAGGATGGATAGTGAGAGCCTTTTTCCTCAGATGGAGATGGGTAACATGAGGGGACATAGCTTTAAATTAAGGGGTGGTAGTTATAGGACAGATGCTAGAGGTGGGTTCTTTACTCAAAGGGTAATAAGGGTGTGGAATGCCCTGCCTGCAGCAGTTGTGGACTCATCAAGTTTAAGGGTGTTCACATGGTCAGTGGATAGACATATGGATAACATTGGAATAGTTTAAGATAGAGGGTCATAAAATTGGTTCCATTGGTCGGCACAACATCGCGGGCCGAAGGGCCTGTACTGCGCTGTAATGTTCTAGGTTCTAAATCTGCACAGTATTTGAAATGTGGCATCAGTGCCCTGTACAACTGAAGCAGTAGCCTCCTTACTTTGATGATATTGTGAAAGGCTCTTTCGTGAAGCTTGTTTTTTTCTCTTTGCACATTTGTTGAACAGCTAACAGGAGAGTGAGTGCTGAGCCAGCTTTGTGGCTGCTGGCATCAAACTGAGTGAGACACCCTGACAAACACACGGAAGCTTAAAATAACCCAGTCATAAAGTGCGAAGACTGACACTTACTTTCTTCTCCCCTTAATTACATTGTGCAGTGCTTTTAACCAAGTGTAGGTCCCACCCGAGCCAAGCATTGCTCCTGGCTCCAGCTGGACATTTAATTACACACTGCTCATTCTCTCCCATTCCCCTCACTTGCTCACTCCTATAATTCAGCATAAATAGCCCCTACCCAGAATCACAGACTGATCACAGGCCATAATTGGTCCTTTCCAAATTCAAGTCTGTGATTGTATGACTGACCACATAGACACTGCCAGCTTATCTGTAGTCACTTACCTCCCATCCACAAGGTGCTGTGTGTCATTATTCAGGGGCTGTCCAGACCATTGGTGCCCCCACCACTTCACATAAGAGACTCATTCTGCACTCTGGGTACATTCTAATCTTTGACAGCCAGGGTTCTCATAGCTGAGCTGGATCACATCCACATCAATATCTTTGACCTGGTGCAGTATAGTTGTGATCAATAGTGGATTGGTCATGTACCCTAACCCTGGGATGCTGAGGCGTATTGGAGTGCTGACTGCTGACTAAGATCACTAACACTGCTCACCCAGAACTTGACTAATAATAGCAAGCTGTATGCAGCTGAACTCCCAACCTATCAAAAAAAATTTCTGGAAGCAGAAAGTCAATTGAAACTGTGAAAACTGAAATTGGTAAAGACTATTCTTAGTTAAGGGCATTAAGAGTTATTGAATGGTGTTTAGTGGAGGAAAAGATCAGTTATGATCTATTATCATAACAAAACAGGCTCAGGGACAAAATGGCCTTCTCCCATTCCCCACCCCTAGATTTCTCTAGGTGTTATTTTCAGGGAAATTGTTCATGCTGACACTTTAATTACACATTCAAAGAATTATGATGGACCTGTACAAAATTATGATGGACAGAGAATGAGTAAACAAGAAGAAACTTTTCTCTTAGTAGAAGGATCAATAACCAGGGCATAGATTTAAGGTAAGAGACAGGTGGTTTAGTTGGGATTTGAGGAAAAATCTTTTCACCCAGAGGATGGAGGAGTCTGGAACGAATTGCCCAAAAAGATGATGGAAGCACAGACACTCAACACTTAAGAAGCATTTAGATAAACACTTAAAAAAACCATAGCATACAATGCTATGAACCATGTGCTGGAAAATGAGATTAGAACAGATAGGTGCTTGATGGCTGCTGCACATATGATGGGCAGAAGGGCCTCTTTCTACGCTGTAAACTCTGACATCACGGAAGGTGGCTGTTTGACTCATTAAGTCTGCTGGCTCTAAGGAACAATTCACGTCCTACCATTTCCTCACCTTCTCCCTAAATCCCTTTCAGATATTTAGAAAAGATTTGCAGCACAGGCCACTCTGTCCATCATGTCTGTGTTTGTCCCCAGGCTGATCCCATTTTCGAGCATTGTCTCATGTCCTGCAGATTATAGGAAGTTCAGCTGCAAATGCAGAAATTTTTAATGAATTGAAAGATGTTGCCTTGCACACTCTTTCACGTGGTTAGTTCCAGACCCCTATTATCCTCTGGATGAAAAACAATTTTTCATCTCCCCTCTTCTACCAATCACTTTAAACCTATCACTCTAGTCACTGACCTTCCTGCTAAACGTTACAATGGATGAATAGAAACCGCTCAATAATCACCAGGCAGGAATGTTCCCTTCCTGTCGGGAAGTACTCAGCACCAGGGCATTCAGCCTCTGATCTTCATGTAAGCAGTCTCCAAGGCAGCCTACACAATAACGCACAATCGCTGAGCAAAAACTGATAGCTCCAAGTTCCACACAGGACAGCCTCCACCGGGATCTTGGCTTCATATCACATTATATGGCTGTGGTGAACATAGTCAGGAAGAAAAGAAAGGTGTATAAAAGGTTCAAAGAGCTAGGAGATGTTGGGGATCTAGAGAAGTATAAGGCTTATAGAAGAGAGCTTAAAAAGGAAATTAGGAGAGCCAGAAGGGGTCATGAGAAGGCCTTGGCTGGTAGGATTAAGGAGAATCCCAAGGCCTTCTACAAATATGTGAAAAGTAAAAGGATGAGAAGAGAAAGGATAGGACCTATAAAAGGTGAAGGGGGAAAAGTCTGTATGCAACCGGAAGAAATGGCAGAGGTGCTTAATGAGTACTTTGCCTCAGTATTCACGGTGGAAAGTGATCTGGGAGGATGCACTACAAGTTTGCGGCAGACTGAAAAGATTGAGTATGTAGATATTAAGGAAGCGGATGTGTTAGAACTTTTAAATGCTATCATGATAGACAAGTCTCCGGGACCAGATGGGATGTACCCCAGGTTATTGTGGGAGGTGAGGGATGTCATTGCAGAGCCCCTGGCGATGATCTTTGCTTCGTCGATGGAGACGGGAGAGGTTCCGGAGGATTGGAGGATTGCGGATGTGGTCCCTATTTTCAAGAAAGGGAACAGGGATAGTCCTGGAAATTACCGACCGGTGAGTCTGACCTCAGTGGTTGGTAAGCTGATGGAGAGGCTTCTGAGGGACAAGATTTATGAGCATTTGGAGAAGTTTAGGTTGATTAGAAATAGTCAGCATGGTTTTGTAAAAGGCAGGTCGTGCCTTACGAGCTTAATTGAGTTCTTCGAAAATGTGACTGAACACATTGACGAAGGAAGAGCAGTGGATGTGGTGTACATGGACTTCAGCAAGGCATTTGACAAGGTCCCACATGCAAGACTTCTTGAGAAGGTGAGAGGCCATGGGATCCAAGGGGCTTTGGCCTTGTGGATCCAGAACTGGCTTGCCTGCAGAAGGCAGAGGGTGGTTGTGGATGGCTCTTTTTCTGCATGGAGGTCGGTCACCAGTGGAGTGCCCCAGGGATCTGTTCTAGGACCCTTGCTGTTTGTCATTTTCATAAATGACCTGGATGAGGAAGTGGAGGGATGGGTGAGTAAGTTCGCCGATGACACGAAGGTCGGTGGTGTTGTGGATGGTCTGGAGGGATGTCAGAAGTTGCAGCATGACATCGACAGGATGCAAGACTGGGCGGAGAAGTGGCAGATGGACTTCAACGCGGATAAATGTGTTGTGGTCCATTTTGGCAGATCCAACGGGATGAATGAGTACACTATCAAAGGTAGGAGTCTTAGCTGTGTGGAAGAGCAGAGGGATCTTGGGGTCCGGGTCCATAAGACTCTCAAATCGGCCTCCCAGGTGGAGGATGTGGTTAAGAAAGCTTACGGTGTACTGGCCTTCATTCATCGAGGGATTGAGTTCAGGAGTCAGGAGGTAATGCTGCAGCTTTATAGGACCCTTGTCAGACCACACTTGGAGTACTGTGCGCAGTTCTGGTCGCCTCACTATAGGAAGGACGTGGAAGCTATTGAAAGGGTGCAGAGGAGATTTACAAGGATGTTGCCTGGATTGGGAGGCATGCCTTATGAAGACAGGTTGAGGGAGCTGGGACTGTTCTCCCTGGAGAGACGAAGGTTGAGAGGCGACCTGATAGAGGTTTACAAGATGTTGAGAGGAATAGATAGGGTGGACTCTCAGAGACTATTTCCCAGGGCTGAAATGGTCGCGACGAGAGGGCACAGATTTAAGGTGCAGGGAAACAAGTACAGAGGGGGTGCTAGGGGAAAGTTTTTCACTCAGAGGGTGGTGAGTGAATGGAATCGGCTGCCGTCGGTGGCGGTCGAGGCGAATTCGCTGGGGTCTTTTAAAAGACTTCTGGATGAGTATATGGGATCGGGGGTTATAGTTAGGTCTATGGCTGGGTAGGTTTTGATGTGTTTGGCACAACTTGTGGGCCGAAGGGCCTGTTTGTGCTGTAGTGTTCTATGTTCTATTATGAGAAACAGAGAGAGATTGAATAGGTTAGGATTTTATTCCCTGGAGCGCAGAAGAATGAGGAGAGATTTAATAGAGGTGTATAAGCTTTTGATGGGCATATATAGAGCGAATGCAAGCAGGCTTTTCCCACTGAGGCTAAAAGAGAAAAGAAACCAGAGGGCATGCGTTAAGGGTGAAAGGAGAAAAGTTTAAAGGGAATATGGGGGGGGGGGGGGGGGGGGGGGTGCTTTTTCACACAGAGTGGTGAGTGTGTGGAATAAGCTGCCAGATAAAGTGGTAAATGTGGGATCACTTTTAACATTTAAGAAAAACTTGGACGGGTTCATTGATGAGAGGGGTGTGGAGGGATATGATTCAAGTGCAGGACAGTGGGACTAGGCAAAAAATGGTTTGGCACAGAAAAGAAGGGCCAAAAGGCCTGTTTCTGAGCTGCAATTTTTTATGATTCTATCTGTAACCCCAACGATTTGCCCAGGCTTGCAAAATCTCATTAGCTGTCCTAGTTTGAGACAATACACATCTCTTTAACTTGTCCTTAATCCACCCTCCACTAGCATTGTCTGTACCTGTAAAGACCTGGATACCTGTTAAAACCCGCATTCCAACCATTATTTTGAAAATTGAGCCTGTGCCTATATATGCCCTGTTTGTGAACTCAACTCTTTACTCACCTGATGAAGAAGCAGTGCTACCAAATAAACTCATTGGACTTTAACCCGGTGTTGAGACTTCTTACTGTGCCCACTCCAGTCCAACACCAGCATCTCCACGTCTTTCTGCTAAAGTAAACCTTCCCCATGTTTCCCCAGAAACTTTGTTCTTTGTTCCCATCCACTATAGCCAGGACCCACATAATCCAAACACCTCAATCAAATCCCCCCACAGCCTCCTCTGCTCTAAGGAGAACAACCTCAGCCTATCACTCTTTTCTTGTAGTTACATTTTCCAATACTGGGCACACACCTGTCAATCTTCTTTGCACCCCACTGCAATTCCATCCTTTCTGTAATGAGCTGGTCAGAACGGCACAGAGCACTTGTGAGCAAACTCGTGTTTTATACAGTTCCAATACAACTTCCCTGCTCTTATATTCCATATCTCAGCTAGGAAACAAAAGATTTGCATTTGCCTTATTAATCATCTTATTGACCTGTCCTGCTACATTCAGGAGATTGAGGGCATGCACCTCAAGATTCCTCACTTTGTCGACGGCTCTCAGTATTCTCACATTTATTGTCTTCCTTTGCCTTGTTTGACCTTCCCAAACTCATACTTTACTGAGTTGAATTCCATTTGTCCTTTTCCTGTCCATCTAATTAGTCCATTGATATCATCTTGCAGTGTACAGAGATCCTCCTCGCCATCTAACGCACACCAATTTTTGTTCTGTATGCAAGCTTCTTGATCATGTCCCCCACATTTACATCAAAATCAGTTAGACCATAAAAAGCAAGGGACTTGGTATTGTGCCATGCTCAGTCCCACTTGAAATTATTTTGGTAAATATTTTATCTATTTCATATGTGTTTAAATATTTAGGATAAATGCAGAATGAAAATGGCCCTAGGTTGTTTGATGAAAATCCCTTTGCTCTTGTTTCTGCCAACATAGTTTAAATGTCAAGTGTTTCAATTATGAGACCATTTGCAACCCCACGTATGGTTGCAGACAGGACTGGATTGAGGTCTATAAGCAGTACACAGGTACACAAGTAGAGAATCTCTCTCCTGAAGAAAATGGAAAAACTATTTATTAAATTGATAATGCAGTTTGTACCCTGTGTAAATTACTAGCTGATATCATTTTTGGCCTGTGTGTTTGCTACATATTATTTGTAAATAAATCTTAATCATAGTTTAGCCTGTATAAGAGACTAACGGTGTGATACTTTTCAATATGCCACAAGCTGAGAGATATAATAGTGGTCTTATGAGCGATTTACTGAACTTAACTGTTTGGCCCGAGCACAGCAATACAGACTAGCAGAAATGAAAATATGCGGATCAGTGGTAGTGACTGTGGCAGGAACATCTTGTACCACATACACACAAACTGCACGCAAAAGCAATCTTTTGTCCTGCTGTTGGTGCAATTTTAATTGTCCTCGGGTTCATTTTTGTTCTACTGGGTAAAGTTATAAAAAAAAAACGCTGATTATACTGAGAAAAAGATGCAACTTTCTAACTATAGTAAATACAACCCTGGTATGACTCTGGAACATTTACTTGCATCAACATTTCCTTAAATTACATGTGTGGCTCCTGTGGTTTTATTGCTAGCTTTAAGTAAATCCTCAATGGTCATATGGGGAGGTGCTGAACTCAGGAGCATTAGCAGCCTCAACAGGACATGGAATTACATGTCTCTGGAAGGCTCACTCAGCATCACAGCTGATTTTTCAGGTGGCATTTGCAGAATGCTGAAAGCCATTCAAGTTGATACACAGGAAAGGGACAGAAAGCTAACTCGAGGTCACAATTATGACTGGACTCAAAAATGCATGAATACAACAGGAAAGGTATTCTGCTGGCTCTAGTGCAGCAACAGCAGAGTTGCAATAGGACAAGATCAACCCAACGTAACATTGTTTCTTTCGATAGGAATACCAACATGAGTTAGGCCCCACAAGCAAGACACAAATTGCAAGAGGCAAATTGCATTATTAAGTGAGGCTACCTTGCAGTCTCAGTTGGGTAAAGAAAGGCACTTCCAACAGTGATGATTTACTGAGAGAACACACATCACAGACAACCCTAAGCCTGATTAAAAGATGATAAACTTTAAGCAGATAACAGTAAATAGCAAAAGAACAAAGTCAGGAGCAGGGGAATTGACAGAACATTTTGGTAGTACAGGAAATATTTCACCCTATTAGTCTCATACCTACTTTCACAACCATTCATACCTACAATCATCTTTTTTTTAAATCTTTTAGCCCAAAAGCAAAAAAGACATGCTTCACTTTTCTTGGAACAGTCCAATTAAAATAATCAGGAATATCTAAAACCAAATCCATTGGGACCTACAGCCAACAAGGAGGAGACTTCAGGATGCACAATGTATGAGGAGTGAAAGGGGCGGGTCAGAGATCACATGATGTCAGGAAAGGGACGGAGGAAAGGCAGAGCTTAATAAAAGCCAGGAAAGCACAAAACGGCTGGCAAGGAGACAGGACACAAGGGAAAGAGGAGAACGATGCTGATGGTTCTGTTTGCAATTATCTGGTTATGCCTGTGTCCTGGTGTCCAGCTGGGGTCAGCTGCAAACCGAGAGCGCAGAGGTCTCATTGACATGGCCATGACCTTGTGGTGTTATCGCTCCAAACTGGAAATCCCCCTTCTCAAACTCCATAACTATGGCTGCTATTGTGGGACGGGTGGCTGGAGCAGACCTGTCGACCAGGTAGACTATTGTTGCTTCCTACACGACTGCTGCTATTACCATACAAGAGTGACCCTGGGCTGCCACAGCCATGTCAAATGGAGCCTGTATAACTTCACATGCAAGAGGGCTCAGACAGAGTGTAAGGGGCGGACCGTGTGTACCAGGATGTCATGCGAATGTGACAGGGCCTTTGCTGAATGTTTGTCCAAAGCTAAACCCAGCAAACTACACTACTTCTATAAGACAAGATTCTGTAAGGAGAACAAATCTGTCTGCCCAGCCATCTTCCCCAACTCCACAACCATCATGGAATGGATTAAACAAGGCAACTGAAGTCTGGGCTACCAACACCATAAGCAAACTGCAGCAGCAGCGCGCATGCAGCAAACACAAACACACGGCTGTACTGTTACACCACACTTTCAAATCTGAGACCAACCATTTAGAGGACTGCTGCATCAGCAACAGCTACAGACCTACTAAAGCAATGGACTGCACAGTCTATTCTGGCATATGTGACTTTAAGCTGAAAGCTCCAGCACATAAGAGGTACCATTTATACAAGGTACAGGCCGCTTTAAGGTCTATTATGTAACTGCACAATTTTCATCGTCTTCAAAATTAAAATGATTCATATGTATTCAGCGTGAGAGTGTCATCAACTTAGCAGAAGGCACTGCCTCCTGTTATAGTGACTTGGAGAATATGCTCCAGATGAAGAACAGGACTGGGGAAATCAATCTCAGTATGTGCTTATCATTATCCGTTGATCTACACAGAAACTACGGTAGAGGTGACCCAGGTTACACTGTCTGAGAACAAAGAGTTGACAATCACATTGAGAGCCATGTCTGCACATCAGAGTACAGGCAATATAGATTCAACAACAGCTCAAGTGTGATCATAAGGGTACAATTGCAAACCAATTTAAAGATCAAAGCATCAAAATTTGAGTGAAAGGAGAATGGGGGATTCCAAAAACTAGGTATAAATTGGCCACTGGCACCTAAAAATTTATTGTCACACACTGAGCGGTGTTCCTATACATTCACTATCACATAGTGAGCTGTATCTCCTATACGTTGACACTCACAATGGAGTTGTCTTCTATATGTTCACGCTCACACTGAGCTGTCTCTTCTGTACAACGACTGTCATACAGAGAGCTGGAGCTCCTATACATTCAAACTGAGCTGTCTCTCTAATACATTCACACTCACGTTGCATGTGTGTAGGTGCACGCATGCCCGGCTGTGCGTGTCTCCTGCACATTCACTGTCTCTCACACACAGCTGAATCTCCCGTACAATCACAGGCAAATCCTGAGCTATGTCTTCTGTGCAATCAGAAGCAAATACTGAGCTGCATCACCAGTACATACACACACCACAGAACTGTCATCTGCATATTCACTGTCACACTTTGTACAGGCAACACGGGTCAGTCAGACTCACTCTGAGCTGTGACTTCTCTACATTTACTGTTACACTAAGTTGTGTCTCCTATACATTCACACACATACACTGAGTTGTCCTCTATACGCTCAACTCAACTGAGTTGAGCTGACTGAGCTGTCTCCTGTACATTCACACACACACTGAGCTGTGTCTCCTGTACATTCACTGTCACTCACTGCGCTGTCTCCTGTGTGTTCACACATACACACTAAGCAGTCTCCTGTACATTCATTGACACAGAGTAGTGTCTCCTGCATGTTCACACATTGAGCTAGGTGTCCTATATATTTACTGGCACACACACAGCTGCATCTCCTGTATGTTTACTGTCATACACTGACCTGTGCTACCTGCACATTACCTAGTTACTCACTGTGCTGTGTCACCCGTACATACACAGAGCTGCATACATACATATATACATCTCCTGTGCAGTTCTTACACACACTGAGCAGTGTCTCCTGCACATTCATTGTCTTACACACACTCAGATACAGTTCCTCTACATTGACAAGCAAAAAAACTAAGCTGTGTCTCCTGTACATTACCCAGTTACTTACTGTGCTGACACACATGTCTCCTGCACAGTTCACACATACATACTGACCAGTGTCTCCTGCACATTCACTATCACACACACAAAGTTACATATTCTGGGAATGCCAGGCAAAAACTAAGCTGCGTCTCTTGTACATTCACTGTCACACAGAGCTCGGCCTCTTGTACATCACCCTATCACTCTGCCGTGTCTCCTGTACACACACGTACCTGCATACATTTCCATGTCTTCTGTGCAGTCACACATATACACTGAGCAGTCTCTCCTGTGCATTCGTGGGGACGGGATGCATTACACAATGCACCGCATCTCCAGCCCACCCCCACTGCGCTGCATCACCCACCGACCCCCACTGCCCAACACCACCCCTACCACACAACCCCATATCCACTGCACCACATCTCGTACCCACTCCCATGCCATGCCTCCCACCCACCGCACTCGACCCCTGGGCACTCCTACTGCACCGGGGCCAGTGGGGAGTGTGAGGGGGGACAGGGGAGGGGATTGGGAGCAAAGCGGTGAGGGGTGGGGGGGTGGAGAAGCAAAGAAGGGGCGGTGGTGAGGGGGGGGGGAGTGAAGGGTGGTGGGGGGGAGTGAAGGGGGGGGAGTGAAGGGGGGAGCGAAGGGGAGAGGTCGGCGATGAACTGGGGTCGGTTTGAAGAGGCGGTGTGGGAGCGAGTGATTCTGCTGCCACTCTCTCACCTGGATCAGCACCTTGACCAACATGAGCGGATGTGAAACAACCGTCAGCCCCGCTCCCAAGTACAGCTGGCTCCAGGTATCCGCCATTATCAACCCACAATACACCGCGCCCCACCGGCAACACCAAACCGGAACCGGAAAGTGCGTCAGTGTAAGAGAGCGAGAGTTCAAAGGGCGAGGGACCCGGTGTCTGGGGAGGGAGGGGGTCCGTGTCCCGGGGAGACAGAGAATTCCTCCCCAGGGGGTCGGTGCCTAGGGAACGAAGTGGCTTGTGGTCGAGGAGATTGTAATACAGGAGCAGGAGGAGGCCATTTGGCACTTTGTGCCTGCTCTGCCGTTCATTATGACCTTGGCTCTTTGTCCAAGGCAATAGTCTTAACCCTTCTTTCTCCCCGTAACCTTTGATCGCATTGGCTGCAAGATCTATATCCAGCCGCCTCTTGAATACAACCAATGTTTTGCAATCCGTTACTTCCAGTGGTAATGAATTCCATAGGCTCACCACTCTGCATAAAGAAATGTTTTCGTACTTCATGCTGAATGGTCTATCCTCAGACTGTGACCCCTTGTTCTGGACTCCGTCACGATTAGGAACATCTTCCCTGCATTTACCCTGTCAATTCCTGTTAGAATTTTAGAACTCTCTATGAGGTATCCCCCATCATTTGTCTAAACTCCAGCAAAAACAATCCTAACCTAGTCAATCTTTCCTCATTCATCAGTCCTGCCATCCGCACAATCAGCTTCGTAAACCTTTGCTACACTCTCTCGAGAGCAAGAGCATGCTTCTTCAGGAAAGGAGACCAAAACTGCGCAGAATACTCTAGGTGTGGCCTCACCAAGGCCCTGTATAATTGTAACAGCACATTCCAGATCCTGTACTTGAACCCTCTCGCAATGAAGACCAACATACCATTTGCCTTCTTTACTGCCTGCTGCACCTGCTTTCTTATCTTCAACAACACATGGATACTCCTCTCTCCAAATTTACAGCCATTCACGTAGTAATCTGCCTTCTTTTGCTTCCAAGATGAATAACCTCACATTTATCCAAATTATACTGCATCTGCCATTGATTTGCCCAATCACCCAAACTATCTAGATCATTCTGAAGGATCTCTGCATCTCATCACAGTACATTCTCCTACCCAACTTGGTATCATCTGCAAACTTTGAGATGTTACATTTTGTTCTCTCATCCAAATCATTAATATATATTTTGACTAGCTGGGGTCCCAGCACCAATCCCAGTCGCAACCTACTAGTTATTGCCTGCGAGTTAGAAAATCACCCATTAATTCCTACTCTTTTTTTCTCTCTGCCAACCATTTTTCTACCCATCCCAATACAGTGTCCTGGGACAGGGATCTGATGTGTGACAGTGTCCTGGCACAGAAATTCAGTATGGGCCAGTGTCCTGGGGCAGGGATTCGGTGGGGGACACTGCTGGGACAGGGATTTGATATGGGTCAGTGTCTTGGGACAGGGAATTTGATGTGGGAGAGTGTCCTGGGACAGAGATTCGTTCCAGGACAGTGTCCTGGGTTAGAGATTAGGAATGGGACATTGTCTTAGAATAGAAATTTGGTCTGGGACAGCAGCCTTGGACACGGATTCGGTGCAGGACAGTGTCCTGGGACAGGAATTTGGTGCAGGACATGGTCCTAGGACAGGGAAAAGGATTCAGTCCAGACAGTGTTCTGGGACAAAGATTCTTTGTGGGCCAGTATCCTGGGACAGGGATTTGGACTGAGACAGTGTCCTGAGGAAGGAATTTGGTCTGAGCCAATGTCCTGGGACAGGGATTCGGAATGGACAGTGACTCGGGATTGAGATTCCGTGTAGAAGAGTGCCCTGGGACAGAGATTTGGTGTGGACATTGTCCTGGGGCAGGAAAAAGGATACAGCCCAGGACAGTGTCATGTGACAGCAATTCCTGGGGCAGGAATTCGGAGGGGGACTATGTCCTGGACAAGGATTCCTTGTGTGACAGTGTCTTGGGACAGGGATTTGGTGCGGGGCTGTGTCCTGGTGCAGCGAAATGGATTCAATCCAGGACAATGTCCTGCGACAGGGAATTGGTCCGAGCCAGTGTCCTGGGACAGGGATTTGGTCCAAGCCAGTGTCCTGGGACAGGAAAAGGAAAAAGTCCAGGATAGAATCCTAGGACAGGGATTTGGTCTGTTCCAATGTCCTGGGACATGGAATTGTTGTGGGCCAGTGTGCTGGGACATGAATTCACTGTGGGACAGTGTTCTGGGACATGAATTTGGTGTGGGACAGTGTCCTGGGACTGGGATTTGGTCCAGCACAGTGTCCTGGGACTGGGATTTGGTCCGGGACAGTGTCCTGGGACTGGGATTTGGTCCGGGACAGTGTCCTGGGACTGGGATTTGGTCCGGGACAGTGTCCTGGGACTGGGATTTGGTCCAGCACAGTGTCCTGGGACTGGGATTTGGTCCAGCACAGTGACCTCTGACTGGGATTTGGTCCAGGACAGTGACCTCTGACTGGGATTTGGTCCGGGACAGTGTCCTGGGACTGGGATTTGGTCCAGGACAGTGTCCTGGGACTGGGATTTGGTCCGGGACAGTGTCCTGGGACTGGGATTTGGTCCGGGACAGTGTCCTGGGACTGGGATTTGGTCCGGGACAGTGACCTCTGACTGGGATTTGGTCCGGGACAGTGTCCTGGGTCTGGGATTTGGTCCAGGACAGTGTCCTGGGACTGGGATTTGGTCCGGGACAGTGTCCTGGGACTGGGATTTGGTCCAGGACAGTGTCCTGGGACTGGGATTTGGTCCGGGACAGTGTCCTGGGACTGGGATTTGGTCCAGGACAGTGTCCTGGGACTGGGATTTGGTCCGGGACAGTGTCCTGGGACTGGGATTTGGTCCGGGACAGTGTCCTGGGACTGGGATTTGGTCCAGCACAGTGTCCTGGGACTGGGATTTGGTCCAGCACAGTGACCTCTGACTGGGATTTGGTCCAGGACAGTGACCTCTGACTGGGATTTGGTCCGGGACAGTGTCCTGGGACTGGGATTTGGTCCAGGACAGTGTCCTGGGACTGGGATTTGGTCCGGGACAGTGTCCTGGGACTGGGATTTGGTCCGGGACAGTGTCCTGGGACTGGGATTTGGTCCGGGACAGTGTCCTGGGACTGGGATTTGGTCCGGGACAGTGTCCTGGGACTGGGATTTGGTCCGGGACAGTGTCCTGGGACTGGGATTTGGTCCGGGACAGTGTCCTGGGACTGGGATTTGGTCCGGGACAGTGACCTCTGACTGGGATTTGGTCCGGGACAGTGTCCTGGGTCTGGGATTTGGTCCAGGACAGTGCCCTGTGACTGGGATTTGGTCTGGGACAGTGCCCTGTCTCTGGGATTTGATCCGGGACAGTGTCCTGGGGCTGGGATTTGATCTGGGACAGTGACCTGGGACTGGGATTTGATCCGGGACAGTGTCCTGGGACTGGGATTTGATCTGGGACAGTGACCTGGAACTGGGATTTGATCGGGACAGTGTCCTGGGACTGGGATTTGATCCGGGACAGTGACCTGGACTGGGATTTGATCCGGGACAGTGTCCTGGGACTGGGATTTGATCTGGGACAGTGACCTGGGACTGGGATTTGATCTGGGACAGTGTCCTGGGTCTGGGATTTGGTCCAGCACAGTGTCCTGGGGCTGGGATTTGATCCGGGACAGTGTCCTGGGACTGGGATTTGATCCGGGACAGTGTCCTGGGACTGGGATTTGATCTGGGACAGTGACCTGGAACTGGGATTTGATCCGGGACAGTGTCCTGGGACTGGGATTTGATCCAGCACAGTGTCCTGGGACTGGGATTTGGTCCAGGACAGTGTCCTGGGACTGGGATTTGGTCCGGGACAGTGTCCTGGGACTGGGATTTGGTCCGGGACAGTGTCCTGGAATAGGGATTTGATCTGGTACAGTATCCTGGGTCAGGGATTTGGGTGTGAGATGGTGTCCTGGAAGAGGGTTTCAGTCTGGGACAATGTCTTGGGACAGAGATTTGGTGTGGGATGGTGTCCTGGAATAGGGATTTGGTCTGGGACAGTATCCTGGGAACAGGATTTGATGTGGGATGGTGGTTTGGGACATGGATTCAGTATCGGCCAGTGTCCTGGACAGAGATTCAGTGTGGGACAATGTCCTGGAATAGGGATTTATTTTGGGACAGTGTCTTGGGACAGGGAATGGGGTTCAGTCTGGGACAGTGTGCTGAGATAGGAATTCGGTGGGGGACAGTGCCCTGGGACAGGGATTCATTGTGGGACAGTATCTTGGGACAGGGATTTGTTCCGGGACAGTTTCTGCAAGAGTGATTTGATGTGGTACAGTGTCCCACAATATGGATTTGTTTCGGACAGTGTTGGGGACAGGCACTCCATGTAGGACAGTATCCTGGGACAGAGATTCGGTCCGGGACAACGTCCTAGGACAGGGAATTGGTGTGGATCAGTGCCCTGGGACAGAGATTCAATCCAGGACAGTGTCCTGGGATATCGATTTCATAGAACATGGAACACTACAGCACAAACAGGCCCTTTGGCCCACAAGTTGTGCCAAACACATCAAAACCTACCCAGCCATAGACCTATCTATAACCCCCGATCCCATATACTCATCCAGAAGTCTTTTAAAAGACCCCAGCGAATTCGCCTCGACCACCACCGACGGCAGCCGATTCCATTCACTCACCACCCTCTGAGTGAAAAACTTTCCCCTAGCATCCCCTCTGTACTTGCTTCCCTGCACTTAAATCTGTGCCCTCTCGTCGCGACCTTTTCAGCCCTGGGAAATAGTCTCTGAGACTCCACCCTATCTATTCCTCTCAACATCTTGTAAACCTCTATCAGGTCGCCTCTCAACCTTCGTCTCTCCAGGGAGAACAGTCCCAGCTTCCTCAACCTGTCTTCATAAGGCATGCCTCCCAATCCAGGCAACATCCTTGTAAATCTCCTCTGCACCCTTTCAATAGCTTCCACGTCCTTCCTATAGTGAGGCGACCAGAACTGCGCACAGTACTCCAAGTGTGGTCTGACAAGGGTCCTATAAAGCTGCAGCATTACCTCCTGACTCCTGAACCCAATCCCTCGATGAATGAAGGCCAGTACACCGTAAGCTTTCTTAACCACATCCTCCACCTGGGAGGCCGATTTGAGAGTCTTATGGACCCGGACCCCAAGATCCCTCTGCTCTTCCACACAGCTAAGACTCCTACCTTTGATAGTGTACTCATTCATCCCATTGGATCTACCAAAATGGACCACAACACATTTATCCGCGTTGAAGTCCATCTGCCACTTCTCCGCCCAGTCTTGCATCCTGTTGATGTCATGCTGCAACTTCTGACATTCCTCCAGACCATCCACAACACCACCGACCTTCGTGTCATCGGCGAACTTACTCACCCATCCCTCCACTTCCTCATCCAGGTCATTTATGAAAATGACAAACAGCAAGGGTCCTAGAACAGTTCCCTGGGGCACTCCACTGGTGACCGACCTCCATGCAGAAAAAGAGCCATCCACAACCACCCTCTGCCTTCTGCAGGCAAGCCAGTTCTGGATCCGCAAGGCCAAAGCCCCTTGGATCCCATGGCCTCTCACCTTCTCAAGAAGTCTTGCATGTGGGACCTTGTCAAATGCCTTGCACATGTCCATGTACACCACGTCCACTGCTCTTCCTTCGTCAATGTGTTCAGTCACATTTTCGAAGAACTCAATTAAGCTCGTAAGGCATGACCTGCCTTTTACAAAACCATGCTGACTATTTCTAATCAACTTAAACTTCTCCAAATGCTCGTAAATCTTGTCCCTCAGAAGCCTCTCCATCAGCTTACCAACCACTGAGGTCAGACTCACCGGTCGGTAATTTCCAGGACTATCCCTGTTCCCCTTCTTGAAAATAGGGACCACATCCGCAATCCTCCAATCCTCCGGAACCTCTCCCGTCTCCATCGACGACGCAAAGATCATCGCCAGAGGCTCTGCAATGACATCCCTCACCTCCCACAATAACCTGGGGTACATCCCATCTGGTCCCGGAGACTTGTCTATCTTGATAGCATTTAAAAGTTCTAACACATCCGCTTCCTTAATATCTACATACTCAATCTTTTCAGTCTGCAGCAAACTTGTAGTGCATCCTCCCAGATCACTTTCCACCGTGAATACTGAGGCAAAGTACTCATTAAGCACCTCTGCCATTTCTTCCGGTTCCATACAGACTTTTCCCCCTTCACCCTTTATAGGTCCTATCCCTTCTCTTCTCATCCTTTTACTTTTCACATATTTGTAAAAGGCCTTGGGATTCTCCTTAATCCTACCAGCCAAGGCCTTCTCATGACCCCTTCTGGCTCTCCTAATTTCCTTTTTAAGCTCTCTGCTATAAGCCTTATACTTCTCTAGATCCCCAACATCTCCTAGCTCTTTGAACCTTTTATACACCTTTCTTTTCTTCCTGACTATGTTCACCACAGCCTTCGTGCACCACAGTTCCCACGTCCTACCAAAACCTCCTTGTCTCACCGGAACATTGTCGTGCAAAGCTCCAGACAAGCATTCCTTGAATATCTGCCACCTTCCTTCTGTGCTTTTCCCCAAGAAAACCTCCTTCCAGTTTATTCGCCCCAACATCTGCCTGATGTCTTCATATTTCCCCTTATTCCAGACAAACACCTTCCTAGCCTGCCTGATCCTATCCTTTCCCAATGCAAGGGTGAAGGAGATAGAATTATGATCTCCATCCCCAAGATGCTCTCCTACTGAGAGATCCATCACCTGTCCTGGTTCATTAGCTAGTACCAGGTCCAGTACAGCCTCTCCTCTCGTAGGCTTGTCCACGTGCTGTGTCAGGAAACCTCCTGAACACACCTAACAAACTCCTCCCCATCCAAACCCCTTACCCTTGGGATATTCCAGTCGATGTTTGGGAAATTGAAGTCTCCCATCACAACAACTCTGTTATTTCTACATCTCTCCAGTATCTGTTTTCCTATCTGCACCTCAACTTCCCTGTCACTATTGGGCGGCCTATAGAATACACCCAGCAACGTCACCGACCCTTTGCTATTCCTAACTTCCACCCACAGAGACTCCGTAGACATTCCGTCCTCGGTATCCACCTTCTCTGCAGCTATGACACTGTCCCTGATCAACGGTGCCACTCCACCACCTCTTTTGCCTCCCTCCCTGTCCTTCCTGAAGGATCTGAATCCCGGGACCTGTAGTACCCAGTCCTGTCCCTGAGACATCCAAGTCTCTGTAATGGCCACCCCATCACAATCCCAAGCAGCAATCCACGCCCTAAGTTCATCCACCTTATTTACTACACTCCTGGCATTAAAATAGACACAGCTCAGTCCCTCAGACTGGACATTTCCCTTCTCCCCCACTCGTCTAACCTGCTTCTCATCCTGCCTAGAGTCCTTCCCTACCTGGGAGCTAACTTCCTTGCTCCCAGTCTCCACATCACTATTCCCTCCCCCTAAACTTTCTAGTTTAAAGTCCCCCCAGTAGCCCTAGCCAGTCTTCCTGCCAAGATATTAGTCCCCCTGGGATTCAGGTGCCACCCGTCTTTGCTGTACAGGTCACACCTGCCCCTAAAGAGGTCCCAATGATCCAGGAACCCGAATCCCTGCCCCCTGCTCCAGTCCCTCAGCCACGTATTCAACCTCCACCTCATACTATTCCTGCTCTCACTCTCCCGAGGCGCAGGCAGCAATCCTGAGATTACTACCTTCGCTTTCATCTCTCTCAGCTGCCTACCCAGTTCCCTATAATCCCTTTTCATGTCCACTTCCCTCTTCCTGCCTATGTCAGTAGTACCTATATGTACTACAACTTCCAGTTCCTCACCCTCCCCTTTCAGGATGTCCGGGACACGTCCAGAGACATCCCGAATCCCAGCTCCAGGGAGACATACCACCATCCGTGACTCCCGTCTGCGTCCACAAAAACGCCTGTCCGCCCCCCTCACTAGGGAGTCCCCTATAAGCACTGCCTTTTTGCTCTTTTTTTTAGGTTTTTGTTTTTGTTCAGCTCCAGGGAGCTGGCCACCGCTGCCTCCCTTGGATGAGCTGTCCCCCACAGTAGTACTCAGGCAAGAGTACTTATTTTGAAGGGGGACAGTGTCTTGGGACAAGGATTCGGTGCAGCACAGTGTCCTGGGAAAGGGATTCAGTCCAGGACAGTATTCTGGAACAGGGTTTGAATATGGGTCAGTGTCCTGGGAGAGGGTTCAGGCTGGATAGTGTCCCGGGACTGGATTTCATGTGGAACAGTGTCCTGGGACAGGGATTTGGTGTGAGACAGTGTGCTGGGACAGGGATTTGGTGTGAGACAGTGTGCTGGGACAGGGATTCATGTAGGACAGTATGCTGGGACAGGGATTTGTTCCAGAACAGTGCCCTGAGACAAGGATTTATTTCGGACAGTTTCCTGGACTAAGGATTTGTTTCAGATGGTGTCCTGCAACGGGCACTCCATTTGGGATTTGCTGTTTTGACAGTGTTCTGGGACAGGGATTTGGTGGGGTACAGTGACCTGAGACAGGGTTCGCTATTGGACAGTGTCCCGGGACAGGGATTTGTTCCGGGATGGTGTCCTGGAACAGGGATTCCATGTGGGATTGTGTCCTGTGTCAGCGTTATGGTATGGCATAGTGCCCTTGGACAGGGATTCGGCATGAGACAGTGTGCCAGAATAGGGATTCGATGTGAGACAGTGTCTTGGGACAAAGAATTGGTGTGTGATAGTGTCCTGTGATAGAGGTTCAGTCGGGGACAATATCCTGGGTAAGGGAATTAGTGTGGGACAGTGTCCTAGGAAAGGGATTTTTGTCTGGGACCATGTTCTGGGACAAAGATTCGGTGCGGGACAGGGTCCTGGGACAAGGATTCAGTAGGCGATAGTGTCCTGATACTGAATTCAGACCGTGACAATCTCCTGCAACTAGGATTCAATATGGGAAATGTCTTAGGCGAGGGATTCAGCCCACAACAGTGTCCTGCAATTTGGCATGGGACAGTGTCATCGAATCACAGAATGCCTACAGTGCAGGAGAAGGCCATGTGGATCATTGAGTCTGCACTGATCACAATGCCACCCAGTCCATATTCTATAACCCCTCATATTTACACTGTCCTAGGACAGGGATTCAGTGTAGGACAGTATCCAAGGACAGGGATTTGGTCTGGGACAATGTCCTGGGACACAGATTGGAACAGTGTCCTGGAACAGAGACTTGTTGTGGGACAGTGTCCCGGGCCTGGGATTTGTTCTGGGGCAGTTTCCTGCAAGAGTGATTCGACATGGTACAGTGTCCAGGGACAGGGATTTGTTTCAGACAGTGTCCTGAGACAGGCACTTTCTGTGGGACAGTGTCCTGGGATAGGGATTCAATCCAGGATGGGGAATTGGTGTGGGACAGTGTCCTGGGACATAAGTTCATGAGGGACCGTGTCCTTTGGGACAAGGATTCAGTGCAGGACATGTCCTGGAATAAGGATTTGGGGTTGGGCAGCGTCCTGGGACAGGGATTTGGTGTGGAACGGTGGGATTTATTTCGAACAGTATCCTGCAATGGGCACTCATGTGGGACAGTGTCCTGGGACAAGGATTTGCTGTTTCGACAGTCTCCTGGGACAGGGATTCAGTGGGGGACAATGATCTGGGGTGGGGTGCGCTGTTGGACAGTGTCCTGGGACAAGGAATTGTTCTGGGGCAGTTTCTTGTGAGAGTGATTCGATGTTGGACAGTATCCTGGGACAGGGATTCGTCTGGGACAGTACTGGGATAGCTATATGGTGTGGGACAGTGTTCTGGGATAGGGATTCGGTTCGGAACAGTGTGCTGGGACAGGGATTAGGACAGTACCCTAGAACAGAGATTTGTTCCAGGACAGTGCCCTGGGACAGGGATTTGGTGTGGGACAGTGTCCTGTGACAGGAATTCAGTTCAGGACAACATCCTGGGACATGGAATTGGTGTGGGACAGTGTCCTGGGACAAAGATTCGGTGTGGGACAGCATCATAGGACAAGAATTCAATAGGGGACAGTATCCTGGGACAGGGATTCGGACCTTGACAATCTCCTGCGATCAGGGTTCAATATGGGACAATGTCCTAGGCAAGGGATTCCGTCCTCAACAGTGTCCTCGGACAGGGATTCAGAGTGGGACAGTGTCCTGGAACAGGGATTTGGCAAGCGACAGTGTCATAGAATCATAGAATTCCTACAGTGCAGAAGGAGGCCATTTGGCTCATCGAGTCTGCACTAATCGCAATCTCGCCCAATCCCCATTCCCATAACCCTTCATATTTACACTGAGATAGGGATTTGGCGTGGGACAGTACCCTGAGACAGGGATTTGTTCCGAGATAGTTTCCTGCGAGAGTGATTCAGTGTGGTACAGTGTCCCAGGACAGAGATTTGTTTCGGACAGTGTGCTGGGATAAGGATTTAGTGCAGGACTGTATCCTGGGACAGAGACAGGGATTCGTGTGGATTAGTTTCCTCAGACAGGAATTTGGTCTGAGACAGTGTCCTGGCACAGGGATTTGGTCTGTGGCAGTGTCCTTGAAAGGGTTTCAGTGTGGGCCAGGGTTTGGTATAGTGCCTTGGGAGAGATATTTGTTATGGGACAGTGTCCTAGGACAAGGATTTGGTGGGGTACAGTGTCCTAGGACGGGGATTTATGGGGGGGGGGGGGGGGGGGGGGGGGGGGGAGGGGGGGCGGTGTTCCGTGACAGCGATGCATTGTGCGACAGTATACTGTGACAGCAATGCAGTGTGGTACTTTGATTTGATTTATTATTGCACATGTATTAACATAAAGCGAAAAGTATTTAGGCATGCCATTCATCAAGAACAAAACGGGAGAATGCAGTAATGTTACAGTCATACCTAGGCTATGAGAAAAGATTAACTTAATGCAAAGCAAGTCCATTCAAAAGTCTGACAACAGCAGGGAAGAAGCTGTTCTTTAGTCCATTGGTACATGACCTCAGACTTTCGTATCTTTTTCCTGAGGGAAGAAGGCAGAAGAGACAATGCCCAGGATGCATGAGGTCCTTAATTATACTGGCTGCTTTGCCGAGGCATTGTTAACTGTAAACAGAGTCAATACATGGGAGGCTGGTTTGCCTGATGGATTGGGCTACATTCACGATCTTCTGTAGTTTCTTGCGGTCTTGGGCAGAACAGGTCCAAGCTGTGATACAACCAGAAAGAATGCTTTCTGTGGTGCATCTGTAAAAGTTGGTATGCATCGTAGCTGACATCCAAATATCCTTAGTCTTCTGAGAAAGTAAAGGCTTTCTTGACTATACTGTTGGCATGGGGGGACCAGGATAGATTGTTGGTGATCTGGACATCCAAAAAGTTGAAGCTCTTGACCGTTTCTACTTCATTCCCATTGACGTAGACAGGGACATGTTCTCTTTTACGCTTCCTGAAGTCCATGACAATCTTCTTCATTTTGTTAACATTGAGGGAGAGATTATTGTTACTGCACCAGTTCACCAGATTCTCTATCTCATTACAGTGCCCTGGGACAGGGACGTGGTATGGGATGGCGCCCTGGGACGGGGACTGCGTCGGGGACGGCGCCCTGGGACGGGGACTGCGTCGGGGACGCCGCCCTGGGACGGAGACTGCGTCGGGAACGGCGCCCTGGGACGGGTACTGTGTCGGGGACGGCGCCCTGGGACGGGGACTGTGTCGGGTCGGCGCCCTGGGACGGGGACTGCGTCGGGGACGGTGCCCTGGGACGGGGACTGCGTCGGGGACGGCGCCCTGGGACGGGGACTGCGTCGGGGACGGCGCCCTGGGACGGGGACTGCGTCGGGGACGGCGCCCTGGGACGGAGACTGCGTCGGGGACGGCGCCCTGGGACGGGTACTGTGTCGGGGACGGCGCCCTGGGACGGGACTGTGTCGGGTCGGCGCCCTGGGACGGGGACTGCGTCGGGGACGGTGCCCTGGGACGGGGACTGCGTCGGGGACGGCGCCCTGGGACGGGGACTGCGTCGGGGACGGCGCCCTGGGACGGGGACTGTGTCGGGGACGGCGCCCTGGGACGGGTACTGTGTCGGGGACGGCGCCCTGGGACGGGGACTGTGTCGGGTCGGCGCCCTGGGACGGGGACTGCGTCGGGGACGGTGCCCTGGGACGGGGACTGCGTCGGGGACGGCGCCCTGGGACGGGGACTGCCATCGGGGATGGCGCCCTGGGACGGGGACTGTGTCGGGTCGGCGCCCTGGGACGGGTACTGTGTCGGGGACGGCGCCCTGGGACGGGGACTGCGTCGGGGACGGCGCCCTGGGACGGGGACTGCATCGGGGATGGCGCCCTGGGACGGGGACTGCGTCGGGGACGGCGCCCTGGGACGGGGACTGCGTCGGGGACGGCGCCCTGGGACACGGATTTGGTGTGGGACTGTGCACTGGGATTATGGACAGGGATTTGGTTAGGATACTATCCGAGCACTGGGATTTGGTGTGTGATGCGAGTGTGCACATTTTGACAAGTGGATTCCATCTGCAGCAGTGTGAGGGGTTGGGGAAGGTGGAAAAGGGTGTAAGGGCAGTGGATTGTTGCGGGTTGTTTTTCTTTGATGCTGTTTAACCGGGAGCAGCTTCCTCTGGGTATCTATTAGCATATTGGCCAAGGGGAAATGTTTGAATAAGCTGAGGGGAAATCCTGTACATCACCATCACTGAGTGAGTCACACTTTTAGAAACCCAGAAATCAGCAGTTAGTTTAAAAAAGAATCATTTTAGAATTGCTCCTCCTAAAAATATACCAGTGACAATAATCTATGAGATTAAACTGGAGGAGGCGGGAGAGGGAACCAAGGATGAAGCTAGGTGGGGTCAAAGGTCGGGGTCAATTGGCGAAAGCTGACTGAGGTTGTGTGGGGTCAGGGGTCAAGTAATGAAGCTGTGAGGATCAGGGGTCAGCCTGGTGAGCTGTCTCCGGTGCTGTTACAGTTTGTGAAGTTACATGGCAAACCTGCTGTTTTGTGGATTGGCAGGGCACAGTGACTGCTTAGTGTCCTCCCACAGGCAAACTGTGGACAGCTGATGTTTGAGGGTTTCCACCAGTGAGTTCTGTTTGCGTCTCCTTTGTATCTCACAATCTGAGTCCCTGTGAGGCATTTCCCAAGGTTTCCTGCATGTTGTGTGCCTCAATCCCTCAGTAAATCCTACTGTATTGGCATTTACCAGCGGCTTTGCACTGGGCATTGTCTGGCTATTCAGATGGATCGTTGCTGCTCTCCCATTCACTCTATTCAGCACTGAAGGTCTGCCTGCTTTTACCATGAGTTTCTGGTGCCATTTCCTGTTTGGTGTATTATTGGAGCTTTGCAGTATTTGTAAATGGGTCTCGGGAGGAGATGGAAATCCCTCTGGAATATTGGTCACATCGCTGTCAAGGGAACACATTTTTATTTATGACTGTGCCACAATAAAAACAGCTCGCATTTTCGAATCAGAGTCAGTTTAAAAACAGGGAAAATACTGTTAAATGTGAACTGCAATTCTAGGTTTAAAATGGACAATTCCCTTCAATCCAATCCCCACCAAACATAGTGCTTGTGTCCAGGCTGTCCTGCAGCCCCCTCCTCTGTCCAGCCTGTTAGCTCACCCATCCTGTCCAGCCCCACTCCCCACCCCACTCCACCCCCACCCGCAAATCGTCCAGACTCAAAACGTTAATCCTCTTCGCTCTGCACAATTCTGCTGATATTTTCCAATATTTTTTGTTTTGTTTAGATTCCAGCATCCACAATAATTTGCTTTTATCCCTGAATGTGGGGGGAGTTTACGCATTCTCCCCGTGCTTGTGTGGGTTTTCTCCGGGTGCTCCGGTTTCCTCCCACATCCCAAAAATGTGCTCTTAGGCTAATTGGCAAAACAAATTCTCCCTAAATTGTCTCAAATTTGGTTTTTAATCCATAGATTTATAAACATGGACAGGGATCGCGGGTAGAGGTGGGGACATCGGGGTGGCGACGCGGGCTCGTTGGACCGAAGGGCCTGTTTCCCGTGCTGTTTTGTTCTTTGTTCACTGTTTAAAATAATTATGATGCGGAGATGCCGGTGTTGGACTAGGTAAACACAGTAAGAAGTATCACAACACCAGGTTAAAGTCCACCAGTTTATTTGGTAGCAAAGGCCAAGTTCTGCACATCGGGACGGCATCAACCGGGATCTTGTGTTCATGTCACACTATTTGTAACCCCCATGACTTGCCTGGACTTGCAGCATCTCTTTAATTTATGCTTAATGCTATCTGCACCTTTAAGACTTGACTAGCTGTACAGATTAGCATTCCAATCAGTATTCTGTAAACTGAGTGTGTGACTTTATATGCCTTGTTTGTGATCAGAACTCCCCACTTGCCTGACGCAGGAGCAAAGCCCCAAAAGATATAACAGATGAGGATAATTCTTTCTGAGGTTGGTGAGTCTCTGGAACTCTTCCTCAAAAGTCAGTGGGAGCAGAATTTGAACATACGGCAGATCAAGATACGTTCTTGATTAGGGGAGGTGAAAGGTTATCAGGGGATAAGCTGGAATGTTCGGTTTAGATTACAATCCAATCTTATTGAAAGGTATAGCAGGCATCAGGGGTCAACCTACTTCCTCCTGCTCCTAATTCACATTTTTGTACATTAAGAAGAATTTTTTTCACACAAAGGGTGACATCTCTGCTCCCAAAAGATGTTAAGACTGTGGATCAACTGAAAATTCAAGACTGGTAGATTTTAGTTGGAGAAGGATATTAAACCCTATGGATCAAAGGGCAGAAGAATGAGTTCCAACATGGATCAGATGAGATCGAAAATTAAGTGTGGAATACGGCTGAATGGCCTCCTTCACTTCCCAAATCAGTTTGATCTAATCAGTGTATCCTGGCATCAGTCTGTCTCCGCCGGATTTAGGATCCAGAAGTCTGCCAGAACTTGGGACTCAGAGGATTGAGATATGCCTTGGCATGTCTCAGGGTCAGAGCTTGGTAAGCCTGCCTACCCAGTATGCCTTCCCAGAGACACCATCCATCAGTACAAGAGCTTCATTCTCTTCCAAGATCAACATCAATGTCAGAAAACCACTCACCCCTCCTGCTCCAACACTGTGTCCATGCTGACCAGTGAGGTGGTTGCCATGCTGAGCATGTCCACTGGCCTTTGCCTTCTTTGATTGGCATCCTGTCCCGTGGATCTGCTGCGATTGTGGCCAGGCTCTGATCGTCTGATCAATTGGCTTCCATTGGAAAATGTTGAAAGATGTTTTCTATACACAGAGGATAACATCGTTTATTCAAAGAAAATTCTGGAACTGAGAATAATGCCACAAGTCCAAAACTTAGACTCACACGGAGGGATGATTCCCAGACTCCCAAACTCACACAAGAAGGATTTCTGGACCTCCGGCATCAGACAGGGTTGGGATTCCAGAATAACCAATGTCTCATAGTAACAGGTGACCTGAACACCCATAGCCCAGTTGAACAGAAGGAAGGATTCCAGGAATCCCAAATTCTCACACCTAGGTCAGAATCCTAGAACGCCTTTCTGCTGTCCTATATTTTGCCAAGGTCGGTTTTCTGAAACCTCAAGAATTCAATTCTGCCCATTTGACGAATTTGGACAGAGCTGAAATGATTACCTTTGTTTGGAAAGGACTTGGAGATATACTTATATGAAGTGTCTGAACTGACGAGTTAGAATGAGCCAAGAGGCTGAAGCAAAGAATCTCTGGCAGTGAGTGGGACTTGCTGCAGCCTCTCTGCACCCCACCCCATCATAGTCTGGAAGATTCTAGACCGAGAGAAGGTGATGTTCCCCCACCGCCCCCCCCCAGTCAGTTAGCTTACCCAAATGATACATCATCCGTTGCTACATTCATCATCTGTGTCTCATTGTTGTGTACTATTGGAGTTCTCTCTTCTAATCGGGGATCATCTATAGCTTTAAAAAAATGTATTGAATTGTGAATGTCACAGTCATGACATTGAGAAAAGTACTTGTTCAGCTGGAACACTATAAAGACTCTTTTTCAGTGTTGTTCAAAATGGACAACTGCTGAACTGACAAGGTGGTCCCACCTGGCTTCTGGGCACTTCTGGAAGTTATTGAGCTGTGTCAAAGTGAAAAAGGCAAACACTTTCTGGAATATTCTGGAATGTAACCTAGCTCACAGCACATAAACATTCCAGCCAAGCTAACACAATGGCCCAGCAAATGATTATTCTGAGACCACCAGTATAGAATAAGGACCATATTCACAGATCCAAATCAATAATGGTGCTGACGGCCTGGGCATTAACTGTTCTAACATGATGGTTTCAACAAGTGGGCTTTGTTTAACAACCCAAAACCTGCATTACATAACGGAGATTTAATCCGTATGCACTTAATTACATATGCCTTGGACCACATAACAAACCCCAAAACAGATCACTGATCATTGAATGATTAGTCTTAAATTATGTCATTACTGTGTGGATTGATCTGTGACTAGGCGCTGTACTCTGACCTAATTGAATGTGAATTGCTAGGCTGTATGCTGATGCCTGCTCTTAATATGTGCCCTCTTTGAAGCCTTGGTTTTGCATCAGCAGCAGCTACATAACCCAACTAAAACAAACTATTCATGCTGCCTTATAGACTTTATCATGCTTTATATTTCCAATCCTCCTATTGTCCCTGCCCCACTGCCCCTATCTTTCATCTATGTCATTCAGTCAGTCTCACCTGACTCTGCAAATGGCTCTGGCTTCACTTTTACTTCAGTTGTTGATGTTGGTGCAAATGTATCAGCAGTTGGACCTGCAACTTCCAGTTGTCCTGCACCCCAACGTTCTCGCAAATAAGGAGCTGCAGATCTGGAGGTGAGACGATTGTTTGTTCGCAGAGGTCTGGTATCTGATGCTAACCATGTACTTTGAGGCCTGCACAGGCAGAGAGTCAAGCTTATAAAGGACACAAGAAATAATTCACCACACAGTCGACTATTCATCATGACCATGGCTGATTCTGGTCTTCAACTCTATTTTCCTGCCCACTCCCCAAATCCCTTCATTCTCTGAGAGACCAAATATCTGTCAATCCCAGCCATAAACATATTCAATGATGGAACATCCTGAACCCTCCAGGATTGAGAATTCCTAAGATTCATAATTCTGAGTGAAAAGGTTTCTCCTCACCTCAGTCCTAAATATTTAGATTTCCTAACCAATGGAAATAATCTCTCTGCATCCACCTGATCTAACCTTTTCACATGAAATCACCTGTCATAGCAGGTTAGCTGCAAAGACTTATATTCTAATCGTTATTCTGTAAACTGTGTGTGTCTTTATATGCTTTTCTCTGATCAGAACCTTCCACACACCTGACAAAGGAACACCATTTCTGAAAGCTTGTGGAATTACTATCAAATAAACTGGTTGGACTTAAACCTGATGTTATAAGACTTCTTATAGAGCCATAAAGTCCTTTCACTAAGCATCAGAAAATATAAACGCAATTTACTCAGCTTCTCATCATAAGACAATCCCTCATCCCCGGGACCAATCTAGTCAGCTTATGCTATACCACAGCCAAAACAAATATATCTATGGACATATATATATTTATGGACTTTAGTAAGGCGTTTGATAAGGTGGCCCATGGAAGACTTCTGCAGAAAATGCAGATGTATGGGATAGAGGGTGATTTAGCTAGTTGGATTAGGAATTGGCTAGCAGATAGAAGACAGAGGGTGGTGGTTGATGGGAGATATTCATCTTGGAGTTCGGTGACAAGTGGTGTACCTCAGGGGTCTGTTTTGGGGCCCCTGCTGTTTGTAATTTTTATAAATGATCTGGATGAGGGTATTGAAGGATGGATTAGTAAATTTGCAGATGACACTAAAGTCGGTGGAGTGGTAGATAGTGAAGAGGGGTGTTATAGTTTGCAGAGGGACTTGGACAAGTTGCAGAGCTGGGCCGAGAGGTGGCAAATGGAGTTTAATGTGGAAAAGTGTGAGGTAATGCACTATGGCAGAAATAATAAATGTGTAGAGTATAGGGCAAATGGTAGGATTCTTAGTAGTCTAGATGAACAGAGGGATCTTGGTGTGTATGTGCATAGATCCCTGAAAGTAGGCAGTCAGGTCGAGAAGGTTGTTAGGAAGGCATATGGAGTCTTGGCTTTTATTGGTAGAGGGATTGAATTTCGGAGCCGCAACGTCATGTTGCAACTGTACAAAACTCTAGTGCGGCCGCACTTGGAGTATTGTGTGCAGTTCTGGTCCCGGCATTATAAGAAAGATGTGGAGGCATTGGAGAGGGTACAGAGGAGGTTTACCAGGATGTTGCCTGGTATGGAGGGCAGGTCTTATGAAGAGAGGCTGAGGGATTTGAGGTTGTTTTCGTTAGAAAGGAGGCGGCTAAGAGGGGACCTTATTGAAACATATAAGATGATTAGAGGTTTAGATAGGGTGGACAGTGATAGCCTTTTTCCTAGGATGGAGAAAGCTAGCACGAGGGGACACAGCTTTAAATTAACGGGTGATAGTTATAGGACGGATATCAGAGGTAGGTTCTTTACCCAAAGGGTGGTTCGGGAGTGGAATGCCCTGCCTGCAGCAGTTGTAGATGCGCCAAGTTTGGTGGCGTTTAAGAGGTTAGTTGATAAGTATATGGAAGAGAATGGAATGGTTTAGTTTGGAGGGGCATTGCTTTTTATATTGGTCGGCGCAACATCGAAGGCTGAAGGGCCTGTTCTGTGCTGTAATGTTCTATGTTCTATGTTCTATGTTCTATCTTTAAATGTGGAGGCTAAAATCACACACAGTACTCCAGATATGATCTCGACAAAACCCGGTACTCCAATCACCTTGCAATAAAGACCAACATGTCTTTTGCTTTCCTGATTGCTTGCTGCACCTACATTCCTTGTACCAGTACACCCAAGTCTCTGAACATCAACATTTACAAGTTTCTCACCTTTTAAAACAATATTCTGCTCTTCCAGTATTCAAGGTGAATATCTTCAAACTTCCCCACATTATACTCCATCTGTCATCTTGTTACCCTTTCACTAACACATCCATATCTCTGTGTCCTCCTCACATCTTCCTGCCAGTGTGCATGTACTCTTTATAGGATCCCCATGCTCAGTTCATTTCTTGGGTGGGGGGGGGGGGGGGGGGGGGGGGGGGTGGGGGGGGTGGGGGGTGGGGGGGTGGGGGGGTGTGGTGGTGCAGTGATATCACTCCCCATTCCCAATGACATTATATGCTGTCCCTAATGACAGCACACCCTGTCCCAGTGACAGCACATCCTGCCTCCATGGGCAGCACACCCTGTCCCAGGGACAGCACACCCTGCCCCCAGGGACAGCCCACCCTGCCCCCAGGGACAGCCCACCCTGTCCCAGTGACAGCACACCCTTCCCCCAGGGACAGCCCACCCTGCCCCCAGGGACAGCCCACCCTGTCCCAGTGACAGCACACCCTTCCCCCAGGGACAGCACACCCTGCCCCCAGGACAGCCCACCCTTCCCCCAGTGACAGCCCACCCTTCCCCCAGTGACAGCCCACCCTGTCCCAGTGACAGCACACCCTTCCCCCAGTGACAGCACACCCTGTCCCAGTGACAGCCCACCCTGTCCCAGTGACAGCACACCCTGTCCCAGTGACAGCACACTCTGCCAATATCATGATCCACCTAATGACATCACATCCCACCCTGTGACATCATACCCTCTCCCAATAGTGTCAGACCCCACCTCAATGACATTTGCATTTCAAATGTTAAGTAATTATTGGTTTTACTTTAGCCAATGTTCATCCTCAAGAATTAATGAAAGTTGACCTCACAGATCAGTGAAGTTTATTTATTAGTCACAAGTAAGGTTTACATTAACACTGGAGTGAAGTTACTGTGAAATTCCCCTACTTGTCACAGTCCAGCGCCTGTTTGGATCAATGCACCTAACCAGCGTATCTTTCATTATGTCGGAGGAACCCGGAGCACCCAGAGGAAACCCACAGAGACACAGGGAAAATGTGCACAGTCAGTGACCCAAGCCAAGAATCGAACCTGAATCCTTGGTGCTTTAAAGTAGCAGTGCTAACCATTGTGCTACCATGCTGCCCAGTATTTTACACTTCGAATTAATATTGCTAAATGTGGTGATGCAAGCATTTATAGCTTGTTTGAAAAGCTTCCTCGAAAATAACTTGTGTTGTTAGAAGCTTAGTCATATGTGTTAATTCAAGCCAGGCAACAAAGTAATGTGCAAAAAAAAAATCAGGCTTTTGAAAACAGTTAAAATTCATTTTCCATTGTGTTAAAATGTGGAATCTTAAAATTTTGTTGTTCCCCACTTTAAATTTAATGATTTAAATATTCCTTCCAAAAGCAAAAGTAATATGAAACTTAATTTTTTAGCTTTTTTAATAAAAGAGATTCCAGTTGTCAAAGACATATTATTTGGAATGATTGGGTCCGAGCACTATGTATTCACAATGTTAGGGCACAGTGTAGTGTTCAGATATCTATAGCTTAAAAAACACAAGATGAGGAAAACTCAGAATAAAGTTATGGTTAAATTTAAAATGAGATCCTCCATCCCCTGAATGCTGCTCTCTCTGACTCACAGTTTGCTCATCCCTTCCTTCCTAAACCAGCATTGATTTATAGAATTGGCCAACAGCTGGTCTGGGAGATAATCACCTTTGAGTGGCTCAATATTCAAAAAGAGGCAGGACTGAAAACAAATGGACCACTTAATGGCTGTATTGTTAATCTTTATCCAAAAATGTCACTCTCAGAGTGACTGACACTTCATTCAAACCCTTTATCAGTTCTAGACCATTGCTGACAGCAGTTGTTATGCTTAAAGTTCCCACTTTGCAGCTGTCTCATTGCTCCAGAAGTTTGACCCAGATCAATTAAAAATCTTTCTGGCATTGTAGGGTGAAGATAGATTGAGTCCATATAGACGACTTACTTAGGATGAATACAGAGCACCAGTCTTTAAAATACGATTGAACATTTACTGCTGCTCGTGACCAAACTGATTCGCAAGCTGTAGCTGACTGGACTGACATTCAGAACTACCCTCTCTGGCTCTGTTTTTGTATTTCAAAGATCTTTTCCATTTCTTTCTATTTCTTGGTTTCTACTTGCTTGTAGGGATGGAAACTGCATCATTGTAAATCTCTGGTGGTCTTTGTGATTGTGTTCTGCTCACATTCCCTAATCTGGCTGCAGGAAAAAGCTTGTGGGATTACTATCAAATAAATTGGTTGGACTTTAACCTGGTGTTGTGAGACTTCTTACTGCAGGAAAAACACCAGATGACTTCAATTTTGGGATTTCTGCAACCACAATGACAGTGCTGGTGCTGGAGTTATCTTGTTCCAGGGCCCAACTGTCTTGTCTCTTTAAACATAGAAACATAGGACCCTCAATGCTGTGCCAAGCTATGTCCAAATCCAAGATCAAGCTATCCCACTCCCTATCATTCTAGTGTACCCCATGTGCCTATCCAATAACCGTTTGCAAGTTCCAAAAGTGTCCAGTTCCACTATCACAGCAGGCAGTCTATTCCACACCCGAACCATTCTCTGAGTAAAGATTCTACCTCAGACATCCCTCCTATATCTCCCAGCATGAACCTTATGCCCCCTAGTAACAACTACATCCACGAGGAAATAGTCTCTGCATGTCCAGGGAATGGTTTACGTTTAGATTAGAGGGTCATTGCTTTTTCCTAATTGGTCGGTGCAACATCGAAGGCCGAAGGGCCTGTTCTGCGCTGTAATGTTCTATGTTCTATGTCCACTCTATCTATCCCCCTCATCATCTTATAAAACTCTATTAAGTCGCCTCTCGTCCTCCTCTGCTCTAAAGAGAAAAGCCCCAGCACCCTCAACCTTTCCTCATAAGATCTACCTTCCAAACCAGACGGCATCCTGTAAATCTCCTCTACACTCTCTCCAATGTTTCCACATCCTTTTTATAATGAGGTGACCACAACTGCACACAATATTCCAAATGTGATCTCACCAAAGTCCGGTACAGTTGCAGCATAACCCTAAGGCTCTTAAACTCAAACCCCTTTTGATAAAAGCTAACACACTATAAGTCTTCTTCACGGCTCTATCCAATTGAGAGGCAACCTTCAGAGATCTGTGGATATGAACCCCAAGATTTCTCTGTTCCTCCAAATTCCTCAGAACCCTGTCACTGAACCCTATAATCCGCATTCAAGTTTGTCCTACTAAAATGAATCACCTCACATTTATCATGGTTAAACTCTGTCACTTTTCTACCCAGCTCTGCATCCTATCAATGTCTCTTTGCAGCCTGCAAGAGCTCTCCACTTCATCCACTACTCCACCAATCTTAGTGTTGTCAGCAAATGTATTAATCCACCCTTCAGCCCCCTCTTCCAAGTCATTGGTAAAAATTACAAATAGCAGAGGACTCAGCACTGATCCCTGTGGTACACTGCTGGTGACTGTCTTCCAGCCTGAAAATTTTCCTTCCATCGCCACTCTCTGTCTTCTATGAGATAGCCAGTTACTTATCCAATCGGCTAAATTTCCTTCTACCTCACACCTTCTTATTTTTTCCATGAGCCTACCATGGTGAACCTTATCAAACGCCTTACTAAAATCCACGCATATGACATCAACTGCTCTACCTTCATCTACACACCTAGTTACTTCCTCAAAAAATTCAATCAAATTTGTGAGGCATGACTTAACTCTCTTGAAACTGTGCTGACTATCTCAGATTAAACTGCATCTTTCCAAATGGTCATAAATCCTATCTCTCGGGACCCTTTCCATTAACTTAACGACCACCAAAGTAAGACTAACAAGTCTATAATTACCAGAGTCATTCCTATTTCCTTCCTTGAAGAGAGGAACACCATTTGCCACTCTCCAGTCCTCTGGCACTATCCCTGTGGACAGTAAGGATCCAAAGATCAAAGCTAAAAGCTCCACAATCTCATCCCTTGCCTCCCAAAGTGTCCTGGATGTATCCCATCTTGCACAGGAGACTTACTGACCCTCAGGTTTTTCAAAATTGCTAATGCATCTTCCCTCAGAACATCTACCTCCTCCATCCTATCAGCCTGTATCACACTCTCATCCTCAAAAACATGGCCCCTCTCCTTAGGAGGTAGGTCATTTGGCTCAACTGACAGCATTTATGCTCCACTTGTTCCTCCTGCCCCTACTCTTTGTTTAATCCTATTAGCATATCCTTCTCACTCATTAGAGTCTTTCAGAAAAAAACTTTCCCTTTTTCTCTCATGTGTTTATCTTGCTTCTTCCCTTTAGATGCATCAATTTACCTCAGTTACTGTTTGAGGTTATGGGTTTCACATTCCTACTAGACTTCTGAATACATCTTTGTATTTCTTAATGACTCCCATACCTATGGTTCCTAGTTTTAGATTCCTTTCAAACGGAAACATTAAAATGGATGTAATTTTAATTCACTAAAAATCTATTCATGTGTACAGAGTTAATATTGGGCTCATTATCTTTAAGTCTACCCTACAGATCCTGTTGCGCTTAAAAAAGGTTACAATCAGGCACACACACATGTACGTTCACACACACATACACACGTACACACACACACAACTACACATGCACACATATACATGCACACACACGTATGCACACACACACACACACACAATCATACGCATACACACACACGGACGCACACATACACATATGTACACACACACGCAGACGCACATATATACATATGTACACACACACGCAGACGCACACATACACATGGATACACACATTGACACACACATGATGCACACACATATGGACACATGCATACATACGGACATGCATACATGGACACACACTCACATGTACATGCACATGTATACACACATGCACACACGTACACACACACACACACACACAAGTACGCACATACGTATACACACACATGTACACGTAAATAGACAGACACACTCTTTCATAAAGTATATGATCACAGGTAGATAACACGCATCATAATTTTCAATACACTACATTGTTAACGTGAGAGGCTACAATTTGTAGGAGCACAAATAACAAGAGCTGCAAGGCTGAGGAACTTAGGAGGGTGCGGTTGAGGGGGGGTGGGGTGGGGTGGAGTAGGGTGGGACGATTTGCCATTGAGGAATTTGATAACAAAGATGAGAAGTACTGAACACAGTAAATATACCACACACAGATACTTACCGTTGGGAAGTTGTTCCAGTCATGGTGGAAGAACATGCCAAGGACAAAGCACCTGTGGAAAGAGAAGTGGTTGCAAATCATTGAAAATTATGTGAAAATCATGAAACTATGTGAAAAAAGAAGAACAATCTGCATTTCCACTTGGTTCCCTTTGGATTAAGGACACTTAATTCAGATTGTTTTCCCTAAATATTGTATAGAGTCCATAAAAGCAGTAGGTTTATGGAAGGAGATTAAATGGACGGGTATTGTTGTGCGTTGAATTGAATTGAACAAGATTAATACATACTCAGCTGCAGACTGTGATGATTAAATATCTTTAATTACATTTCCCCAATACAGGGGGCTCCACGCTACACTCCCTCTCCATTTAAAAAGCATTATACATTAAAGTGTAAATTGATACATGTAGATAGTTCCCCAGAATACAATATGACAAAACCTGAAATGTAACAGGTCAGTTATTATTACTGTAATGCACATTGCTACCAGATTGCAAAAAGTGGATAACGCAGCCTGGCAATGGCCGCCATAACATAACTGTCCCCCTTGTCTACCCATCCTTTGTCTACCCATCCAGACAGATCGCTACCCTCTGCCCACTCCCCCACACCCCACTTCTCCACTGATCACCCGCAGAGAACCTCTCCCTGCCCCCCACCAGAGATCCACCTCACCTCCCTCCCTCCACCCCCTCGGCCAGAAAACCATCTGGCCTCCCCACCCCCCTCCTCAAAATCAGAGAGCATTCTGGTCTCCCTCTTCCCGCAACCAGAGAATGATCGGGTCTCTCTCCTTTCACAAGAGAATGAAATCTGGCCTGCCTCCATCTCCCCTGCACTGCAACCCCTCCTCTACCAGTCTGAGTTAGAGAGCTGTTAGAAGCTCGGAATTTACCTCTTCAGAAGCTGGAGCGCCCGAAATAGACTGTTGCCGAGCATGTCTGTTTCGCATTGAATCTGGACAGATAAACACGATGGTAAAGTGGAAAATGCTGGTAAAGATGGGTGGGCAGCTGATTAAGTCAATTTAAATGTCTTTGCGTCATTTCAGATTGCGGCCATTTTCGGGTTTTGGTAGCATGGGCATCTGCGCAGACATGGGCATAGATCGCGTTAATGGCCTCGCGCCCAACTTTAGCAAATGTCTGCTCCCAAAAATGGGCACGATACAATGGTAAAATTGGGCCCTTGGTCCCTGTATTTAAGGGAATATACATTCTCATCAGAAACAGAATAGAAGTGGTTTACTAGGATGTTCATGGGTATCTAGAGACTGCCAAATGAGGAAAGATTGAACAGGTGGGGTCAGTGCTGGCTCTGTGTGGCCAAATTCCTTCCAACTCGATTTTCAAGTTTGCTGATGACAGCACCATAATCGGTCAGATCTCAAACAATGGTGAGACAGAGTACAGGAATGTGATAGAGAATCTGGTGAACTGGTGCAGCGAAAATAGTCTTTCTCTCAATGTCAATAAAATGAAGGAGATTGTCATTGACTTCATAGAACATTACAGCGCAGAACAGGCCCTTCGGCCTTCGATGTTGCGCCGACCAATTAAGAAAAAGCAATGACCCTCTAACCTAAACCATTCCCTTTTCATCCATAAACTTATCTACTAACCTCTTAAACGCCCCCAAACTTGGCGCATCTACAACTGCAGCAGGCAGGACATTCCATACCCTTACCACCCTCTGGGTAAAGAACCTACCTCTGACATCCGTCCTATAACTACCACCCCTTAATTTAAAGCTATGTCCCCTCGTGCTAGCTTTCTCCATCCTAGGAAAAAGGCTATCACTGTCCACCCTATCTAAACCTCTAATCATCTTATATGTTTTGATAAGGTCTCCTCTTAGCCGCCTTTTTTCTAACGAAAACAACTTCAAATCCCTCAGCCTCTCTTCATAAGACGTGCCCTCCATACCAGGCAACATCCTGGTAAACCTCCTCTGTACCCTCTCCAATGCCTCCACATCTTTCTTATAATGCAGGGACCAGAACTGTACACAACACTCCAAGTGCGACCGCAATAGAGTTTTGTACAGTTGCAACATGACATTGCGGCTCTGAAATTCAATCCCCCTACCAATAAAAGCTAAGACTCCGTATGCCTTCTTAACAACCTTATTGACTTGATTGCCAACTTTCAGGGATCTATGCACATATACACCTAGATCCCTCTGTTCATCAACACTATTAAGAGTTCTACCATTAGCCCTATACTCTACACATTTGTTATTCCTGCCAAAGTGAATTACCTCACACTTTTCCACATTAAAATTACAAACAGCAGGGGCCCCTGAGGTACACCACTTGTAACTGAACTCCATGATGAATAATTTCCATCAACCACCACCCTCTGTCTTCTATCAGCTAGCCAATTCCTAATCCAATTAGCTAAATCACACTCAATCCCATACATGTGCATTTTCTGCAGAAGCCTTCCATGGGGCACCTTATCGAATGCCTTACTGAAATCCATATACATCACATCAACTGCCTTACCCCCATCCACCTCTTTGGTCACTTTTTCAAAAAACTCAGTAAGGTTAGTAAGGCACAACCTACCCTTCACAAAACCATGCTGACTATCCCCAATCAATTCGTTACTCTCTAAATAACTATAAATCCTATCCCTAATAAGAAGGCATACGGAGTCTTAGCTTTTATTGGTAGGGGGATTGAATGAGGGTACAGAGGAGGTTTACCAGGATGTTGCCTGGTATGGAAGGCAGGTCTTATGAAGAGAGGCTGAGGGATTTGAGGTTGTTTTCGTTAGAAAGGAGGCGGCTAAGAGGGGACCTTATCGAAACATATAAGATGATTAGAGGTTTAGATAGGGTGGACAGTGATAGCCTTTTTCCTAGGATGGAGAAAGCTAGCATGAGAGGACATAGCTTTAAATTAAGGGGTGGTGGTTTTAGGACAGATGTCAGAGGTAGGTTCTTTACCCAGAGGGTGGTAAGGGTATGGAATGCCTTGCCTGCGTCAGTTGTAGATGTGCCAAGTTTGGTGGCGTTTAAGAGGTTAGTAGATAAGTTTATGGATGAAAGGGGAATGGTTTAGATTAGAGGGTCACTGCTTGTTCCTAATTGGTCGGCGCAACATCGAAGGCCAAAGGGCCTGTTCTGCGCTGTATTGTTCTATGTTCTATGTTCTAATAATTCTTTCCAATACTTTGCCCACAACAGAAGTAAGACTCACCGGTCTATAATTCCCAGGAAAGTCTCTATTCCCCTTCTTGAACAATGGGACCACGTTCGCTATCCTCCAGTCTTCCAGCACTATACCCCTAACCAATGACGACCTGAAGATCAGAGCCAGTGGCTCTGCAATCGCATCTCTCGCCTCCCAGAGAATCCTAGGGTAAATCCCGTCCAGCCCAGGGGACTTATCTAACTTCAAACCCTCAAGAATATCTAGCACATCCTCCTTATCTACTTCAATACTTTACAGTTTACAACCCTGTATCCCAGTGTTCTCCACAACTACATTTACATCTCCCTGCGTGAATACTGAGGAGAAATATTTGTTCAGTGCCTCTCCAATCTCTTCAGGCTCCACGCACAACTTCCCACTGCTGTCTCTGACTGGCCCTAATCTTGCCCTAACCAATCTTCTATTCTGAACATATCTAAAGAAAGCTTTAGGATTCTCCTTGATCCTATCAGCCAAAGTCTATGCTTCAGGAAGCATATTAGACAACATGCACCACATCAACAGTAACAGAGTAGAAGTAATTGGGCGCTTCATTTTCTTAGCTGTCCAGATCACCAACAACCTGTCCTCATCCCCCCATGCTGACAATATAGTTAAGAAAGCTCACCCACACCTTTACTTTCTCAGAAGACTAAGAAAATTTGGCATATCAGCTACAACTCTCACTAACTTCTACAGATGCACCATAGAAAGTATTCTTTCTGGTTGTAACACAGCTTGGAATGGTTCCTGCTCTGCTCCAGATTGCAAGAAACTATCAAATGTTGTGAATGTAGCTCAGTCCATCACACAAACCATCCATTGATTCTGTCCACACTTCCCATTGTATTGGCAAAGCAGCTGGCACAATTAAGGTCTTCATGCACCCTGAACATTCTCTCTTCCATCTTCTTCCATCGGAGAAAAAGATACAAAAGAATAGCTTCTTCCCTACTGCCATCAGACTTTTGAATGAACCTACCTTATATTAAGTTCATCTTTCCCTAGGTATGATTGTTACACTACATTTGCCTTCTCTCGTTTCATTCTCTATGACCAATATGCTTTGTCTGTAAGCACTCAAGAAACAATACTTTTCCTTATATACTAATTCATGTGACAGTAATAAATCAAATCAAATTTAGACTTCAGAAAAAGGAGTCAGAGAGAGTCAGTGCAGCACCAATGGGCTGACTGGCCCCTTTTTGCACTGTATGGTTTCTATGGCATGATTAAAGATTCAAGATTCTTAGAGCATTAGACAGAGTAAATGTTGGAAGGATGTTTCCACTCATGGGTCAGTGTAGGACCAGAGAGCAATGTCGCAGAATAGAGGGGTGTTCATTTAAGAAGGATTTGAGGAAGCATTTCTTCTCTCAAAAAGTGGTGAATTTTTGGGATTCTCTAACCTAGGTAGCTGTGGATGCCAACTCCTTGATCATTTTCAAGGCTAGAGATTGACAGGTTTTTAATCATTAGAGGAATTAAAGATTATGGAGAGAAGGCAGGAAAGTGGGTTTATGGATGTTAATGGTCAGCGAGAGTCTAATTAAATGGTAGAGCAGGCTTGAAGGGCTGAATGGCCTACTTCTGTTCCTGTTTCCTATGGTCTTATTTGGTCCTTAAGTACTTACCACTTTCTCAATGATAGATATATTCTTACTATTGCAAATAACTTGATCCAGATTAATCATGACTTTCTCTTAATATTTTCCCATGAAGGAAACTGGGCAATCATGCCAAAAAAAATTTGAAGTCCAGGATAGGCATGAAATCAGGAGTTTCAGGTCTGTTTTTGTTTTGGGTTTCTCACCTGTAGAGGGCAAGGACACGGCTTAAGTCATCTAATGCTGGCTGATTGCTGAAGAGGGTGCCATTGCGCATGTACAGATCTCTAGCAGCAGAGGCTTGTCACTCAGCTTCTGCTGCTGTCAACCTGCCTAATAAAAAAGATTCACCATCCAACTATTGTGGCCTATCATAAACCTCCCCACCATCTGGACCGATCAACCCCGCGACCCTCCATGCCCAGACTGATCTACCCATTCCTTGTCCCACCATGATTGGTGGCCCAACCATTCCCCACAAATGATTGCCGGCACAATCCCACCCACCCCACCCAGGACTAATCCCATTCTCTTCCCCCACTGATCCCTAATGCAGTTTGCGGTGGGTTCCCCTACCACTGACCGACTGCCCCTGGTCTGATGCACTTCCCAGTAGCGTTCACCTCACTCCTGCCCCATCTCCCAGTGCCTAGTGGCATGCCAGATGCCCAGTGGACAATACCTAGTGGGCAGTGCCAAGCTAGCACTGCCCAAGGGCACTTTTCCTCAGCCTCCTGGGGTGGGGGGCCTCAATGACCAATGGTTCTACTGGTGAATCCACCACGTCTGGTCCCCATTGATGGGAAGCAGCTGTGATTCTCACTAGAGAATCAATTATTAATTACTGGGGCATCACTTTAAAATAATTGGGAGAAGGATTAGAGGGTATGAGGAATAACTTTTTCCACTGAGGGAATGGTGGCTATCTGGAATTTGCTGCCTAAGTAAGTGGTTAACTCAAAAGGCCGCCTGAATTGTATCTGAAGAGCTAAAATCTGCAAGGCTAGAGACCAGGGAAGTGGAATTAAAATGGGAGGCCAGTTTGTTCAGGATATGCAGATATGATGACAGAATTGTCTTTTTATGTGCCATAATGTTTCTAATGTTCTATATCTACAGTAGCATCTAAATTTCTGATTCTGATACTGTGACCTTGGCTACTATGACCAGGATTCATAGAAATTGCCAGCTCATAAACTCTCACAATTTGCAACGCTCTTCCTGCTGTTTCTGTTAGCTGTGACATCACATTGGCTCAATAACTTGCCTGGATTTTGTTGTACTTCGGGCTTACTATAAATGTTTCTTAAAGTTTAATTTCTAAAATTATGCCATACCCACAGCTATGTAAAGTTTCCTTAATTTGAGAATGTAATCTGACTAAGCAACTGTTTCCTTTCACATAATGCAACTCACAGTTCAACTTCATTCCTGGTTCTGCCATAATCTCATTAATTTCAGAATGCTTCACAGTACTGGAGTTTAATGGGAAACATGAGTTAGACACTACCTCAAATTCCCCCAAGCTCAGAAACTAGTAAACCTGGTCAGTATCTGGACCTGTAGTCATGGGCCAGAACTTTACTGGCCCACCACCACAGCAATCGGAGCAGGCAAGGGGTGGACAATGGGAAGGTCAATTGACTTCACTTGGGATTTTATAGTTTTGGGACGAGTAAGGCCATAAAATCTTGTCCAGAGAGTTTTATAGCAAAAGAAGAAACTTTCAGACTATTGTGCCTGCGTCAGCCATAAAGCACCCATCTATTCTAATCCCCTTTTCTAGCACTTGCTCCATAGCCTTGTATACTTCGGCAATTCAAGTGTTCATTCAAATGCTTCTTAAATGTTGTGAAGGTTCCCACCTCTACCACCCTTTCAGACAGGGAGTTCCAGATTCCCACCACCCTCTGGGTGAAAAGGTTTTTTTTATCATATCCCTTTACCTTAAATCTATGCCTCCCTAGTTATTATTCTGTTTACTAAGGGGAAAAATTTCTTTCGATATCTATCACAATTTTATGCCAATCAATTCCTCCTTCAGACTTCTCTGCTCCAAAGAAAATATGATGTAGAGATGCTGGCGTTGGACTGGGGTAAACTCAATAAAGTCTGGCAACACCAATTTTAAATCCAACCGATTTATGTGATAGTAAATCTGCGAGCTTTCGGCCTTTGTGGCCTTCGTCAGGCGAATGAGGTGTTCTGGTCTCCAAAAGCACACATATCAGCACAGATAGTTTACAGATTGCTGATTAGAATGCAAATCCTTACACCTAACCTGCCATTCAAGTCTTAAAGTGGCTAACAGCAGAGGTCAGAGGGATGTGTATTGTCTCCAGCAAGTGAGGTTTTTTTGCTCTGCTGTTAGCCACTTTAACACTTGAATAGCAGGTTAGGTGTAAGATCCGCATTCTAATCAGCAATTTGTAAACTGTCTGTGCTGATGTGTGTGCTTTTGGAGACCAGACCACCTCATTCGCCTGATGAAGGCCACAAAGGCTGAAAGCTCGCAGATTTACTATCAAATAAATCGGTTGGATTTAAAATTGGTGTTGCCAAAGAAAATATCCAGCCTCTTTTCATAGCTGAAATACTCCATCTCACGCAACATCCTGGTGAGTCTTCTCTGTACCCCCTCTAATGCAATCAATCCTTCTTATTGCATGATGATCAGAACCATACACATGACTCTAAATATAGTCTTATAAACATTTTTTTACAGCTCCATCACAACTCCTTGCTCTGATATTCTATGCCTTGACTAATAAAAGCAATAATCCCATGTGCTTCTTGATCACCTTATTTATTTGTCCTGCTGCCTTCAGGGATCTATGGACATGCACCCCAGGATCCCCCTGGTACTCTGGATTTCCTAGTGTCCCACCATTCATTGTATTTTCTCTTGCCTTGTCAATCCTCCCTCAGTAAAAAAGTGTTGACCTTGTTTTGTATAGCCCAGAATGGAACACCAGCGGTCTTGGTACCAGTGTTCCAAGTTTTGGACTCAGTTGAACTGGTCTGAACTGAGTTTTCCCAAAAATATTTATTTAATTCTTATTTATTTTGTTTTCTCTGCCAAGTGTGTAAGCTTCATTTGTAATTACACCAGGCTTCTTCATTAACATTGAATTTCTCAATTGCCTCCAAAAAAGTCAATGAGTGCCATTTTTCAATAAGATATGGTGCTGACGCACAGTGCAGCTGAACACGAGTATACACAAATCTTTCAAGTTATCCAAAGCTCCTTAAGATTAACTTTAGGGTGAGAATGTTAAGGGTGGTGAATGAATGATACTCGCTATCGAATGTGCAGCACTGTCATTGATTGGCAGGAAGACCTACCCTTGAGAGCTGGGGATGTGGGGTGGGGGTGAGGGGGGTGTGGCGGGGGGGGGGGAGTGATTGGGGGGTGGTGGGTGCAGGGGAGGTGTTTGAATCCTGTCCACCTGGCAGGGGGAGGGGAATCCTGTCCATATGTGACAGCTGGAGATTGGGGGTGGGGGTGGGTGATGAGGGGGGTAAGGGGATTTGAATGAGGTTTTCTGTCCTTTAAATTTCATCTTCTCTACTCCAGAACCTACCTTTGAGTGGAGAGTGGAAAACATAAAATTCCACAATTTGAATTCCAAAAGTATGCAACAACGTACTTCAATCTTTACCATCTTCAAAGAAATGTAAAAAGTAGATTGTGTCCCAGCCTGGTCACCATCTGTGTTGTCGAACCTTACACAACTGCAGACAGTGGCACAGGAGCCTCTACATCGCAGGTAGACTCCATGAAAGGAACAACTTAAATGGGCTAGTAAATTCCATGATAGGCAACTGTACCCTCTGATTGCATACACCTTTCCTGGTTCTGCATACAATTGCTCAATGCTTCCTTACCTAGTTTCCAGCTAGAGGCACTCAGCCTCTGTCCCAACGTGTTTGTACTCTCGAGTCTGGTATTGAAAGAAGGTGGATGCTGCTTGATTGATGGACTGGCTTCCTGCTTGAGCTCTGGACATCGTTGCTGGTCCACAATGCTCATCGGGAGGGTGTGGCGCTCGTACATAGCTCGTCGCTGAGGGGTCATTGGGGCCAGTTGAAAGTCACTACACTCACTTTCCCACGTCAATTGGTCTGAGATCGAGACACAGATGGAGCAAGAGTTATCTCACAATCTAACGCAGAGCTGATTGCATTCGTACAGTGAAGAAATGCCACAGCTTCTCATATCGACCAAGCAGAACTGATTTGAGCAAAAGCTGATCAGTCGACAGTTAGGGAGGCAGATTCAATGTTAGCATTCATTTCTAGAGAGCTAGAATACAAGAGCAGAGGTGTACTGTTGAGGCTGTATAAGGCTGTGGTCAGATCTCATCTGGAATATTGTGAGCAGTTTTAGCCTCCATTCTTAAGGAAGGATGTATGACACCGGCGGCACAATGGCACAGTGGTTAGCTTCTGCCTCACAGTGCCAGAGACCTGGGTTCGATTCCCAGGTTGGGTCATTGTTTGAGCAGGGTTTGCATGTTTTCCCCATGTCTGTGTGGGTTTCCACCAGGTGCTCTGGTTTCCTCCCACAGTCCGAAATACATGCTGGTTAGATGCATTGGCTGTGCTAAATTCTCCCTCAGTGTATATGAACAGGTGCTGGAGTGTGGCTGCTCAGAGATTTTTACAATAGCTTCATTGCACTGTTAACTTAAATCTACTTGAGACACGAATAAATAATAAACTTTAAATTTTAATAAACCTTTAGAAGTATTTCCACAAAGAGGTTCTGGCTAAAGGAACACATGCTAGCTTCCCAATGAGTTACTGAGGAAAAATCAATACATGATAAGGTAGCAAGGGAGAGATTAAAAACACCTTCACATGGAAATACAGCTAGAAGCAAAACAATAGAATAATGTTGCTGCTGGAAATATGAATATGAAACAGAAGTCAATTACTTATGGAGGCAGGGGACATGGCTGAGTTATTAAATATATGCTTTACATTCTGTCTTTACCAAGGAAGAAGATGCTACCAAAGCCATAAAACATAGGAGCAGAATTAGGCCATTCAGTCTATAGAGTCTGCTCTGCCATTCAATCATGGCTGATATAATTTTCATTCCCAATCTCCTGCCTTCTCCCCATAACTATTGATCCTCTAATTGATCAGGAACTTACCTATTGTTGTCTTAATTACACTCAATGACATGGCCTCCAAAGCTCTCTGTGATAATGAGTTCCACAGATTCACTACCCTCTGGATGAAGAAATTCCTCCTCATCTCAGTTTTAAAGGAGCATCACTTTCACTCTGAGGTTGTGTCTTTGAGTTTCTCCACTCTGTCTAGGCCTCTCAGTATTCTGTGAGTTTCAACTAGATTCATAGAACATAGAACATAGAACATAGAACAATACAGCACAGAACAGGTCCTTCGGCCTTCGATGTTGTGCCGACCAAAATAAAAAGTAATGCCCCTCCTAACTAAACCATTCCCTTCTCATCCATATACTTATCAACTAACCTCTTAAACGCCACCAAACTTGGCGCATCTACAACAGCTGCAGGCAGGGCATTCCACTCCCTAATCACTCTTTGAGTAAAGAACCTACCTCTGATATCCGTCCTATAACTCATACCCCTTAATTTAAAGTTGTGTCCCCTCGTGCTAGCTTCCTCCATCCTAGGAAAAAGGCTATCACTGTCCACCCTATCCAAACCTCTAATCATCTTATATGCTTCAATAAGATCCCCCCTTAGCCGCCTCCTTTCTAACGAAAACAACCTCAAATCCTTCAACCTCTCTTCATAGGACCTGCCCTCCATACCAGGCAACATCCTGGTAAACCTCCTCTGTACCCTCTCCAATGCCTCCACATCTTTCTTATAATGTGGCGACCAGAACTGCACACAATACTCCAAGTGCGGCCGCACTAGAGTTTTGTACAGCTGCAACATGATGCTGCGGCTCCTAAATTCAATCCCCCTACCAATAAAAGCTAAGACTCCATAAGCCTTCTTAACAACTTTATCCACTTGACTGCCTACTTTCAGGGATCTATTGACACATACACCAAGATCCTTCTGTTCCTCAACACTATTAAGATTCCTCCTTCATTCTTTTAAACTCCATCGAGTATAGATCCAAACTCCCCAACTGCTCCTCATATGAGAAACTCATTATTCCTGGGATCATTCTTGTGAACCTCTTTTCAGACTCCCTCTAAGGCCAGCACATCCTTCCTTAAGAATGGGGCCCAAAACTGTTCACAATATTCCAAATAGGATCTGACCAGACCCTTATACAGCTTCAGCAATACATCCCTGCTCTTATATTCTAGCACTCTAGAAATAAATGCTAACATTGAATTTGCCTTCCTAACTGCCAACTGAAACTTAAGAGAGTCCTGAACCAGGACTCACAAGTCCTGTTTGATTTTTGAAACATTTCCCCATTTAGAAAATAGTCTATGTTTCTATTCTTCCTACTAAATGCATAACCTCACACTTTTCCCACATTCTATTGCATCTGGCACTTCTTTGTCCACTCTCCTCGCCTGTGCTAGCCCTTGTGCAGCCGCACCCCCCCCCACATGTCCTCAACACTACCTGTCCCTCTACATATCTTCGTATAATTCACAAATTTAGCAACCATGCCCTCAGTTCCATCTTCCAGATCATTCATGTATGTAGTGAAAACTTGTCGTCCTAACACTGACCCCTGTAGAAAACCACTACTCACCAATTGCCAATCTTAAAAGGATTCACTTATCCCCACTCTCTGCCTTCTACCTATCAGCCAATCCTCTATACATGCCAGTACCTTGCCTCTAACCTCATTGGTTCTTAGCTTACTTAGCAGCCTCCTATAAGGCACCGTGTCAAACGCTTTCTGGAAATCGAAATAAATCATGTTTGTTGTCTCTCCTTTGTTTAACTTCTTTGTTACCTCAGTCCATCTTCAGACCTTTCAGCTCTCCTAGCACCTTCTCTTTAGTGATGGTCACTACATTTACCACTACCCTCTAACTCTCTTGTAGTTTTGACATGTTACTGGTGTCTTCCACTGTGAAGACTGATACAAAGTACCCATTCAGTTCCTCTGCCATTTCTTTGTCCCCCATTACTACTTCTCCAGTCTCATTTTCCAGCAGTCCAATGTCCATTCCTGACTCTCTCTCTTACCTTTTATATATCTAAATAAAACTTTTGCAATCTTCTTTTACATTACTAGCTAGTTTACCCTCATATTTCATCTTTTTCACCTTTACTTTTTTTTTGCTTGCTTTTAAAGACTTCCCAATCCTCTGGCTTCCCACAATTCCTTACCTCACAGTATGCTCTTCCCTTTGCTTTTATGCTATCCCGGACTTCCCTTGTCAGCCATGATTGCCTTGTCCTTCCCTTAACATGCTTATCCTTCCTTAGAATTGTGGTAGAAAGGATAGTTTAGAGATGTTTAAATCTGGTCTGGGGGTGCGCACAGACACAGGTATTGGATATTCTGTACTTAAAAGTGATGGGGCATCTGTCTGAACAAGAGAGCTGAGTGTGGAAACTAGGGGCACTGGTCATAATTTTTCAGTTTTCTTTAGACTGTGGTACCAGAGAATGGGACAATTGCAAATGTTACCCCCCACCCCCACTTCTCAAAAGGCTGTAAAGATAAGCCTAGCAACTTTTAAAAATTCATTTATGGGATACAGGTGTTGCTGGTTGGGCACCTTCCAAATTCATGACCACCACTATCTAGAACAGCAAAAGTAGCAGATACTTGGGAACACCACCACCTGGAGGTTCCCCTTCAACTCACTCACCATCCTGACTTAGAAGTATAATCACTGTTCCTTCACTGTCACTGGGTTAATATCCTGGAACTGCCCCCCAGGGGTGTATCTACAGCTCAATGACTATAGCAATTCAAGAAGACAGTTCACCACCACCTTCTCAAGAGCAACAAAAGTTGCATTAGCCAGCAAAGCCTACATCCCATAAACAAGTATTTAAAAAATACAGTACAAGAGCAAGGAGGTTATGTTGAACTTGCTTAAGTCACAAGTTAGATCTCACTCGGAATTTTGTGTACAATTCTGGGTGCCACATTATAGAAAAGATGTGAACATGTTGGAGAGAATGCAGAATAGATTCACCAGAATGGTTCCAGGGATGAGAAACTTCAGTTATGAGAATGAATTGCAGAAGTTGGGGTTGTTTTCTTTGGAGGAAAGAAGGCTAAAAGGGGATTTGATTGAAGTGTTCAAAATGGAAAACGATCTGGACAGAGTAGATAGGGAAATGATGTTCTCACTTATGAAAGGATCGAGAACAAGAGAATTTAGAATTATTGGCAAAAGGAACACGGCAAAAGGCAAAAGGTATAAGGAAAAATATTCCCAAGTAGTGAGTGGTTTAGGTAATGTGCTGGGTTATGGAGAGGAAGTGGGGGAAGGTGGAGGTGATATGGTGTCATGGTAACACCAGTAGACTAGTAATCCAGTAATCCAGAATATTGCACAGGTTCAAATCAAATCACAGCGGCTTGTGGAATTTAAGGGAATAAATCTGGAACCGAAAGCATATCTCCATAAGAGTAACCATGAAACTCTCATTGATTGTAAAAACCCATCTGGTTTACTCATGAACTTTTGGGAAGATGGTACAGTGGCCTCAAGTGCCAGGGACCTAGGTTCAGTTCCAACCTCGGGTCACAGTTTGTGTGGAATTTGCATGTTCTTCCCGTGTCTGTGTGGATTTGTTCTGGTTTCCACTCATAGTCAAAGATGCGCAGGTTAGGTGGATTGACCAAACTAAATTGCCCCTTTGCGTTGGGGGAATATCAGGGTAAATGCATAGGGTTATGAGGCTAGAGACTGGGTGGAATTTTTGTCAATGCAGGCTCCATGGGCCAAAAGGTCTGTTTCTGCAATGTAGGGATTCTATACATTCTTTGAAATCTGCCATCCTTACTAGTCTGGGCTACATGTGACTCCATACCCATAACATTGTGGTTGACTCCTAATAGCCAAGTCAGCTAATTCAATGCAATTAGCAATAGGAAATAAATGCTGGCCTTGCCAGTGACACCCCCACTCCACATCTCAGGAAATGTGAAAGGAAAAAAGGCATAAAGTGAATTACTTGATCGGGAGGGGGGGTGCTGACACAGACATGTAGGACTGAATAGCCACTTTCTACATGAGAAAGATTCTGTGATTCTCCGTGCAAATGGCTGGAAACGGTCAGTTTGGGTAGTATCTGTGGAGAAGTAATGATTATTCACGTTGTGGTCTAAGACACTTCCTCAGCATTGCAAATCTGTAGGGAGCCAGAATATCAGCTTCTTCTCCACGAATATTGACAGTCCTGGGAAAGAACTCACCAAAGTTCCAAAATACTTCCAAATTCATGACCTCTAATACTGAGAAGGACAAGAGCAGCAGATACTTGGGAACATCAGAACAAACATCACACATCCCTCAACAAATCCACAAAGCAGACAGAGATTAAAGATTGATTAATGAATACTCAAAATTTTGGCTAATGGTAAAAAAAGGAAAGATCAATAAATACAGTTCAAAAAAATTTAGCAAGTTCCTTTCGGTGACACTTACCTGTCATGGACCCATCTATCCAAGGAGAAAGGGACTGAAACATAGAGGGAGATTGGTAAAGGGAGAAGAAACACAATCTAGAGTCCATGTAGAAACTCCAAACCACTCAGAATACATTTTGCTCTGCATCTAACCTTGGGAAATATGATCAAAAATATAGAGAAATTAACTCTGTGGTTGGAATTTAATCGTCCCACCAACCATGGAAATCAAAGCCGGCGAGGGTGGATGATGGAAAGATTGTTGGCCTTGGTGGGATTTTACAGTTTTTGGTGAACAGTGCCGTAAAATCCCGCCTGGCTCTAGCCCCATGCTATACCTGTCCTGGGGTGTTTGATTGGGACAATATAGAGAAAGCTTTACTCTGTATCTAACCCCATGCTGTGCCTGTTCAAGAGTGTTTGATGGGGACAATGTAGAGGGAGCTTTACTCTGTATCTGAACCGATGCTGTATCTGTCCTGGGAGTGTTTGATAGGACATTGTAGAGGGAGCCATACTGATGCTTCACTTTAATACTGGGTTTCTGACTCGGATCCATACCATATTTCCGACGTGGAGCTGAAATCGATCCCCAGCGATAGGTCAATGCTTCAAACCACGCTGCCTACAATTGAAGACAAATAGCCATCAGTGGAGAGGATTGAGAATAATGTCATGTATTACAAAAAGAAGGCTTAGAGTAATGTAGCAGCTTTAACAACATTGAACTCTCGGGATTATACAATGAGCTTTCTCACAGTGACAGAAAGGAAGTTTGATGAGGACTTGTCTGTTGAGGTAGTATGGGCTGAGATTAGAAACAGGAGAGGAGAGGTCACCCTGTTGGGAGTCTTTTACAGACCTCCTAAAAGTTCTAGGGAGGTAGAGGAAAGGATTGCAAAGTCGATCCTGGACAGGAATGAAAGTAATAGAGTAATTGTTATGAAGGACTTTAACTTTACTAATATTGATTGGAATAGCTATAGCTGTAGCATGTTAGAGGGGTCAGTTTTTGTACAAGGTGTGCAGGAAGGTTTTTTGACTCAGTATGTAGATAGGCCAACTAGAGGTGAGGCTACATTGGATTTTGTGCTGGGCAATGAGCCAGACCAGGTGTTAGACTTGGAAGTTGGTGAACATTTTGGTGATAGTGACCACAATTTGGTTATGTTCACCTTAGTGATGGATAGGGATAGGCATGAAGATGGGGCAGTAGTTATAGTTGGGGGAATGGTAATTATGAGGCCATAAGGAGGGAATTAGGGTGCATAGGTTGGACTAGGAAACTACAGGGACTGGGAACATCTGAAATGTAGAGCTTATTCAAGGAGCAGCTACTGCGAGTCCTTGATAAGTATGTCCCTGTCAGGCAAGGAGGAAATGGTTGAGTAAGGGAAACATGGTGTACTAAAAAGGTTAATTTGCTGGTTAAAAGGAAAAAGGAGGCTTATGTCAGGATGAGGCTTGAAGGCTCAGTTAGTGCAATGGATAGCTATAGATTAGCCAGGAGGGAGCTAAAGAGCGAGTTGAGGAGAGCTAAAAGGGGACACGAGAAGACTTTGGCTGATAGGATCAAGGAGAATCCTAAAGCTTTCTTTAGATATGTTAAGAATAGAAGATTGGTTAGGGCAAGATTAAGGCCAGTCATAGACAGCAGTGGGAAGTTGTGCATGGAGCCTGAAGAGATAGGAGAGGCACTAAACAAATATTTCTCTTCGGTATTCACGCAGGGAGATGTAAATGTAGTTGTGGAGAACACTGGGATACAGGGTTGCAAACTGGAAAGTTTTGAAGTAGATAAGGAAGATGTGCTAGATATTCTTGAGGGTTTGAAGTTAGATAAGTCCCCTGGGCCGGACGGGATTTACCCTAGGATTCTCTGGGAGACAAGAGAGGCGATTGCAGAGCCTCTGGCTCTGATCTTCAGATCGTCGTTGGTTACGGGTATAGTGCCAGAAGACTGGAGGATAGCAAATGTGGTTCCATTGTTCAAGAAGGGGAAGAGAGACTTTCCGGGGAATTATAGGCCGGTGAGTCTTACTTCTGTTGTGGGCAAAGTATTGGAGAGAATTATTAGGGATAGGATTTATAGTTATTTACAGAGAAATGAATTGATTGGGGATAGTCAGCATGGTTTTGTGAAGGTAGGTCGTGCCTTACTAACCTTATTGAGTTTTTTGAAAAAGTGACCAAAGAGGTGGATGGGGGTAAGGCAGTTGATGTGGTATATAGGGACTTTAGTAAGGTGTTTGATAAGGTGGCACATGGAAGGCTTCTGCAGAAAATGCAGATGTATGGGATTGAGGGTGATTTAGCTAATTGGATTAGGAATTGGCTAGCAGATAGAAGACAGAGGATAGTGGTTGATGGAAGATATTCATCGTGGAGTTCGGTTACAAGTGGAGTACCTCAGGGATCTGTTTTGGGGCCCCTGCTGTTTGTAATTTTTATAAATGATCTGGATGAGGGTATTGAGGGATGGATTAGTAAATTTGCGGATGATACCAAAGTCGGAGGAGCGGTAGATAGTGAAGAGAGGTGTTATAGTTTGCAGAGAGACTTGGACAAGTTGCAGAGCTGGACCGAGAGGTGGCAAATGGAGTTTAATGTGGAAAAGTGTGAGGTAATGCACTATGGCAGGAATAATAAATGTGTAGAGTATAGGCTAATGGTAGGATTCTTAATAGTGTTGATGAACAGAGGAATCTTGGTGTATATGTGCATAGATCCCTGAAAGTAGGCAGTCAAGTCGATAAGGTTGTTAAGAAGGCATACGGAGTCTTAGCTTTTATTGGTAGGGGGATTGAATTTCGGAACTGCAACGTCATGTTGCAACTGTACAAAACTCTAGTGCGGCCGCACTTGGAGTATTGTGTACAGTTCTGGTCCCTGCATTATAAGAAAGATGTGGAGGCATTGGAGAGGGTACAGAGGAGGTTTACCAGGACGTTGCCTGGTATGGAAGGCAGGTCTTATGAAGAGAGGCTGAGAGATTTGAGGTTGTTTTCGTTAGAAAGAAGGCGGCTAAGAGGAGACCTTATTGAAACATATAAGATGATTAGAGGTTTAGATAGGGTGGACAGTGATAGCCTTTTCCCTAGGATGGAGAAAGCTAGCACGAGGGGACATAGCTTTAAATTAAGGGTGGTAGTTATAGGACGGATGTCAGAGGTAGGTTCTTTACCCAGAGGGTGGTAAGGGTATGGAATGCCCTGCCTGCTGCAGTTGTAGATGTGCCAAGTTTGGTGGCATTTAAGAGGTTAGTAGATAAGTTTATGGACAAAAAGGGAATGGTTTAGGTTAGAGGGTCATTGCTTTTTCCTAATTGGTCGGCGCAACATCGAAAGCCAAAGGGCCTGTTCTGCGCTATAATGTTCTATGTTCTATGTTCTCACTATGAGCGTGTGTAATGAGTACTCACTGTTTCCATACGCACAGCAACTAATTTACCCTGACCTAACTGTTACAGACAGCAATATGAAAATATCCAAATCAGCTGTCTAAAGGCTGAATGCAGCTGGGTTAGCTGTTGGTCAGGAGGAAAACAAGACTGGAAATTGCGAAGGCCTGGTCACAATCTCCCAGCCCTGCTTCACCGCAGGACCATTCCAGAGGACTAGAGAATTTTAAATCTCACAGTGTTGTTTAAAAAAGCAACTGCAGGCCAGTCAGTTTAACTTCAGTGGTGAGAAAGCTGCGAGAAGTGATCACCTGGGGGAAAACTAAGTTTCTTTTCGGCAAATAGGAGTTAATTAAACATAGTTCTGTTAAGAGCTAATTGCATTCAACTAACTTGCTGCAGGTTTTTAAAAATAATGTTGTTGATGAACTTCCAAAATGCATTTGATACACGTACAGAGAACAAGCAAAGTTAGAGCTCGTGGAATAATAGGGACAGTAGTAACATGGATATACAATTGGTTGAATGATGGTGCTGTTGTTAATGAGTGACTTATCATGGGAATAATAAGAACATAAGAACTAGGAGCAGGAATATACCATCTGGTCCCTCAAGCCCACTCTACCATTTAATGAGATCATGGCAGATCTTTTTGTGGACTCAGCTCCACTGACCTGCCCATTCACCATAGACCTTAATTCTTTCAGTGTTCAAAAATTTATCTATCCTTGCCTTAAAAACATTAAATGAGGTATCCTCAACTGTTTCACTGGACAGGAAATTCCACAGATTCATAACCTTTTGTGAAGTTCCTCTCAACTCAGTCCTAAATCTGTTTCCCCTTATTCTGAGGCCATGCCTCCTAGTTCTAGTTTCACAAAGGACAAAATTCCATTTGCCTTCTTAATTACCTGCTGCATCTGCAAACCAACTCCTTGTGATTCATGTACAAGGACACCCAGGTTCCTCTCCACAGCAGTATGCTGCAATTGTTTACCACTTAAATAATAGTCCACTATGCTGTTATTCCTACCACAGTGGATGACCTCACATTTAGCAACACTGTACTCCACTGTTAGACCTTTGCCACTCACTTAAACTATCTATATCCCTTTGAAAACTTTCAGCATTCTCTGCACACTTTGCTAAGCCACTCATCGTAACGTCATCTGCAAATTTTGACAAATTACACTTGGTCCCCAACTCCAAATCATCTATGTAAGTTGGAAACAATTACGGTGCCAACATTGATCCCTGAGGCACATCATTAGTCATTGATTGCCAACCAGAAAAACATCCATTTACCCAATTACTTTGCTTTCTGTTAGTTAACCAATCTTCTATCCACGCTAATACATTATCCGTAACCCTGTGCACCTTTGTCTTATGCAGCAGTCTTTGGTGCGGCACCTTGTCAAATACTCAAACCTCAGAGTCCTCTCCTGAGGTCAAAAGATAGGATTCCTGTTCTTCCTAAGATATATTAATGACTAAGACCTGGTAAACACAGAGAATAATATCAACATCTGTGGATGACACAAAACTTGGCAGTAGTAGGAAGGATAGTATGAAACTTCAACAAGACATAGACAGGTAATTGAAATGGATGGCCAAATGTCAGATAAAACTCAATGCAGAAAAGTGTGAAGTGATTCATTTTGGTAGCAAGAATGTGGAAAGACAATATAAAATAAACAGTGTCCTCTAAAGGGGTGCAGGGGTAAGGCAATCTGGGTATAAAATACAATAATCATTATAGGTGACAGAACAGGTTGAGAGTGATTAATGAAACATTTGGTATTCCAGAATGTATGAATAGTGGTATAAAGTACAAGAGCAAGAAGGTTGTGATGAACTTTTCAAACTTCATTTGCTTAATTCGGTGCCCAGCGTCTCATATGATTTTGCAAAATCTCTTTCTTTATCCTACCTATGTACCTACTTGGACCACAACAACTGGATCCTCCCCCTCCTACTATAAGTTTCTGTTCAGCTTGGAGCAAATTAATATCGAGCAGACAATAGAACCTTCTGAATTCTCACTCTTTGCTGTAAGAGAAGTGCCTATCCCCTCACTATACTGTTCCCCACTATCACTACAATTCTGTCTTAATGATTTCCTGTTCCATGATGCCATGTCCAACCTGCTCATCCATCTCGCAGATGTGACTTTCATCCACATTGTGAGGACTTTGAATCTGTTTGACAGTTGCAAAGTCTGAGGCTCTCCCACTCCTGTCTCCTCAGTCCGTTTACGTGCCTCACTCACAGTTACGCCATCAGTAACTGTTTGGCTATTTTGTCCAGCTTTTGACTCCATACTTCAGGGAAGATGTGAAGGTATAAAAGACAGAGATTGCAGAAAAGATTCATGAGAATGGCTCCAGGAATGAGGGACTTCTGTTATGTAAACAGATTGGAGAATCTGGGGATTTCCACAGTAACTTCATTGCAATGTGAATGTAAGCCTACTTGTGACTAATAAACACATTTTACTTTGTTCTTCTTGGAGAAGGAAAGATTAGCAGATTAGGTACAGCTGTGGAATGAGGGGATTTTAGGACACTAAGGCAATCCATAGCAAACATGTCTGTAGGAAATGTATGCAACTGGAGGAATGCCAGGTAAGATTTATTGATCTATGAGCCATTCTGCAGACCCCCTGCAAATTAAATATCTGAATAGTTTGGCCAGAATTTTATCGCCCCGACTCTGGAGGCAGGCAAGGCTTGGACAACAGCATTCTCCCTTGGTCTTGGGTGGGGTCATACGGACCTTGGGCGGATGTTGCCGGTAAAATTCCGCCCTTATTTCAGAAGATGGTCACACTCTTAGAATTGGTCAGCAGTGAACAATAAATGGTGTAACTTTGAGTGAGGCACGTAAATGGACTGAGGAGACAGCAATGAGGGAGCCTCAGACTTTGCAACTGTCAAACAGATTTGAGATGCTCATAATGTGGATGGAAATCTGATCTGCGAGGTGGATGAGCAGATTGGACATGGCATCATGGTACAGGAAATCATTAAGATAGGATTGTAGTAATTGTGGAGAACAGTATAGTGAGGGGATAGGCACTTCGCTACAACAAAGAGTGAGAGTTCAGAAGGCTCTATTGTCTGCTCGATATCAGAGTTTGCTACAGCCTGAAGAGAAACTTACAGTAGGAGGGTGAGGATCCAATTGTTGTGTTCCAAGTAGATATACAGGTAGGAAAAGGAAATAGATTCTGCAAAATCATGTTACACTGGGCACCAAATTAAGCAAAACCTCAAAGATTATATTGTCTGGATTATTAGCTGAGCCATGTGCAAATCAGCATTAGGCAAATAAGATTAGAGAGAAGAATGCATAGCTCAAAAATTGGTATGGAAGAAGTGGGGCATAGGGATCAATACTGGAGAAAGTGCAGGCTTTAATACTGCAATGGTTTACACTTGAATCATACGGGGACAAGTGTGATTACAATTTGCATCACTAAGGAAGTAAAGAGGGTTTCAAACTAAACAAAGGTGGTGGGGAGAGGCTAGGGAACGGGGAAGGCGGTGTGAGGAATCAAGCTTGGGTAGATGTAGAAAATCAAGGGGTCAAGTCAAGATGGGAGACCAAAATAATAGTATGGGAAATGAGAGTCATCAAATAGATGAAGGAACAGAGAGACAAAACCAGGAATACAATGGCCAAGGTTAAATGCTAGAAAGATAACAAATTAAAGACAACTAAAATAATTTGATAGCACACAGTGAAGTAAATAATTACGATTGAATAACCATTCCAGAGATGTGATTAAGAATGGTGCCTTAATTTTGAGAGTTATGTGACATTCAGGAAGAACAGGAAACTAGGTAAAGATGAAGAGGTAGCACTGTTAATCAAGGATGGTATTGGCACAATAGTTAGGGATGACCTTGGTTCAAGAGATCAAGATGTAGAATCAATTTGAATGGGAATCAGGAATAGTAGTGGAAAGAAGTATTGAGTAAGAATGGTTTATACACCACCTAACAATAAACAGGATAAAGTTTACAAGAAGATATATTGTCTGTCTGTGATAAAGGAACAACCAACCACAGAGCAGATTATATTAGGTGTGGTGTCTTATGGTTGCTGATATTGAGGAGTGTCTTTATTCTGAGGTCATTACTTAATCACATTACATTTTACAATTCCAATTCTAATATAACCTGCTCTCTGTTTGATTCCAGAATTTGCTGTTCTAAGTTATCTCAAAAACATTCTAAAAAATCTTCATCCAGGCTACGACTGCATTCTGCTATTCCCAGTTTATACATAAGTTAAAATCACGCATGATTATTGCTGTCGCTTTAAGACAAGTATAAATATCTCCTTGTATACTTTGTTCTACCTTGATTGAATTTTACATTCAGTTTGGAAAGGAGAAGAGTACGTCTGAGGCAAATATTTTAAACTTAAATAAGGGCAACTATATGGACATGAAATCTGAATTAGCTGAAGTGAATGGGGATACTAGGCTAAAGAATATATCAATAAAGAAACAGAGGCACACATTTAAGGAGATATTTAAGAATACTCAGAACATATATATATTCCAGCAGTCAAGAACATTTATAAAGGGAGGACCCATAATTTATGTTTAAGTAAATAAGTTATTTAGATAAATGCGAGGTGATGCATTTTGGTAGATTAAACGAAGGCAGAACTTACTCAGCTAATAGTAGGGACTTGGGGAGAGTCACAGAACAAAGAGATCTAGGGCTGTAGGTTCATAGCTCATTGAAAGTGGAGTCACAGGTGGATAGAGTGGTGAAGAAGGCATTCAGCATCTTTGCTTTCATTGATTAGAACATTGAATACAGGAGTTGGAGTGTCTTGTCGAAGTTGTATAAAACTTGGCCACACTTGGAATACTGTGTACATTTCTGGTCACCCCAATTATAGAAAGGATATCATTAAATTAGAAAGAATGCAGAAAAGATTTACTAGGATGCTATCAGGGCTTGATGGTTTGAGTTATAAGGAGAAGCTAATAGACAGGGACCTTTTTTTCCCCTGGAACGTAGGAGGCTTAGGGATGATGTTATAGAGATCTATAAAATATTGAGGGACATAGATCAGCTAGATAGTCAACATTGTTTCCCAAAGGTAGGGAAGCCTAAAACTAGAGAACATAGGTTTAAAGTGAGAGGGGAGAGATACAAAAGGGTCCAGAGGGGTATTTTTTTCACAGAAAGCTGTTGAGTGTCTAGAAGAACCTGCCAGAGGCAGTAGTACAGGGCAGGTACAATCTTGTATTTTAAAAAGCACTTAGAAAGTTACATGGGTAAGATCAGTATAGAGGGATATGGGCCAAACGTGAGCAATTGAGATTAGCTTAGCGGTTAAAAAAAAGGCAGCGTGGATAAGTTGGGCCAAAGGGCTTTGTTTCCATGCCGTAAACCTCTCTGAATCTAAGTGAAGGAAAGCATCAAATTTAAGGAAACAGCATTTAAGGAAAGGTTAATTGCAGGTCAGAAGATTGGTCAGAATATTAAGGCACAGCAGAGAGTGACTAAAAGGTTAACCAAGTGAAAGCAGTTAGAGTATGAGAAGAGTATGAGAAGAAATTGACTATAAACATGAAAATGGATAGCAAAGGTTTCTAGAGGTACTTAAAAAAAGAGTAAATAAAATGTTCCTCGAGAGCAGTGGGAATCAGGTATTAATACTAGATAATAAGGACCTGGAAGATAAAATAAACAAATATTTTACCTTTAACTTCACCATGGAGAATACAAAAAACATAATAGCTGTAAATCATAAGATGGATGGAGAGAGAAACTTGATGCAATTGCAAATTACTGAGGAAGTGGGATTGAGCAAACTGATGGAAATGTGGGCTGACAAATCTCCAGGTCCAAATGGACTTAGGTGAAGCATTCTTCTTGGCAAAGGATTGCCAAGTCAATTCTGGTCAGGAGTGAAAGTAATAGGGTAATTGTTATGGGGGACTTTAACTTTACTAATATTGATTGGAATACCTATAGCTCTAGCTCATTAGAGGGGTCAGTCTTTGTACAGAGTGTGCAGGAAGGTTTTTTGACTCAGTATGTAGATAGGCCAACTAGAGGTGAGGCTACATTGGATTTGGTGCTGGGCAATGATCCAGACCAGGTGTTAGGCTTGGAAGTTAGTGAACATTTTGGTGATAGTGACCACAATTCGGTTACGTTCACCTTAGTGATGGATAGGGATAGGCATGAAGCTGGGGGCAGTAGTTATAGCTGGGGGAAGGGTAATTATGATGCCATCAGGAGAGAATTAGGGTGCATAGATTGGACTAGGAAACTACAGGGACTGGGAACATCTGGAATGTGGAGCTTATTCAAGGAGCAGCTGCTGCGATTCCTTGATAAGTATGTCCCTGTCAGGCAAGGAGGAAATGGTCGAGTAAGAGAACCTTGGTGTACAAAAAAAGTTGATTTGCTGGTTAAAAGGAAAAAGGAGGCTTATGTCAGGATGAGGCTTGAAAGCTCAGTTAGTGCAATGGATAGCTATAGATTAGCCAGGAGGGAGCTAAAGAGTGAATTGAGGAGAGCTAAGAGAGGACACGAGAAGACTTTGGCTGATAGGAATTAAGGAGAATCCTAAAGCTTTCTTTAGATATGTTAAGAATAGAAGATTGGTTAGGGCAAGATTAGGGCCAGTCATAGACAGCAGTGGGAAGTTGTGCGGGGAGCCTGAAGAGATTGGTGAGGCACTGAATAAATATTTCTCTTCGGTATTCACGCAGAGTGCTGGAAATGTAGCTATGGAGAACACTGAGGTACAGGGTTGCAAATTGGGAAGTATTGTAGTAGATTGGGAGGATGTGCTAGAAATTCTCGAGGGTTTGAAGTTGGATAAGTCCCCTGGGCCGGACGGGATTTACCTAGGATTCTCTGGGAGGCAAGAGAGGAGATTGCAGAGCCTCTGGCTCTGATCTTCAGGTCGTCGTTGGTTACGGGTGTGGCTCCGGAGGACTGGAGGATAGCGAATGTGGTCCTGTTGTTCAAGAAGGGGAAGAGAGACCTTCCAGGGAATTATAGGCCAGTGAGTCTTACTTCTGTTGTGGGAAAAGTATTGGAGAGAATTATTGGGGATAGGATTTATAGTTATTTAGAGAGAAATGAATTGATTGGGGATAGTCAGCATGGTTTTGTGAAGGGTAGGTCGTGCCTTACTAACCTCATTGAGTTTTTTGAAAAAGTGACCAAAGAGGTGGATGGGGGTAAGGCGGTTGATGTGGTATATCTGGACTTTAGTAAGGCGTTTGATAAGGTGGCCCATGGAAGACTTCTGCAGAAAATGCAGATGTATGGGATAGAAGGTGATTTAGCTAATTGGATTAGGAATTGGCTAGCAGATAGAAGACAGAGGGTGTTGGTTGATGGGAGATATTCATCGTGGAGTTCGGTGACAAGTGGTGTACCTCAGGGGTCTGTTTTGGGGCCCCTGCTGTTTGTAATTTTTATAAATGATCTGGATTAGGGTATTGAAGGATGGATTAGTAAATTTGCAGATGACACTAAAGTCGGTGGAGTGGTAGATAGTGAAGAGGGGTGGTATAGTTTGCAGAGAGACTTGGACAAGTTGCAGAGCTGGGCCGAGAGGTGGCAAATGGAGTTTAATGTGGAAAAGTGTGAGGTAATTCACTTTGGCAGGAATAACAAATGTGTAGAGTATAGGGCTAATGGTAGGACTCTTAATAGTGTTGATGAACAGAGGATCTTGGTGTATATGTGCATAGATCCCTGAAAGTTGGCAATCAAGTCGATAAGGTTGTTAAGAAGGCATACGGAGTCTTAGCTTTTATTGGTAGGGGGATTGAATTTCGGAGCCGCAACGTCATGTTGCAACTGTACAAAACTCTAGTGCGGCCGCACTTGGAGTATTGTGTGCAGTTCTGGTCCCCGCCTTATAAGAAAGATGTGGAGGCATTGGAGAGGGTACAGAGGAGTTTTACCAGGATGTTGCCTGGTATGGAGGGCAGGTCTTATGAAGAGAGGCTGAGGGATTTGAGGTTGTTTTCGTTAGAAAGGAGGCAGCTAAGAGGGGACCTACTCGAAACATATAAGATGATTAGAGGTTTAGATAGGGTGGACAGTGATAGCCTTTTTCCTAGGATGGAGAAAGCTAGCACGAGGGACACAGCTTTAAATTAAGGGGTGATAGTTATAGGACGGATATCAGAGGTAGGTTCTTTACCCAGAGGGTGGTTAGAGAGTGGAATACCCTGCCTGCGGCAGTTGTAGATGCGCCAAGTTTGGTGGCGTTTAAGAGGTTATTTGATAAGTATATGGAAGAGAAGGGAATGGTTTAGTTTGGAGGGGCATTGCTTTTTATATTGGTTGGCGCAACATCGAAGGCCGAAGGGCCTGTTCTGTGCTGTAGTGTTCTATGTTCTATGTTCTCTGAGTACTGACCCTCCGACAATGCAGCACTCCCTCAGTACCGACCCATTCACTGGGGGTCTTTCCAAAACCTATTCTACCCCATTTACTGGAATGTTCTCAGAATGGAATGGGAAAGGAATTATTGTCCTCTAACAGGCAGCAGCAGGTTGGAAATGTTCACCTTTTTCTTGGTGTTAAGGCCACAGATGACGGAAAGTGTGCTGATGGGCTGTGGTATCCAGGGCCGAGCTGTTGCCATCTGCTCCCTGTGTGCTTGCTGCAGCTGGATCCAAAAAAAAATCAATGTGTGGACAGGGTTAGTGCGTTAACAAAGTAGGAAGCCAATTAGATATCACATTGCTCGCAGACAACGAGAAGCACCCCTATCCTTTACATTATCATTTCACCCTGAGTCATTGGTTGCACAAACTCTCATGCTCCCCCCTCCGCACCCCAGTCTCCCTCTGTCCCTAAGCTTCCCTCTCCTCCAGTTACAATCTCTCCTTTCACAGTCTCTCCAGTCACTCCACTCCCCAGTCTCTCCAAGCTCCTTGTCTCCCCGCAATCCCAATATATCCCTGCTCCAGATCACCCCCAGCCTCTCTGAGCTCCCAATCTCCCAGCCTCCCCACACCCCGATCCCAGTCTCTCCGAGCTCCCATTCTCCCCCATCCGTTTCCAGAACCTTAAACTCTCAGGCTCCTTCACTCTCACATTTATCCATTGAAACGATTGGATTGTCACACTTGAATTTATATTTTCTGTCCCCAAATCCAGGGGACAGTCACATTTTTGTCTATCCTTTTTCTCCTCCTTCAGCAGCAGCAGAACCTGCAGTCTGAGTACTATGTTACAGCCCCACTATATTCGGGGTCCCTGTAAACCTTGACCTCTTCTGGTGGCCAGGATCCCCCTGGATTTGGGGACTGGAGTTGTAGCTCCATCACATGTGCAAATATTACTGCTGTGCTGCCCATTGTCTTGTGGGTACGAGGGGGAGATGGGGGTAGAGTCAGAAGGCAGAGATCAGACCTCACATCAGGATTAATTTCAGAGGCCTATTGCCAGATAGCTGTGCACTCACTGCAGACACTCCTTGTACCTTTCCCAGCTTCTGTGGCTGGCCAGATGTGTTGGAGTTTCGTTGGACTTTGCCTCGTTCGGACCCTTTCTCATCCAGAGCCTGTGTGGCAGAGAGGGAGAATGAAAGAAGGGACACACACGGACACGGACAAACAAACGGACAGACACATGCACACAAACACACACAAAGAGAGAGACATAGGGCTCAATTTTAACATCACACCACACCTATTTTCAGGTGCGAAAACTTGGTAAAGTCAGGCATGAGGCAATCCATGCCTACGTCCATGTCGATTCCCCCTTTACCAAGGCCGGAAAATGGTTTTGATCGGGACTGTGCCCGAAACTGGCGCGATGGTCATTTAAATGCATTTGCATGTATTTAAATTGACTTCATGGGCTGCACGCCCAACCGTTACCACTGCATCCGCCCATCCAGATTCGGGAGGCTGGGGGGGTGATGATCAGTGATGGGGAAGAGGGGGGTCCACTGCCACTCTGTCTATGATCAGTGAGCAGGAAGGGGGAGATCCACTCTCACTCTGCCTGTGATCAGTGAGGGGGAAGGGGGAAGGGTCTGCTGCCACTCTGCCTGTGATTAGTGAGCAGGAAGGGGATAACCGCTCTCACTCTGCCTGTGATCAGTGAGGGGGAAAGTGCTAGTCCGCTGCCACTCTGCCTAAGATCGGTGGGAGGGAAAGGGAGAAACTTTAATCAGTCTGGATGGGGGATTAGAAGTCAGTAATGTTGTGGGAGTGTCTGTGGAGGCCGGGGGAAGCATTATCCGGCCCAGGCGCAGTGTGATAGGGGAGCCACATACCATAATTTTCTTTCCTGCGCATGCGCAGTTGGAGGCACCCATCAAAGCTGCAGGATTTTGAGTGTGTTAGCCCCAGCCACAGGCTTGTGCAGTGTGATTTGGAATTGCTGATAACTTTGCAGGCAGAGTGCGTATGGGAGTGCTTGAGAATGAATCCAAAAATTAGATCTGAAACACTCCCAGTTTCAAGTCCGCTTAGCATTTAGAATGAAAATGGTAAAATAGGGCCCACAGTCTCCCCATAACATCACTTACTCAATAATCACAGAATCCACAGAATCACACCATGCAGAAGTGACCATTCAGTCCATCAAGTTTGCACCAACACGTGAGAAACACCTGAACTCCTACTTAATACCATTTACCAGCACTGGGCTCATAGCCCCGTGTCTACCACCCTTCCAGGCAGCGCATTCCTATCATCATCCTCTGGGTAAAAATGGTTTTCCTCATAGTCCCTTGTAAACCTCTTGCCCTCACCTTGAACCTATATCTCCTTGTGACTGAATCTTCAACTAAGGGGATCAACTGTTCCCTATCCATGCAATCCATGTCTCTCAATCTTCCACACCTAAATCAGGTCACTCCACAGTCTTCTCTGCTCCTATGAAAACAACGCAGGTCTATCTGCTCTTAATATCTGAAATGTTAAAATCCAAGACAACATCCTAGTGAATCTTCTCTGAACCCTCTCCAGTGGAATCACATCTTCCAATAATGTGCAACTAGAACTGCACACAAATACTCCAGCCATGTCCTCACCAAAGTCCCATACAACTCCAACAAGACCCCTGTTTTGCTAATCTATGTCTCAATTGATAAAGGTAAGTATTCCATCTATTTTTTTTTAATCTATGGTCAAACACACCAAGGTCCCTTTGTTCCATAGAACTTCCGAGTGTCATGCCATTCATTGAATATTTCCTTATCAGAAGGCTGCTTTCAAAGTGGATCACGTCACACTTTTCACAGTTAAATTCCATCTGCCACTTTTATTATCTATTTGAACATCCTGTTTATATCTTCTTGTAGTCCAAGACACTCCATCTCGCTGTTAACCACCTGTCCAATATTGTGCATCCACAAACTTACTAATTTTACCACCCACATAGTCATCAATGTCATTTCTCTAAATGATGACTACAAGGAGACCCAATATTGATCCCTATGGTATGCCACTAGACACTGGCTTCCAGTCACTAATGCAGCTTTCTATTATCACCCTAGGTCTTCTACAACTGAGCCGATTTTAAATCCACTTTATCAAATTAAGCTATATCCATGTGCATTTGCCTCCTTTATAAGTCTCCTGTGTCAAAGGCTTTGCTGAAATCCACATAAACTACATTTACTGCACCACTTTCATCTATACAATTAGTCAGCGCCTCAAAAAATTCTATCAAATTTGTTAGACATAGCCTCCCTCTGATAAAGCCATGCTGACTATCCCTGATCAAACTTTGCCTCTCCAAGTCTAGACAGATTCTCTCCTTCAGAATTTTCTCCACTAGTTTCCTTACAACTGGTGTGAGACTCGTTGGTCTATAATTTCCTGAATTATCTCTACAACCCTTCTTAAATAGCAGAAGCACATTAGCTGTTCTCTAGTCTTCTGACACCTCTCTCATAGTAATAAGTCTCACAACACTAGATTAAAGTCCACAGGTTTATTTGGTAGCACAAGCCATGAGCTTTCAGGGCACTGCTCCTTCATCAGATAAGTGGAAGCTCTGTTTATAAACAGGGCATATGAAGACACAAATTCAATTTACAAAATAATGGTTGGAATGTGAGTCTTTACAGGTAATCAAGTCTTAAAGATACAGACAATGTAAGGGGAGAGAGATTAAGCACAGGTTAAAGAGATGTGCATGGTCTCCCCAGTGTATCATGCCTCAGGACATCCTTTCCTGCAGTGTATGAGGTAGACAATGTTGGCCGAGTTGCAAGTGTATTAACCATGTACCTGGCAGATGGTGTTCTCATGTGAGATGATGGCATCCATGTTGATGATCTGACAATGTCTTACAGAAATTACTGTGGCGGGGTTGTGCGATGTCGTGGTCACTGAAGGCTGAGTAGTTTGCTGCGGGCAAAGGTCTGTTTGAGGTTGTGCAGTTATTTGAAGGCAAGAAGTAGGGGTGTGGGGATGGCCTTGGTGAGATGTTTGTTTTCATCAATGACATGTTGAAGGCTCCGGAGAAGATGTTGTAGCTTCTCAGTTCTGGGAAAATATTGGACAATGAAACGTACTTTGTCCGCCATGTCCCATGTTTGTCTTCTGAGGAGATCAGTGCAGTTTTTCACTGTGGCGCGTCAGAACTATCGATCAATGAGTCGAGCGCTATATCCTGTTCTTATGAGGACATCTTTCAGTATCTGGAGGTTTCTATTGTGATCCTCCTCATCTAAGCAGATCCTGTGTTTATGGAAGGCTTGTCCATTGGGGATGGCCTCTTTAATGTGTTTAAGGTGGAAGTTGGAGAAGTGGAGCATCGTGAGGTTATCTGTGGGCTTGCGATAAGTATAGTGCTGAGATGACCATCCTTGATAGTGATGTGTGTGTCCAAGAATGCAACCGATTCCGGACAGTAGTCTGATAGTCTGATAGTGCTATGGAACTTGTTGATGTCATCAATGATTGTTCACCATGAGTCCAAAGGAAGAAAATGTCATCAATATATAGTGTATAGCATCGATTGAAGTTCTTGCGCAGTGAAGAGATCTTGTTCGAACCTCTTCATGAAGATGTTGGCATACTGAGGTGTGAATTTGGTCCCCATGGCTGTTCTGTGTGTCTAGATGTTGAAGGTGAAGACATTGTGGTCCAGGATTAAGTGGATGAGTTATAAAATTGCACCTGAAGATTGACAATTGTCAGTGTTGAGTACTGAGGCAGTTGCAGTAATGCTGTCATCATGGGGGATGCTAGTATAGAGCGCTGAGACATGAGGAATGCTCCTGGTTCAACTGCTCCATGTGTGCTCAGTTTCTGTAGGAAGTCCGTAGTGTCACAGGGGGCTCTTTGTGCAATGAGTTTCCGGATACCTGCGATATAGCCAGAGAGGTTCTCGGACAGGGTCTCATTGCCCATACGATGGGCAGCCAAGTGTGTTGCCTTGTGTATCTTTGGGAGGCAGTAGAGATCTCCAACATGGGTATGTGAGATGAGAGCACGGAGGGTGCTCTGAAGGTCCAGATTAAAGGTCTCGTTAATCTGTTGAATTGATGGGTACGTTCTTTGTTCGGATCTGTGGGTAACTGTCTGTGGTATTCCTCATTGTTCAATTGTCAGTACACTTCTTTGCAGTAATCTGTTCGTTCAGGATAACGATGGCTCCTCTTTTGCTAGTTTGATGACAATGTTGCAGTTGGTCTTGAGAGCGTGGATGACATTGTGTTGTGCTCGGGTGATGTTCGGGTCTGTGTTGTGAGTGTGACTGATAAATTTGGTATTGATGCATCTCCTGACGGCTTGGGCATACATGTCAAGTTAAGGAAAGAGGCTTCTTAGATTCGGAAAGAGTCAAATTGGATTCTTCCAGTACAAAAAACCCCCAGTTTTGCTGTAACACTACAGACTTCCTACAGAAACTCAGCACACGTGGAGCAGCTGAACCAGGGGCACTCCTCATCACAATGGATGTCTCGGTGCTCAACACCAGCATCCCACAATGATGGCAATGCTGCAAATGCCTCAATACTCAACACTGACAACTTCCAATCTCCAGGTGCAATTTCATAACTTATCTACTTCATCTTGGACCACCATATCTCCACCTTCAACAACCAATTCTTCATTCAGACACAAAGAACAGTCATGGGGGCCAAATTCATACCTCAATACGCCAACATCTTCATGCACAGGTTTGAACAAGACGCTTCATCAGATCTTCAACTGATGCTATACAATATATACATTGATGTCATTTTCTTCCTTTGGACTCATGGTGAGCAATCACTGAAACAACTATATGTGATGGCAACATCAGACTCACCGTGGATTACTTTTTAGAATTGGTTGCATTCTTGGACAAATCATCTCCATCAAGGACGGTCACCTCAGCACTTCACTGAACCATAAGCCTACAGATAACCTGAAGATGCTCCAATTCTCTAGCTTCCATCCTAAACATGTAAAGAAGCCATCCCCTACGGACAAGCCCTCCGTATACACAGGATCGGCTCAAATAAGGAGGATCGCAATAGCTACCTCCAGACGTTGGAAGATCATAAGAACAGGATGTGGCGCTTGACTCATCAATTGACAGTTCCGACGCACCATAGCAAAAAACCGCACTGAGTTCCTCAGAAGATAAACACAGGACAGGGCAGACAGAGTATCCTTTGCCGTTCAGTACTTCCCCAGAACGGAGAAGATACAACATCTTCTCTGGAGCCTCTAACATGTCATTGATGAAGACATACATCCCCACACCCACAGTTCTTGCCTTCAAACAACAGCACAACCTCAAACAGACCATTGTCTGCAGCAAACTACACAGCATTCCGGAGAACAGTGACTAACACACCACACAACCGTGCCACAGAAACCTCTGCAAGATGTGGCAGCTCATTGACACTGATGCCATCATCTCACGTGAGAACAGGTGCCAGGTACATGGTTCATACACTTGCAACTCTGTCGATGTTGTCTACCTGATACACTGCAGGAAAGGATGTTCCAAGGCATGATATAATGAGGAGACCATGCAGACGCTATGACAACGGATGAATGAACACCACTCGACAGTCACCAGGCAAGAGTGTTCTCTTCCTGTTCGCGAACACTTTAGCAGTCATGGGCATTTGACTTCTGATCTTTGGGTAAGCATTCTCCAAGGCGGCCTTCATGACACATGACAACGTGGAGTTGCTGAGCAGAGGCTGATAGCCAAGTTCCGCACGCATGAGGATAGCCTCTTGGGTTCATGTCACACTATCTGTAATCCCCATGATTTGCCTGAGCTTGCAAAATCTCACTAACCATCCTGGCTGGAGACAATACACATCTCTTTAACCTGTACTTAACCTTCTCTCCACTCACACTGTCTGTACCTTTAAGACTTGATTACCTGTAAAGACTTGCATTCCAACTATTATTTTGTAAATTGAGTTTGTGACTTTATATACCTTGTTTGTGAACAGAAGTCCCAATCACCTGATGAAGGGACAATGCTCTAAAAGCTAATGGTTTGTGTTACCAAATAAACCTGTTGGACTTTAACATTGTGTTATGAGATTTCTTACTCACAACAAGTTTACCCCAGTCAAGCGCCGGCATCTTCACATCATAACCTCCCTTGTGCCCAGAGAGAATTAAAACTTTGGGTCAGTGCCCCTGTAATCTCCTTTCTTGCCTCCCACAGCAGCCTGGGACACAATTCATCTGGACCTGGAGATTTGTTCACTCATAAGTCTGCCAATACTTCCAATACCTTGTCCTTCCTATGTCTATTTGCTCAAGAACCTCACAGTCTCTGTCCCTAAATTCCATACCTTCATCCTCATTATCTTGGGTGAAGGCGGATGTGAAGTATTCATTCAACTCTCTACCAATGTCCTCTGACTCCACCCAGAAAATACCTCCTTGGACTCTAATATGCCCTACTCTTTAATTAGAGCAAATTACTGCAGATGCTGGAATCTGAAACCAAAGAGAAAATGCTGGAAAATCCCAACAGGTCTGGCAGCATTTGTAAGGAGGAAAAAGGTTTTGAGTCCAGATGACCCTTTGACAAAGCTAGAAAGTGGGAGATACTTATGCTGTGGGGGAAGGGAATAAAAGATGAGTTATAGCCATAGAAACCAGCATAAAAGACTGTTAATAGCTGTCCACAGAGAGAATAAAGGGTGTGAATGACCAAACAGCAGAGAAGCCGTAAGCTGTGACGGATGAAAGTGTTGGGGGCGGGAGGCAGGGTGAAGACAAAGAAGTAGAAGTAGATGGGACAGAGGTAGAGGTAGAAAAGGCAAAGTGGGGGGAGAAAAGGTAAGGGAAGGGGAATGAAGTAGATAGAAAGAGTGGGGGAGGAAAGAAAAATGAAGAAAGACAATAAGGAAATAAAAGGCAGAGAACAGTAAAATATTGAATAAAATAAAACAAAGGGGATCGAGTTGTGGAATAGAGCAAATCATCTGAAGTTTTTGAATTTGATATTGAAGCCAGAAGGCCGGAAGATGAGATGTTGTTCCTCCGGTTTGTGTTGAGCTTCACTGGTACATTATAGCAAGCCAAGGACAGACATGTAGGCATTGGAGCAGGATCGTGTGTTAAAATGGCAAGCAATTGGAAGGTCAGGGTCCTGATTGTGCACAGACCGAAGGTGCTCAGCAAAGCGATCACCCACTCTACACTTGGTGTCTCCAATATGGATTGGACAACATTGGGAGCAGCGAATGCAATAGACCAAAACGAAAGAGGTGCAAGTGAAACGCTACTTAACTTGGAATGAATGTTTTGGACCTTGGATGCTAAGCATAGAGAAGTAAAGGGACTGACTGGTGTTACACCTTGTACAACTGCATGGGAAGGTGCCATGAGTTACGGGAGAGGTGTTAGGTATAGTGGAGGAGTAGACTAGGTTATCCCAGAAGGAACAATCTCTGCTGAATGTTGACAGAGGGAGTGAAGGCAAGATGTGTTTTGTGGTGGCATTACCTTGGAGTTGGTGAAAATGGCGGATGATTATGCTTTGCATGCAGAGGCTGGCGGGTGAAATGTGAGAACAAAGGGGAATTCTATCCTTGTCTGGGAGGGATGGAGTGAAGGTCATGGCATGAGAAATGGACTGCACGCTGTTGAGGACCCTGTTCATGGGAATCCACAGTTGAGGAAAAAGAAGCACATATTAGAAGCCCTACTTTGGAAAGTGGCATCATTGGAACAAATGCGACAGAGGCAAAAGAGCTGAGAGAAAGGGACAGAGTCCTTACATGATATAGGGTTTGAAGAACTGCAGTCCAGACAGCTGTGGGAGTCAGATCCTGTAACATCATCCATAATGTCGCACACTCTCCATTGTCCCATCCCATCCCTCATTTCCCCCACAGGTTTTGTCACCATCTCTATTGTTATGTTGAATACGATACTGCCTATGCTGTTGGTGTTGCTCACTCACCGTCTGATGCCTGATCTGAGCTGGCAGTGGTGGCATATTGAGGAGCTGATGTTGGTGCAGTCTGTTCCTTTCCTTTCTCGTTCTCAGCCTCTTCTTCTTCAGATGTGCCTAAGCGACAGAAGCAGAGTTGAGGTGAAGTGGTAAATCCGAGATCCGGTTGGTAGGTATCTTGGGGCCTGGGTTGGGGAAGGGGTGGGGAAGGCGAGGTGCATACGGTTTATAACTCCCAACTAATCTTGCTGTCACAATGTGCTGGAGCACCAGGTTTAACTTTCTCCAGAGGGGCCTGTTCACCTAAACACTATATTGTAAGTTCCTGATCACTGTCTAGAGGACAGCACAATACCCAGAGAACCATACAGCCTACACTGCAGAAAGAGGCCGTTCAACCCATCGAATCTACACTGTCTCACTGAAGGACCATCCCACCCAAGCCAACTCTTCCACCCTATCCTCATAACTCCATGCATTTATTATGGCTAATCCATCTAACCTACACATCCTTGGACACTAATGGTAAAGACAGACTGAAAGTAAATAACCCTAGAAAGGCAAGGACAGACTGGAGAAAGTCTGCAGAGTTCTGTAAGATGCAAAGACAAAGGTGGGTTCGAAGGCCTGGCAGGAGGCAATCGAACCAGCAAGGGGTTAAGTGGCTTACAGTGGCTAAGGAAAGCTGCGACAAGGCCAGCAGTATTAGATGTGAACCCGAAGTGGTTAAACAGGCCAAGTCCAGACTAATAGACCCAGAAGAGTAGAGCTAGTGGAGTTAAAAAAAAGATGAAGGACATGACCCTCAAATTGGGTTAATTTGTTAAAAAGAGTCCAGGGAGAGTCCCAAGCAGTAAAGAGAGGGTGAGGGACATGTTTGATTTTGATTTATTATTGTCATGTGTATTAACATACAGTGAAAAGTATTGTTTCTTGCACGCCATATAGACAAGACATACCATTCATACAGAAAGAAACGAAAGAGTGCAGAATATAATGTTACAGTCATAGCTAGGATGTAGAGAAAGATCAACTTAATGCGAGGTAAGTCCATTCAGACGTTTGACAGCAGCAGGGAAGAAACTGTTCTTGAGTGGGTTGGTATGTGGCGTCAGACTTTTGTACCTTTTTCCCGAAGGAAGAAGGCGGAAGAGGGAATGTCCGGGGCGCGTGGAGTCCTTAATTATGCTGGCTGCTTTGCTGATGCAGCAGGAAGTGTAAAACAGAGTCAATGGATGGAAGGCTGATTTGCATGATGGATTGGGCTACATTCACAACCTTTTGTAGTTCCTTGCGGTCTTGGACAAAGCAGGATCAATACCAAACAGTGATACAACCAGAAAGAATACTTTCTATGGTGCACCTGTAAAAGTTGGTGAAAATTTCCTCAGTCTTCTGAGGAAGTAGAGATGTTGGTGAGCTTTCTTAACTATAGTGTCAGCATGGGGGGACCAGGAGAAGTTGTTGGTGATCTGGACACCTAAAAACTTGAAGCTCTCGACCCTTTCTACTATGTCCCCATTGATGTATACAGGGGCACGTTCTCCTTTATGCTTCCTGAAATCGATGACAATCTCCTTTGTTTTACTGACATTGAGAGAGAGATTATTGTTGCCCCATCAGTTCACCAGATTCTCCATATCATTCCTGTACTCTGTCTTGTCATTGTTCGAGATCCGACCCACTATGGTGGTGTTGTCAGCAAACTTGAAAATCAAATTGGAGGGTAATTTGGCCACACAGTCATAGGTGCACAAGGGTATAATAGGGGGCTGAGAACACAGCCTTGTGGGGCACCTTGGTGAGGATGATTGTGGAGGAGGTGTTGTTGTCTATCCTTACTGATTGTGGTCTGTGAATTAGGAAGTTCAGGATCCAGTTGCAGAGGCCCAGGCCATGGAGTTTGGAAATGAGTTTCATAGGAATAATAGTATTGAAAGCTGAGCTGTAGTCAATAAATAGAAGTCTGACATAGGTGTCCTTGTTACCTAAGTGTTCGAGGGTAGAGTGCAGGGCCAAGGCAATGGCATCTGCTGTGGACCTGTTGCAGGGATAGGTAAACTATAGTGAATTCAGGCAGTCCAGGAGGCTTGAATTGATTTGTGCCATGACTAGCCTTTCAAAGCACTTCATAATGATGGATGTCAAGCCACCAGCCGATAGTCATTAAGGCACGCTGCTTGGTTTATTTTGGATTCAGAATGATAATCACCTGCTTGAAGCAAATAAGGACTTCAGATTGTTGTAAAGGATGCCCCATTTACTTAAGAATCATGGGGCAATGGAACTGGAGTGAAAAGCCACAAGAAGGCATTATTGTTCTAGCAGATATGGGACAGGTTAGGGGAAAAAGAGAGGGAATGGACAATACCCTGAAACAGCGATTACCAGTTGTATTTCAGGGATAACTATATGGATCCACTGTCAAATCAAAGGAATCGCTCACAATGAAGGCAAATGGTATGTTGACCTTCATTGCAAGAGGTTTTGAGTATAGGAGCAGGAATGTGCTGTTACAATTCTACAGGGCCTTGGTGACACCACACCTAGAGTATTGTGTGCAGTTTTGGTCTCTTTTTCTGAGGAAGGACGTTCTTGCTTTCGTGGGAGTGCAGAGAAGGTTTACCAGGATGATTCCCGCAATGGCAGGACTGATGTATGAGCAGAGATTGAGTAGGTTAGGATTGTTTTCACTGGAGTTCAGATGAATTTGGGGGGCGGGGAGGGGGAGGCGGATCTCATAGAGACTTAAAAAATTCTAACAGGACTAGACAGGTAGACAGGTAAGATGCAGGGAGGATATTCTCGATGGTGGGGGTGTCCAGAACCAGGAGTCACAATCTAAGGAGACAGGGTAGACCATTTAGGATGGAGATGAGGAGATATTTCTCCACCCAAAAATTGGTGAGCCTGTGGAATTAATTATCGCAGGAAATAGCTGATGCCAAAACTTGAAATGTTTTCAAGAGGCAGCTGGATTAGCGCTTGGGACAAATGGCATCAAAGGTTATGGGGAAAAAGCAAGATTAGGCTATTGAGTTGGATGATCAGCCATGATCATAATGAATGGCAGAGCAGGCTCAAAGAGCCAAATGGCCTCCTCCTGCTCCTATCTTCTATGTTTCTATGTTAAACTTCAACAAATCTAATAGTGTCAAGAGCCAATCCAGTACAGGAAACGAAGCACCCGACTGGGGTTTAAAATCCACTGATGTTCCTGAAACCAGATTTGTAAAAGTGTCTGGGGCTTTAAGAAGTGAAAAGCAGCTCCCAATATGTAGAGAGGAACATTTGCAGCTTGAACAGTTTTGCTCAGTATCCTGAGAGTGGAGAGGACTGGATCTGCTCCATCCTCAGAAGTGACATAAAGCAACCTGCCTTTACCTGGTGAAACCCAACTGCTGCAAACCACCTGAAGGAGCTCTTAGACCATTCATAATCTGAATTTAAAGAAGGCAATGTGTTCTGAAACAATAGAACTGAAACCAAAATAACAATGAAAATTCAGAACACAAATGCAAAAACCAACTCTTTCAAGTACAAAGATACTTGTAACCATCAGCCAAAGCAACGTGGAAGAGGGAGATGGAAGTAATATCGCTGGACTGGTAAATGAGAGCAACATGGGTTCAAGTCCTGAAATGGTAGCTAGTGGAGTTTAAATTCAATTCATAAACTTGGAATTGAAAGCTTGTTTTTCAGTTACGGTGAAACTATGGAACTATCATCAATTGTTCTGAAAACTCATCATATTTGAAAAAAAATGTGGGAAGGAAATCACCGTCCTTACCTGCTTGGGCCTGCCTGTGGCAACAAGCCCATAGTAATGTGGTCAAGTCTGAAATAAGTTAGCAAGTACTCAGTTATGGGTAATAAACAGTGGTCTTGCCACTGAGGTCCCAGTCTCATGACCACATTTGAAAAATGAACATAATCTCTGTGTCCTCACTCACCTTCTCTTTGAGTTTCATTAAATGTGCTGGGGGTCCATCTGACTCAGAGCTGTCTGACCCACTGGTGCTGAAAGAAATGTGCATAAAGCTTACGGTAAGAGGGAAACAATTTCACACTGAATATCCTTTGATCATCCCCATTCATCCAATCGCTCACACACACATTATCACAATTTCAACAGACACACCATGCCCCACACATCCAATTCCCTGTACACAGTCCCCATACCCTCCCCATACCCTCCACAAATACCTCATCCCCTGCACACACCTTCCATAAATACCCTATCTACTGTGCACAGTACCCTCCACAGCAGACACCATCTCCCTGGCCTCGCACTAAACCCTAGAATACCTGGACAACAAAGATATCCATATCTTTGATACCCATGTAAGATACTACAAATCAGCCTTCCATGCCATTATTCCTACAAAATTCATCTCCAAACTCCATGGCTGGAGGGAGAGGTGGTGTTGCCACTCCACCTGTTATCAGTATGGGGAAAGATGGGTCTGTTGCCACTCTGTCTGTGATCAGTGGCAGAGAAATGGGAAGGAGGGACCCGCCATCAGTCTGGGTGGCGGAGGGGTGGGAAGGTAAGGGGATCAGTTGTAGGGATGGGACAATGTCTGTGGGGTCAGGGGGTCTGGGAGCAAAGCAGCTTTCTATCTTTTTTTTCTGCGCATGCGCAGTTGAAGGCACTAATTGGAGCTGCAGAGTTTCAGGTGCGGGCAAGCTTGGGCAACGTGATTCAAACTCGTTGATATTGTTGCAGGCAAAGTGCATATGGGTATGTCTGAGGAAGGGTCTAAAAGTCAGATCCACTAAAAGCCCGCACATCTTTGGACTGTGGGAGGAAACCGGAGCACACAGACGAAATCCACGCAGACACAAGGAGAATGTACAAACTTCATACAGTGACCCAAGCCAGGAATTGAATCTAGTCCCTGGCGCTGTGAAGCAGCAGTGCAAAGCACTGTGCCACCATGCTGCCTCAACCTGATCACCAACAATCTGTCCTGGCCCCTCCATGCCAATACTATAGTTAAGAAAGCCCACTAACACCTCTACTTTCTCAGGAGGCTAAGGAAATTTGACGCGCCCACTACAATACTCATAGTTGTACAACTTTTACAGATGCACAATAGAAAACTACAAAGGATTGTGAACATAGCCCAGTCTATCATACAAATTAGCCCTCCAGTCCATTGACTATGTCTACACTTCCCACTACCTCAGAAAAGCAGCTAGCATAATGAAGGACCCCACACACATCGAAGATACTCTCTTCCACCTTCTTCCGTTCCCAAGTATCTGCAGCTCTTGTCTTTCTAGATGGTAGTAGTCATGGGTTTGGAAGGGGCTACTTGAGGAACCTTGGTGAGTTCCTGCAGTACACCTTGTAGATGCTATATATGGCTGCCACTTTTCATCAGTGGTGGAGGAAGTGAATGTTTGTGGAAAGGATAGCAATCAAGCTGCTGTTTTGTCCTGGATGGTGTCAAGCTTTTTGAGTGTTGTTGGAAATTGCAGTCATCCAGGCAAGTGGAGAATTTTCTATCACACTCCTGACTAGATGGTGGACAGGATTTAGGGTATCAGGATTTGAGTTATTCACCACAGTATTCCTAACCTTTGACCTGTTCTTGTAGTCATTGTTAAATTTCAGGGTGATTATTGTGTGAGAAAAATAGCCTTACTCCTGTCCTGATTGGAAAAACATGTGCCCAGTGTCTCACTATGTATAGTTCTCACCTCCATGCTATATTCGCAAGATGCATAGTATTATTATGAGTTGTTGGCTGGAAGTGTGAATGAATATTTATATTGCTAGAAACTGACTGGATGAGCCATATTAGTACTATGACTACAAGAGCAGGTCTAAGGTTAGGAATACTGTGGCAAATAACTCAAATCCTGATACCCCAAATCCTGTCCACCATCTAGTCAGGAGTGTGATAGAAAATTCTCCACTTGCCTGGATGACTGCAATTCCAACAACACTCAAAAAGCTTGACATCATCCAGGACAAAACAGCAGCTTGATTGCTACCCTTTCCACAAACATTCACTTCCTCCACCACTGATAAAAAGTGGCAGATATATGTAGCATCTACAAGGTGAACTGCAGGAACTCACCAAAGTTCCTTAAGTAGTACCTTCCAAACCCATGACTACTACCATCTAGAAAGACAAGAGCTGCAGATACTTGGGAACACCACCACTTGGATAGCCCCCTCCAAGCTACTCATCATGAAATAGATCACCATTCCTTCACTGCCACTGGGTCAAAATCCTGGAATTCCCTCCTAACAGTACTGTTGGTGTACCTACACCTCAGCAATTGTTGTGATTCAAAAACTCAGCTCATGACCATCTTCTCAAGGGCAATTAAGGATGGGCAATAAAAGGTAGCCAGCCAGCAATGCCTATATTCCATAAATGAATTTTTGAAAATGAGATGACGGAATCTCATTCTCATCAGTATGCTATTTTCTTCTCCTACTGTCAGGTCTAGTTTAAGTTCTTGGCTTTTAAACATGCTTAAAGCATGTGTTTCTTAAAGAGGAGGTGCTAAGGTTATTCTGAATGTTGCGTGCTCAACAATAAGCAATAGCTGACCACAAGAGAGAGTGTGATTGGGAAGGGTGAAGACAGAGTTATCCAGAGACAAATATACATCGGGACGTCCCCTTTCCACTTATTTCCTGCTACTTCCAATTGTGTGGCAACTCTCCCTTCAGAGAAAGGGGAAAGTGAATATTATGCACGATGAAGCTGTTGAGAGACAATAAATATGTGAAAAGTGTGAAACCTCCAACTATGCTCAGTGTTCTGACCCCAGGTATGGGAATATTGGCCAAGCCCAGATGCTTGTCAGGACCATGAACATTTAAAGCATATATTGTGCGGAAGAATCAAGGGTAAGGAAATAAGTGGCAGGAGTCCAGATATTAAAGTGAAACACCAGAAGAACTTTTACTATACAAACCTGAAGAAAACAATCACAAGCAATAAAGGAAGGGAAAGATTGGATATTAAATATTCCTGTGTACGAAGTGTTCAGAAAAGTTAGAAGAGTAAGGAAAAGGAGTGGGGTGGCAATATTGGTTAAGGAAAGCTTTGCAGTGCTGGAGAAAGAAGATGTCTCAGAGGAATCAAGGACAGAAACTATTTGGCGAGAGCTAAAGAGTCCCATCCTCTTCAATCTATGTTCATAACTGAAGTTTCTCACTGACTCTCTGACACAGCAATCCACCCAGGCTCTATCTCTGTAATCCCATGTATTTATCCCACTAATCCTCCCAACCTACACATACTGCTACTTAAAGGAGCAATTTAGCATGGCCAATCCACCTAATCTGCACATCTTTGGACTGTGGGAGGAATCCGGAGCACCCAGAGGAAGCCCGCATAGACTCGGGGAGAATGTGCAGACTTTACACAGACAGTCACTCAAGGTTGGAATCAAACTTGGGTGTCTGGCACTGTGAGGCAGCAATGCTTACCACTGTGCCACTGTATTGTCCTGTAAATCATGTACAAAAGGCTTTGATTGGAAAAGACAAGCTCATAATATCTCAGAATATTGACACTGCCAAAGCACATGAAGCTAGAATTAGACAGTTGAAGCCACTAGCTACCCAAAGGTTAAGCAAAAGAGGAGAAGGTGATATGGTGGTAATGGCACTGGACTCATAATCCAGACGGGTCCAGGCTAATGGTCTGGTGACATAGGTTCAAATCCCACCACAGCAGGTAGTGGAATTTAAATGCGATGAATTCATTAATCTTGAATTAAAAACAAAAGATTATCAATTGTTATAAAAGCCCATCTTTCAGCAAGGAAATCTGCCATCCTCATCTGGTCTGGCCTACATTTAACATGTGACAGAGATATGGTTGGCTCTTAACTCTTGTCTGACAAAACTGAACAAGAATTTAGCGACACCAATTTTAAATCCAACCGATTTATTTGATAGTAAATTTGTGAGCTTTCAACACTCTTGTGTCTTCGTCAGGCAAATGCAGTGTTCTGGTCTGCAACAGCACACATATCAACACAGACAGTCACAGATTGCTGATTAGAATGCAAATCCTTACATCTAACCTGCTATTCAAGCGTTAAAGTGGCTAACAATGTGTGTGAAGGGAATTCTGAGCGTTGGTTAGAGAATTGTGTATTTTCTCCAGACAGCACAGTAAGTGAGGTTTTTTGCTAACTCAGGCAAGTTACGGGGGTTACAGATAGTGTGTCATGAAGCCAAGATCCCTATTAAGACCGTCCTCATGTGTGCGGAACTTGGCTATCAGTCTCTGCTCAGCGACTCTGCGCTGTCATGTGTCACAAAGGCCCCCTTGAAGAACATTTACCCGCAGGTCGGAGGCCGAATGCCCATGACTGCTGAAGTGTTCGCCCACAGGAAGGGAACTGTTTTGCCTGGTGATTGTTGAGCAATGCTCATTCATCTGCTGTCGTAGTGTCTGCATGATCTCCCCAATGTACCATGCTTCGGGACATCCTTTCTTGCAACGTATTAGGTAGACAACGTTGGCCGAGTTGCAAGAGTATGTACCGTGTACCTGGTGAATGGTATCCTCACGTTTGATGATGTCGTCCATGTCTATGATCTGGCATGTCTTGCAGAGGTTGCTGTGGCAGGGTTGTGTGGTATTGTGGTCACTGTTCTCCTGAAGGTTGGGTAGTTTGCTGCGAACAATGATCTGTTTGATGTTGTGTGGTTGTCTGAAAGCAAGAAGTGCTTTCACAGACACCTCCAGACGCTGAAGGATGTCCTCGTGAGAACAGGATATGGCGCTCAACTCATCGATTGACAGTTCAGATGTGCCACAGCGATAAACCGCACTGACCTCCTCAGAAGACGAACACGGGACATGGTGGACAGAGTACCCTTTGTTGTCCAGTAATTCCCCGGAGCGGAGAAGCTACGACATCTTCTCCAGAGTCTTCAACATATCATTGATGACGATGAACATCTCGCTAGGGCCATCCCCACCCCCCCACTTCTTGCTTTCAGACAATCGCACAACCTCAAAGAGATCATTGTTCGCAGCCAACTACCCAACCTTCAGGAGAACAGTGACCACAATACCAAACAACCCTGCCACAGCAACCTCTGCAAGACATGCCGGATCATAGACATGGACGACATCATCAAACGTGAGGATACCATTCACCAGGTACACGGTACATACCCTTGCAACTCGGCCAATGTTGTCTACCTAATACGTTGCAAGAAAGGATGTCCCGAAGCATGGTACATTGGGGAAGCCATGCAGACACTACGACAGCGGATGAATGACCATCGCTCAACAATTACCAGGCAAAACAGTTCCCTTCCTGTGGGTGAACACTTCAGCAGTCATGGGCATTCGGCCTCCGACCTGTGGATAAATGTTCTTCAAGGGGGCCTTTGTGACACATGACAGCGCAGAGTCACTGAGCAGAGACTGATAACCAAGTTCCGCACACATGAGGACTGTCTTAATAGGGATCTTGGCTTCATGACACACTATCTGTAACCCCCGTAACTTGCCTGGGTTAGCAAAAAACCTCACTTACTGTGCTGTCTGGAGAAAATACACAATTCTATAACCAATGCTCAGGATTCCCTTCACACACATTGTTAGCCACTTTAACACTTGAATAGCAGGTTAGATGTAAGGATTCGCATTCTAATCAGCAATCTGTAACTGTCTGTGTGGATATGAGTGCTATTGCAAACCAGAACACTGCATTTGCCTGACGAAGACACAAGAGTGTCGAAAGCTCGCAATTTTACTATCAAATAAATCGGTTGGATTTAAAATTGGTGTCGCTAAATTCTTACTGAGTTCTTACTACCCCAGTCCAATGCCGGCATCTTTACATCAAAACTGAACAAGCCACTCAACTCAAGGGCAATTAGGACAATACCATGTAAGGATAACAAAACAAAAATCAGTGAAACAGCAACATGAGAAGATCAGATGGAGAGAAAAATGTGCAAGAAAACACAAGGTCACAGATGGAAAGGTCAGCGTACAGGTCAAACTGCAGAGTTTGTGGAAAGCCCCATTCACTAGGAAAAGATGTTTAGAGCAGTTGAAGAAAATGTTAAAGGAGCAAGAGTGACTGAGAAATAGTCACAAGCTGGAAAACAACAATGTGTTAGAGTCTACTTTGGACACAGGTGAGGTCCCAGAGGACTGGAGAATAGCTAATGTTCTATCGTTGTTTAAAAAGGGTAGTAGGGATAATCCTGGAAATTATAGGCCAGTGAGTTTGATGTCAGTGGTAGGGAAACTGTTGGAGGGGATTCTTAGAGATAGGATGTATAGGCACTTAGAGCGTTGCAATCTGATTAGGGATACGCAACATGGATTTGTTAATGGGAGGTCGTGCCTTACAAATCTGGTAGAATTATTTGAGGAGGTGACGGAAACGGTTGACGAAGGGCGAGCCGTTGATGTCGTCTATATGAATTTCAGTAAGGCATTTGACAAAGTCCCTCATTGGAAATTAGTTGAAAAGTCAATGCTAATGGAATACAAGGACAGATAGCGAGATGGATAAATAACTGGCTTGGTAATAGGAGATAGACAGTAATAGTGGAAGGATGTTTTTCTGGCTGGAGGTCGGTCACTAGTGATGTGCCACAGGGCTCGGTACTGGGGCCTCTTTTATTTGTAATATATATAAATGACTTGGAAGAGGGAGTAAGTGGAGTGATCAGCAAGTTTGCAGATGATACAAAGATGGTTGGACTTGCGGATAGTCAGGCAATACAGCAGGACATAGATAGGCTGGTAGCTTGGGCAGATAGATAGCAGATGGAATTCAATCCTGATAAATGTGAGGTGATGCATTTCGGGAGAAAGAATGTAGGGGGGAGATATATGATAAAGGGTAGACCTATTAAGAGTATAGAAACGCAGAGGGACCTGTGGGTGCAGGTGCACAAGTCTCTGAAGGTGGCAGAGCAGGTGGAGAAGGTTGTGAAGAAAGCATATTGTATGCTAGTCTTTATAGGAAGGGGTATAGAGTACAAGAGCTGGCTTTTAATGTTGCAGTTCTATAAAACGTTGGTTAGACCTCATTCGGAATACTGTGTCCAGTTCTGGTCGCCTTACTACCGGAAGGACGTGGAGACTCTGGAGAGAGTGCAGAGGAGGTTTACCAGGATGCTGCCTGGTATGGAAGGTCTGAGTTACGAGGAGAGATTAGGCAAATTGGGGCTGTTTTCTTTAGAAAAACGTAGACTTAGAGGAGATCTAATAGAGGTGTACAAGATTATGAGGGGTATAAATAGAGTAAATAGTGGTAAGCTTTTTCCTAGCTTGGAATCAAATATCACAAGAGGTCATGGGCTTAAGGTGAAGGGGGTAAGGTATAATTTGGATGCTAGAGGGAGTTTTTTTCACACAGAGGGTTGTGGAGGTATGGAATGCGCTGCAAAGTAATATGGTGGAGGTAGGCACTCTGGAGTTATTTAGGAAATACTTAGATGGGCACATGAACAGAATGGGGATGCAGGGGTATAGAAAACTGATTTAAAATAGGGATCATGAGCCTTGGGAGTTCCCTGGGAATTGTGTAAATCGTGAATGATATTGATGTATTTCTGTTTTATCCTACAGGTACTTCGGTCGATCTTGTTGTCTAACAGGGGGCATACATGCGATGGGTCGTAAGAGGACTGCTCTTGGATTTTTCGAAAGTATCCTAGAGCTTCACGTCATTAGTGTATGCTTGACCTGGACCATTTGATGGCTAACACGACAGCTCAGTGACTATCGCTGTGCTGTGCAGATACATGGATTTGGGCCTGTGTCTGTGGGAGTTTGCGCATTCTCCCCGTGCTTGCGTGGGTTTTCTTCAGCTGCTCTGGTTTCCTCCCACATCCCAAAGATGTGCTCTTAGGCTGATTGGCAAAACAAATTCTCCCTAAATTGTCTCGCAAATATTGGTTCCAATGCAGATTTCTATAAACATAGACAGGGATCATGGGTGGAAGTGGGAACATTGAGGAGGCGGCGTGGACTCGTTGGGCCAAATAGCCTGTTTCTTGTGCTGTTTTGTTCTTTGTCCTTTGTAAACTATCCAACCAAGCACACAAAATGGCTGGATGTAATTGTTTTCAGAGAAAAGATATTCACACAACCATGTCAAAGAGGAAGGTACGATCCTGGGTAGAGGGGAAGATTTTCTTATGAGGAGAGATTGTTCCTACTCATTACCAGCATGGCAGTGCCAGCCTAGACCCTTGGCATTGCTCAAGGGGCACCTTTGCCATTGCCCATCAGACACTGAGAAGTGCCAAGGGGACAGGGCCTCATTGTGCGACTGGTGTATTTGGGAGTTCCTGCTACCACTCTGTACTTGGGATCAGTGATAGAGGGAGGCCAATGATTGGCGCTGGCCATCAGAGTTGGTGGATTCATTGGAGTTTAGAAAAATGAGAGACAACCTTATTGAGACATACCGGATTCTCAAGGGGCTTGACAAGGTAGATCCCAAGAGACTATTTCTCCTTGTGGTTGAGTCTAGGACCAGAGGACATAATCTTAGAGTGAGGGATTGCCTATTCAAAATAGTAATAAGAAGGAACTTTTCACTCACAGAGTAGTGAAATCTATGGAATTGTTTACTGCAGAGGATGTAGAGTTTGTGTCAATAAGTATTTTCAAGCCTAGGTAGATAGATTTTTAATCAGTAAGGGAACCAAGGATTATGGAGGTTAGGGGGAAATTGGAGTTGAAGATTATCACATCAGTCATAACCTCATTGAAGGAGAGGCTCGATGGGCCAAATGGCCTGTTTCAGCTCCTAAATCTTGTGGTTTTATGGGGTAAGAAATCAGTTCACAGCCATGACTCTGAAACTTAACATCAGAGCCCAGAGTAACATCAGCCCACTCAGACAATACCACAAAACCTTGTGAGGAAATTTGAAAGAAAATGGTTACTCGAACTGAGACTCAGAAACAGAGCATTTGATAGCGAGGGACAACCCAGATCTGAGGACTATCAATTTCCACCATCATTCATATTTGGATGTGGCAGGATTTGCAGAGCTTAGATCTGATTCATTGGTTGTGGAATTGCTTAGCTCTGTCTAGTATTTGCTGCTAATGCTGTCTGGCACACAAGCAGTCTTGTGTTGTAGCTTCACTAGGTTGATACTTCATGATATTGTGTGCCATGGAATGAGCATGAATGTTTTATGTCGATGTATAACAATCAGTACACAGGACCTAATCCCGCTGGGAAAGCCTGCAGCATAGTGTTGAGCGGATCACTGCACATACAGTATCAGCATCAAGATCGGTGCATTCACGCTGCCCACCTCTCTTGCATCGCTGCCCTTCTGATCTCCCCCAAAGGCCCAATGCTGATTAGTGCCAACACCCCCACCCGCTTCTCTTTCCCCCAGGCCACCTTGATCCCCCTCCCACCCACACAGCAGTTCTGACTGCCCCCCGGTCTCCCCAGTCAGCAGGCCAACCTCTTGCTGTGAATATATATACATCAGAAATCTTGCGATTGTCCTTCATCCTGTATGCTAAAGACATTTTATGGTCCCTTTTAGCCCTTCTAATTTTGTGTTTAAGTTCCTTCCTATTTTTACTATACCCCTCAAGAGCTTTGTCAATTTTTAGTGGCCTAGGCATATTGTATGCTTTCTTTTTCCTTGTCCTACTCAAGTCATGTCCTGCTCTTTGTAGGAAATCCCTTTGATTGAGGATGACTTGCTCCAATCCATGCCATCCATGCTCCAATCCATGGGCAGCACGGTGACACATGATTAGCACCATTGCCCTATTTCTGTGTAGGTTTCTTCCAGGTGCTCCGGTTTCCTCCAACAGTCCAAAGATGTGCGGGTTAGGTAGATTGACCATGCTAAGTTGCCCTTTAGTGTCAGGGGGTTAGCAGGATAAATACTTGGATTACAGGGATAGGGCATTGTTGTAGGGTCAATAGTCCAAATGACCTCCTTTTGCACTGTAGGGATTCTATGATTTGTCACAAGTTGTTCAGGTAAATGAGGTGCTTGGAGGTTTGTGCGCTCTCTTGGATGACTGCTCCCAATGTAGTCTTCTTTTCCTCAATTCTTTTCTGTGCCTTTCTAAAGGAACCTTCTCTATTTTGGTCAGACACAAGGCAGGAATTTAGGAAGAATACAGGTGACACGGTGGCACAGTGATTAGCGCTAGGAACTCAGGTTCAATTCTGGCCTCGGGTCACTGTCTGTGTGGAGTTTGCACATTCTCCTCATGTCTGCATGGGTTTCCTTTGGGTGCTCAGGTTTCCTCCAACAGTCCAAAGATGTGCAGGTTAGGTTAATTGGCCATGCTAAATTGCCTCTTATTGTCAAAGTAAATGTGTGAGGTTATGGAAAAAGGACTTGGGAGGGATTATTGACAGTGCAGACACAATGGGTCAAATGGCCTCTTTCTCAACTGTAGTGATTCAATGATTCCAAGAAGGAGGCCATTCAGGCCATCGAGCCTGCTCCACCATTCAATTAGAACATGACTGGTCAACAGCAGCACTTTGTCACACTATCCTCATATCCATTGATATCTAATATCTAGAAATCTAAAAACCTCAGCCTTGAATATACTGCATCACCAAAATAAGCATCACCAAAATTACACACTGACTGAGCCTCCACAACTTCCTGGGATTGAGTATTCCGAAGATTCACCACATACTAAGTGAAGAAATTTGTTCTTATCTCAGTCCTACATGGCCTTTCTGTTATCCTGTGATTGTGTCCCCTGGTTCTAGACACCCCCTTTGCACCAGGATCCTTTCTGGGTCTATCCTGTCGAGTCCTGCAGAATTTTGTAAGTTTCAATGAGGTTATCTCTCATTCTTCTAAACTCTAGAGAATACAGACTTAGATTCCTCAATCCCACAAAAATGGTGGTGCATTACAGGACGTCCCATCACTTCGCAGGAATGTTTGATATCTTCAAGGATGACATCCTTGAAGATATCAAGGATATCACCTCAAGGATCTGTTTTGGGGCCACTGCTGTTTGTCATTTTTATAAATGACCTAGATGAGGGTGTAGAGGGTTGGATTAGTAAATTTGCTGACGATACCAAAGTGGGGGGAGTTGTAGACAGCGAGGATGGATGTTACAGTTTGCAGAGGGACATAGATAGGTTGCAGAGCTGGGCCGTGAGGTGGCAAATGGAATTCAATATGGATAAGTGTGAGGTGATTCACTTTGGTAGGAATAACAGGCATATGAAATATAGGGCTAATGGAAGGACCCTTAATAGTGTTGTCGAGCAGAGGGATCTTGGGGTACAAGTACATAGCTCTTTGAAAGTTGGCACCCAGGTTGATAAAGTTGTTAAGAAGGCGTACGGTGTGTTAGCTTTTATTGGTAGAGGGATTGAATTTAGGAGCCGTGAGGTTATGTTACAACTGTACAAAACTCTGGTGCGGCCGCACTTGCAGTATTGCGTACAGTTCTGGTCGCCGCATTATAAGAAAGATGTGGAAGCATTGGAAAGGGTGCAGAGGAGGTTTACCAGGATGTTGCCTGGTATGGTGGGAAGGCCTTATGAGGAAAGGCTGAGGGACCTGAGGTTATTTTCATTAGAGAGAAGAAGGTTACGCGGTGACCTAATTGAGGCGTATAAGATGATCAAGGGATTGGATAGGGTGGATAGTGAGAGCCTTTTTCCTCGGATGGTGATGACCAACACGAGGGGACATAACTTTAAATTAAGAGGTGGTAGTTATAGGACGGATGTCAGAGGCAGGTTCTTTACACAGAGGGCGGTGAGGGCGTGGAATGCCCTGCCTGCAGCAGTTGTGGACTCGCCTACTTTGGGGGCATTCAAATGGTCGGTGGATAGGCAAATGGATGATATTGGAATAGTTTAGGTTAGAGGGTCCACTGGCCAGCGCAACATCGAGGGCCGAAGGGCCTGTTCTGCGCTGTAATGTTCTATGTTCTATGTTCTATCCCCTAAAGTGTTTTGGCTCTCTCCTGGGAGTCTCCTGCCATGGGTCAATTTGATCTGCTCTGGTATTGTATGAGCAACACCAGCAACATTATTGACCAGTCTGACAATATCAACAGCATCACCAAAAAGCCAATGAAATATTAACACCAATAACAAGTGGCACAACTGCAACTCCCACAAAACCAGGATCAAGATTACCAGTGCAACTTGCCACTGAAAGCAATTCATACAAAACTCAGAATGATCGACATTTTACTGACTGCGTGATCCCATGAATAATGCTTATTGAGGAAAGAAAACAAGCTGTAAAAGAGCCTTAAAGTGCTCAAAATTACACACCTAATCATGAAAGATGATTATAAATGTCCTGTAGTTTAGATATACAAAATGTTAATGATTGAAAGGTGAGAAAGATTTTGGATTGATATTGTCATGCACAGGTTTACAGAGTCCATACTACTCACGAAGGCACGACAGTCAGTTTAGCAATAATGAATTTGTATTTGTGAGCTTTTAAGGGTCATATGACCTATTTGGCCAACTGGGCCAAAGTGGCAAATCATACAGTTGAGCTCAGACTCTGAGTCTGAAGCAATCAGCAGCATCTTTCTTACTCTCTGTACTTATTCTTCAATAAATATTTCCATAGCTACTTCACTTCGTGGTCACCACTCTTTCAAGGTTTCACAATGTCATTCCACAACATATAGCCAGCTCTGGCAATATGTTCCCTGGATCCACTCCAAATTTGTATCTAAAAGTGTGATTATTTCAAACATTCGGGAACTATGAGACAAAACAACAATGGCGTCACTTACTTTGTCAAACACTGCAATATATACCTTCTAATTTTGTGTGCATACCTGGACTCCAAATCTGACATAGACAGGTCACTCAGTATCACGTCTGAATCATACTGACGGCCTAGTTTTTCTAAACGTTGACGGAATTCCCTCTGTAGGGCTGCACGTACTTCCAGCAAACACTGCTCAAACTGAACAGAGTGAGGGGGGTGGAGATAGAGGAATGCAAGGTCAGTAAGGAAATAAAATCACACTTACGAATAAGCAGATCACATGTGCACACTAAATACATGCTGTGTACCTAGTGTCCCTGTTATTTACGTTCTGGGTCATATGTCGAGTGTTTTGTTGCATGTTAAATGCACTTGCACCTGTCACACATGAAGAATGGGGGCACAGTCGCACATGGTCACATATACCTGAATATTACGTGTAGAGTATAGGGCTAATGGTAGGGCTCTTAATAGTGTTGAGGAACAGAAGGATCTTGGTGTATGTGTCAATAGATCCCTGAAAGTAGGCAGTCAAGTGGATAAAGTTGTTAAGAAGGCATATGGAGTCTTAGCTTTTATTGGTATGGGGATTGAATTTAGGAGCCGCAGCATCATGTTGCAGCTGTACAAAACTCTAGTGCGGCCGCACTTGGAGTATTGTGTGCAGTTCTGGTCGCCACATTATAAGAAAGATGTGGAGGCATGGGAGAGGGTACGGAGGAGGTTTACCAGGATGTTGCCTGGTATGGAGGGCAGGTCCTATGAAGAGAGGTTGAAGGATTTGAGGTTGTTTTCGTTCGAAAGGAGGCGGCTAAGGGGGGATCTTATTGAAACATATAAGATAATTAGAGGTTTGGATAGGGTGGACAGTGATAGCCTTTTTCCTAGGATGGAAAAAGCTAGCACGAGGGGACACAACTTTAAATTAAAGGGGTATGAGTTATAGGACGGATATCAGAGGTAGGTTCTTTACTCAAAGAGTGATTAGGGAGTGGAATGCCCTGCCTGCAGCTGTTGTAGATGCGCCAAGTTTGGTGGCGTTTAAGAGGTTAATTGATAAGTATATGGAAGAGAAGGGAATGTTTTAGTTTGGAGGGGCATTGCTTTTTATTTTGGTCGGCACAACATCGAAGGCCGAAGGGCCTGTTCTGTGCTGTAATGTTCTATGTTCTATGTTCTTTACTCAGAGAGTAATAAGGGCGTGGAATGCCCTGCCTGCAGCAGTTGTGGACTCACCAACTTTAAGGGCATTCAAATGGTCAGTGGATAGGCATATGGATAATATCGGAATAGTTTAGGTTAGAGAGTCATTAGATTGGTTCCACTGGTCGGCGCAACATCGAGGGCCGAAGGGCCTGTACTGCGCTGTAATGTTCTATATATGTTCTATATTACGTGTATGTTGGTAACAAGTCTCAGTAATCAGTGTGGATTGTGTCACATGTTAAGTAGTCATGCTGGTAATCATATTTCTAAGCGGGTGAGTTCAGAATTTTAGTGAAAGCAGCACAAATTGCCCTTCATCCAAACATTGATGTTTTTGAATAGCCATTCACAGGAGTGTGGAATGATGAGTCCAAGCTACTAACCTTTGAGTGGTCAGGGTCGCAGAAATCAAGCAGTGTGTCACAGAAATGGTAACCCAGTGATTTCAGGTCCTCTATGCTGAAGTGGGTAGCCCGGCGATGCCCTGTTAAATTGAAACATTGCGCAGCTTTCAGTAAAATGGCACAGCCCAAGTTAGTTCCAGTCAGCTCCCTTTACAAATGCTCATTAACACACCTCAGTTCAAAACTAAACAAAGAAGACTTGCCCCTTGTGTAAACCAGCCTCATGTGGTATGTTTCCATTCTGTGACACCTCAAGTTGAGCATTAGAAACTGGTCTCAGTCTCTCTCATAATAAAAGAACCTCTAGGCAATAGTAGGATTTTACATTCAGTTTGAGGGTGATAAATGTGGGTCTACGATAAGAGTCTTAGATTTATATGAAATGAGTTACAGGAGTGTAAAGACAGGGATGGCTCAAGTGAATAGAGAAAATAGCTTGAGGTAAGATGGTAAAGAAATAGTGGCAGATATTTTGGGAAATACTTAGTAATTCTCAACAAGTCTCTTGAAAGACTATATTGAATCCGCCTCCACCACCATTGCTGGCAGCCCATTCCACGCACCCACCATTCTGAGTGAAAAACTTACCCTTGACATCTCCTCTGTACCTACTCCCCAGCAGCTTAAACCTGTGTCCTCTTATGGCAACCATTTCAGCCCTGGGAGAAAGCCTCTGACTATCCACCCAATCAATACCTCTCAACATCTTGTACACCTCTGTCAGCTCACCCCTCATTCTTTGTCTCTCCAAGGAGTAAAGGCCGAGCTCCCTCAATCTATCCTCATAAGGCATGCTCCCCAATCCAGGCAACATTCTTATAAATCTCCTCTGCACCTTTTCTATGGCTTCCACATGCTTTCTGTAATGAGGCGACCAGAACTGAGCATAATACTCCAAGTGGATTCTGACCAGGGTCCTATATAGCTGCAACGTTATCTCTTGACTCCTAACTCAATTCCTCAATTGATGAAGGCCAGTACAACATACGGCTTCTTAACTACAGCTTCAACCTGCGGAGCTGCTTTGAGCATCCTATGAACTTAGACCCCAAGATCCTTCTGATCTTCCACACTGCCAAGCGTCCTACCATTCATATTATATTCTGCCATCCTATTTGACCTGCCAAAATGAACTACATCACACTTATCTGGGTTGAACTCAATCTGCCAATTCTCCGCCCAGTCTTGCATCCTATCAATGTCTTGCTGCACATTCTGACATCCCTCCACACTATCCACAACACCTCCAACCTTTGAGTCATCAGCAAACTTACCAACCCATCCTTCCACTTCTTCATTCAGGCCATTTAGAAAAATCACAAACAGTAAGGATCCCTGGGGCACTCCACTAGTGACTGACCTCCATGCAGAATATGACCCACCTATAACCAGTCTCTGCCTTCTGTGGGCAAGCCAGCCCTGGATCCACAAAGCAATGTCCCCTTGGATCTCATGCTCCTTCACTTTCTCAATAAGCCTTGCATTGGGCACCTTATCAAATGCCTTGCTGAAATCATATCTACTACATCTACGGTTCTTCCTTCATCAACATGTTTACTCACATTTTCAAAAATTCAGTCAGGCTCGTAAGGCCTCTTCTGCCTTTGACAAAGCCATGATAACTATTCTTAATCATATTATACCATTCCAAATGTTCATAAATCTTGACTCTCAGGATCTTCTCAATCAACTTACCAACCACTGAGGTTAGGCTCACTGGGCTTCTTCGTTGTCCTTGAGCAGGTACTACCTGTTCAAGGACAAAGAACAAAGAACAAAACAGCACGGGAAACAGGCCCTTCGGCCCAACGAGCCCACACCGCCACCCTGATGTTCCCATCTCTATCCGCAATCCCTGTCCATGTTTATATATCTATGGATTAAAAACCAAATTTGAGACAATTTAGGGAGAATTTGTTTTGCCAATTAGCCTAAGAGCACATCTTTGGGATGTGGGAGGAAACCGGAGCTCCCAGAGAAAACCCAAGCAAGCACGGGGAGAATGCGCAAACTCCCACAGACACAGGCCCAAATCCATGTATCTGCACAGCACAGCGATAGTCACTGAACTGTCGTGTTGCCCATCAGGTGGTCCAGGTCAAGCATACACTAACACATGAAGCAGTAGGATACTCTCGAAAAAGATCCAAGAGCAGTCCTCTCACGACCCATCGCATGTATGCCCCTTGTTAGACAACAAGGTGGACCAAAGCACCTGTAGGATAAAAACTAATACATCAATATCATCATCTATTTATACACATCCCAGGAACTCCCAAGGCTCATGATCCCTATTTTAAATCAGTTTTCTATACCCCTCCATTCCCATACTGTTCATGTGCCCATCTAAGTATTTCTTAAATAACTCCAGAGTACCTGCCTCCACCACTTTACTTGGCAGCGCATTCCATACCCCCACCACCTTCTGTGTGAAAAAACTCCCTCTAGCATCCAAATTATACCTTACTCCCCTCACCCTAAGCCCGTGACCCCTCGTGCTATTTGAGTCCATCCTAGGAAAAAGCTTAACCCTATTTACTCTATCAATCCCCTTCAAAATCTTGTACACCTCTATCAGATCTCCTCTAAGTCTACGTCTTTCTAAGGAAAACAGTCCAATTTGCCTAACCTCTCCTCGTAACTCAGACCTTCCATACCAGGCAGCATCCTGGTAAACCTCCTCTGCACTCTCTCCAGAGTCTCCACGTCCTTCCGGTAGTAGGCGACCAGAACTGGACGCAGTATTCCAAATGAGGTCTAACCAACGTTTTATACAACTGCAACATTAAAGGCCAGCTCTTGTACTGTATACCCCTTCCTATAAAGGCTAGCATACCATATGCTTTCTTCACAACCTTCTCCACTTGCTCTGCCATCTTCAGAGACTTGTTCACCTGCACCCCCAGGTCCTTCTGCGTTTCTATACTCTTAATAGGTCTACCCTTTATCATATACCTCCCCTCTACATTCTTTCTCCCGAAATGCATCACCTCGCATTTATCAGGATTGAATTCCATCTACCAATGAAGGATGGCCAATAAATGCTGGCTTGCCAGTAATGTCCATGTCCCCTGAATGAATAAAGAAAAAGATAAGAGCCCATGGGATTTAAGAAAACTCGGCACATTGGATTTAGAATTGACTGAATGGCAGGAAGCAGAGGGTGGTGGTCAAAGAATGTTTTCCTGACTGGAAGACTGTGCCCTGTGGGGTCCCACAAGAATCAGTGTTGGAGCCCTTGCTGTTTGTGGTTTATATAAATGAGTTAGACTTAAGATTTATCAGTGAGTTGATGGTCGATCTGAAAATTGATAGTGTGGTAAGTAGTGAGGAGGATTGCCTTATATTACAGGATATACAAGGGGCATAGATAGACTAGACAGGCAGAAACTTTTTCCCTTGGTGGAGGGATCAATAACCAGGGAGCATAGATGTAAGGTAAGGGGCAGGAAGCTTAGAGGGAATGTGAGGAAAAATGTTTTCAGCCAAAGGGTGGTGGCAATCTGCCTGAAAGGATGCTGGAGGCAGAAACCCTTATAACATTTAAGTATTTAGATGTGCAGAGGCATACAAGGCATTGCCCAATGCCAGGCTGGCAATGTCAAGATGTCAAAGTGGCATTGCCCAAGAACACCATCCTTTGCCCTTGGCCTCCCCAGGAGACCTCCAGTTCCACTGTTCCCCATTCAGCTGTTTTCTTTTCCTGGTAAGACCATAAAGGCAAGCGACTGCAGATGATTGAGTGCTGGGCTCACTAAACACATTCAAAACCCTATTTTAATAAATTTAAATAAATTAATAATGCTCTCACCCATTTCCGGCAAAAGGCTGACCATGTTAATGAAAATGTTAATGAAAATGTTAATGAAAGATTTCTTACCATTATAGAACTTTAGGTGGATCTAAAAGGAATATAGAACATACAACATAGAACATAGAACAATACAGCACAGAACAGGCCCTTCGGCCTTCGATGTTGCGCCGACCAAAATAAAAAGCAATGACCCTCCAAACTAAACCATTCCCTTCTCTTCCATATACTTATCAACTAACCTCTTAAACGCCACCAAACTTGGCGCATCTACAATATGAAATGAAATTTCATATTGTAAATATGAAATTTTTATTATATGAAATTTTATATATGAAATTTAAATGAATATGAAATTTTTAGCATAGGTATTTATTGGTTTTTGCTTTATTTCATCACTCTGCACTCTTAAGCGGTGAGTTGGTCACTATTTTAAATATTGTTTCATTTTTAACTTGTGCAGGCCAGACTGCCAGGCTTCAGAAAATTGATTAAAATTTAAAAAAGGCAAGAGGGGCTGGATTCAAGACGTTTGTCTATTTATTGTATTGCATATGAGTAACTCCACACTTATCCCTCCGCTTTGATCCTCATCCATCAATTTTATCTTTTAAACAGTTCACTGAAACCCCATTCCTAGAATTTCAAATTTTATTTTGCAGAGGCATAATATAGCATAATACACATTTTTTTCTGCTAGTTATAATGTGATATATTATTCTCCACACGATTCATGCTTTTATTTTATTGGGAAGAACTATTTAAATGCTTTGCATCATGTGGGCTAGCGTAGTGGCACAGTGGCTAGCACTGCCGCCCCAGGGTCCCAGGTTCAATTCCAGCCTTGGATCTTGGTTGTTCTATAATATTTGATTACCAACAATGTTTGATTCCCATAATGTTCTGTGTTTGATTCCAATGTTGTTTTATTGCTCTGATGCTTTATTCCTGTAGCATTCTTTTCAATATACCAGGGGTGAGATTGCAATCAACTTCTCTGGCTCCTTCTGAATGGAATGAGTGAGTTTCTATTCATGACTTACACTGTCAACAAAATCATAAAATCCCGACAGTAGAAAATGTGGCCATTTAGCCCATCAAATCTGTACTGACCACAATCTCACCCAGGCCCTTTTCCCATTACCCCACACATTCACTCTGAATGCCCGGCACTCGGCTCAATTTAGCATTGCCAGTCAACCTAATCTGCACATTTTTGGACTGTGGGAGCACTTGGAAGAAACCCACACTTTCACAGGGAGAATGTGCAAATGCCACACAGTCATCCAAGGCTGGAATTGCAGGGGGAGGGGGTGGGGCTAAGCTCACTGAAAACCAGCAGTTTGCAGTGGACAGTACAATTGCACATGCTCAGATCTCTATGCTGTGCAAAAGCAGTCGATCCTAGTTGCAGAGTGTGCAGAGCACCCCTGTTTGCTTTAGGCTCACCCCTGTTTCAGCCCTGCACCTTTTTCCTTCCAGTGGGTCCTGCCCCGTCAAGCCCTGTCCCCCTGACACTCCCCAAAGCCCAGTGGGCACTATCAGTGTGCCAGGCTTGTAGCACTAAGATGCCTGTTGAGTACTGCCAAGGTTTCGGGCTGGCACTGTCAGAATGGCAGTGCCCAATGGATATTCAACTTCACAGGGGGGCCTCAATGGCCTCTGATTCTACTGTTGAGGCCGTTACAACAGGGGTGCTCATTGTTGGGGACCATATATGATCCTCGCCAGCCGATTGCGTGCCAGGCTCACTTGTCATCCTCCCTGTTCCTGCTTTTATTCTGGAAGCTATTTTTGAGAATTATGTAAATAGACTTATATAGATAAAGTGAAGTCACTAATCATGTTGCAGTGCTATAAGATATGCAGAGGGGCAGGAAATTAACTTGGCCAGCTGGAAACCCAAATGGGTTTGGATGGAACACTAGTACTGCACCCTGCCCAATATCACACTTCACTGACTTCATCCAAACTTATCAGTTTCCCAGTAGGAAGCTTAGGATAAAATATTCCTTTACGGTGCAAGTAATAATGAAAAATAATTTTTGCAAGAAAATGAAGTTTGGCCAGAGTGTTCCTTGGAGAACAGTCAGACACTGTATTCATGCACAGGATGTGAACATTGCTGGCAAGAACAGCATTGAGAAGGCATTGGTGAACTGTCTTCTTGAACCACTACAGTCCATATGACATAGGAACACTCACAGTACTGGGAAGGAGAGATTTCCAGGGTTTTGACCCAGCATTTGTGAAGTGACACCCATTTAGCTCCAAGTTGGGATGTTGTGTGGCTTGGAGGGGAATGGGCAGGTCTGGTATTCCTATGCATCTGCTACCTTGTCTTTGTAGGTGGTAGATATTATGGATTTGGAAGGCGCCATTGAAGGAGCCTCAGTGAGTTGATGAGCGTCACTTACAGATATGTACACATTGCTGCTATTGTGCATTGGTGTGGAGCGAGTAAATGCTTACGATGGGTTGGTGGGGTGCTGACCAAGCGAGCTATTATGTCCTGGATGTTGTTGAGCTGCTTCTGAGAGTAAAAACACAGCTAAACTGTAGTGAAAAGTATGAATTAATCTGAGAGGCTGAAAAGAGAATGGAAAACCACTCAGGTATGATTGTGCTGTAAAATATTTTGGTTCTGCTTCTAATTTAACCGATGAAATATGAAAACATAGTGTTTGACTTTGCTTTAGTTTCTATTTGAAGGTTCACTACTTTCCAATATCTCACAGAAACTGCTTACCCATGTTGGAACACAATCCTGTATATGTTCTTTACCCAGAGGGTGGTAAGGGTATGGAATGCCTTGCCTGCGTCAGTTGTAGATGAGCCAAGTTTGGTGGCGTTTAAGAGGTTAGTAGATAAGTTTATGGATGAAAGGGGAATGGTTTAGGTTAGAGGGTCACTGCTTGTTCCTAATTGGTCGGCGCAACATCGAAGGCCGAAGGGCCTGTTCTGCGCTGTAATGTTCTATGTTCTATGTCGGAAATCTGGTTGTCATAAAATCTGTCGGTTGCGAAAACCAGTGCCATTTGTGCTAGCTACTTTATGCCCGATTTTACAGCATTTTCCTGCCACAAAATAGGGAGAAAGTAGCAGTAAAATTCCAACCAAATAGTGTAAAAAGGGACTGAGATAGGTTGAGTGATAGAATGTATAAATGCAGAGACTAAAAAGCATGTATTAAAGGCAGTGTGGAAGATTAACTTTCATATAGAGACAAGTGGACATATTACAAAGGTAGTGAATTTCTGTGCTAATGTATCTTAGAATTAACAAGGGGTGTGGGAAATTTCTGAGGCACAGAGAAGTTTACTACAAAAAAGAAACTGTAAAATTGTTGTTGTTATAATCCTGTATATAGCATCTGCTGAATTTGTCACATACCCAGAGTGGATCCTGCAAAGGTCGTTTCCATGGTATAACTGTGAGTAATACCCAGCTTCCACATCACAATACGACCTGTGCCTTCCTTTCCCCTTTGAACCTTGAACTTGCAGCTCTGGTAAGAGAACTGTCATAAAAGGAGTTAATGACCCATGCATTTACTTCAGGAATGCCCTTCTCCACCACCTCCCCCATTCCTCCTCTCCTGACACACCTCCAACATGCTCTTCTCCCACCGATGCCTTGCCCCTTCTCTCCCCTCCCTCTAACCTGGCCCCTCACCCTTCATTCCCTAACTCTTCCTATCTCTCCCTCCCTTCCATTTTTTTCCCCATTCCTCATCCTCCTCTAACTTCTCCCCCCACCCCCTCCTCCGCACCCTCCACGTACACTGGCCCCCACTACCGTTGGCCACCCACTTCCCACTGCCCACACACCTCTCTGGCCCCCACCTCCTCCCTCCTCCACCTCCCCCTAATGCGCCATTCCACCCTACATCCCTTCCCTTCTTCCCCCTCCATGCTTTCCTTCAACTCTCTGTATCCTCTCCCCTCTGCAAATCCACCCACACTACCCTCCTCCCTCCCACTACACACAAACCCCAGGTTCTCATTGACTCACATACTAATCATTGCAGGCCAACTGGTACCTTGTCAGCTGCATTTTTACTCATCATGAGTGGGAAGACCCTCTCGTGAAATCGCAGCAAAGGACTCTCTTTGTTGTTACAGCCGTACATGAAGGCATTATTCTTCCGACTGTGTCCATGGAAGTCACAGTAAAGAACCACCTCCCTCTCCTCCAATAATCTGTGAGGGCAACAATTCACAATCGGCTCAACATTGACCCATACCCCTGGCCCACATTCCACTCACTGCCTTGACCACCAAGTCCTGCACTCAACCATTTCCCCCACTACACACGCATGCTCGCGCGTGCGCACGCACACACACACACGCACACACCCAACACATGCACACACATACCAACACACACATACACCCAGACGCATCAATACACACACACACACACACACACACACACACACACACACACACACACACACACACACACACACACACACACACACAACCAACACACACATCCACATCCACACCAATACCAACAAACAGAGGGTCATTGAGTCATAGAGGTTTACAGCGTGGAAATAAGTCCTTCAGCCCAACTTGTCCATGCCACCTTTTTTTTTTAAAAGTCCCTACCCTAATCCCAATTGCCCGCATTTGACTCATTTCCTTCTTTACCCATCGTATTCATGTAATTATTTAAATGATTTTTAAAAGATAAAATTGTACCCGCCTCTACTACTACCTCTGGCAGCTTGTTCTGGACACTCACCGCCCTCCGTTGGAAAAAATTGCTCCCTGGACACTTCTGTATCTCTCTCCTCTCACCTTAAACCTCTGCCCTCTAGTTTTAGACACCCCTACCTTTGGGAAAAGATATTGACTGTCTACTTTGTCTAGGCTCCTCATTATTTTATACACTTCTAGAAGATCACCCCTCAGCCTCCTACAAACCAGAGAGAAAATCCCAGTGTTTCCTTATAACTCAATCCATCAAGTCCCGATAACATTCTAGTAAATCTTTTCTGCACTCTTTATAACTTAATAATATCCTTTCTATAATAGGATTATAGAATTGCACACAGTATTCCAAGTGTGGCCTTACCAATATCTTGTACAACTTCAACAAGACATCCCAACTCCTGTATTCAATGTTCTCACCAATGAAACCAAGCATGCCAAATGCCTTCTTCACCATCTATCCACCTGTGACTCCACTTTCATGGAGCTATGAACTTGTATCCCTAGATCTTTTTGTTCTGTAATTCTCTCCAATGCCCTACCATTAACTGAGTAAATTCTGTCCTGGTTCAATCTACCATTTGTTTAAATTAAATTCTATCTGCCATTCGTCAGTCCACTGGCCCAATTGATCAAGATCCTGTTACAATTGGAGATAACCTTCCTCACTGTCCATTATGCTACCAATCTTGGTGTCATCTGCAAACTTACTAACCATGCAAATTCTCATCCAAATCATTAATATAATGACAAATAACAGTGGGTCCAGCACTGATCCTGCTGGTCATTGGCCTCCAGTTTGATAAACAGTCCTCTACAACCACCTTCTGTTTTCTGTCAAGAAGCCAATTTTGTATCCATTTAGACACCTCAACCTGGATCCAGTGAGATTTAACTTTATGCAACAACCTACCGTGTGGTACCTTGTCAAAGGCCTTGCTAAAGTCCATGTAGACAACATCAACTGCATTGCCCTTATCTACCTTTTTGGTTACCCCTTCAAAAAACTCAATTAAATTTGTGAAACATGATTTTCCACTCACAAAGCCATGATGACTGTCCTAATCAATTCTTGCATCTCTAAATACCTGTAGATCCTGACTCTCAAAATACCTTCCAACAATTTATCCACTATAGATGTGAGGCTCACTGCCCTGTAATCCCCAGCCTTTCCCCGGAAGCCCTTTTTAAACAAAGGCACAACAATTGCCACTATTCAATCTTCAGGCACTTCACCAGTGACTACTGATGATTCAAATATCTTGGCTAGGGGACCTGTAATTTCCTCCCTAGCCTTCCACAACATCCTGGGACACACTTCATCAGGTCCCGGGGATTTATCTACCTTGATGCGCTTTAAAACTTCCTTCTCTGTAATATGTACATTCCTCAAGACATCACTAATTAGTTCCCCAAGTTCCCTAATATCCATGCTTTTCTCAAATACTGATGAGAAATATTCATTTAGGATCTCACTCATCTCTTGTGGATCCATTCATAGAAGACCTTGTTGATCCTTAAGAGGCCCTACTCTTTCCCTTGTTACTCTTTCACCCATTATGTACATACCCACACACACCAACATACACAACAACACACACACATCAATACACACATACGCCAAGATACACACCAATACACACACACACAGATACACATACATACACACACATACATACAAATACACACACACACAGCAATACGCACACTAACATGCCCACACACACACAAGCCATACACACACACACGTGCCCACACACATACACCAACATAGACATGAACACACATGCAGCAAGCTGAATCTCAGTCACACAAGGGAAGTTATGAGATAACCACAGGTCTTGATTAAAGCAGACTCAGACAAGAGTCAAGGACCAATTAATCATGTGATTTACAGTTGCAGCTCATGTTTTCCCATTAGAACAAGAAACAATGGAAAGGGAAGTTGATATACAATTGGTCAGAGATATAGCTATCATTTCTTGTTGATACACCATGCACAGGTTATAATTGGACAACTATACCCTTACGTATGCACAATATTACTGGGATCAATAACTCTGAGTGGATAGAGATAACTCCTACACTTTGATTAGTATATGCTGATTTCTTGTCATCAAATTTGAAAATATAATTGCTTGTGTATTTCCAAATTTGGCATTGTGGTTGGTCTTAAAAGATCTGGTCAATGTCCTGCACCTGCAGTAATAAATCATCTTAATACACTCTATGACTTTGTCTGGCTACATGAAGGGAACTACAAGAAAAGCATTGTGACAGCCCCACAGTAACAGTGTTCCCAGTGTGAGAGTTACAATGGGAGTTCACACTCACCTCTGCACCATGTTCCTGGTGTGCCAGACACAGGGAAAGCAATCCCTCAGCAGTGTCCGGTAATTTCGGTTGAGATCTCTTCCGGTCAGGGAACAACGATAGTTACCCGTAATCACGCCGTCTGGATTCAGCATGGGAATCACTTTGAAGATGAACGTGTCGCGCAGGAGCCGGGCATCATCAGAGTTTCCCAGGATGTGGTCCAGGAAACCTCTCATCACCCATGACCCATTTGTCTCTCCAGGGTGGATTCTGGCCGTTACGACCACAGCTTTCTTGGTGGGCACACTCTTCTGGCCCCTGGAGGGGGAGGTGATGGTCAGTATGTGAATGATATTGCCAGCCAGGCTACGACACAACACCCGCAGCTTGCAGTACTGGGATCGGATGGGATCATTGACGATGGTTGCTAAGTAACGCTGCAGGTCAGAGTATGTGTACGGATAAGAGTGGGCAAAATAGCAAGTGTCATTCCTGTGAGGAAACTGGAAGGTCCAGGTAAGCGAGTAGAGGCTGCGGCCCTCCTGGCTCAGATTGTTCTTGTAGTAACGAATGTCTGTGCCCACTCGATGCCAGCCTATCAGCTTTTGCTGGGCCTCTCGCTCCGAATACAGCAGAGGTTTCAGACCCTGATTATACAGGCTATTGGACTTCATCAGGTTAACGATTGTGAAGCGGTAGGTGACCCCTGGCCGGGTGTTCTGTACCCGGAAGTAGTACCACTGGGTGTGCTTGTCTGTGTACAGGTCAGTGCGTAGTGTCAGCTCATACTCATAACTGTCTCTGAAACAGAGAAACAGCCATTAGAAAAATGTCCCAATACTATTCTCTGGACTACCATTAGTTGCATTTCCTCTCCCTATCCTCCTTCCTCGCTGATTAAATATAGAACATAGAACATTACAGCGCAGAACAGGCCCTTCGGCCTTCGATGTTGCGCCGACCAATTCTGAAAAAAAAAGCAATGACCCTCCAAACTAAACCATTCCCTTCTCTTCCATAAACTTATCAACTAACCTCTTAAATGCCACCAAACTTGGCGCATCTACAACTGCCGCAGGCAGGGCATTCCACTCGCTAACCACCCTCTGGGTAAAGAACCTACCTCTGATATCCGTCCTATAACTATCACCCCTTAATTTAAAGCTGTGTCCCCTCGTGCTAGCTTTCTCCATCCTAGGAAAAAGGCTATCACTGTCCATCCTATCTAAACTTCTAATCATCTTATATGTTTCAATAAGGTCTCCTCTTAGCCGCCTCCTTTCTAACGAAAACAACCTCAAATCCCTCAGTCTCTCCTCATAAGATCTGCCCTCCATACCAGGCAACATCCTGGTAAACCTCCTCTGTACCCTCTCCAATCCCTTTCTTATAATGTGGGGACCAGAACTGCACACAATACTCCAAGTGCGGCCGCACTAGAGTTTTGTACAGTTGCAACATGATGTTGCGGCTCCGAAATTCAATCCCCCTACAAATAAAAGCTAAGACTCCATATGCCTTCTTAACAACCTTATCGACTTGACTGCCTACTGTCAGGGATCTATGCACATATACACCAAGATCCCTCTGTTCATCAACACTATTAAGAATCCTACCATTAGCCCTATACTCTACACAATTATTATTCCTGCCAAAGTGCATTACCTCACACTTTTCCACATTAAACTCCATTTGCCACCTCTCGGCCCAGCTCTGCAACTTGTCCAAGTCTCTCTGCAAACTATAACATAGAACATAGAACATAGAACAATACAGCACAGAACAGGCCCTTCGGCCTTCGATGTTGTGCCGACCAAAATAAAAGCAATGCCCCTCCAAACTAAACCATTCCCTTCTCTTCCATATACTTATCAATTAACCTCTTAAACGCCACCAAACTTGGCGCATCTACAACAGCTGCAGGCAGGGCATTCCACTACCTAATCACTCTTTGAGTAAAGAACCTACCTCTGATATCCGTCCTATAACTCATACCCCTTAATTTAAAGCTGTGTCCCCTCGTGCTAGCTTTCTCCATCCTAGGAAAAAGGCTATCACTGTCCAACCTATCTAAACCTCTAATCATCTTATATGCTTCAATAAGATCCCCTCTTAGCCGCCTCCTTTCTAACGAAAACAACCTCAAATCCTTCAACCTCTCTTCATAGGACCTGCCCTCCATACCAGGCAACATCCTGTTAAACCTCCTCTGTACCCTCTCCAATGCCTCCACATCTTTCTTATAATGTGGGGACCAGAACTGCACACAATACTCCAAGTGCGGCGCACTAGAGTTTTGTACAGTTGCAACATGATGCTGCGGCTCCTAAATTCAATTCCCCTACCAATAAAAGCTAAGACTCCATATGCCTTCTTAACAACTTTATCCACTTGACTGCCTACTTTCAGGGATCTATTGACACATACACCAAGATCCGTCTGTTCCTCAACACTATTAAGAGCCCTACCATTAGCCCTATACTCTACACATTTATTGTTCCTGCCAAAGTGCATTACCTCACACTTTTCCACATTAAACTCCATTTGCTACCTCTCGGCCCAGCTCTGCAACTTGTCCAAGTCTCTCTGCAAACTATAACACCCCTCTTCACTATCTACCACTCCTCCGACTTTGGTGTCATCGCAAATTTACTAATCCATCCTTCAATACCCTCATCCAGATCATTTATAAAAAGTACAAACAGCAGGGGCCCCAAAACAGACCCCTGAGGTACACCACTTGTCACCGAACTCCACGATGAATATCTCCCATCAACCACCACCCTCTGTCTTCTATCTGCTAGCCAAATCCTAACCCAATTAGCTAAATCACCCTCTATCCCATACATCTGCATTTTCTGCAGAAGTCTTCCATGGGCCACCTTATCAAACGCCTTACTAAAGTCCATATATACTACATCAACCGCCTTACCCCCATCCTCCTCTTTGGTCACTTTCTCAAAAAACTCAATGAGGTTAGTAAGGCATGACCTACCCTTCACCAAACCATGCTGACTATCCCCAATCAATTCATTTCTCTCTAAATAACTATAAATCCTATCCCTAATAATTCTCTCCAATACTTTGCCCACAGCAGAAGTAAGACTCACTGGCCTATAATTCCCTGGAAATCTCTCTTCCCCTTCTTGAACAATGGGACCACATTCACTATCCTCCAGTCTTCCAGAACTATACCCGTAACCAACGACGACCTGAAGATCAGAGCCATATGCCTCCTATGGGGGTAAACAGCCTGAGCCTAGCTCACCAGTGCACTCTGTGCATAGGCAGAGCACCTCCCCGCACTGCTCTGTGTCTGTAGTACCCCAGTCATCTGCCAACACCAGAGTGACCCATTTATTCCTAGTGTCTGTCTGCTGCCTGTTAGCCAATTGTTAATCCATGTCAGCATATTATCTCCTATTCTATGTGCTTGAATTCTGCAAACCAACCATCTGTGGGGCATTTTATCAAAAATCATTTGAAAATCTAAGTAGACTACACCAACCCTTTATCAATTCTGTAAATAATAGCTATAAAGAACTCCAATAGGTTTGTCGAACAGGACTTTTAATTCCTAAATCCATGTTACTTTAATCTGATTCAACACAGTTAAAGTAATAGTTTATTTATTTGTCACAAGTAAGGTTCACATTAATACCGCAATGAAGTTACTGTGAAATTTCCCAAGCTGCCACAGTCTGGCGCCTGTTCGGGTCAATGCACCTAACCAGCATGTCTTTCAGAGTGTGGGAGGAAACCCTGAAGTACCCTAAAGGAAACCTAGGCAGACACGGGGAGAAGGTACGAACTCCGCACAGACAGTGACCCAAACCGGCAATCTACTGTGCTACAGTAATCATGATTGCCCAAGTGTTTATTCATCACAACCTTTATAATAGATTCAAGCATTATCCTTACTATTCATGTAAGGCCAAAATGTCTTTAGATCCCCATTTTCTCTCTTCCTCCCTTCTCAAATAGTGGGGTGACATTTGTTCTCTGGCATACTGCAGGAACCATTTGAGAATCTATACAAAATTTAAGATGATCTCCAATCCATCCACTATCATCAAAGCTACCATTTTAAACTCTTTAGAATGAAGAATAGCAGATCCTGGGGACTTATCAACCATCAGTCCCATTAATTTCCCTAGTAAACCATCTTACTAATATCAATTTCCTTTAATTACTCATTTTCCCTCATCTTTGGATCTTTAATTCTTGTATTTTCCTCAGAGAAGACAGACTCAAAATAATTGTTTAGCTATCTGTCATTTCTCTGTTACCCATTATGAACTCTTTTAAGAATAGCAGGGGATAATTTGGAACAGGATTCCTGAGGGGATTGAGGAGTAGGATTCCAGGTGGACATGTGGAATAGGTTTACAGTCTGATGATATAGAATAGAACAGAATACGATTCGGTGGGTGGGGGGTGGATGTGTGTGCAAATATGAAGTAGGCTTCCAGGAGTGTAACATGGAGCAAGATTCCAAGGGGTGGTGGTATCGAATAGGATTTCGAGGGATGTGGTGCTAGGTGACATGGAATAGGATTTCTGGGGGGATATGGAGCAGAAATATAGTGATGAACGGGATGATATAGGGCAGGGCTCGGGGCGGGGGGTGAGATCCAGAGCAATATTCTGGGGGTGATATGTACCAATATTCCAAGTGTGATAAGGAGGATAAGGAGGGGTGATATGAAGATTCGTTCCACGGTGGATGATATGGAACACCATTCCAGAGGCCATAGGATAGTACTCCTGTGGCTCCACATATAGTTGATATTGAGCAGGATTACTTGGGGGACGCAATGTGAAGCAGGGATTCAGGTCAGTAGGGATGGGAGGAGGTTAATATGGAGCAGTATTCGTGGGGGGGGGTGGGGAGGAGCGCAGGGAGACTCAGCAGGTCCCAGCAAAGTGATATGGAGATGGAGTGGGATATCAGGGAAAGGCATGGGCTGATGTTGATCAGGATTCCACAGGAGCACAGGAAGAATATAGAGCAAGGTACAAATTTTATCCAAAGCTCAGCTTTGTCATACATACACTCTGATGGCTTTTTGCAGGTTTCCGCTTTCGAATCGGGATTCGAAGATCAATGCATTGCAATCCTTACTAGTTGCACCCACTGTGGCGAGCTGTACTCGGCCCCGGCGGCCACCAACCCGTGAAGAGGTGAAGTAAGAACCTTTCCTGGCTGACAGATCACAAGCACCAACATCTGTAACAACACTGCATTATCACTGTTAAAGAGGTTCCGCGGTGAGGTCTTCAACAGGGAACGGGGGACTTAACCCCAAAAATGGGGAATGGGGAATACAATCCCAATAGGAACAGGGAATGAGAAACACAATTCCAAAAACATGGAATGGGTAGTTCTCAATCTCCACACAGAATGAAGGAATGCAATCCCAACTAAAGCAGGAAATGGGGAAATACAACTCCAAAGACAAGGAATGGAGGGACACAATCCCAACACAGAATGGAGGGATACAATTCCACTAGAAATAAGAAACTTGGGCACTGCACTCAATTTCAGTGATAATGAATGAGGTCAGCAATGGGGGTTTTAGGCAAGGTTGGTGTGGCTGGAGGAAATTCTCATCCTGAGACCAATGACTTTAAGGATCTTGGAATGATTTCAGGATAATCAGAGACTTTTCCCTAAACTGCATCCTGAAAAAAAGTAAATATTTATCCCAAGTTGAGGTAATGGAGGTCATGGGTCAAAGGCAGCAAAGATAGTAATAAGTAAACATCCCGAGGAAGCTCACAAAGGAGGTAATCAACCATCAATGGACACAAAACAAGGTCTAAGAAACAGCCTTGTCATAGAGTGAGGGAAGAAAATTTATTGGGGAAAATCCAGTTCAGTAGGCTGGAGCAGGCCTCCAGTGATGAGGAGAAAACGGTCAACAAGAGTTCGAACAGTTCATTTTGGGGTACTGGGCTTTGGGGGTGCAGATATTTCAGAGGTTGGGATGGACAAGGCCATGAAGAGTTTTGAAACAAGAATTTTAAATTGCCTTTTGGTTCACTCAATTTTACCAGTGTGAGCTGCAGAGCAAAATAGCGAGGAGCGAATGGGATCCATTTTTGTTCAAGATTCAGGGAATGGATTTTTAATTATGAACATGCAATATGGTGAGGCAGCAGGCCAGTTAGCATCAGTTCTCAGAGGTTGGAAATGAGAAGCTGGTCAAGCAGAGAATTGGAATAATCAAGTCACGAGGTAACAAAGGCATGAATAAGGGTTGCATAGGAGGGAATTATTTTTGCAGTCAAGTCAGCAGAGATCGCCCCAGTATCGCTGCTGACTAGGTCATTGGTTTTGAAAGCAGGAGGAACAGTACTTAAATCAAAATTACAATATTAGTCAGTGTGAAAGGGAGTGACACTCAGTAGGCCCAAGAAAATAGGAGACATGTTGTACATGATGAGTTTGGAGAGGGATATGAGGGAAGACAGGAGAAGAAAAGGAGCTGTTTTACCCTGAGATCAAAGATCAGAAGACTGTTGGGGGTAACATCTCACTCCAAGATGAGTGGGAACTTGATGATGACATGTGGGATCTCTTCCTGAGACTTGGGAACCAGGTTGGATCTGTCCCCGAGATTAGCAAATCTGTGCCTCTTATTCATGGATCAGACTTTTGGACCTCCTGCAGATTTGCTTTGTCAATGTGTCTTCAGACACATTCAGATTTAGTTAAACTTCAGAACCTCCTTACTCTGGGATGTTGGTATTTCAAAGGAAATTAAAGGAAGTTTCTATAGAGAAAGTGATGCAATGATGGTGCCAAAGGATTGGAAAACTGCCAATGTAACCCTTATTCAAAAAGTGAGGGAGGCAAAGGTAGGTAACTATAGGCCAGTTAGCTTAACTTCTGTCATTGGGAAAATGTTAGAATCCATTAAAAAGGATATAATAATAGAGCATTTAGAAAATCATAACACAATCATGCAGAGTCAACATGGCTTCATGAAGGGGAAATCTTGCCTGACAAATTTATTAGAATTTTTGAAATGCTAATGAGTAGGTTTGATAAGAAATCAATAGATGTAATACACTTGGTTCTCCAAAAAAGCATTCACTAAATTACCAAACAAAAGGCTACTTAATAATATAAGAGCCCAAGATGTAGAGGATAGAATATTAGCATGGATAGAAGATTGGCTAAGTGATAGAAGACATTTGGGATAAGAAGGGAATTTTCAGGATGGCAACCTGTGGAATGTCATAGGGATCACTGCTGGAGCCATAACTGTTTATAATATATATTCATGACTTGATGAAGAAACTGAATGTACTATTGCCACGTTTCGGATGACACAAAAATAGGTACTGTAATAATTCTCAAAATACCAGATTAAAGTCCAACAGTTTTATTTAGAATCATCAGTTTTCAGAGTGCAGCTCCTTCTTCAGGAGCAGCGCACTGAAAACTCATCAACCAAATAAACCTGTTGAACTTTAATCTGGTGTGAAACTTCTTACTGTGCCCACCCTCGGCATCTCCACATCACGACATAAATAGGTGGGAAGGCAAATGATGAGGCTGGCACAAAGTCTACAGAAGAATATAGACCCATTAGGTAACTGCACAAAAATCTAGCAAATGGAATATAATGTGGGAAAATCTCAAGTTTTGCACTTTGGTAAGAAGAATAAAGGAGCTGAATATTATTTAAAAAGAAAAAGACTGCAAAAAAACTGCAGCATAAAGGAATCTGTGTATAAATCATAAAAGGGCCTGTTTGTGCTGTAGTGTCCTATGTCCTATGTTCTATGAAGGGCCAAAGGGCCTGCTCCTGTGCTGTAATTTTCTTTGTTCTGCTCCTGCATCTTATGGTCTAGCTAAACACCAATTGGAGTCATTGAGAAATTTGCCAGGTAATGAGATTGCTAAGATTTAAATGAAAGAAGTAAATGGAAAATGAACTCCAATCCCAATCTTAAAACTATCTGAAACTCTGGGCTGCTCTGGGAACGCCTGACCCTCAGATCAGGAGCAATCAGGTCACCTGACAGTTGAAGGCAGCAGGGAGCTGATTGAGAGAGATTGTGTTCACTCTTCGTCAAGCTGCTTATCTATATGACTACACACACAAATTACAACCGACTTCAGTTGAACAGGGATACTTGGTGAAGCAGGTCTAAAACAGCGGTAAAGTTTGGTAAAAGTCCTGATAACTTTATTTATAATAACAATATGATGGAAAAAGTTTGAGTGGATCATGCAACCATGGTAACAAAACGATCAGGAGAGATGGGGATGGCCCCCATTGTTATTCTTGGTATGAGGTAATTTGATTGAGTGGTAATGCTCATAAATACAAAGATTAAAAGTGGAATTGGTATAAAGTTTGGAGAAAATTATTGTACATTGTGTAAATCATGACTATTATGTTAAATCATGAGCTTATTCAAGACCTGATTGTTTGTTTACTGTGGGATTTTAACAGTGCTTACCTTCAGTGATAGAAAACACTATGTTTTCATTCTCTCCTACACAGTTCGGCATATATTCCTGTTTGGTGGGCTGGTACAGCTTCTCTGGCTCTTGGGGGCTCCATTCTGTAAATTACAAGCAACAGCACAAGGGACAGAAACATCACTCATGGAACAACTTGTAACAGGAAAAAACTGCATTGGGGATGGATCACTCTGTCTAGTCTTTTTCCATAGGTTTCAGACTTGCTTAACTCTATGTTCTATGTTCTATGTTCTATATTCTAACCAGATGTCAGTAGTTTCTGCTGCTCACTGTCCAATCTGTCTTAACATTCAGATCACAACTGACAGAGCAAGTGGCAGTTTTCTTGTGACAACCCTCCTGCCCATTGCACAGGCAGGACTTGCCCCTACTCTGCCCTCATCTTCAGTTCCATGTCTAACTTTTTCCATCTCTCTGTAACCAATCTGTTATGTAGGTTGGGGTATGGCCCCTTAAGAGAATGGGTCAGGTAACCCTGGACTCAAGACAAACTCAGTCAGTTTGGTACTGACTGTGTTAAGAGAAAGATGTGTAATGGACTGCTTCCTTTAATTTATTCTATTGACCACACGGTCCTTATTAGTCTTCACTATCAGATTTTCTGAATGCAATAATAATTGATGGGGCAGAGTCACTGCCAATTTTCAGGAAAGGAAGGTAAATTGATGTCATCATCCTGGACTCTGAAAAGGGCAGAAATCACCAAGGTACTGAGGTAGACTCGAGGGAGCAGACTTAGGCATGGAGAGGAGTGGTCACAAGGGGATTCTTGTTCCATTCGAAGACCAAGTATAGTAGAGTAATTTATCCATCGGGAGCACCAAGACCGTTGGGAAGGAAGTGGTTATGATGGGACTCAGACAGCAACCGACAGGAAGAGTAGAGGAGCAAAGTTGATGAGGGAGCAGTAGATTGAAGTGCAGGAAGAACAGCAAAAGTGAACGAAGCACACAGAAAGTAAAGGTGGAATAACTTCTGCCAAAGGAACCAGGAAATGATGGGCTAGTCTGGAGCAATGGGGCCTTTCAACGAAGATATGGAGAGAGAACGAATACCATAGTTGGAGCGTTTCCATTCTTACTTAAAGGCAAATAACGTAAAGGAAGAACTCGCATTAGCAGTTTTCTTAAGCAACACAGGAAGTAAAACATTTGCAATATTAAGAAGCATCATACAGCCAGAAAAACCCACAGAATATCACCTGGCAGAGCTGTGTGAAGCACTAAGGAATCATTATACTTATGATAGCAAAATAGTTCCAATTTTATAAGAGAATGCAACTGGAAGGTAAATCAATTGTGTAATTTGTAGCTGTATTGAAAAGATAACATAGAACATAGAACATGGAACACTACAGCACAAACAGGCCCTTCGGCCCACAAGTTGCGCCGATCACATCTATACCTACCAAGCCATCAACCTATCTATAACCCCCAATCCCATTAGATCCCATATACTCATCCAGAAGTCTTTTAAAAGACCCCGGCAAGTTCGCCTCTACCACCACCGATGGCAGCCGATTCCATTCACTCACCACCCTCTGAGTGAAAAACTCCTAACATCTCCTCTGTATTTGCTTTCCTGCACCTTAAATCTGTGTCCTCTCGTAGCGACCATTTCAGCCAGGGGAAATAGCTTCTGAGAATTCACCCTATCTATTCTTCTCAACATTTTATAAACCTCTATCAGGTCGCCTCTCAACCTTCGTCTCTCCAGGGAGAAGAGTCCCAGCTCCCTCAACCTATCTTCATAAGGCATGCCTCCCAATCCAGGTAACATCCTTGTAAATCTCCTCTGCACCCTTTCAATAGCTTCCACATTCTTCCTATAGTGAAGCGACCAGAACTGCGCACAGTACTCTAAGTGGGGTCTGACAAAGGTCTTATAAAGTTGCAGCATTACTTCCCGACTCCTGAACTCAATCCCTCGATTAATGAAGGCCAGTACACCGTACGCCTTCTTGACCATATCCTCCACCTGCAAGGCCTATTTAAGAGTCCTATGGACCCAGACCCCAAGATCCTTCTGCTCTACAACACAGCTAAGGCTCCTACCCTTGATATTGTACTCCTTCATCCCATTGGTCCTGCCAAAATGGACGACTACATATTTATCTGCGTTGAAGTCCATCTGCCACTTCTCCCCCGAGTCTTGCATCCTATCTTTGTCATGTTGCAACTTCTGACAACCCTCCAGTCTGTCGACAACAGCACCAACCTTCGTATCATCGGCGAACTTACTAACCCATCCCTCCACTTCCTCATCCAGGTCATTTATGAAAATGACAAACAGCAGAGGTCCCAGAACAGATACCTGGGGCACTCCATTGGTGACCGACCTCCATGCAGAAGAAGACACATCCACACTACTCTCTGCCTTCTGCCAGCAAGCCAGTTCTGGATCCACAAGGCCAAAGCCCTTTGGATCCCATGCCCTCTCACCTTCTCAAGAAGTCTTGCATGGGGAACCTTATCAAACGCCTTGCTAAAGTCCATGTACACCACATCCATCGCTCTTCCTTCGTCAATGTGTTCAGTCACATTTTCAAAGAACTCAACTAGGCTCGTAAGGCATGACCTGCCCTTGACAAAGCCGTGTTGACTACTTCTGATCATACTAAACTTCTCTAAATGTTCATAAATCCTGTCCCTCAGGATCCTCTCCATCAACTTACCAACCACTGAGGCACACTCACCAGTCGGTAATTTCCTGGGCTATCCCAGTTCCCTTTCTTGCCACATCCGCAATCCTCCAGTCCTCCAGAACCTCTCCTGTCTCCATCAATGATGCAAAGATCATCGCCAGAGAGGTTGCGGGGCAACCTGATAGACGTCTACAAGATTGTGATAGTCAGGAGCTTTTTCCCAGGGTGGAAGATTCAATTACTAGGTTTAAGGAGTGAGCGGCAAGGTTTAAAGTAGATGTATGAGGCAAGTTTTCTTTTACACAGAGGGTGATGGATGCTTGGAACTCGCTGCTGGGGGAGGTAGTGGAAGCATATACAATAGTGACTTTAAGGGGTGTCTTGACAAATACATGAATACGATGGAAATAGAAGGATATAGTAGGGGGTTTTAGTTCAGCCAGGCAGCATGGTCGGTGCAGGGTTGGAGGATGAAGGACCTGTTCCTGTGCTGTAATTTTCTTTGTTTTTTAGCAACACATAGAGTCCAAGGAAAATGCCCATCCACAAGACAACTTTTGGATTCCTTTATGTTAGCTACTAGTCTCTTATACTCTCCCTTTGTTTCTCATTCCCTTTTTCACTTTTTCCTTGATTTTCCATACTCAGTCAGGTTCTCACTTATACAATCCAGCTGACATTTAGCATTTATATGCACCCTTTTTCTTTTCCATCTTAATTCTCTGTATCTTTCATCATCCAGGGAATTCTTGTTGTATTTTTTTCTACCTTTCCCCCTTGTGAGAATGTATCCTGGCAGTAGCTAAACCATCTCCTTTTTAGAGACAGCCCATCATTCTGTTACAGTTCTGCCTGCCAATCTTTGATTCCAATTTCCCTGGGTCAAATTCTTTATCACCCCTCCTTGGTTGCTCCTTGCCCTTTTCCATAGCAAACCTTGTGATAGTATGGTCACTATGTCCAAAAGTTGTCTGAATCACTAGGCCCACTTTATTCCCCAGAATCAGATCCAGCAATGCCTCCTCCCTCATTGGCCTAGAAGCACATTGATCAAAACAGTTATTTTGAACTCACATTTGAAACCTTTTCCCCCCTCTGTAATTTCCTGACACATTTTCCCTCTAAATCTTTCCCACCTGGTGATGGCCTATAGAGTATAGATAATAATGTAATGATATATCCATTTTTTCTTAACTCTTACCAAATTGATTCTGTCCTTGACTCCTCTGGGACTCCTCTCTCTTTCTCTATCTCTCTCCAGCATTGTAATATCCTATTTAATGTCCTTTCTGTCTTTCTCTATTTTTTCTGATATTTAACACCTAGCCGTACCCTTCCTTGAACATCTCTATTACCTTTATGATGTCAATTTCCAATAAAGCTATTTGTTCATATATAGCACCAATCTTATTTACACACTGTCTCTTCATATCCAAGTACAGTATCCATTACGGGGATGGCTATAGTGACACACTCTGACATCCACCTTATATCTTCTAATTCCTCACTATAATGTTCTCTGCTTCTCCATTATGCATCTTAGTTCTTCTCTCTCATATTACCTGCTGGTTCCCACACTTTGGTAAACCAAGTTAGTTTAAACTCCTCAGTAGCACTTGCAATCAAAAAAAAAATTCACAGAATGTGGAATCACGAATATTGCTGAACATTATGCGGTTATCTATGAACATCTGACCTTGAAGGAAGGTCAATGATAAAGCAGCTGAAGATGACTGCACCGAGGACACTATCCTGAGGAATTCCTGCAGTGATGTCCTGGAGTTGAGATGATTGATTTCCAACCACCACAACCATATGATTGCAATCAGCAAAAAATTCTCCCTGATTCCCACTAACTCCTCCAGTTGCTCCACAAGGAGCAACCCATCTGGCTTGTACAGATCTCTCTCTCGGAGCATTGATCCCAAAGAGATAAAACATTCTTTCCTGCCTCAGTTCGGCAGCCAAGCATTCAACTATAGAGATAAGCTAGTATATTGACCCCTTCCCTGGAGAACTGATCACTTGCTTGCTTAGTCTCGCTCATGACAAGTTTTTGGTGGTTTTTTGCACATAGTAGTGGTAGATAAAACGTTGTAAAACGTTGTATACTTTCCTCAGCCCCACCCAGTTCAACTGCTGACATCTGGACCCTATCAGTTAATAGAGTGGGAAAATCCTGCCAGAATTCAATGCTTTCTGGTGTTATACTTCCCTTTTCTCCACAGCTTAATTCTCAGCAAATCCCAATTCCATTAGATTTAATTTCACCTGACACCATGCAGCCTGCTCATTACTGCCCGCACACTATCTGCCCACACGCTACCCATTCACTCTCTGACCACCCGCATACGAGCCACACACGTTACTCACACACAGTGCTTGCTCACCCTTTGCCTGATCACACCCCACACACTGCCTGCTCACGTACTGCCCACACGCACACTATTCGCTTGCCCACTGTCCACTCTCACTCACACTTGTTGTAGATTAAGAATCTGGTACATACAAGATTGCCATGGGGCTGGGTGTATTACTGCCTATGCCATGATGTAAGAGAACACATGATCTTCACCTCGGGCTCAGTCTAGCATTGGACACAGTTGTTTGCATTAGCAAGCATTGAGACAGTTCCTAGGCCAAACACTTCATATATACATAGTTGTTTAGTGAGTCAATGCATATAGTTGACATAATGCGGCAAAGTTTTCCCAAAGTCTTCCCAGCCTGATTAGTAAACACCATGTGTAGGGTCCTCAGTAACTGCTGCTCATTGATAAAGGAATCTGTTCAAAGGAAAAGTGCTTTAGCCATCACCATGGAAATGATGTGAAAACTTCCAGTGTTGATATACACAGAGAACCCATAACATCAGGCAGGAAATTAGAGGCGTAAATTAGAAGGAAGTATTCTTGGGGAAATGTACCAAAGTAAGGCGGCAGATTTTCAAGGAATGTTTGTCTGGAGTTCTGCACGACAAGATTCCAATGAGGCAAGGAAGTTTTGGTTGGTTTCAGGAACCATGGTGCATGAAAGTTGTAACAAATCTAGTCAAAAAGAAAAGCATACAAAAGGTTCAGGGAGCTAGGTAATGTTAGGGATCTAGAGGAGTATATGGCTTGTAGGAAGGAACTTAAGAAGGAAATTAGGAGACCCAGAAGGAGTCATGAAAAGGTCTTGGCAAGTAATATTAAGGAAAACCCTAAGGCGTTCTATAAATATGTGAAGAGTAAAAGGATGAGACGTGAAGGAATAGGATCTTTAAAACGTGACGGTGGGAAAATTTGTATAGAACTGGTAGAAATAGCAGAGGTGCTTGATATTCACGGTGGAAAAAGATCTGGGTGATTGTAGTGCAGGCTTGCGGCAGACTGAAAAGCTTGAACATGTAGACATTAAGAAAAAAGATGTGTTGGTGCTTTTGAATAGCATCAAGGTAGGACCGAATGGGATATACCCCAGGTTACTGTGGGAGGCGAGGGAAAAGATTGCAGAGCCTCTGGCAATGGTTTTTGCGTCATCAATGGAGATAGGAGAGTTTCTGGAGGATTGTGGATGTGGTTCCTATATTCCAGAAAGTGAATAGAGATAGTCCAGGAAATTACTGACCGGTGAGTCTAACCTCAGTGGTTGGTAAGTTGATGAGAAGATCCTGAGAGACAGGATTTATGAACACTTAGAGAAGTATAGTGTGATGAAAAGTAGTCAGCATGGTTTTGTCAAAGACAGATCATGCCTTACAGGCCTGGTTGAGTTTTTTGAAAATGTGACTAAACACATTGATGAAGGAAGAGCAGTAGATGTGGTTTATATGGACTTCAGCAAGGCATTTGATAAGATACCCCATGCAAGACTGATTGAGAAAGTGAGGGGACATAGGATCCAAGGGGACATTGCTTTGTGGATCCAGAACTGGCTTGCCCACAGAAGGTAGAAAGTGGTTGTAGATGGGTCTTTTTCTGCATGGAGTAGGTCACCAGTGGAGTGCCCCAGGGATCTGTTCTGGGACTCTTGTTGTTTGTGATTTTTATAAATGACCTCAATGAGGAAGTGGAGGGATGGGTTGCTAAGTTTGCCAATGACACGAAGGTTGGAGGTGTTGTGGATAGTTTGGAAGGATGTCAGAAGTTGCAGAGTGACATAGATAAGATGCAAGACTGGGCAGAGAAGTAACAGATGGACTTCCACCCGGATAATTGTGTAGTGGTCCATTTTGGCAGGTCAAATGAGATGAAGGTATATAATATTCCTCCTTAGCTCCTAGCAGGGTGGAAAATCAGAAGGATCTTGGGGTCCGGGTCCATAGGACTCTCAAATCGGCTTTGTAGGTAGAAGATGTGGTTAAGAAGGTGCATAGTGTACTTACCTTCATCAATTGAGGGATTGAGTTTAGGAGTTGGGAGATTGCTGCAGCTTTATAAGACCCTAGTCAGACCTCACTGTAATACTGTGCTCAGTTCTGGTCACCTCATTACAGGAGGGATGTGGAAGTCATTAAAAGTTGCACAGGAGATTTATAAGGATGTTGCCTGGATTGGGTGATATACCTTATGAGAATAGGTTGAGAGAGCTTGGTCTTTTCTCCTTGGAGGAACGAAGGATGAGAGATGACCTGATAGAAATGTATAAGATGATGAGAGATATTGATCAGGTGGATTCTCAGAGGCTTTTTCCCAGGGCTGAAATGGTTGCCACAAGAGGACACCAGTTTAAGGTGCTGGGGAGTAGGTACAGAGGAGACATCAGGGGTAAGTTTTTCACTCAGGTGGTGTGTGAGTAGAATTGGCTGCCGTCGGTGGTGGTGGAGGCAAATTCAATAAAGAGATTTCTGGATGAGTACATGGGACTTAATAGGATTGAGGGTTATAGGTAAGCCTAGTAGGTAGAGATATGATCGGCGTAACTTGTGGGCTGAAGGGCCTGTTTGTGCTGTAGTTTTTCTATGTTCACATCAAACTAAATGTTCACTCTTACAGTGTACAAACCTGGACTTTCTAAAACAGTTTTCAAAAAGTCCAAAGTCCTTACACTCTGCTAACTCCCACATTCAGCAGAGCCCACAGATGGTAACTGGGAATTGTGGGTCATGTGTCAGCTGAAGAACTCTGGAACCAGAATGAACATCCCAGAGCAACATGTCAACTGGTGACAGAGAAACAACAAAGTGAGCTTGTTTGCAATACAATCTGATCAAATCCTCATGATCTTACCAATATGGTGGATTTGTTCCTTGATGACTTCACATTCGATTGGCCATCGGGGGGCCTGCTGAGGGCCACAGCTTGCAACAGCGTAAAGATTGTGGGGCTCCCGGAGGCGAGGAACATGTTTTCCAGCCTGATAAGCAAACACCACTTGTCGGGTCCTCAGTAACTGCTGCTCATTGATAAAGGAATCTGTTCAAAGGAAAAAGTGCTTTAGCCATCACCATGGAAATGACGTGAACTTTTCCAGTGTTGATACACACAGAGAACTCACAACATCACACATCAAACTAAGTGTTCAAACTGACATATAAAGACTTGAACAGAGCACAAATACTGAAGCAGCAAATAATCATCACAAAGATTAATCTTCAAAACAATCCACTCTCTCACATACTTCCTAATACTGACAACGCCTCACACATACCCCCTCCCCCCTCACCCACAACCTTCCTAACACTGACAAACCTCTCTCACCCACACCCCTTCTCACTCATACCCAGCCCCCACCCGCCCCACTCACTGCCCCATTCCCCTCGCCCCTGCCCCCCATCTCTCCAACGCCCCCCCTCACCCATTCCCCCCTCACTGACAACCTCTCCCCCTGCACCAATGCCCTTTCTTGCTCCTCGTCGACACCCCCAGCCTGAGCCAGCCTCATTCACTCACAGTTACATTCTGGGGCCTCTCCATCTCCGTCAGTTGAGCTGCTGCTGTTGTTTTCAGATTCAACCCGATTCTGGTTCAACTCCAGGTCCCCCTCTGGCTGCCAACTTTGGAGTTTCATCCTGTGGGTCAGGGAAGCAGTGTGACCTGTGGCCAACACAAACGCTCTGTCAGTCTGCACCCCGCAATCCTGGACTGACAGCACTGATGGAGATATCATTGCGGAGGCCTTAGATCTGGGCAGCTTGTGTCAGTGGATGGGAGTCTGTGATTCAGGGCTTCCTATTGGCCACCACTGCTGTTTTTATGCATGTGATGATGTATGTCTCTAGGCCAGCAGCCCTGCAATGTTCGCTTATTAACTTAGTGACTGGGACATTCACCCCCTACTTGTGTTCCCATCATCTTCTTTTCCCAGTCTCAGTCCAACATTGGCTAACCTGGAATAACAAATGTGTAGAGTATAGGGCTAATGATAGAACTCTTAATAGTGTTGACGAACAGAGGGATCTTGGTGTATATGTGCACAGATCCCTGAAAGTTGGCAATCAAGTCGATAAGGTTGTTAACAAGGCATATGGAGTCTTAGCTTTTATTGGTAGGGGGATTGAATTTCAGAGCCGCAACGTCATGTTGCAACTGTACAAAACTCTAGTGTGGCCGCACTTGGAGTATTGTGTACAGTTCTGGTCCCCACATTACAAGAAAGATGTGGAGGCATTGGAGAGGGTACAGAGGAGGTTTACCAGGATGTTGCCTGGTATAGAGGGCAGGTCTTATGAAGAGAGGCTGAGGGATTTGAGGTTGTTTTCGTTAGAAAGAAGGCGGCTAAGAGGAGACCTTAATGAAACATATAAGATGATTAGAGGTTTAGATAGGGTGGACAGTGATAGCCTTTTTCCTAGGATGGAGAAAGCTAGCACGAGGGGACATAGCTTTAAATTAAGGGGTGGTAGTTATAGGATGGATGTCAGAGGTAGGTTCTTTACCCAGAGGGTGGTAAGGGTATGGAATGCCCTGCCTGCTGCAGTTGTAAATGCGCCAAGTTTGGTGGCGTTTAAGAGGTTAGTTGATAAGTATATGGAAGAGAAGGGAATGGTTTAGTTTGGAGGGTCATTGCTTTTTATATTGGTCGGCGTAACATCGAAGGCCGAAGGGCCTGTTCTGTGCTGTAATTTTCTATGTTCTATGATGTATACACCCCAATAAAACGACCATCTTCAAATCTGTCTGCATCTGATGGGATGAATACATGTAACCAGGGTACATTCTTCTGAAGGCTTGTATTCCAATCCACAGTGAAGAATCCAATAAAGCATAATGTGGGCATGTCCATCCAATGCAAAGATCAGGGTAGTAGCTGTTATTCTTTTAATACCTGTTTCTCTTTTCCTTTTGATCCCTCCCATCAAATGCTGACCCAATCTCTTGTACTAAATCATGCCTTCAAGAACCCTTGTTGCAACATGACATTGCGGCTCCGAAATTCAATCCCCCTACCAATAAAAGCTAAGACTCCATATGCCTTCTTAACAACCTTCTCGACTTGACTGCCTACTTTCAGGGATCTATGCACATACACACCAAGACCCCTCTGTTCATCAAGACTACTAAGAATCCTACCATTAGCCCTATACTCTACACATTTATTATTTCTGCCATAGTGCATTACCTCACACTTTTCCACAGTAAACTCCATTTGCCACCTCTCGGCCCAGCTCTGCAACTTGTCCAAGTCCCTCTGCAAACTATAACACCCCTCTTCACTCTCTACCACTCCACCGACTTTAGAGTCATCTGCAAATTTACTAATCCATCCTTCAATACCCTCATCCAGATCATTTATAAAAATTACAAACAGCAGGGGCCCCAAAACAGACCCCTGAGGTACACACTTGTCACCGAACTCCACGATGAATATCTCCCATCAACCACCACCCTCTGTCTTCTATCTGCCAGCCAATTCCTATCCAATTAGCTAAATCACCCTCTATTCCACACATCTGCATTTTCTGTAGAAGTCTTCCATGGGCCACCTTATCAAACGCCTTACTAAAGTCCATATATACCACATCAACCGCCTTACCCCCATTCACCTCTTTGGTCACTTTTTCAAAAAACTCAATAAGGTTAGTAAGGCACGACCTACCCTTCACAAAACCATGCTGACTATCCCCAATCAATTCATTTCTCTCTAAAATAACTATAAATCCTATCCCTAATAATTCTCTCCAATACTTTGCCCACAACAGAAGTAAGACTCACTGGCCTATAATTCCCTGGAAGGTATCTCTTCCCCTTCTTGAACAATGGGACCACATTCGCTATCCTCCAGTCCTCCGGAACCACACCCGTAACCAACGACGACCTGAAGATCAGAGCCAGAGCTCTGCAATCGCCTCTCTTGCCTCCCAGAGAATCCTAGGGTAAATCCCGTCCGGCCCAGGGGACTTATCCAACTTCAAACCCTCGAGAATATCTAGCACCTCCTCCCTATCTACTTCGATACCTTCCAGTTTGCTACCCTGTACCTCAGTGTTCTCCATAACTACATTTACATCACCCTGCGTGAATACCGAAGAGAAATATTTATTCAGTGCCTCTCCAATCTCTTCAGGCTCCACGCACAACTTCCCACTGCTGTCTATGACTGGCCCTAATCTTGTCCGAACCAATCTTCTATTCTTAACATATCTAAAGAAAGCTTTAGGATTCTCCTTAATCCTATCAGCCAAAGTCTTCTCCTGTCCCCTTTTAGCTCTCCTCAATTCACTCTTTAGTTCCCTCCTGGCTAATCTTCACTAATCCTCACAAAATCATTGAGAAAGAGTACAAATTTTATGAAATTAGAAATGGGTTGAGGTTGACTGTCAATTCACCCCTCCCCAATTGTCTGAGGCCACTCCAGGAACCCAAGATAGACTGATATAAAATATACAGGAAGGTGGTATATGATAACACCCACAACGAATTAGTGCCTATAATGGTGGATCTAGTCAGAACACAGAGACTAGTGCCCCTTCCCATTCAGAAGACTATCATTCCAGATGACCCATAGGCTACTGGGCCAAAAAAGCGAATCGATGAGAGCAAGGATTGACTCAAACTGAAAGGGTACAAGAGGAGGAAACTCTTGAACGACTTACAACCCACATACACGCAGGCGTGTCTACAGTTAATCCACTCGATTTGATTGATCAGCAAGCTCAAATTTTTTTGCCCGACAAGTTAACCAGGCCTTGGAAGATTTAAATGAGGACACTTGGCAGGACACTGGGGGAGATTTGATTGGGAACAAGACAAGCAGCTTTATAGCTGCCATCCTAGAGCAGCACACCAAAACCAACAGTCAGATCATTAAGAGGGGGACGGCAGAGGGGAGGTATAAAGGAAAATGCCAGGCAGCAAATACAGGTGTTGGATGATTGAGCAGGTGAGGGAAAACCTCAACTCGGTTAGCAAGGGGACGGTTTGGTCCTGGATCAGCCATGAGTAAATAGAACATTGGGCATTGACATTTCCTGACACTGCCCAAGGGGCAAAATACTAATGCCCCAGTGGCATCTTGGCACAGCCCAGACATGGGCAATAGCAGGGGGAGGGGGGGGGAGCGGAGCAGAGGTCTCGCTTCCACTCTGCATGATCAGTGGGCAGAGGAAGGGAAAGAGGCCAGCAATTGGGGCTACCAGGGTCATCTTAGCCTGAGATGTTTGGGGAGGGGGGCAGCAGGAGGATTTGGACAAGGCCTGGGCATGCTTTGGGTGGGCAGCAGTTGGGCCATGTTGGCGGCAGCGCAGGTGGTAAGTGTGTCAACTTGCAGGAGCACAGGGCTGGTCAGCAAATGAGCTGGTAACACTCAGAAGGCTGACAGAAAAAGGGGCCACTGTATGTGTTAATCTCTGCACTGACAGATCAGCACATGAGCAGTGACCCGCTCAGTGCTATGCTGCCTGTGTCTCCAGTGGGAATAGGCCCTACCCACTAATCGTCAATAGGATTTATGCGAGTGCAATCTACAGTGCACAGAATGTGAGAGATTCTACTTCAAACGCCCACTTAAAAAAAAATATGGGTTACTCCAATTCTGCAAATTCAACACTTGGAATTTTTTTTGGGGGGGAGAATTCTGACATTTGCACCAAGCCAGTTGCGTTGGTATGTGGAGGAGATGGCTAATGAAGATTGGAAAGATAGATAAAAAGAGTAAAACTCAAAGAAATATTTCAGAATTCTCAGTAAATACAGTTTCCATTAAGTCAGAACTCCTTGGGAAAAGGGATACATCAATGGCTGACTGAAGTTATGGATAGCATTAGATTAAGAGAAGAGAATTATAATACTGTCAAGCAGAGTCACAAACAGAAGAATTGGCAGAGTTATAGAAAGCAACAAAGGGTGATGAAAGAAACAGAAATAAGTAAACTAGCAGGAGATAGAAAAGCAGATGTGGGGTTTTCACAAAGTGCAGCATAACATTCAAGCAGAACATTTTAATGTGGAATAATAGCAGACATATAGAAGCATAGAATACTACTGTGCAGAGGGAGGCCATTCAGCCCATTGACTCTGTACTGACCATAACTCAGTAAGAAGTCTGACAACACCAGTTTTAAGTCCAACCAATTTATTTAATAGTAAACTCACAAGCTTGAGATTACCCTCTTCATCAGGTAAATGGTGATCTGGTCTCAGACAGCACATGTAACAGCACAGTTTACAGATTACTGATTAGAATGCTAATCTTTACACCTAACCTGCTATTCAAGTCTTAAAGTGGCTAACAATGTGAGTGGAAGGAGCATTCTAATCAGTAATCTGTAAACTGCCTGTGCTGAGACCAGAACACCTCATTCACCTGACGAAGAAAGTAACCTCAAAAGCTTGAGTTTACTATCAAATAAATCAGTTGGACTTAAAAGCCAGTGTTGTCAGACTTCTTACTGTGTTTACCCCAGTCCAATGCCAGCATCTCTACATCATGACCATAACCTATTCAGACCCCAAGTCCATACTCCCTTGCATTTATCCTAGCTAGTCTCCCTGACAGGAAGGGGCAATTTAGCAAAGCTTCACTTAACCATATCTTTGGACTGTGGGAGAAAACTGGGCCACGCAGACACAGGGAGATTGGGTCACTGAATGAAATTTGCTCAAAGTGGGAATTGAACCCCGGTCCCTGGCACTGAGGCAGAAGAGCTAACCACTGTGCCAGCTATTGAAAGGACAGAACATTACAAAAGTAATGAGACCATTTTCAGTTTGTGATGGAATGCTGTAAAATTCAGCGTTGGGGTCCCAGCTACTTACAAATCTTCTGTTCAAACCCTGTGTTCCATGACCTTTTGTCTAGTAAATAGTCCTTTACCACACCCCATAACCCTCAGTCAATCGCCAGCCCTCCATTTCCCCACCCACTTTCAATTTTTCCACCACCTGAAGTTCCCCTCCAAGTCACTTACCATCCAATCTTGAAAATTTATCACTGTTTTTGCACTGTCACTGGGTCAAAATCCTGGAAGCTGCCATCCATACCTCAGAAATTGCAGTGGGTTCAAGAAGGCAGCTAACCATCATCACCTTCTCAAAAGGTACTTGAGGATGGACAATAAATACTGGCTTAGCCAACAACACTTGCACCATGCAAAGGAATAAAAAAAAAAGCCCTTGCCTGACTGTTCCTCACCATTCAGTTGAAAATCAAATCCATTCCAGTCCACTTCCCTCAATCTCCTGCTTCAGTTTTCCTCATGCTCTCTCTCTTTACAATATGCCTTGTATGTGTTTCAGTCTCTACTTGTTCACTCTGACATTGCTCAGTGTCACGCTTGTGTATATTTTTGTTAACATACCATTTGCTGCTGTCTCTCCAGGTAGCTTCAGATTGGAAATGTTGGTCAATTAGCTGTTTTCAGTCTCAGTCACTCTTCCCATCGTGCAGAGTTTTGATTACTCACTCTTTCCATCATTTTGCCCGTCCCGCTACCTGAACCCTCATTCCCTCTTTGCCAGTGCACCTTTAACACATTCCAGCTATTTACCAATCGTCTCACTTCACCAGTGATCCTTTTCCCCACTTTCAAAACCTTCCTCTTAATCAGCCTCTCTTAAATGCTTCACCTTTCTCTACCTCCCCATACCTAACGTTCACATTCCCTGCATTAACATTCTCCCTCCCTCTGCCCCAACACCCCACCTTTCCCTGCCCCAACTCTCCTTAGTCCACCTCAACTCTCCCTCACTGATTTCTCCTCTCACACTTTCCTTCTACCATTCTGCACTAAGCTAAAATCTTTCTGGCTGGTTTCCCAGCAACCATAACCACAACACAATCACCTGCAGCTCCAGTAGGAGCTGCCGTAAAATCAAAATATAACCTGCAAGCTTAGCAAGGCAGAGACAGATAAAGCACACCCAGAGACAGCGGCAGACACAAATAAACCACACCCCGTTAAATTTATGTCACAAGTAGGCCTACACTTACGAAGTTACAGTGAAAATCTTAGTTACCACACTCAGGTGCCAGTTTGGGTACATTGAGGGAGAATTTAACATGACCAATGCACCTAACCAACATATTTGACATTTATCATTGTCACGTGTCAGTATACAGTCAAAATATTGGTTTCTTGTACACTACACACAAAGCATACCATACAAGACAAGGAGAAGGTGCAGAATGTGGTGTTACAAACATAGCTATACAGAAAGTTAAACTTTATGTCCATTCTAAATTCTGAAGGCAACAGGGAAAAAGCTGTTTTTGACTCGGTTGATACATAAGTTTACTTTTGCCCTGATGGAAGAAGGTGGAAGAGTACATCCGGAGCATGAGGTACTTGATTATGCTGGCTGTTTTTCCGGGACATTGGGAAGTGTAGACAGTGTCAATGCATGGGAGGCTGGTTCAAGTGATGGACTGGGCTTTGTTAGCAACCCTTTATAGTTTCTTGGACGGAGCAGAGCCGTACCAAACTGTGACCAAAAAGAAAGAATGCTTCCGGACTGTGGGAGAAAACTGGAATACCCAGAGGAAACCCAAACAGAGGAGAATTTGCAAACTCCACAGTTACCCAAGGCAGGAATTGGGTCCCTGATGTTGAGAGACAGCAGTGTTAGTCGCCACATTACCCTGAAGCAGCGACAGTGATACATAAATCATAGCCAGGGTGAAAGGAGACATCAAACCAAATGTTAAAAAAAGGTTTTATTGATGTTATATACAAATGTACAGCACAGAAATGAACCTGCAAAATGGCTAATTGTTCACAGCCTGGATGCACGTTGCTTTATTACAGAAATTTGTAGCCCAATATTTTGAAAAATGCTAGCAGGATACAGTATCCTAAACCTACGGCTCATGCACCAAGCTTCTCACAGGCCCACTACCTAACTCAGTCACAGTGATTTACACAAATAAACAATCCATATAGAAATGTAGAAAAATACTTTACACAAACAACAAAAAACATTAAGAACTTGAAGTCATTTTTCTCCTTTTCAGTCTCTCTCGCCAGTCCTCAGGCAGTGCCTCAAAATTGGCATTCTTCTCAGCTTGGCCACTGCAGGAATGAACAGAGCACAATTACTGGATAACAGTGAGTGATTCAGGAACATGGGGCACGATTACTGGGCAACAGCGAACTACTCAGGAACGTAGGACACCATTACTGGATAACGGAGTGGTTCAGAAATTATGTTACTGGGTAACAGTGAATGGTTCAGGAAAAGAGGACAGTGACCAGCTCTTGTAGCCATAAGTATTTATACAGCTAGTTGTGTTCAGTTTCTGGTTAATGATACAGAAGAGGATTCTGCAATGGTAATGCTATTGCAGACCAGAACACTGCACTTGCCTGATGAAGACACGGGAGTGTTGAAAGCTCGCTTTTTTACTATCAAATAAATCGGTTGGATTAATAATTGGTGTTGCTAAATTCTTACTGAATGCTATTAAAAGTCAGAGTGAAGTTTAGATTGTCTTGGTCACCGCCAGATACTTGTGTGGCACAGATGTTACTTGCCACCTCAAGCCTAAGTATTGTTCAATTCTTGCTGCATTTGGACATTGACTTCTTCAGTACCTGAAGAGACACGAATGCTGCTAAGCATTATGCAATCATGAAAGAATATCTCCAATTCTGACCTTATGACAGAAGGAAGATCAATGATAAAACAGCTGAAGATGGGCTTAGGAACTCCTGCAGTGATGCCCTGGAGCAGAAATGATTGACTCCCAACCACCATAACCATGTTCCTTTATATGACTCCAACCTGTGGAGAATTTTCCCTGATTCCCATTGACTTTTGCTAGGGGTCCTTGATGCAAGACTCGGCCAAATGCTGTGTTGATGTTAACGACAGTCACTTTCACCTCACCTCAGGCATTTAGCTCTCTTGTCCCAGGTTTGAACCAAGGCTATATGAGGTCAGAAGCCGAGTGACCCTGGTGGAACCCAAACTGAGCATCTGTGAGCATATTGCTGACTAAGTACTGCTTGACAGCGCTGCTAATGATCCCTTCAATCGCTTTACTGATTATCAAGAGCTGACTGATGGGAGCTGTAATTGGCTAGGTTGGGCAGTCCTGTTTTGTCTGTGCAGAAATACCTAGGTAATTTTCAACAATGCTGGGTAGATGTGGCATATAGAGAGAAAATACAGAATTTGATGGTTCAGAGGGATCTGGGTGTCTTGGTACATGAATCAGCAAATGATTTGGAAAGTAAATAGAAATTTTATGTTGGAGGTTTTACTGCAGCTGTGCAGGTCCTTGGTGAAACCACATTTGAAATGCTACCAACTATCTTGGTCTCTTTTCACTTTTTTTAATTAAGCAATTTCTGTTTTCAGAATTCTTTTGTATCCTTACAGTAACTATCAAACTTGGATGCATGTTTCAGTACCCACAAGGGCAGTGTGCTCACCTGATTAGTTGCTGCTGCTTCCACTCCTCAATCCGTCTATGTGCCTGAATCGCTCGCTGTTCATCTTCACTGGAGCTAGAGTGTTCATCCTCGTCCAACTCCCGCTGAATGCTCTGCCACTTTTTCACCAGTGATGGCATCTTCATTTTGCTTTTCTTATTCTGAAAGAGGAGAGTTTGAGATAGGGAACTCTGAACACAGGTCATATGATGGAGCAAATCCCAGTCCCAGAGGCAACTGTGGGTAGGGATAATTAAATTACTTTACCTACACTGATTTCTCCTGTTGCAGTCTGGCGACGAGGGGATGGGGTGGTGCGGATTCACAACCACCTGGGGTAGGATGGAGGCAGAGAGGAACTCTCAAAGTTAGAGAAACTAATCTGCTCTTGACTAATTCCTGTTTCAGTTCAGCAGGCATTGTGCCCTGGCACAGGAGGACAGACAGCAAGTCACACTCTACCTTGTCTTTCTTCACTCTTCTGCTCTTCTCTGTTGCTTGAGCGATTGTGTTGGCTGGCAACACCTCAGGCATGATTGGGTGTGGTGGGTTTGCCTGAGTGACTTGTACTTGGAGTTGTGGAGTGTGGTGTGGTGTCGGCACTACACTGGGTAGCAGAGGCAGCAGAGGGGGTGTCGGTGCAGGTACAGCCTGGTGCATTGGAGCAATGGGCACCACTGAAGCCAGCATCTGGGGACCTGCAGTTCAACAAAAAAGAAAGCAACAATGTCAGCTTAACTAAAAACACATCAATATTTCCAGGAGCAGAATGTTGTGCAAGTGGAAAGAAATTGCAAAGTTGAGAAAAGTAGGATGGCAGTAATTTATTATACAGTAAATCATAGAGCCAACAGAAATATTTACATACAGAGGGATCTAGGCACACAGGTCCACAGTTCCGTGAAGGTGGCAACTCAGGTAGACAAGGTGTCCAAGAAGGTGGATTGCATGCTAGCCTTCATTGGTTGAGTATAGAAATTGGAAAATCATGTAGCAGCTGTGTAAGACATCGGTTAGGCTGCATTTGGAGTATTGTGTACAATTCTGGTCACCACACTACAAGAAGTATGTTGATGCACTGGAAGGAGTGCAGAAGAGACTTACCAGGATGTTGCCTGGGAGGATATGGACTATGAAGAAAGGTTGAACAAACTTGGATGGTTTTCATTAGAACGTTGGAGGATGAGCAGGGACCTGATTGAAGTGTACAAGATTACAGCAGGTTTGGATCCAGTAGATAATTTCCAGGGTTAAACCTGGTCAATTACTCAGCGGCACAGGTTGAAATGAGAAGGGTAGAGTTTAAAAGAGACATAGGAGCAAGTTTTTAAAGATATAGAGATGCTGGCGTTGGACTGGGGTAAACACAAAGAAATCTCAAAGGTTAAAGTCCTTCAGGTTCATTTGGTCGCAAAAGCCAAGAGCTTTCGGAGCACTGCTCCTTTGTCAGGTAAGTGGGAGTTCTGTTCGTTAACAGGACATATGAAGACACAAATTCAATTTACAAAATAATGGTTGGAATACGAGTTTTTACAGGTAATCAAGTCTTAAAGGCATAGACAATGTGAGTGGACAGGTTAAAGAAATGTGTATTGTCTCCAGCCAAGACAGTGAGATTTTGCAAGTAATGCTTACCTGTAAAGATTCACGTTCCAACTGTTATTTTGTATGCCCTGTTTGTGAACAGAACTCCACTTACCTGACGAAGGAGCAATGCTCCGAAAGGTAGTGGCTTTTGCTGCCACATAAACCTGTTGGACTTTAACCTGGCATTGTGAGAGTTCTTACTGTGTTTACTTCAGTCACACCGGCATCTCCGCATCAGATTTCGCAAGCCCAGGCAAATCTTGGGGATACAGATAATGTGACATGAACCCAAGATCCCAGTTGAGGCTGTCCTCAAACGTGCGGAACTTGACTATCAGTTTCTGCTCAGTGACTCTGCGTTGTCATGTGCTGTGAAGACTGTCTTAGAGAACGCTTAACTGAAGATCAGAGAGCAAATGCTTGTGACCGCTGAAGTGTTCCCCAACAGGGAGAGAGCAGTTTTCAACAGGCAGACAGAAATGTGATCTGGGGCAGGTGAGCAATTACAAGGTGCATACCTTATATCCCACCTACGCACTGCCATAGCACTCAGCCCACCCAGCACTCTACCAATGCCTTGGTACCCCACCTAACCTGCCTTCATATCCTATTCATCCACTGCCACGTTTGTACCCTGCCCATCCATGAGCTCCACGTCATGACTGCCCACTTGCCACTCAGCCAGTTTATTACCCACATGTCACCTCCACCAGAGTGCTGGATTCACCAGACATCATGCACCTCTCTTACCTGGAACCATAGCTGACTGAGTGTACAGGACAGGGCTGCTCCCAATGGTGATGGTTCGAGGCATCGGTGTAGAAGTCAGCACTGCTGCCTTTCTCTTGCCAGCTTTGGCAGTTTGACTTGAAGCTGGTGGGTTCATAGATGTGCTTGAAGCAGAATTATTCTGAAAGACAGACAATCAGTCTCACATTTAGCAGCATTCCAGACAAATCTCACCTGTCCAATTTCCAGACTCAACATCTGTGGGGTTACAGAGCATTAAGGGTGCTGAACAAAGTCTCAGAACTCAGGGGGGACAATCTGTGTCTCACTTCTGTGTATATCACAAATTCTACAGGCAGATAGAATTAGATAGAATATTGGACAGGTCATGAAGTTTCTGCTGTGCAGAACAGGACTCGTGTTATCGAATTCTGCTTTCTACTGGAGAGTGCATGATCCATGCTGTGACGTCAACATGTAATATATATGTAACACCACAGACTTGGACTGTATCAACGCACCAAATCAAATCAGATTAGCCAATTCACCACAGAACACATCAAATATTGTTCCTGTGGTTTTCTTTAAACACCAGCCCAATCTCACCTTCTTTACTGTTGGAGGCTGAATGGTTGTAACTGGCATGATGTTGAGAAGTGCTCTTTCAATACAATCTTCTTCTGTTCCTGGTGCTGGTGGCTCCTTACTCTCCACTTCCATCTCCACTTCCTGTATGTCTCCATCATCGCTAGGCGGCGGTGGTGGTGGCGGCGGCGGCGGCAGAGGGGGAGGGGAGGAAGGTGGGGGTGGGGGTGGGGGAGGAAGATCCAGTGGGAGAGGTGGCTGAGGGGGCAGAGGCGGGAGGGGAGGTTGGACGTTGCTTCTGATAGAAGCAGTATTGTTTGGCTGGCAGACAGAAAGCTGGCTGGCACAGAGCTCTGTACGCAAGGAAGCAGAATGGAAGGAGTGGGAACATTACAAAGAATAAACAAAAGGAGAGTATAGTTAGCATACGAGTTACTGCCACCCTTGAACACCAGCAACTCAACTTATTCTCCTGGGAGCAGTTTAGTGTTCAGTTATTCTCTCACGTTCTCCCATCAGGAAAAACACACAAAAGTCTGAGGTCACATGCCAACCTACTCAAGACAGTTCGATCCTGCTGCCAGACTTGAACACACCTATCTCATACTAAGCTGATATTGATCTACACCTTAACTAAGATTACATTCTACACATCTCCTTTCCTTCTCCTTTATGTACTCTATAAACACTGCTATGTCTGCATAAGATGCAAAAAACAATACTTTTCACTGTATACTAATACATGTGAAAATAATAAAATCAAAAGAATGACTAAATTCTTGGTTCAAAAAAGTGTTTATTGACATAAGCTCTGGCAACAATAGTGTCATTTTGCTGGCACCAATTCTGAGTAGCCTGTTTTCATCTCTCCAGATTTTTGCCTAGCTTAGCATCCTATGCTCCAACACACAGACCCAAAGGATCAAAAGGCCTACTCCTGCATCTTTTATGTTTCTATACTTAATTCAGCAGTTTCCGTAAACCCTCAAATACTCTGCTGCAACATGTCTTTAAATTACACTGATTCCAAAGTTCAGTTTTAAGCATTGCAATAATGCAGTAATTTCAGTCAAAGGGCCAGTAGGAGAGAGAACTCATTCAAATGTCAATTGTCGTCAAAGTGTCGCTGACCTCAAGTTGCCATCTCATGGATGACTTGTTGTAATTTGAGAGCCTTACATAAGCCACCAAAAGGGACTAGATCACTTCCTGCATCACACTGACATGGAGCAGGCAAGTGTTTTGAATATAGTAACCACGAGCAAATGATCTGAAGGAAAATTTGGTTTTGTCCATGCACTGGAGTGAAATGCATCACCCAAGGATGTGTCTTGGAATGTTTAGAGACCTCCAATAAAGGGCAAGTGCAGAGACTCATAGTCCAGACTGCTGCATCAAGGATGAGACTCCCAGATTGTTTTCTGGGACTTGCTGCACATCACCCGGAGTTTGGTTACATGAATTTCATACCAGTTTTTAAAAGATTCATGCAGTTCATTAACCAGCCAAATGCTTTTTACTTTATTTATTCACAGAATGTGGCTGTCGCTGAAAAAAATCAAACATTTATTAGCCATGGGGTGTAAGCGCGCTGCCTTCTAGATCTGCTGCAGTCCATGAGGTATAGATACAACCACAGTGCATTTTGGGACAGAGTTCCAGGATTTTGTTCCAGTGACAGTGAAGGAACAGTGGTATATTTCCAGAGTCAGGATAATGAATGACTTGAAGAGGAATATCCGAGTGGTGGCGTTCCCAAGTATCTGCTGGTCTTCTTCTAGACGGCAGTGATTGTGGGTTTGAAAAGTGCTGCCCAAGGAACTTTGTTGACTTTCTTCAGTGCATCTTGTAGATGGTGTACACTGCTGCCCTCGATGGTGGAAAGCATAAATATTTGTAGAAGGGATGCCAATCAAAATGAACTGTGTTGCCCTGGATAGTGTTTAGCTTGAGTTGCACTGACCCAGGCAAGTGGAGAGGACTCTATCACGCTTCTGACATGTGTTGAGTAGATGGAGGACAGACTTTGGATGGTCACAAGGTGAGTAACTATCACAGGAATACCAGCCTCTGACCTGTTCTAATATGATGTAGAGATGCCGGTGTTGGACTGGGGTAAACAGAGTAAGAAGTCTTACAATACCAGGTTAAAGTCTAACAGGTTTATTTGATTGTAAGCATCACTAGCTTTCGGAGTGCTGCTCCTTCGTCAGGTGAGTGGGGAGTTTTCGTCACGAACAGAGCATATAAAGGCAAACACAGTTTACAGAATACTGATTAGAATGCGAGTCTTTACAGCTAATCAAGTCTTAAAAGGTGCAGACAATGCGAGTGGAGATATCTCTTTAGCCCATGCTTAATGCTATGTAATGTCTCCAGACAGGACAGTAACTGAGATGTTACAAACATAGACAAGTTGTGGGGGGTTATAGATATGATATGTGGTATATGCGATAAGATCTTGGTTGAGGCAGTTCTCATGTGTACGGAACTTGGATATCGATTTCTGTTTAGTGATTCTGCACTATTGTACTCCATGAAGGCTGCCTTGGAGAACGGTTACCTGAAGAATAGAGGCCGAATGCCCATGACCACTGAAGTGTTTGACAACAGGAAGGGAACAGTCTTGCCTGATGTTTGTTGAGTGATGTTCATTCATCTGTTGTCGTAGCATCTGCATGGTCTCCCTAATGTACCATGCCTTGGGACATCCTTTTCTGCAGCGTATCAGGTAGACAATATTGGCTTAGTTGCAAGAGTACATGCCAGGTATCTGGTGGATAATGTTCTCACGAGATGATGGCATGTCCATGATCCAGCACGTCCTGCAGAGGTTGCTGTGGCAGCGTTGTGGTCACTGTTCTCCTGAAGACTGGGCAGTTTGCTGCAGACAATGGTCTGTTTGAGGTTGTGTGGCTGTTTGAAGGCAAGAAATGAGGGTGTGGGGAATGGCCTTGGTGAGATGTTTGAGTTCATCAATGACAAGTTGAAGACTATGCACTGACCTCCTCAGAAAACAAACACGGGACACGGCAGACAAAGTACTCTGCGTGGTCCAGTATTTCCCCAGAGTGGAGAAGCTAGACATCTTTTACGAAGTCTTCAACTTGTCACTGATGAAGACGAACATCTTGCCAAGGCCATCCCCACACCCCTACTTCTTGCCCCCAAACAACCGCACAACCTCAAACGTCGCTGCAAACTACCCAGCTTTCAGGCAAACTGTGACCACACAACCCTGCCACAGCAACCTCTGCAAGACATGCCGGATCATCGACACAGATGCCACCATCTCACGTGAGAACACCATCCACCAGGTACATGGCACATACTCTTGCAACTCGGCCAATGTTGACTACCTGATACGCTGCAGGAAAGGATGCCCCAAGGCATGGTACATTGGGAAGACCATGCAGATGCTACGACAAAGATGAACGAACACTGCTCAACAATCATCAGGCAAGACTGTTCCCTTCCTGTTGGCGAACACTTCAATGGTTACGGGTATTCAGCCTCTGATCTTCAGGTAAATGTTCTCCAAGGTGTCCTTCAAATCACATGACAGTGCAGAGTTGCTGAGCAGAAACTGATAGCCAAGTTTCGCACGAGAGCGGCCTCAACCAGGATCTTGGGTTCACGTCACACTATTTGTAACCCCCATAACTTACCTGGGCTTGCAACATCTCACTTGCTGTCCTATCTGGAGACAATACACATTTCTTTAGCTTATGCCTAATGCTATCACCATTCACATTGTCTACATTTTTAAGACTTGATTTGCTAATTAGCTAATTTGCTAATTAGACTTGCATACTAATCAGTATTCTGTAAACTATAAGTGCCTTTACATGTCCTGTTTGTGAAGTCCCCACTCACCTGACGAAAGAGCAGTGCTCCAAAAGCTAGTGGCGTTTAATACCAAATAAACCTGTTGGACTTTACCCTGGTGTTGAGACTTCTTACTGCTCTAGCAGTCATGGTATTTATATGGCTTGGTATGGATACGAACAGCTTCAGTATTTGAGGGGTGTGAATGTTGCTGGATGTTGTGCAGTCATCAGTCACCATATCTAACATTATGATGATGGAAGGAAAGTCACTAATAAAGCAGCTGAAAACGGTTTGGCCTAGGACACTACCCTGAAGAACTCCTGTAGTGATGTCCTAGAACTGAGATGATTGATTGTGGTGATTGGAGGTCATTTTCTTTTGTGCCAGATATGGTTCCAACCAGTGAAAAGACCCCATACCTTCGATTCCCATTCATTTTAACTTTATTAGGACTCTTTGATGCCACATGTTCAAAATGCTGCCTGAAACTGTATCTTGACTATAACAAAATATCCAAAAGTGAATCCATAGGAGAGGAAGGGGGCATTCAGATAGGGTAGCAGAAGTTTGATCAAAGATGTTATTTTTAGGCAGAATCCAGAAGTCTCAATTTCCTTGCTCTTCCCAGAGACTCTACATCCCCAATCGTGCCACATTCACCAGCACCCACCCAGGAAACTAAACCTGCTTCTGATTGACCAATTAGCAATTCTTCTTCTAACTGGCAAGAGTACAGAATGTAGTCTGGATGAGAAACTTAAACATCCATCAGCATTTATGACAAAAAAATTGGATGTGTTGGAAAGTTGCAAGGATGCATAGGTTCCTCAGGATGATTTGGACATGCTAAGTGAGCATGCATATAAATGGCAGATGCAGTACAACATGGATAAATTTGAGGTTGTCCACTTCGGTAGCAAAAACAGGAAGACAGATTATCTGAATGGCTGTAGGTTGAGAGAGGGGAACATGCAAAGAAACCCGAGTGTCTTAATACATCAGTCGTTAGAAGTAAACAAACAAATGCAACAGACAGTGAAGAAGGCCTTCATAGTGAAAGGAATGAAGTACGGAGCAAGTATGTCATCAGATCAGAAATGGGGTTGTTCCCCCTGGACAACATTCAGATCTGGGTGAGTAAATGGCAAGTAACACATGCGCCACATAACTGCCAAGAAATGATCTCTACGAGTAAAAAAAAAAGTTACACCCCTCACGCCTGGCTAATCCCAACATTCAATAGCATTAACATAGCTGAATCCCCACTGTCAACATTCTGGACATTACCACCATAACCTGAACTGGACTTGCCATATAAATCTTGTGACTACAAGGGAAGGTTGGGGATCCAGTATTGTGTAACTCACCTCCTGATTCCTCAAAGACTGCCCACCTTCTACAAGGCACAAGACAGGGATGTGATGAAACACTGCTTGGATGAGTGCAGTTCCAATAACACTCAAAGCTCAACAACATCCAGGACAAAGCAGCCAGCTTTATTGGCATCCCATCCAGTAACATTCCCTTCACTATTGATGATGACAGCCATGTGCATCATCTACAAGACGCAGCACAGCAAACCACCAAAGCTCTATTGGCAACATCTTTGAAACCCTAAACTCTGCAACTTAGAGGATAAAAATGTATGGGAACATCACCTGAAAGCACCTCTTCAAGTGGTGCACCATGCTGATTTGGACCTATTCACTGCTGGGAGAGAGGCAAACAGACGAAGACCAGATAGTTTGAAAGGAACATGGATTATTGTTCATCACAAACCCCACTATGCAGAGATACAAAGAATGGAGGCAGAGCCCCTTACCTGTGGGATCACTGAGTGCGCCTGCGACTTCTTTTACTGGAGCTTTGCTGGAGAATATGCTCTTGCCAGCATTCAGCCTTGTGGCAGACTCAGCCGTTTCATCCTCCTCATCTACATCTGGGAACTCCCACTGTGACTGGCCCGTCTGCTCATTGAGATAGAAATAGCGCCGATGCTCCCTACGGCGTGATAGAAAGTACACACTTAGTATGGGGGGTGATTGCAGGGGCACCCTGCCAGAGGCGAAAAAAACAGGTATGATTTTTTTTGCCAACAGGAGGTTTAGTACCTCCTGCTCCTAGCAGTCTAGGAAAGCAGAGGTTAAGCAGAGAACCTCGGTTCAATTTTTGTTTGGATTCTTTTTTCAAATATTGTGCCTTTTTAAAAGGCAATGATAAATTTCAGCCCAATTATTGCCGTTTTTGGCGGGAGAAAATGGCTGCCTGTTAATGGTGGCAGAGAGCAGGATATCTGAAAACTAACTCAGATATCCCATTTCATCTAGAGGAAAACAAGGAAGGAATTAATGCAAAAATATTCTTCAAGCTGAAAAACAAAACTATATAGTTTTAAATTTACATATAGAAACACATTTACGTATTTTATAGATACAGTAAACTGGAAGAAGAGAAAAGAAAATAATTCTGACCTGTGCTTCCGGCAATAATCTTGGTCTTCTCTCGTCACGACTGCAGGAGGCACCTTCCCCTCTTTCTCTTGTGTAGTCGGCTCAGGAATTCCATCTCAGAAATTTCCAGCAAAGCGCTGACATTTCTTGCATGCGCAATCTCTCTCTCTCTCCCGCCCCTTTCCCCTTTATCGTTAATCCCTTACTCAACACAATTATATGAGCAGTCTATCTGTTCAATTCCAACACTCAAACCTCAGCATGAGAAAGTGCCAAATTTTGTAGGGTCACATTTTAGGCTGGTCCAATGATTTTGCTTTCGGAATTTGCATACATGCGGGAGTGTTACCAATTTAGATGTTTAGTAAGCTGGCAGTCTGCAACTACTGTTGCCACGTCGTCATGTGGAGATGGGGAGTAGGGGATGGGTGGGGTCACAGTTCAGTTGTCACGTGTCAAAGGTGAAAGGTGAAAAAGTAGAAGAGTGCGTACCTGTCCCAATGGCAGGACCAGCCTTTTGGGGATGCATTAGATTCATAGTGTTTAATCTGTAAATCAGCTTCTTGTAGTTTGCGTTTCAGGTATTGACCATTCAGTGCTCCTTCTCGCCAATCTGATATTCGAGTCTAAAATCCAAGACAGGTAACATTAAAGACAAAAGCTCTCTCTCTGGGCGATTCCCGCCTTTCAAACACCAATTCAGACTGAATGCAAAATGAATAGGGTCTTTGCAAACCTCAATCTGGAGAAGCAGGAAGTGGAAGTTGGAGATAGACTGTCTGCTAATTCCCAAGAACTCCAGTTTACTGGAGAGAGTGTTCGCTAATTCAGCAATCTGAAACTGAGAAAGATGAGTCAACATCAATGCTGGCACTGTTACGGCATCCTCTAGTGAACCCCAAAAACATCTAGTATACTGAGCCACACTACTGTCACAAAGAGAAACAAAGAGATGCCAATACAGCCTAATCTTTGGATTTCCCACCTTCAGTTCACCCCGGTCATCCTTTTCTTCTGGAGGAAGTTTTGATGCTGCTGTCTGCTTGTCTGTAGATCCTTCGAGATCCATGTCACTTTCCTCAGGTTCAATGCTTGGCTTTTCTGGAGCTGCAAACAGTGCGGAATAGGAAGATAAGTAAATTGAACTGAAACCATTCAGCATTTGACCACACACTATATTCAACCTTCAAACCAAGTCTTCACAGCCAAGCTTATACTAATTCCCTTCAGCATGCAGCTGTAAACTGCAATTCACCACATTGTGGTTAATGTACAATTCAGTGTTAATTAGTTAGCTGGATGGCTCGTTATCAAATGTATTAGTGTACGGTGAAAAGTATTGTTTCTTGCATGCTATATAGACAAAGCATAATATTCAGAAAAGGAAACAAGAGAGTGTAGAATATAATGTTGTGATGCAGAGTGATGCTAAGAGCATGATTTCAATTCCTACACTGGCTGAGGTTATTCATGAAGGACTGCCTTCTTAACACAACCGCTTACTGGAGGCATGGTGATCCTCAGGTTAAATCACCAATAAGTTCCCCATTTCAGAGGAACCTGGGAGTATGGTGACTTTATCTTACTCAGTATAGGAACCTAGTAAAATTAGGTTGGAGGTGTCAAGTCTACCTGTAATGGGAATCTAAATTGGTTTTATTTGGTAATTAGATTCACTCAATCACAAAAGTTGGTACGAAAAATAAATCTCACTTCACTGTATAAAGAACAAAACAGCAAGGGAAACAGGCCCTTCGGCCCAATGAGCCCACGCCACCACCCCGATGTTCCCACCTCTACCCGTGATCCCTGTCAATGTTTATAGATCTATGGATTAAAAACCAAATTTGAGACAATTTAGGGAGAATTTGTTTTGCCAATTAGCCTAAGAGCACATCTTTGGGATGTGGGAGGAAACCCACACAAGCACGAGGAGAATGTGCAAACTCCCACAGACACAGGCCCAAATCCATGTATCTGCACAGCACAGCAATAGTCACCGAGCTGTCGTGTTGCCCATCAAATGGTCCAGGTCAAGTGTACACTAACAACATAAAGCACTAGGATACTCTCGAAAAAGATCCAAGAGCAGCCCTCTCACGACCCATCGCGTGTATGCCCCTTGTTAGACAACAAGATGGACCAAAGCATCTGTAGGATAAAAACAAGTACATCAATATCATCATCTATTTACACAAGGGACTCCCCAGGCTCATGATCCCTATTTGAAATCAGTTTTCTATACCCCTCCATACCCATTCTGTTCATGTGTCATCTAAGTATTTCTTAAATAACTCCAGAGTACCTGCCTCCACCACTTTACTTGGCAGTGCATTCCATATCCCCACCACCCTGTGTGAAAAAACTCCCTCTAGCATCCAGAATATACCTTACCCCCCTCACCCTAAGCCCGTGACCCCTTGTGCTATTTGAGTCCATCCTAGGAAAAAGCTTAACCCTGTTTACTCCATCTATACTCTTCATAATCTTGTACACCTCTATTAGATCTCCTCTAAGTCTATGTCTTTCTAAGGAAAGAAATCCCAATTTACCTAACCTCTCCTCATAACTCAGACCTTTCATACTAGGCAGCATCCTGGTAAACCTCCTCTGTACTCTCTCCAGAGTCTCCACGTCCTTCCGGTAGTAAGGCAACCAGAACTCGACGCAGTATTCCAAATGAGGTCTAACCAACATTTTATGCAACTGCAACATTAAAGGCCAGCTCTTGTACTCTATACCCCTTCCTATAAAGGCTAGCATACCATATGCTTTCTTCATAACCTTCTCCACTTGCTCTGCCACCTTCAGAGACTTGTTCACCTGAACCCCCAGGTCCCTCTGCATTTCTATACTCTTAATAGGTCTACCCTTTATCATATACCTCCCCGCTACATTCTTTCTCCCAAAATGCATCACCTCACATTTATCAGGATTGAATTCCATCTGCCATCTGTCTGCCCAAGCTACCAGCCTATCTATGTCCTGCTGCATCGCCTGACAATGTTCCTCACTATCTGCAAGTCCAGCCATCTTTGTATCATCTGCAAACTTGCTGATCACTCCACTTATTCCCTCTTCCAAATCATTTATATATATTACAAATAGAAGAGATCCCAGAACCGAGCCCTGCAGCACACCACAAGTGACCGACCTCCAGCTAGAAAAACACCCTTCCACTATTACTCTGTCTCCTATTACTAAGTGATACTTTAAAAAATATTTATGGAACATGCATATTGTTGGCTAGTCCAGCATTTATCATCCATCCCCATTTGCCCTCAAGGTGGTGGTGGTGGTGGGCTGCCTTCATCAAGCACTCGCAGTATCTGCTGGGACAGATACGCCCGTAATGCTTTGAGGGAGGGAATTTCAGGATTTTGACTGACCCCATCTGCGCTGATTGTTTGATCGAATAGCGCAGAGGAAGCTCGACACCATTTCAGTAAAATGTGTTTCCTTCACCATGAACCATTTTGAACAAGTTAAAGTTATGGTCTCAGTACTGGACTAGTATTCCTGGGATCAGGAATTGAATGGAAGAACTAGAAGACTAGGATAAATTTGAGCTTGTTTACTAATGACCATACTTCCCACAGCTAGTCAGTCCAGTCTCTCTCCTCTTGGAAACAGGCACACAAGTACAAATAAGTGAAGATCCACCATATCCCTACAGCTATAAGGGAGTGTGTGCAAATGTGGCCTTGCTGTACTATCCACATACTTGAATTAAAAAAATTTGTGATAAGAACTTTCCAGTAAGGTTCCTCTAATCACTTACCAGTTTCAGTACAGGGTATTCCCTCTGGAGTGGTGTCACGGTCTAGGTTATCCGAAGCAGGGCCTGTAGACTCAGGACTTAAGGTGCGAACTAGTGCTTGCCATTTCCCTTTCCGATGGATGTGCTTGTTGCTTTCAGAGATCTGTCCTTCCTGCATCAAGCTCTGGCTACAGTCTGAGCGTGGACTGGAGCCGGTTAAACTGGCATCACCTTCCTCCAGAGCGCGCAGTTCTGCCTGCAAACAGATAGACAAAGTCAAAAGCATGTGAAAAAGCAAACAGAATATAGCTAGAGTAACTTCCTTTCTTGTTGCTGTGTTCACTTGTAGTGACCTTGTCCATGGCATACAGATTTTGCAGTTGCAAAGTGCAAAATCTTCAGCGGCATTTCCCAGGAATCCTGGGCACCAGCACACAGCAACTCTGTGCAAGAAGCAAATTGTACAAGCATAATTTTGCCCATGGTGTGTGGGTTATTGCTATATGAAAAACACCAAAACCCTCCTATAAATTTGGCCCTACTCTGCTGTCATTGGCCTTGGTCCCAGTAACCAACATATAATGTACATGATGTTGTCCCAATTATTCAGCTCCCTCCCAAATTCATAATGGATCTTTGGTGGCATTGGTCCCTTTTGTAACTTAGAGGACAGGAATGTTGTACAATGATATACCATGCATTGCTCTACTATCATTCAGATGAGAATTTGTTTGTAAGCACAGTTTTAGATTTTATAATTGTGGTGAAGGAACTGGGTAGATCAGAAATGCAAACTTAGCTGTTTATCACAAGAACCCAATCTTGCTTTTGCCACAAATAGTTTTGCAACTTTTAAGTGGAACATAATCTCACCTTCTTTCTCTCCAGCACCAACTCCAGTTCCCGGGTATATTCCTCCTCTTCTTTCTCCACTCCCTCCTCTTCCTCTGCATTCTCCAGGGAAACGTTCAAGCTCGGATGATCATCTTGTGATGCTTCCTGCACATGCATGCTACTACTGTCCTCCTCAGCAACCTCTTCTTCCTGGCAAATCACCTTCTTCCGCCATTTTTCCTCAGCTTTCTTCACCTCCTCAGGAATGAGTGGAGCCAGCAGAGATGCAGCGACACCTGAACATTCTTCCTTCTCGCCGGTCAGTGCAAACACACTCTCGTTTACTTCCTTCGGAAGTAGAAGAGAACAGATTAGGGGCATGATACACAAAGGAGCCAGCACGGCTGCGATTTAGTTACCTGTACATCAGTGGCCCCACTGAAATAAATGCAGGCTTCCACACATGATTTTTACTTTTGCTGCCCCTTTGCCCTGCAGAAAAGCAACAGATATCACCTTACTTCACCCCTACCTTCTTCTTCATGTTTCTGCCATCTGGCTTTGCCACAGTTTGGTCATGGTGATAGATGCCTGTATGCTGATAACTACTCTCCACCTCGCCAGCGGACAGGGTCATGGAGCTGAAAGACAACACACGGTGACATGCGTTTCCTCATTGCACTGTCAAGGGTCCTGCTGCCAAAATTGAATGGCCTTACTGCCTCCCTGTAAAAATTACCCCCCGTACTACTAAGTGTAGTTGCATGGTAAGAAGTCTCACAACACCAGGTTAAAGTCCAACAGGTTTATTTGAAATCACGAACTTTTGAAGCAGTGCTCCTTCATCAGGCGAGTGGGTAGATCAGAAATGCAAGTTGTAATTTCTCTTTAGAAGAACTGTAAAGATTGAAAATTTGGGAAAAAAGGCTGTTTGGCTGACAGTCAAGCTTCATCCAATTGGATAATGACTTTGTTTTCCACTTGGCATGGGAAAGCAGTGTCCCTTCAGTGATGACTGACTAATAACTGGGGACTAGCGGCAAGTCACATGGTGAAACATCAAGCAACACACTTTATTTCAGTTAGCAAGCGTGTTAAGATAGGAAACCAACCCTGCCTCAATTAGAAGTGTAGAAAAATAAAATTAAAAAAGTTCAACTTCACGACTGGAGGCACCATAGCAATCAAGGTACTGAGTTAGTGCTTTTCACTGAAGCCATGATCGCAATTATATATGAAGGGGAGTTAAAAGCATAAACGCCATTTCAAATCCTTAATCCCATTTGCTGACTGCCTTTGTGAAAAGCAGTCTTAAGTTTTAATCTTGTCCTTTGCTATTTGGAGTCATCTCCGCTACTTAAACTTTTATTTCAATTACAATTGAACCTGTACCTCCAATTTAAATTTCTCTGCCCAATAATAGCATTCTACGATTCATTCATGGATAAAGTTCCAATAATCAGCTATTAAACTAACCTTACAATGTTAAGTGATGAGAATGCTGTCTCAGCCTTAAAAAAACTATAGTGCTCATTTATATTAAATAAAAATAAATATCCTTCACTGAATTATGTCATAAGTGGTTAATCTTATTCCAGATCTCAGGCAAAGACTCCCACTCTGCACAGATAATTGCCTGTCATGTCACATTATCTGGAATCTATAAATCAGTTTTGCCCTTTCATTGGCATTAATGACAACGCCCTTTAGCACTCACTTGAAAAACATTGTGGACTCATGTGGCATAACCTGGGATTTGACTCAGAATTTCACTGCTCCTACAGGCTAAATAGACCTTACAACAAAGAAATGGATCAACCTTGGTCTCTACTGCATTTACACTCCATAAATACCTCAGCCTGTTCTATACTCGCCTGCCCCAAAAGAACATAAATAGGAACAGGACACATGGCTCTTTAAATAATGTTCCATCACTCAGTAAGATTAGGGCTGAGCTTCCAGATCAATTCCATTTTCCACGGCATCAGAAATCCACCATTCTTTACTCTTGACGATAAAATGCTTATCAAATGAACATGCACAGCCCTCAAGAGTACAGAATTCCAAAGATTCACAAATACATGCATAGAAATTTCTGACCTACCCTGAAGGATTGACATCTCCAGAGAGTAATCCACTCAATCACTCCATATTCCAGAAACCAACTGAGTTGAACCTTTGTTCCACCCTCTCTAAGGCAAGAGAATCGTTCCTTAGGTAAGATGAACAAACTCTATACTGTACTGAAGGTATAGACACAGCAGATCCATCTTACTGCTCTAACCCCCTTGACTAAAGGCCAACATAGCATTTACATATAATCTGTAATTATGTACCAGTATGTTAACTATGATTTAGGTACAGGGCCCCAAAATCTCTGAATACCAACATTTATGAGATTCTTACCTATTAAAAAACATCCAAAGTGGATAATTTCACACCTCCACATTATACTCTATCTACCACCTTGTCCAACAACTAAGTCACTTTGTATAGCCCTCTGCAGGATATTTGCATCAAGTTTTAATTTGCCACATTTACATTAGCAAATTTATATATTTGGTCTCTTGTTATCAGGAACCATTATGAAATGTTAAAGACTATCAGGTCACCCCTCAGCCTTCTCCTCGTTACCTCAGATCTAGATGACGTGCATTACTAGAAGTATTTTATACAGCAGGTTGAAATGTGAGCCCCTCTTTCCGTCACTGTCTTGAGACCCTTTCTCCATCCATTACTCTTCTACGGTACACATAGAATGGATAATCTTGGATTACCGTATAAAATTGGACATCATAACCTTTCCACACACTCTCCTTTGGGTCAAACAGGTCATCAGGATCAGTGTTTAAAAGAAAATAGCAAAATCAGAACATTAGTGACTGGTTTAGTTTTAATAAAGTAGAAAATATAAGCCCATGCCACTGGAATATCAGAATTAAAAACCTCAATTGTGATGTACAAAGTGTAAGTATTGTCATGCAATGTTCAGGGGTTTGAATGCCTTTATTAACATGCAAACTTAAGAATATTCTTGATATTCCATACCATCACATTGGCACTTGGATCAGATGGAGGTCTTTAACCTGTTCACAATAGTGCCAAATTAAATGGGCCAGTCTTGAACACTGGTACTCCAACTTCTTAAGTTTCCTTCACCCCTGTCAACCAATTTGTCTGAGAACACCATCTCTATTATTTTCTACCTCACACTGTTACCATCGATGTGGCTATTTTCCCACATCGATGCTGGAGTTGTGGAGGTGGGGGCAGCTAGTGATAGAATGATCTACTTCAACTTTAAATGAAATTAATTCAATCCCATGCTAGGAACTTTGGCAACATTACAAAATTATATCTCGCCCAAAACCTATTGTGCCATACTTAACAGGTCAGAATGCTAATCAGTTATCTTCTACATGATCTCAACAGTAAACAGATAGATAGGTTAAAAACCACTTGCACAAGAGCAAGGATCCAATGGTCGCATCATCGAATCCCCAATCCTGTGTAACCTGAGATGCTGGACCCTGGTGAAGCAGTCCTTCACATTTCACATGGTAAATGATTTGTTTGGTCAGAATCACTGCATAAAACCAGCACTACATTTCAGAGGCTCTGGCACCATAATCTGACTCTCAAGGTGTGGCCCCTGTCCAGCTCCAATATTCTCATATGTACTCACATGCTTGGCTGTCTTGTTTCAATGTCCTCAAACCTGGGCCATGTGTTTTGCTACTGCTTAATTCTTCTCCATTAATGCAGTTTAACTTTTTCTCATGGAAAGACACAAACGGATGTAAACTGTCAGGAGTGCGCTTCCATCCATTCTGCACACTTAGAATACCCTGGGTTCCAACCAAAATCACACACTCCAAATCAAAGCATGTGTCCAATTACATGAGTTTAAGCATGACAAAATTATGGGGTGTGTGCGCACACACGTAGTATTGGGATGTCTCAAATCATTCTAAATAATCTGGTGTATGACAAGGCTCTCTCTTCCTTGGTCAATCACACTAGTGTGAGTGCAGTTGTGGGAGGAAGGAAAATGATTTTACAGCAGGTAAAAATGTTCAAGCTTCTCTTACATTTAAAAGAAATATTGCAATGCAATGTTATGTAATGCAAACTAAACATTTCAACTATCCACTAGATGTTGGGAAATATCACTACACAAGATACAGCACTGAATGTTCATTTGAAGGAACGTGCGTAGACCCACTGTGGTTAAGCACCCACCTGTGCTGGTAATGTAAACCTTGCAGCTGAGCAGCCAGGTACAGGGGCAGCTCCCACGTTACTTCATTGGTTTGAACATTCCAGTAATAGTGGCAGCCAGTGTTCTCATCCCACACCTCTTGCCAGTCGCCCATTTCCACGTTAACTATATAGTGAAAAACAAGGGCTGTGTTCATTACTTATACACATCAAGCATAAAGCACATCCACCTCCAGACACATGATCCTCTAGCAGGGAGGATAAAGTTGTCTGACCCAAATGTAATGAATTGGTTTTGAGATAAGAGACCTGGGGAAAATTTGTACATATTCCCAGTATGCAGGATATGATTTGTGGCATCTCCCAGCGGTTTGCACTGTGGTTTTACCTTTTCCTTATATTTTTCAAAGACTTAGGCTAAGGAATAAAGAGCTCCATATCTAAGTTTGCTAACACCACCAAGTTAGGTAGCAGTGATGAAGACGAATGCCGAAAAAGGATCACTGACAGATTAAGTAGGTAGTAAAAACTGGCAAGAGTTTAATATGGGAAAAGTGTGAGGGCATCCACTTTCAACCCAAGAAAGATAGATCAGAGTATTCCCTACATGGTGAGGAAATCACTAAAAACTTTAGAAAGGTACACCAATTAAGGTTAAAGACTACTGAAACGCTTGCTCTTTTGGGCTGTGAAACCAAAATTATTTTAGCTATAGTCTATATGGAATACTATATTGAATTCTGGACTTCATGTCTTGGGAGGCTTATATTGGCATTGGGGGGCTCCACCACAGTTCAACAAAGTGATAACAGGCTCAGAGTTAAACTGTGGACAGCTTACTTTGAAGCTTGCATTCCGTCAAACACGGAAGATTCTAGATTAAACTACTGAGGTATTTAAAACATTTGATAGGGTATTTAGAAGAGAAGTCACTTTTTTCGTGACAAAATCCGGAAATTTGAGTTAGACAATTCAGAGATGATATTCAGAAGCACTTCTGAGTAGAAATGGTAGCCTGGAATGCTCTGACCCAAAAAAAATTGCGGTTGCCTGCACGTCCACAAGTGTGGGTGGACGGGTGCATACGCATCACATCTACAAGTTCCCCTTCCTAACTCCCTGAACACCACTAAAATTAAACACTATTTCCCTTTCAGAAAAATCACATTGGCACACTCGTGCAGCGCCCTATGAATTGAAATCTGTCTCTGTTATTTGTTTCAGTTGCTGAATGTCAGGATAATAGTAATCAAAATAGAATAAAGGGCTTCAACAAAAATCATTAAAAACAAACTGGACAGGATACAACTTCAGTGATTTAGGGAAAGAATACCATTACCAATTTGCTGCTTTGTTGGCTGGTGGTAGGCTGAGGTGGAGATAATACAGTAGAAACACAACATATCCCATAAAGAGGAGAACTAGGACACTACAAGTTAAAAACATCCTTGACAAAGTGAGATAAAAGACAATTTGAAAACCAGGCAGAATAAAAAAGTGCGCATAGGGAAAATTTGAAAAAAAAAACAAGAAAAAGTTAATAGGTAAGATGAAGGACATAATAAATAGGATAGTTAAAGAAAGCATTGAGACGATGAGAGATCTTTTTGTGAAAGAAAATCTTTGTGGAAATGGGGGAGGATGGCGGGAAGGGATGTAAAGATATTGTATAAGGAATCCTTATTCAAAAAAATAGATATAAGCACAAAGGCACCAGGATGTTAAAATTTAAACTCAGAATGCCATCAGAGGATAAAATTAGTTCTATTTAGAAAATCCAACATGGATTTGTTAAGGCACATTTGTATCAGACCAACCTGTCTGAATACTCCCAACTAAGTGTTGACGAAAGAATATAGTAATTGATGCTATATAAACAGACAATCAAAAGGAATTTGATCAGGTATATCGATTTAGAAAACTAGAAGCACATGGGAGTGAAGGGATGGTGACAACTTGGGTATGTAATTGGCTGAAGGATAGGAGCGTATCGCTTTGAAAGGATACTTTCTGACTGATTAGAAGTATTCAGTGGAGTTCCTCAGAAGTCAGTAAATGATGAGTTGGGTAAAGAATACAAAATTGGGAAATTTGCAAATGCACCATAAGTAAACTGAGGTAGAAAGAGACAGACTGACTGGTGAAACAGAGGCAAACAAAAGACTTAATGCTGCTAAGTAGGAGTAATGGGAATCCAGAGCTACAATGGGGTAAGACAATATAATCCAAATGACATTCTAAAGGGAGCAAATTCACAAATCCTTGAAAGTCCTAGAGCAAGTTGATAAGCTGTGAAGATGTACATCAATACTAAATACAAAAACAAACTTTTGCAAATTACTGGTTAGACATCATTATGGATTTTACTTAAATGTAGAAATTGTAAAATTGGATTGTTCCCCCTTCACAGGGAGAAGATTAAGAGGAGAACAAAATTATGAGAGTTTTGATGGTGAAACCATGGGGAGAAATTACTTCCTTTCAAAAATGTGGCGCCAACCATTGGGTCATAGATTTAAAATAAAGAAACGAAGGAAATATTTGTCCAATACCTCCAATGAACACTATACACAGCAATAGATTGACGCATATCTCCAACACACTGTATGCAGTATTAATCTAACATAGCAATAAAATGTATAAAGTATTAATTAAAAGTTTATTTATTAATATCTTATTATAGGCTTACATTAACACTACAATGAAGTTACTGTGAAAATCCCATAGTTGCCACTCTCTGGCATCTGTTCAGGTACATCGAGGGTGAATTTAGCATAGCCAATGCAACTAGCCAGCACACCTTCGGACTGTGGGAGGAAACCTGAACACCTGGAGGAAATCCACACAGACATAGGGAGGACATGCAGACTTCACACAGTGACCCAAAGAGGGGAATTGAAACCAGGTCTCTAGCCCTGAGGCAGCAGTGCTAACAATTGCGCCATTTGAGTCTAATATATACTTCCAATGAACTGCGTATGTACCAATTACGTACCTCCAGCAAGTGAATACTGTGTATCATAGTGCCAACCAGCTACTATGTTACTGCTTTCCACTGTGGCCTTCAGCTCATTGCCATTGTGGTTGCTTGCAGGTTTCAGTTCAGTTTTGGGTTGTGGTCGCGGTGGTGTGGGTGCTGACACAGGTGTCTCAGTGAGAGTTGATTCAGAAACAGGTAAGGGTGCTGTAATTGCATCAATCTCCTGCATTTATAGAAACACAAACATGATTCTTGCACTGAACATTTATTGAGCCCATGTCATAACCCAATACTGTCTGAATGGCTTGACAAACAGTTCAAAAGCATGAACAGGAATAGGTCATTCAGCTGATCATGACTGATTGGATTAAGACCTCAGCTCTCTTTCTTGCTTGCCATCTACAGATGTCCTTCTTGGTCAAAAATGTACTTCAACTGTGAATGTATTTAATGTCCCAACCTCCACTGCTCACTGGGGTAGTGTTCTACAAATTAACAATACTCCAAGAAGAAAGTTTTCCTCAATTTCACCGGAAATAGAAGATACCTTACTTGGAAAACATGTCTCTGAGTTCAAGAGAAAACATCCTGCCAGTATGTGACCGAGCTTCCTCTCAAACGTGTGTTTCTTAATGCAGCCAACAGGCAGGTCATTTTGCCTCGTAACACTTGGCCCTGCAATAAAACTACATCTGCGCAAAGTCCCTAGTAAGTTTACATTTATGTGAGAGTTTTACAGCTCGATGTGAACAAGTGCTCATTGTGATTTTTCATGATGAATTCCAAAGAAGAGAATCCAAACTTGAAAAGCTGGCTCTATTCTCCCTCAGTAAGAATTTAGCAACACCAATTTTTAATCCAACCGATTTATTTGATAGTAAAATTGCGAGCTTTCAACACTCTTGTGTCTTCCTCAGGCAAAGACACAAGAGTGTTGAAAGCTCGCAATTTTACTATCAAATAAATCGGTTGGATTAAAAATTGGTGTTGCTAAATTCGTACTGAGTTCTTACCAGCCCAATCCAATGCCGGCATCTTTACATCACATCTATTCTCCCTCCACAGATGCCGTCAGACCTGCTGAAGTTTTCCAGCATTTGCTGTTTTTGTTTCCATCACATTCCTGATTTGTGCCTTTATAGGAAGGGGTATAGAGTACAAGAGCTGGCCTTTAATGTTGCAGTTGTATAAAACATTGGTTAGACCTCATTTGGAATACTGTGTACAGCTCTGGTCGCCCTACTACCGGAAGGACGTGGAGACTCTGGAGAGCGTGTAGAGGAGGTTTACCAGGATGCTGCCTGGTATGGAAGGTCTGAGTTACGATGAGAGGTTAGGTAAATTGGGACTGTTTTCCTTCGAAAGACGTAGACTTAGAAGAGATCTGACAGAGGTGTACAAGATTATGAGGGGTATAGATAGAGTAAACAGGGTTAAGCTTTTTCCTAGGATGGACTCAAATAGCACAAAGGGTCACGGACTTAGGGAAGGGGTGGTAAGGTATAATTTGGAAGCCAGAGGGAGTTTTTTCACACAGAGGGTGGTGGGGATATGGAATGCGCAGCCAAGTAAAGTGGTGGGGGCAGGTACTCTGGAGTTATTTAGGAAATACTTAGGTGGGCACATGAACAGAATGGGAATGGAGGGGTATAGAAAACTGATTTAAAATAGGGATCATGAGCCTTGGGAGTCCCTGGGAAGTGTAAAAACAGATGATGATATTGATGTACTTGTTTTTATCCTACAGGTGCTTTGGTCCACCTTGTTGTCTAACAAGGGGCATACATGTGATGGGTCGTGAGAGGGCTGCTCTTGGATTTTTTTTTTGAGTATCCTAGTGCTTCACGTCGTTAGTGTACGCTTGACCTGGACCATCTGATGGGCAACACGACAGCTCAGTGACCATTGCTGTGCTGTGCAGATACATGGATTTGGGCCTGTGTCTGTGGGAGTTTGCGCATTCTCCCCGTGCTTGCGTGGGTTTTCTCCGGGTGCTCCGGTTTCCTCTCTCATCCCAAAGATGTGCTCTTAGGCTAATTGGCAAAACAAATTCTCCCTAAATTGTCTCAAATTTGTTTTTTAATCCATAAATCTATAAACATAGACAGGGATCATGGGTAGAGGTGGGAACATTGGGGTGGCGGCGTGGGCTCGTTGGGCCAAAGGGCCTGTTTCCTGTGCTGTTTTGTTCTTTGTTCTTTGAGACTTGTGGACTGGCCTTAGGGAGGCAGCAGATGAGATACTCACCACAGAATACCCACTATTTTTCAAGTAAACTTAGAGCCCACAGTTCAACACAGACTATAATCCATGTGCAGATTTGGGGAACTGCTCTGACAAATGCATCATGACCATTTGACCAAATATCAGAAAATACAGCTTTCTCAGTTCAAAAAGAGATGGTAAATGCTGGGAATTGAAGTGACAGGGAATGCTGAGCTGGTGAGTGGGCCTGAGATTCCAACTTGAAGCATTACATACTTTTGCACGCACAAAATTTCAGAAAAATCAACATGAGCACTTGTTCACATCGAGCTCTAAACCCTGGCACAAATGTAGTCTGACTAGGAGATTAGCACAAATGTGGTTTCATTCCAGGGCCAAATGTTGCAAGACAAAATGACCAGGTTGTTAACAGTTTCAGAGTATAAAAGTAACTGAAGAATCTCACTGTGGAGTATAATGAGAAAGCCAATGAATTAGAATGCTTAAGGACACAGTCATGGGTTTACAAATTGTAACCATTAATAGTTTACGGCTAATAGTCAAAGTTCTATATGTTAAAACCAGGACAGAAGATCTGCCTAGAATAGTCCAAAAAAATTCTACACATTGTGGAGCCATAACATGGCAGAGAATCTGGTGGGTAATGGAGAAAAGCAGCTGAGGGATGGAGTGGTTGGGAAATCCTGACTGTTTAGAAAGGAAAGGCAAGGATAGTGTTTGGCATGTGAGGGGAGGAAAATGTGAATGGGTGACAATAACCTGTATTTACAGAACGCCTTTAAGAGTAAGCATTTATTCAAAGGATGAAAATGGAGGAGGAAGAGGAGGAGGAGGAAGACATTTCAGAGCTTAAAGCACCAGCTAATAAAAGATGTGGTACATAAACCCAGGTCAAGAGGCCACATTTTACGAGCAGAGATATTTCACAGGTTGTGGGGTTAGAGGAAATTAGAGATAGGAAGGGATGAGGCCATGAAGGGATTTGGTTTTTAAAATTCTCAGCCTTTTTTCCTAGACATTACTTAATCAGGGTCTAATGTAGGTCAGCAAGCACAGGAATTGATGCACGAATGGGATTTGACACAAGTTCAATTCATCTTTACAGAGGGTAGAATGAGGGACAGCAGCCAAGAATGTACTGGTATAGAGCTTGGGTCACTCCCTATGTGGAGTCTGCATGTCCTCCCCATGATTGTGTAGGTTTACTCCGGTTCCTCCCACAGTCAAAAGATGTATGGGCTTAGGTTGATTGGCTATGCTAAACTGACCCTTACTTTTAGGGGAGATTCGCAGCATAAACACACAGAGTTATAGGGAGGAGCTTGAGCAGGATTATTTTTTATAAGGATGTTGCCTGGATTGTGGGGCATGCCTTATGAAGATAGGTTGAGAGAGCTAGGTCTCTTCTCCCTGGAGAGACGAAGGTTGAGAGGCGACCTGATAGAGCTTTGTAAGATGTTGAGAGGAATAGATAGAGTGGATTCTCGGAGGCTATTTCCCTGGGCTGAAATGGTTGCTACGAGAGGACACAGGTTTAAGGTGCTGGGGGGGCAAGTACAGAGGAGATGTTATAGGTACGTTTTTCACTCAGAGGGCGGTGAGTGAATGGAATCAGCTGCTGTCAGCGGTGGTAGAGGCAAACTCGCTGGGGTCTTTTAAGAGACTTCTGGATGAGTACATGGGACTTAATGGGATTGGGAGTTACAGACAGTTCTATGGCCTGGTAGGTACTGATATGATCGGCACAACTTGTGGGCCGAAGGGCCTATTTGTGCTGTACTGTTCTATGTTTTGAACGAAGAAAAAAACAGCATGGGAAACAGGCCCTTCGGCCCAACGAGCCCACGCCGCCACCCTGACGTTCCCACCTCTACCCGCGATCCCTGTCCATGTTTATCGATCTATGGATTAAAAACCAAATTTGAGACAATTTAGGGAGAATTTGTTTTGCCAATTAGCCTAAGAGCACATCTTTGGGATGTGGGAGGAAACCCACACAAGCACGGGGAGAATGTACAAACTCCCACAGGCACAGGCCCAAATTCATGTATCTGCACAGCACAGCTATAGGCACTGAGCTGTCGTGTTGCCCATCAAATGGTCCAGGTCAAGCGTACACTAACAATGTGAAGCACGAGGATACTCTCGAAAAAAATCCAAGAGCAGCCCTCTCACAACCCATCGCGTGTATGCCCCTCGTTAGACAACAAGGTGGAAAAAAACAAGTACATCAATATCATCATCTATTTACACACTTCCCAGGGACTCCCAAGGCTCATGATCCCTATTTTAAATCAGTTTTCTATATCCCTCCATTCCCATTCTGTTCATGTGCCCATCTAAGTATTTCTTAAATAACTCCAGAGTACCTACCTCCACTACTTTACTTGGCAGCGCATTCCATTCCCCACCACCCTCTGCGTGGAAAAAACTCCCTCTAGCATCCAAATTATACCTTACCCCCCTCACCCTAAGCCAGTGACCCCTCGTGCTATTTGAGTCCATCCTAGGAAAAAGCTTAACCCTGTTTACTCTATCTATACCCCTCATAATCTTGTACACCTTTATTTGATCTCCTTTAAGTCTATGTCTTTCTAAGGAAAAAACACTTTGGTGCATACTTGATTGACCGAATGGCTTCCTTCTACATTGTGGAGATTCTATGATTCTAGGAATACAGCACAAACTGAAGATCAGCCATAATCATTCTGTGTGATGGAGTAGGGTCAAAGGCCTATTCGGGCTCCTAGCTTCTATTTTGCAGAGGGGCAGAATGTAGCTGAGAACTGATCGTTGAAGGACACAGAAGTAATGATGCAAAAAACAGAAAGAGAAACCACTGCAGCTGTTTGCCTGGTTACAATTCACTAGAAAAGGCCTACCTAGCTGAAACACCTGGGAGATACACTGTGGTGAGGGCATGGCAAAGACTTGTCAGATCAAGAAAGGCAAAGAGGATGTGATTTGTGACTTTGATAAAATATGTCTTGAGAAATCTGATCGTGAAGAGTTCCAGGAATTTGGGAGGCAGTGTGTTTGAGGACTGAGGAAGAAAGACTGAGATGGAGACAGTTGATTGCATGGATGGAGCAACTAAGAACCAAGTTGTTAGGAGTTTTCAGATCTGAAGAGGAGGGGGAATGCCTGAGAGTAGAAAACCTTTAATAGCAGCTAAGCTAAGGTAGGAAAGAACTCTGGATAAGATGTGAGATGTTCTTGAGGTGTGGGGTAGAAAGAAAGGGGAAAATGCAAGCCACGCTTAAAGAGACAAGGTCAATCTAATCCTCACCGCCATGAAGTTTGCCAACGTGCTGTCGATATCTGCAGACTTGGGAGGTGGTGGCGGCTCTGGCTCTTGTGGCTCAGTGTCAGCACCGTCGTCATCCTCACTATCTGTGTAAGCTCCGAGCAAGCCCAGCCCACCTGCAAGTCAGGACAACACATTAGGACAGCTATCCACCTTCTCCTCACAAATATCATGGCAGTAATATCACCATCACTTTACTCAGCAATAATCTCTCTCAACAACACACAAGTTAAAAGGGGTGAGATGGGAGTAGAAAACTGCAAATGGACAGAGATAGGTTAAGTGGGTGGTCATAGTACAGAAATGGAGTTCAGTATGGGCAGGTGTAACATCATGTACTTTGGGTCCAAAGTATATCAGAGCATTTTCAAACTTAAAATGCTTAAAATGATTTCTCATGTAGTTATAGCAAAACAATTTTAGCTAATCAAGTAACCCAGTACAAGTGAGTGCAACGTTTTTTTTAGCTTGGCTGTTCAGGAATGTCATGGGGAAGCAGTTACCTGTTGTCCGGACTGCAGATTCCTTTACTGTCCCATTGTTTGTGCTGTTTGAACTTGTATTAACAAACAATTGATCAGATGCATCCTCTTGTTCATCTGCAGAGAGAAGACGAAGTTTCATATAATAAACGGCTAAATAGGAGTCTTGGTAATATGGTTGAGAATATCTAAGAACATACAATAAAGCATTTTCCCAGCCATCATGATGCCTAACCTCCCCATGGAATTCAATGTCTTGTATTGGTAAGGCCACTGTCAGACAGACTGAATCTGAGGTCCAGCAATCCCTCCCAAACACTCAAGACAGAAATTGAATGACAAAGCACAGGGGCTCAAAGAAGTCACTGGATGGAAGAGACAATTAAGATTTTTGGCAATACAAAGGCTGCAGTTTCGTAACTATACTACATCTTCTGATACTTGCCTCAGGCACAGACAGAACAATATCTGTTTATTTGAATATCAATTAAATCATTTCAAACCTGCACGTAATTTGAGTTCAGAGAAAATAATTGAATATTAACATAAATATTCAAAAATGGAGCAGAGAGCAAATGAATATTAAGAAAGTCAATTTAAAATGGCTGGCAACAGTGCATTGGAACGACAAGTGCCACCAGGATTTTCAAGGAGTGACAAAGGGTTTCAAACAGCTAAACAACAAATGGAGATGACAAATCCACAACGCTCTCCCGAATACACAGATCACAGCTTCTTAACTAAGAACAGTTCAGATCCCTGCTTCAGTGATTGGTTGGGAATCCATCAATCATATCACACACGAGCAATTCCTCCTCTGACAATCAGTACAGTCAGCTACAATTGGTCACATATAGAGACAGCATGGATTAAACATCAAAGAACAAGGAACAAAACAGCATGGGAAACAGGCCTTCGGCCCAACGAGCCCGCGCTGCCACCGCAATGTTCCCACTTCTGCCCGTGATCCCTATCTGTGTTTATAGGTCTATGGATTGAAACCAAATTTGAGACAATTTAGGGAGAATTTGTTCAGCCAATCAGCTTAAAAGTACATCTTTGGGATGTGGGAGGAAACCGGAGCACCTGAAAAAAACCCACGCAAGCACAGGGAGAATACGCAAACTCCCACAGACACAGGCCCAAATCCACGTATCTGCACAGCACAGCGATAGTCACTGAGCTGTCATGTTGCCCATCAAATGGTCCAGGTCAGGCGTACATTAATAACGTGAAGCACTAGAATACTCTCAGAAAAAAATCCAAGAGCAGCCCTCCCACGACCCATTGCATGCATGCCCCTCGTTAGACAACAAGGTGGACCAAAGTACCTGCAGGATAAAACCAAATACATCAATCTGTGCTGTAATGTTCAATATCATCGACCATTTACACACTTCCCAGGGACTCCCAAGGCTCGTGATCCCTAGTTTAAATCAGTTTTCTATACCCCTCCATTCCCATTCTGTTCATGTGCCCATCTAAGTATCTCTTAAATAACTCCAGAGTACCTGCCTCCACCACCTTACCTGGCAGCACGTTCCATCCTCCACCACCCTCTGTGTGAAAAAACGCCCGCTAGCATCCAAATTATACCTTACTCCCCTCACCCTAAGCCTGTGGCCCCTTGTGCTATTTGAGTCTATCCTAGAAAAAGCTTAACTGTTTACTCTATCTATACCCTTCATAATCTTGTACACCTCTATTAGATCTCCTCTAAGTCTACATCTTTCTAAGGAAAACAGCCCCAATTTGCCTCTCCTCGCAACTCAGACCTTCCATACTAGGCAGCATCCTTGTAAACCTCCTCTGTACTCTCTCCAGAGTGTCCATGCCCTTCTGGTAGTAAGGCGACCAGAACTGGACGCAGTATTCCAAATGAGGTCGAATCAACGTTTTATACAACTGCAACATTAAAGGCCGGCCCTTGTACTCTATACCCCTTCCTGTAAAGGCGAGCGTACCATATGCTTTCTTCACAACTTTCTCCACCTGCTCTGCCACCTTCAGAGACTTGTGCACTTGCACCCCCAGGTCCCTCTGCTTTTATACTTAGAAGTTCTACCCTTTATCATATACCTCCCCCCTACATTCTTCCTCCTGAAATGCATCACCTCTCATTTATTAGGATTGAATTCCATCTGCCATCTATCTGCCCAAGCTACCAGCCTATGTCCTGCTGCATCGCCTGACAATGCTCCTCACTGTCCGCAAGTCTAGCCATCTTTGTATCGTCTGCAAACTTGCTGATCACTCCACTTACTCCCTCTAAGTCATTTATATACATTACCAAGCCCCGTGGCACACCACTAGTGACCGACCTCCAGCTAGAAAAACACTTCCACTATTAGAACATAGAACAATACAGCACAGAACAGGCCCTTCGGCCTTCGATGTTGTGCCGACCAAAATAAAAAGCAATGCCCCTCCAAACTAAACCATTCCCTTCTCTTCCATATACTTATCAATTAACCTCTTAAACGCCACCAAACTTGGCGCATCTACAACAGCTGCAGGCAGGGCATTCCACTCCCTAATCACTCTTTGAGTAAAGAGTATTACTGTCTCCTATTACCAAGAACTCAGTAAAAATTTAGCAACACCAATTTTAAATCCAACCGATTTGTTTGACAGTAAATTTGCGAGCTTTCGTCACTCTTGTGCCTTCGTCAGGCAAATGCAGTGTTTTGGTCTGCAATCGCACACATATCAACACAGACAGTCACAGATTGCTGATTAGAATGCGAATCTTTACATCTAACCTGCTATTCAAGTTTTAAAGTGGCTAACAATGTGTGTGAAGGGAATCCTGAGCATTGGTTAGAGAATTGTGTATTTTCTCCAGACAGCACAGTAAGTGAGGTTTTTTGCTAATCCAGGCAAGTTACGGGGGTTACAGATAGTGTGTCATGAAGCCAAGATCCCTATTAAGACTGTCCTCATGTGTGAACTTGGCTATCAGTCTCTGTTCAGCGACTCTGCACTGTCGTGTCACGAAGGCCCCCTTGAATAACATTTACCCGCAGGTCGGAGGCCGAATGCCCATGACTGCTGAAGTGTTCGCCCACAGGAAGGGAACTGTTTTGCCTGGTGATTATTGAGCGATGCTCATTCATCCGCTGTCGTAGTGTCTGCACGGTCTCCCCAATGTACCATGCTTCGGGACATCCTTTCTTGCAACGTATTAGGTAGACAACGTTGGCCGAGTTGCAAGAGTATGTACCGTGTACCTGGTGAATGGTATCCTCACGTTTGATGATGTCGTCCATGTCTATGATCTGGCATGTCTTGCAGAGGTTGCTGTGGCAGGGTTGTGTGGTATTGTGGTCACTGTTCTCCTGAAGGGTGGGTAGTTTGCTGCGAACAATGATCTGTTTGAGGTTGTGCGGTTGTCTGAAAGCAAGAAGTGGGGGGGGGGGGGGGGGGGGGGGGGGGGGGGGGATGGCCCTAGCAAGACAACATCATCAAACGTGAGGATACCATTCACCAGGTACACAGTATATACTCTTGCAACTCAGCCAACGTTGTCTACCTAATACGTTGCAAGAAAGGATGTCCTGAAGCATGGTACATTGGGGAGACCATGCAGATACTACGACAGTGGATGAATGAGCATCGTTCAACAATCACCAGGCAAAACAGTTCCCTTCCTGTGGGCGAACACTTCAGCAGTCATGGGCATTCGGCCTCCGACCTGCGGGGAAATGTTCTTCAAGGGGGCTTTCGTGATACACGACAGCGCAGAGTCGCTGAACAGAGACTGATAGCCAAGCTCCGCACACATGAGGAAGGTCTTAACAGGGATCTTGGCTTCATGACACACTATCTGTAACCCCCGTAACTTGCCTGGGTTAGCAAAAAACCTCACTTACTGTGCTGTCTGGAAAAAATACACAATTCTCTAACAATGCTCAGGATTCCCTTCACACACATTGTTAGCCACTTTAACACTTGAATAGCAGGTTAGATGTAAGGATTTGCATTCTAATCAGCAGTCTGTGACTGTCTGTGTTGATATGTGTGCGATTGCAGACCAGAACACTGCATTTGCCTGACGAAGGCACAAAAGTGTCAAAAGCTCGCAAATTTACTATCAAATAAGTCGGTTGGATTTAAAATTGGTGTTGCTGAATTCTTACTACCCCAGTCCAACGCCGGCATCTCTACATCATCCTATTAACAAGCCAGTTACTTATACATCTAGCTACCTGTCCTTGTATCCCATTAGCCTTGACCTTCTCAACTAATCTCCCTTGAGGGACTTTGTCAAATGCCTTACTGAAATCCATATCTGCTGGTACAAATGCACTTGAAATCATTTTTAATATGGAATTTCTCATTTTCAAATGCAGAAAAAATTGAAAGACCAATTGACCTGCAAAGACAGATCAAAGGGGGAAATCCCTTTGAGGGGACACAGCTTTAAATTAAGGGGTGATAGTTATAGGATGGATATCAGAGGTAGGTTCTTTACTCAAAGGGTGGTTCGGGAGTGGAATGCCCTGCCTGCAGCAGTTGTAGATGCACCAAGTTTGGTGGCGTTTAAGAGGTTAGTTGATAAGTATATGGAAGAGAAGGGAATGGTTTAGTTTGGAGGGTCATTGCTTTTTATATTGGTCGGCGCAACATCGAAGGCCGAAGGGCCTGTTCTGTGTTGTAACGTTCTATGTTCTATCCTCCTGTGTAGTTGGGATAGTGACGAAATACGTTCATACCTAGAATCAAAATGGCCTCTCTGACCATCTCCAGGACAGCCTGTTTTAGGCAAGTTGAAAGTTTCAAGAGCAAGTATAGACTTGGAGTGATGCTTTAAATTATTTGTGCAATTTTTCCAGATCAGAGAGAGGTGTGAAAGCCCCAGGTAAATAAATGAAGACTTTAAAATATCTATATAAGTTAAAGATAATTAATTTGCATTTCTTTCCAATCACAGGCAGTAGGCATCATATTTTTATGGAGAGAAAGGTATTTTATTTTAATATAAGCTGGTTGTTCTTGCAAGATGGGAAGCAATCAACCTGGAAGGCTGAATATATGACTGCATAATACTTCTAGCAAACAAGTGACCCACATTACAAGTTCAACTGATTCATTTAATTCCTCGCACAGCGCTGTTCTCTTCCACAAGAGGAATGTGGTCAAGCCAAGGGGAATTTCATCGTAACTTCACTGCAGTGTTAACGTAAGCCTTACTTGTGCCTAATAAAATAAAACTTTGAATTTTTGAGTCATCTAGGAACTTGGCGAACTTAAAGTTCCCCACTGCATTTTCCTTGGCAATAACCCCGCCAGTCAGAGTCCACTTGTCAACCACCCTTTACTCCTGGAGTGTACATTGTCGAAATGCGGCATGTTTGCATTTGTTCTTCTTTTCAGCAATAGACAATGATGTTAGTCTTCCCAATTTTAATTGAAGGAAACCAGAAAATAAAGGGGCTGAGAGAAATAAGGTGCTGAGGTAGAGCTGGAATCACAGAATCCCCACAATGCATTTGATCCATTGAGCCCGCACTAGCTCTGTGAGAGTATCTTATCCAAGACCCACCCTATTTCCTAATCCTACACATTTATCCCAATAATTCTCTAACCTTGACATCTTGGAATACCAAGTCGCAATTTAGCATGAACAATCAACCTTACCTGTTATTCTTTGGACTATTTGTGCAACCAGATTCAGTTTTTTTGTGATACTGCCAAGAAACAGCAGCTATGAGAGAAATAGAAGGGGCTGTGAGGACTGGTTTTCAGGAGATGAGCAACAACGTTGAGGAGCAGAAAAGAAATCAATAAAGTGATGGGTAGATGAGAACAAAAATGAGACAAGTGCAGTCCCACTCAGCTAGGTGGCAGATGAATTGGATGGAGGGAAATACTGTAATCACCTGTTTCATAGGCTGCAGACAAACCAAGAATAATGAACAGAAACAACTCTTTAGCAGTACCATAGGATATGTGACTGATAACGTTTATTTCGGCTCTGCGACTGAATTATCCCGTGCATACAATCAAACATACATGCAAACATAGAAATTAGGAATAGGCCTATCAACCCATCAAGCTTTCTCTGCCATTCAATAAGATTATGGCTATGAATGTGGCCTTAACTTTCCCACCCAGTAATCATTTTTTATTCCTAACCTCAAGAATCTACCTACTGCTCCCTTAAAACTTTTCCATGATATTCTGAATGAGACTGTTCCAGATTCACAACCTGCAGAAAAACTCATCTTTAGTTTTAAACTTTGTGTCCTAATTCTAGTCTGTTCTAAAGGGAAACATCCTCTCAGCATCCATCCTGTCAAGTCCCCTTGTGACTCTATACGTTTGAATAAATATTTAGGTTAAATAGGTTTATCAGTCACAAATAGGGTTACTTTCTCACTGTAATGAAATTACCGCGAAAATCCCCTAGTTACCACATTCCAGCGTCTGGTCGGGTACACTGAGGAAGAAGTTAGCACGGCCTATTCACCTAACCTGCATATCTTATGTGGGAGAAAACCAGAGCACCTGGGAAAAAATCCACACAAAGGAGAGAATGTGCAAACTCCACAAGTCAGGAATCAAACCTGGGTCATGGCACTGTACCACCCCAGACCATCTTTCTAACATCCAGTGGATGCAGGCACAACTTTTCATCAAAAGATAACCCCCTCATCCAAGCAGTCAATAAACATTCTGCGAAATGCTGCTAATGGACTTGTGTCAGTTTCCAAGCAAGATGACCAACACTGAACACAACTCTCAAATGGGGTCGCACCAATGCCCTGAGCTTCAAAAATTGCCATTTAAATTCCATTCCCATTGCAATAAACACCAGCACTCCCCTGACTAATCGATTGGTGAAACTGCATACCAACTTGCTCTGATTATGTACCAGGTAACGCAGACATCTCTGCACCACAGATTTCTGCAACATCCCTCTTTAAATAAAATGCTGTAGGATATGCCAAAGAGGATTTTATCGTTAGTGCAGACAGAGCTGTACTTTGTACCGAACCCACGCAATATCTCTCCTGGGAATGTTTTATTAGGGACAGTAACGTGGGGCTGGCGGGAAATTCAGGCCGCAGCTTCCATCATGACGCCAGCTACTCAACTCACCTTCTGAGGCCGAGCCGCGATCTTCCTTCTTATGGCCAGGCTCAAGCTGCAGGATGGGCCGCCGCCGACTCTGCTGCAGGTTGATCCGCGTTTTCTTCCCCATCAATACCGGCTTCCAGGCCTCCGCTCAGCCTCCTACTTCTCCAGGCCTGGATCAGGCCGTCTGTCGCCTGCGGCTTGTGTGTTCCACTCCGAAATGGCCCCCCCTCGCGCCCTCTTCCGCCGAGCTGGGACTTTCTACCTCCGAGCTGGGGCCCTCCTACTACTCTTCCTCCGAGCTGGGCCTTTCTTCCTGGTCTCCCCTCCGAGCTGGGGGGCCCTCCTTCCCGGTCTCCCCTCCGAGCTGGGGGCCCTCCTTCCCGGTCTCCCCTCCGAGCTGGGCCCCTCCTTCCCGGTCTCCCCTCCGAGCTGGGGCCCTCCTTCCCGGTCTCCCCCCCCGAGCTGGGCCCCTCTTTCCCAGTCTCCCCTCCGAGCTGGGGGCCCTCCTTCCCGGTCTCCCCTCCGAGCTGGGCCCTCCTTCCCGGTCTCCCCTCCGAGCTGGGGCCCTCTTTCCCAGTCTGCCCTCCGAGCTGGGGCCCTCTTTCCCAGTCTGCCCTCCGAGCTGGGGCCCTCTTTCCCGGTCTCTCCTCCGATCCGCGCCTCCGCTCTCCCTCCGGGTTTCAGCGACGCGACGACGTCATGACGTCAGCACGACCATGTATTTAAATATATATGACGTCACGTCGCGGTAGCGTCACAGCGTTGGCCCTTGTGCAGCGGGCTCAGAGACCCCGTATGGAACAACTGGTCTCTATTTCAGATCGAAGAGAAATCAGAGTGTAGAGAGTGTGGAAATGTTAAAAATGCTGAGGTTAGCCACTGATTCAATAATTATAATAAGATAGGAGAAATGTGGGTCTGTTAAAAACACATCCAGCTGGTCAGAGACGAGAATTCAATGGCAAATATATTCACTGTATTAGTCTGTAAGTAGAAGTCTCACACACCAGGTTAAAATCCAGCAGCTTTATTTGATATCTCTGAAGGGGGGACGGCCCGAACCGAAAACAAAGTCGGAAGGAAACTTAAAACACCAAATCAAAAGGTGATTATCAAGGTCAATAATGCACCCCAGTCCCTGTGTTACCCGGCGGGTGTAGAAGGCATCGACTGCGCCCCTGGACACCGCATGCTCCCTCTCCAGGGACACCTGGCCGCGAATGTAGAAGGGGCAGACAGTCGAGACGGATGACCCCGTCGATCGCCTGCTGCCTGAACCTGTCAACGGTGCGTTTTGCCAGGCCCAGGAGCGTGTTCACGAGAAGGTCGCCATCGTGACCCTCCCGTCTCCGCACCAGGTGTCCATAGATTAAGAGCGAGGAACTGAAGTGCAAATAAAACATCAGTAAAAGGTGTTTGAGAAAACCAAAAAGGGTGTGCAATCTATAACAGAACGTAAACATGGTCCACGGACTGAAGGCCACAGAAGAGGCAGTCTTGGGAGCCCGTGAACTGGAAAACCCTACGGATGTACGGTGCTGCTGTGTGCAACACCCTCCATCCCAGGTCCTCAAGATATTTGGGGGAGATCCCTCCATACAAGGCCCACCAAGGTGTGTCTGGGCGACAGACAAGGACGTGGAAATGGAAGGTGTGCAGCAGCAGCCAGTACAGGAAACATCTTAATGGAGTAAAAGGGCACGGAGGACATTTCTGCGTGGCGGCTCAAGCTGTGGGGCGCCTGACCCGGGGTGGGGGGTTTAGGTTTTGGGCTAATGTGAAATTCTGTCTGAGCAGGGGAACACTCGGGCAGGGTCCCACTGCATGCCTGCGCCACCTCGAGACAGCGTGCACACCCAGGGCCGAGCACAACTGTCCTAAGGTCTTGGATGGCTTTGGCTGCGCGCCAAATGGCCATCCCCGCACAGTTAGCCAGCATAGGGGTGTGCATCCAGCCCATTCCTCTGTAATCCAGCATGTCCCTGATTCTGGTCACCCTGGCATCCACGGTCCTCTCCACCAGTCACCTGAAGTTGTAAGGCTGGAGGTGCGGATTTCTGAGCAGCAGCTCTTGCACGAGAGCTGCTACTCCTAATGGAGAGGAGCTGCATCACGAGGCGATCTTGTTCCAGACTGTGAGGAGGTCCTGGTAAAAGACTGGCAACTCCCGCAGGAATTTAGAATACATCCCAAATTGATATGCAGGAGCTGCGCATCGTAATTGAGGCCGTGCAGCTGATAGAAGAAATATGTCGCGATGGCACACCATCATGGAGGAGGCTCAACATAAAGATATCTGTGCAGGGTCTGGAGGCAGAAGGTTGCTACCTGCGTACGAAGGCTCATCAGATCTTGGCCGTCCTCCTCAAGTGGGAGATGCAAAACCTCGGCAGAGACCCAGTGCAGTTGGTTGTCCCAGAAGAACTGCACGAGAGTTTTCTGCACATTGGTGACAAATTGGTGCATATTGGTGGTCTGCTCAGATGAGGAGAATCATGACAGACATCTCCAGATGTTGAAAGTTGCCCTCATAAGAACATGATATGGTGCTTGATTCATCAAGCGACAGTTCCGATGTGCCACAGCGAAAAACCACACCGACCTTCTCAGAAGACAAACACAGGACACGGTGGACAGAGTACCCTTCATTGTCCAGTACTTCCCTGGAGCAGAGAAGCTATGACATCTTCTCCGGAGTCTTCAACATATCATTGATGAAGATGAACATCTCGCCAGGGCCATCCTCACACCCCCACTTCTTGCCGCACAACCTCAAAGAGACCATTGTTCGCAGCAAACTACCCAGCCTTCAGGAGAATAGTGACCACAACTCTGCCATGGCAATCTCTGCAAGACATGCCGGATTATTGACATGGATGACATCGTTACATGTGAGAACACCACCAGGTACAAAGTACATACTCTTGCAATTCAGCCAGCGTTGTCTGCCTAATACGCTGCAGGAAAGGATGTCCTGAACCATGGTACATTGGTGAAATCATGCAGACACTATGACAATGGATGAATGAACATCACTTGACAATCACCAGGCAAGACTGTTCCCTTTCTGTTGGCGAACACTTCAGTGATCACAGGCATTCGGTCTCTGATCTTCGGATAAACGTTCTCCAAGGCGGCCTTCATGACATACGACAGTGCAGAGTCGCTGAGCAGAGACTGATAGCCAAGTTCTGCACACATGAGGACAGTCTCAACTGGGATCTTGGGTTCATGTCGTGCTATCTGTAGCCCCATGACTTGCCTGGGTTTGCAAAACCTCACTTATTGTACTGTTTGGAGACAATACACATCTCTTTAACCTGTGCTTAATGCTATCTCCACCCACATTGTCTGCATCTTTAAGACTTGAATAGCAGGTTAGTTGTAAAGACCCGCATTCTAATCAGTAATCTATAAAATGTCTATGCTGTTATATGCTCTGTCTGAGGCCAGAATTCTCCATTCACCTGACAAAGGGACAAACCCTGAAAGCTTGTTAGTTTACTATCAAATAAATTGGTTGGACTTAAACCTGGTGTTGTCAGACTTCTTCAAATAGTAAGCTAGGGGGAGGGGTCAAAGTGACCAACCAGTATCACAGCATGGAGGCAACCAGCTGGTTTATGACAAGGAGTTGCATCTTGTAGGACAGCTCTTGGAGCAGTCCTGTACAGTGACCTAAGTGGGCAGTGGCTTTGACCAGTTCACTGGCCAGGATTCCTGGGCTGGGCAGAGATGGACCTTCAAGTCGAGGAGGTTGGAGCTGCTCCAGGTGAAAGGCCTGAGCTCCTCTGGAATTAGTTCTCGACCTTTGACAGGACCTGGTGCTGCTCATCTGGTCCATGCAGGATCTGTTCCCAGGTCACATCAGAGGTGACTAAAAGAGAGTGGTGTCGGGTACAGATCATCGATGGGCTCATTGGGGGTGGGGGGGGTTGCACTGGCACATCTCGCGCCAGCACTCCCCCAAGTACTTAAACAAGTGGTGACAGTGGCACAATGCTACTGACATGAGGGTGAATATAGCCAGCCTCAACGGTCAATGGCAGCAGCGAACCACTCCGCAGGTTCCAGAATTTCTCAGTCCTCCATGACAGGAAGAATGCAGTCTTGTTCCCTTGTTCTGCTCATTGTTCCCTTGGAGCAGCACGGAGAGGCAGCGATTTGGGAAAGCGTGAAGTTCGAGTGTTAAGTACTTTTTTAACTTTTCTCTTTGTTTAAAATAGCGAGTGGGGGTAGTTTTTGCTGTTTTTATTTAAACTAACAAGAAACCGGAAGTCGTCACTAGGAAGCTGCCGGTAGTTGTAGTTTTCTCTGTCTCTATAAATTGGTCCAGAGAGGAAACCCGATACTTTACACAGGTAGAGTATCCCACCCTCCCCCCTCCTCTAACCTAATAATAAAAGTGTGCGGGAAGTTTTTTTTTCTCTCTCTCCTTAAAGTAAATTAAAGTATCAGGGATGGCAATGCAGGCAGTCCGTTGCAACTCCTGTAGTATGTACGAGGTGAGGGACACCAGTAGTGTTCCTGCTGATTATACCTGCAGGAAGTGTGCCCATTTGCAGCTCCTTGAGGGTCGTGTTAAGGAGCTGGAGCTGGAATTAGAGGAACTCAGGATAATCCGAGAGGTTGAGGAGGATATTGGCAGGAGTGACAAAGAGATAGTCACTCCTAAAAGTGATTTGTGGGTAACTATTAGGAGGAGGGGTAAGAAGCAATCGGGTAGACAATCCCCTGGGGCTGTTCCCCTCCGAAACAAATTTTCTGTCTTGGAGGCTACAGTTGAGGAAGAATCAACTGGAGAGGACCAAAGGGAGCAGGTCTCTGAGGGTGAGCCTGCTGAGAATGCTCAGGTGGGTATGGAGAATAAGAGATTGGGCCTAGTAATTGGAGACTCCACAGTTAGAGGGACAGATAGGAGAGTAAGTAGTAATAAAAGTGACTCAGGGCTGGTGTGTTGCCTCCCAGGGGCTGGAGTCCAGGACGTCGCAGATCGGGTTTTTAAGATTCTTAAGGGAGAGAGGAGTCAACCCCAAGTCATAGTTCATGTAGGGACACATGATATAGGAAGGACGAGGGAAGGGGATATTAAACAGAAATTTATGGAGTTGGGGGGGAAGCTTAGGGCCAAAACTGGCAGAGTGGTTATCTCTGGACTCTTGCCTGTGCCAAGGGATAGTTTGGAGAAGAATAGAGAGAGGGAATGTTTGAACTCATGGCTGCGTGGATGGTGCAGGAGGGAGGGGTTCAGGTTCCTGAACAATTGGGACTCATTCTGGGATAGGTGGGACCTCTACAAGAGAGATGGTCTACACCTGAATCAGAGGGGAACTAATATCTTGGGGGGAAAATTTGCTAAGGCTATGCAGGGGGCTTTAAACTGATTCGGGGGGGGTGGGATCCTAAGTAGTTGGGGTGCTAAGAGGGATGAGAGTAAGGGGGTCATAGAGGAAAGCTGTAAAACACAGCAGCATACGGGTGGGGTAGGGCATGGTTTGAAATGCGTTTACTTTAATGCAAGGAGTAATCGCAATAACGGGGAGGAACTTGCAGCTTGGACCAGTACCTGGAACTTCGAAGTTGTGGCCATTTCAGAGACTTGGGTAGAGCAGGGACAAGAATGGATGTTGCAGGTTCCGGGGTTCAAATGCTTTAGTCGGAGAAGAGAAGGAGGTAGAAGGGGGGGAGGAGTGGCATTATTAGTCAAAGACTGTATCACGGTGACAGAGAAGACGTTTGATGAGGACTTGTCTGTTGAGGTAGTATGGGCTGAGATTAGAAACAGGAAAGGAGAGGTCACCCTGTTGGGAGTCTTTTATAGAACTCCTAAAAGTTCTAGAGAGGTTGAGGAAAGGATTGCCAAGTCAATTCTGGTCAGGAGTGAAAGTAATAGGGTAATTGTTATGGGGGACTTTAACTTCACTAATATTGATTGGAATAGCTATAGCTCTAGCTCGTTAGAGGGGTCAGTTTTCGTACAAAGTGTGCAGGAAGGTTTTTGACTCAGTATGTAGATAGGCCAACTAGAGGTGAGGCTACATTGGATTTGGTGCTGGGCAATGAGCCAGACCAGGTGTTAGGCTTGGAAGTTAGTGAACATTTTGGTGATAGTGACCACAATTCGGTTACGTTCACCTTAGTGATGGACAGGGATAGGCATGACGCTGGGGGCAGTAGTTATAGCTGGGGGAAGGGTAATTATGAGGCCATCAGGAGAGAATTAGGGTGCATAGATTGGACTAGGAAACTACAGGGACTGGGAACATCTGGAATGTGGAGCTTATTCAAGGAGCAGCTGCTGCGAGTCCTTGATAAGATGTCCCTGTCAGGCAAGGGGGAAATGGTCGAGTAAGAGAACCTTGGTGTACAAAAAAAGTTGATTCGCTGGTTAAAAGGAAAAAGGAGGCTTATGTCAGGATGAGGCTTGAAGGCTCAGTTAGTGCAATGGATAGATATAGATTAGCCAGGAGGGAGCTAAAGAGTGAATTGAGGAGAGCTAAGAGAGGACACGAGAAGAATTTGGCTGATAGGATTAAGGAGAATCCTAAAGCTTTCTTTAGATATGTTAAGAATAGAAGATTGGTTAGGACAAGATTAGGGCCAGTCATCGACAGCAGTGGGAAGTTGTGCGTGGAGCCTGAAGAGATTGGAGAGGCACTGAATAAATATTTCTCTTCAGTATTCACGCAGGGTGATGTAAATGTAGTTACGGAGAACACTGAGGTACAGGGTTGCAAACTGGAAAGTATCGAAGTAGACAGGGAGGATGTGCTAGATATTCTTGAGGGTTTGAAGTTGGATAAGTCCCCTGGGCCGGACGGGATTTACCCTAGGATTCTCTGGGAGGCAAGAGAGGGGATTGCAGAGCCTCTGGCTCTGATCTTCAGGTCCTCGTTGGTTACGGGTGTGGTTCCGGAGGACTGGAGGATAGCGAATGTGGTCCCATTGTTCAAGAAGGGGAAGAGAGAACTTCCAGGGAATTATAGGCCAGTGAGTCTTACTTCTGTTGTGGGCAAAGTATTGGAGAGCATAATTAGGGATCGGATTTATAGTTATTTAGAGAGAAATGAATTGATTGGGGATAGTCAGCATGGTTTTGTGAAGGGTAGGTCGTGCCTTACTAACGTCATTGAGTTTTTTGAAAAAGTGACTAAAGAGGTGGATGGGGGTAAGGCGGTTGATGTGGTATATATGGACTTTAGTAAGGCGTTTGATAAGGTGGACCATGGAAGACTTCTGCAGAAAATGCAGATGTATGGGATAGAGGGTGATTTAGCTAATTGGGTTAGGAATTGGATAGCAGATAGAAGACAGAGGGTGGTGGTTGATGGGAGATATTCATCGTGGAGTTCGGTGACAAGTGGTGTACCTCAGGGGTCTGTTTTGGGGCCCCTGCTGTTTGAATTTTTATAAATGATCTGGATGAGGGTATTGAAGGATGGATTAGTAAATTTGCAGATGACACTAAAGTCGGTGGAGTGGTAGATAGTGAAGAGGGTGTTATAGTTTTCAGAGAGACTTGGACAAGTTGCAGAGCTGGGCCGAGAGGTGGCAAATGGAGTTTAATGTGGAAAAGTGTGAAGTAATGCACTATGGCAGAAATAATAAATGTGTAGAGTATAGGGCAAATGGTAGGATTCTTAGTAGTCTAGATGAACAGAGGGATCTTGGTGTGTATGTGCATAGATCCCTGAAAGTAGGCAGTCAAGTCGAGAAGGTTGTTAAGAAGGCATTATGGAGTCTTAGCTTTTATTGGTAGGGGGATTGAATTTTGGAGCCGCAACGTCATGTTGCAACTGTACAAAACTCTAGTGCGGCCGCACTTGGAGTATTGTGTGCAGTTCTGGTCCCCACATTATAAGAACGATGTGGAGGCATTGGAGAGGGTACAGAGGAGGTTTACCAGGATGTTGCCTGGTATGGAGGGCAGGTGTTATGAAGAGAGGCTGAGGGATTTGAGGTTGTTTTCGTTAGAAAGGAGGCGGCTAAGAGGGGACCTAATCGAAACAGATAAGATGATTAGAGGTTTAGATAGGGTGGACAGTGATAGCCTTTTTCCTAGGATGGAGAAAGCTAGCACGAGGGGACACAGCTTTAAATTAAGGGGTGATAGTTATAGGACGGATATCAGAGTCAGGTTCTTTACCCAAAGGGTGGTTCAGGAGTGGAATGCCCTGCCTGCAGCAGTTGTAGATGCGCCAAGTTTGGTGGCGTTTAAGAGGTTAGTTGATAAGTATATGGAAGAGAAGGGAATGGTTTAGTTTGGAGGGCATTGCTTTTTATATTGGTCGGCGCAACATCGAAGGCCGAAGGGCCTGTTCTGTGCTGTAATGTTCTATGTTCTATGTTTCCTGCAAGAAACCAATACCATTCCAAGAAATGATGTCCGATGGCTCCTGGAGTGGCAAGGGAGTTTCTACATGAGCCACCTCACACTCGCGTCTAGCGGGATGACTATCTTGTTGGCCCTGCATTTTCAGCAGGAGATCTTGGGGGTCAGGGAGTCGGTGCCAGGCCGGTTGCTGCATTTGATGGTCCAGGAGGGGGAATATGGTTATTCACTTACAGAATGTCTACACCCCAGCTGCTGGACCACAGCAAACGACTTTCTACAAGAAAGTGTTTGCTCAGCTCGACACCATCGTGGAGTGGGCGAATGCATCATCCTCGGAAGCGATTTCAATTGCACCTTCGCGGCACAGGACTACACCAGCCCCTGGCAGTGCACTACAGCAGTGGTGATGTTGCAGGACCTGCAAGTTGGTGGATGTCTGGAGACATCTCCATCCTGAGTCCACAGATTTTGCTTTCAAAGAACAAAGAACAAACAGCACGGGAAACAGGCCCTTCGGCCTAACAAGCCAATGCCACCACCCCGATCTTCCCACCTCTACCCATGATCCCTGTCTATGTTTATGGATCTATCGATTAAAAACCAAATTTGAGACAATTTAGGGAGAATTTGTTTTGCCAATTAGCCTAAGAGCACATCTTTGGGATGTGGGAGGAAACCGGAGCACCCAGAGAAAACCCACGCAAGCACTGGGAGAATGCGCAAACTCCCACAGACACAGGCCCAAATCCATGTATCTGCACAGCACAGCGATAGTCACTGAGCTGTCGTGTTGCCCATCAAATAGTCCAGGTCAAGCGTACACTAACGACGTGAAGCACTAGGATACTCTTGAAAAAAAATCCAAGAGCAGCCCTCTCACGACCCATCGCGTGTATGCCCCTTGTTAGACAACAAGGTGGACCAAAGCACCTGTAGGATAAAAACAAGTACATCAATATCAACATCTATTTACACACTTCCCAGGGACTCCCAAGGCTTATGATCCCTATTTTAAATCAGTTTTCTATACCCCTCCATTCCCATTCTGTTCATGTGCCCATCTAAGTATTTCTTAAATAACTCCAGAGTACCTGCCTCCACCACTTTACTTGGCAGCGCGTTCCATACCCCCACCACCATCTGTGTGAAAAAACTCCCTCTAGCATCCAAATTATACCTTACCCCCCTCACCCTAAGCCCGTGACCCCTCGTGCTATTAGAGTCCATCCTAGGAAAAAGCTTAACCCTGTTTACTCTATCTATACCCCTCATAATCTTGTACACCTGTATTAGATCTCCCCTAAGTCTACATCTTTCTAAAGAAAACAGTCCCAATTTGCCTAACCTCTCCTCGTAACTCAGACCTTCCATACCAGGCAGCATCCTGGTAAACCTCCTCTGCACTCTCTCCAGAGTCTCCACGTCCGTGAAGTGTGGAGGCGGAACGTCCAGAATCAAACCCCTTTACATTTTGAGGGCGCACGTGTCCAGCGTGCAGTTGGCCTCCATGCTGCAGGTGCCGTGGGAGCATTCCTCCCACAGTCCAAAGATGTGCGGGTTGGGTTGATAGGCCATGCTAAGAAATTGCCCCTTAGTGTCCAGGAATGCATAGGTTAGAGGGATTAGGGGATATATAATATGTAGGGATATGGGGGTAGGGCCTTGGTGGGATTGTGTTCGGTGCAGACACAATGGGCTGAAGGGCCTCCTTGTGCACTAGTGTTCTATGATTCTATGATCTTTGGAACATCATGTGATTTATATAGAATATTCAAGCTTGAGTGCTGTTTTTTGAAGAAAGATAAGTGTCTCACTTTTCCCCTCTCTGAAGTTGGAGACAGGAATCTGTCAGGAGAGAAGTCTCCTTTTTGGAGATTCCACTATATGAGAGTGGATCTTTCTCTGAGAGTTGCTGCTTTGGAAGCTGCAGAGAGACGTATTGTTTTCTGTCTGGAGACTGGGCATTGTCAGAGACTGGGTTTTGAGGATATTTTCTTCTCTGAAAATTGCCACCTGAATTTCTGTCAGAAGGGTTAAAAAGCTGAAAATCTACCATTATATAAGCATAGAAGAGTGTATGTCCACAGTGCATTCTATAAATTGAAACAACAGGGATAGCTACCTGCTAAGATTATACTTTGCCATATCTAAGTATTTAAATTCGTAAATGTTATGACAATTATTTGTTTTTTTTTATTTCAAAAATATACTTTATTCATTAAAAACTCTGAAATAAGCATTGCAAAACAACATTCCTAACAATTAGAAACAGTGCAAAAAAGTCATATATACAATATTTTATGGTGCTCAGTTCCAAGACATTACATTCATTACAGTTCAGTTCTTTAAACCATATATAGTCATCAGATTTCACTGCTTTTCTTTTTTTCAGATTAGCACACAGTTACTCAGTCTGAGGGTGTTCTACAGAAACCGGCTCTCAATCTGCCTTGGTTGAAAGGCTTTAAACAGTGGCCTTTCCCCCATTGTGCCTTTGCAGCAGTTGCCCCAAACTTGAGAGCATCCCTCAGCACATAGTCCTAGACCCTGGACTGTGCCACTCTGGAACACTCAGTCGAGGACAAATCTTTGCACTGGAAGATCAGCAAGTTTTGGATGCACCAAAGTGCGTCCTTCACCAAGTTGATGACCCTCCAGCAGCAGTTGATATTTGTCTTGGTGTGTGTCTCTGGAAACAGCTGATAGAGCACAGAGTCCTATATCACAGAAGTGCTTGGGGTGAACTTTGACAAATTCCACTGCATCTCACTCCAGACTTTCTTTGCAAAGACACATTCCACAAGGAGGTGTGCAACCATCTCATCACCCCTGCAGCCGCTTCAAGGTCAGCATGCGATGTTGTTGAGATCTCATATGTGCATGAAGGATCTGATGGAAAGTGCCCTTCTCACTACAAGCCAAGTTAGGTCTTGGCGCTTGTTTGTAAGTTCTGGTGATAGGCATTCTACTAGATGACACTGACAATCTTCTCAGAACCATCCAAACAGTTCCACCACGTCCTTTTCTCTTAAGGTCTCAAGGACATTACGCGCTGATCACTCTTGATCGCCATATGGTCAGAGGTGTGTTTCCGGAAAAATATCTTCACGAAGGACGGGTACTGTGGAGCGTTCCATAGCAGTGTGGCCAGACCCATCCTCCGCAATACTTGGGTCAGGAAGAACCTCAAAAAGTAGTGGTACTTGGTGTTAGTGTATCGAGGATCTATACATAAATTAAACTAGAAAGAGTGCGGAAAAGATTTACTAGGATGCTACCAGGACTTGATGGATTGAGTTATAAAGAGAGGTTGGATAGACTGGGACTTTTTTCTCTGGAGCATAGGAAGCTGAGAGGTGACCTTATAGAAGACTATAAAATAATAAGGAGCATAGATCAAATAGATAGTCATTATCTTTTTCTAAAAATAGGGCAGTCTAAAATTAGAGGGCATAGGTTTAAGGTGAGAGGGGAGAGATACAAAAGTATTCAGAGGGGCAATTTTTTCACAAGAGCAAGCATAGTGAGTGTCTGGAAGAAGCTGCCAGAGGTAGTAGTAGAGGCAGGTACCATTTTGTCTTTTAAAAAGCATTTAGACAGTAACATGAATATGATGGATATAGAGGATATGGGCCAAATGCAGGCAATTGGGATTAGCTTAGGGATTTAAAAAAAAAAGGGAGGCATGGACAAGTTGAGTGAAGGGCCTGTTTCTTTGTTGTAGACCTCTATGACACTATAACATAGCTTGATACAGCCACACATCAGGATGGGGGGCCATCTAGATGAGGGCGGAGTTGGGAATATTTTTCCCTCTATTCTCCAGAGATCTATGCATTGCTTCCGTCCGGACACAATCCATCTATGATCTCCAGATAAATCTGAAGATGGCTTGGCTCACTGCTGCTGTGCAGGATTTGGGGATGGATCAGACCTGTACAACATACAACAAAGGCTGAGGTTTTTTCCAGTGATAGAGTGGAGTGTTGCTCCCACAAGCCTAATTTCTATCTTACTTTGATGATGCGCACTTCCCAGTTTTTGGCGCAGACGCCCACCGCTCCAAATCATATCCTCAGCACCTTAAATTGTCTGCCCTGACGATGAAGGGGACAAAGGGTCTGTCAGCCCAATTCCCAAAGAACATGGCTTCACCCTTGACCCGGTTGTCTTTGGTTCTCAAGGCCAGCTCGAACTGGTCACAGATTTGAAGACCCTGCGAACAGTGGATCCGAGCAGAAGACAGCTACCTCATCTGTGTATAGGGAGGCTTTGACCTGCGTGCCTCCACTGCCTGGAATGGTAACACCTTTGATGCCTGGGCCTTTTCTGATGGACTCGGCAAAAGGTTCAATGCAACACGCAAAAAGGACGGAGGAGAGAGGGCAGCCCCGTCTGACCCCAGATCTGATTGATCTGAAATCTATGTGATTCCCACCCACTGATTGAAACTGTGCTACTGATGTCTGTGCAGTCGGATCCAATTGTGGATTCCTTCCCCAAAGCCCATTTTGGAGAGCACATCCATCATGTTACTTTGTGATATTCTGTCAAACGCCTTCTCCTGGTCTAGACTGATAAAGCAGGTATCCACCTGTTGTTCTGCATGAAGGTGATCATATCCCTGAGTAGCACGAGGCTATCAGAGATATTCTTGCCGTGTCCAGCGCAGGTTTGATCAGGATGATTACTGACCCCAGAGCAGACTTGACTAGAATTTCTCAGCCAAAAGGTTGAGATAACACTTTTAAAAATTGCTTCTAATGAAGCTAAAATGTAACCTGATAACTTCAACCAAGGACAGCATATCGATACTACACTTGATCTTAGTCAAAAGGCCAAGAAGTGATCTTTATGTTACATTCTGCCTTTTCATAAAATAAAGTTTCTTTTGAGGAAAGCTTCCTATGGATCACTTGAATCATATCCGGAGGGAAACACTTTATGCTCACCCAAAATCAAGTGTAACATTTAAGGTCTACGCTAACCTTATAAAACACCTGGAGTTCTAGGCTCAGCACCAGAACTGATAACATTGCATCATAGGGTATTAAAAAATGTAGTCGAGGGGGTAAGTTATAATAATTTAAATGTTTCAGAGTTTAGAAGGAATGAGCACCTATTACACAATGTACATTGGAGTGCATCCTGGATTGTAAACACTGCAGTCAAAGTTATTCCTGATACAGGGAGCTGATTGGTTACTGATCAAGTGGGCTAGTTCATCCTGGATGATATTATCCTCTTGACTGTCTTTAGTAAACTAGCCTTTCAGTGATGGTAAACTGGCCTTTCACTCAGATGGCAAACTGGCCTTATGGTGATGGTAAATTGGTCTTTCACTCAGCTGGCAAATTGGCCTTTTAGTGATGTTAAACTGGATGCATCTCATCAGCCCCTTTGAATGTGAGCTGCTGGCAGTTTCTCCCTTTTTGCTACTTTGATTACACCTCATCGTACCTTATTTAATTCTGAGTCTTGTTGTTAGCAAATCCCTGACAGAGGCATATTGATAACGCTGTCTTGGTGAACAATTATTGTGTCAAATATGCAAAATTTGCAAAAATTTGCAAAATATGCAAAAGGGTGGTTCGGGAGTGGAATGCCCTGCCTGCAGCAGTTGTAGATGCGCCAAGTTTGGCGGCGTTTAAGAGGTTAGTTGATAAGTATATGGAAGAGAAGGGAATGGTTTAGTTTGGAGGGGCATTGCTTTTTATATTGGTCGGTGCAACATCGAAGGCCGAAGGGCCTGTTCTGTGCTGTAATGTTCTATGTTCTAAAATAAATTCAAAGGACCACCTTCGAAGAAATTAAACCCTATCTTGTTGAGAAAGATTAACTTAGCTTTGAGCATGGAATCATTGCTTGGGAGTCCTGAGTAATTGGCCTGCCCCCAGAACAATGTCCAATATTAATTCAGGGATCACAGGTAGAAGTGGGAACATCGAGGTGGAGCTCGTTGGGCCGAAGGGCCTGTTTCCTGTGCTGTTTTGTTCTTTGTTCTTTATTAATGGAACTGCACAATAACCATCTGGAATATCAAAAATGAAAATGCTAGCTAGGAGTTATTTCTGGTGTCCCTGTCTTGACTCTGACATCACAGACTTGATGAAGCAATGTGACTTGTTCCAGGAAAATCAAAAACTCCCACCCTCAGCTTCCCTATTCCCATGGGAATGGCCTGGCAGTTTTTTATCTTGGTGAATGCACATTCCAGTTGTTTAGAGATGCACTGCATCAGTTCCATGATGGTATAATTGAGAAATTACGATAAAGCTTCATTACACACGGAATACCGAAAGTCCTGATTTTTGGTAATGACTTGGCCTTTATGAGCAATGATTTCCAGATCTACATGCTCTCCATTTATATCTAACTAGTTTGGATTGCACTGTCATCAAAGGATGGCAGAATGGATGGTTCAAATCTTCAAAAATGGCATGAAGAAGCAACTGGCGGCATCCATAGAGACCAAATTGGCATGATCTTTTATTGATATGGGACCACACCATACATAACACCAGGTGTTGCTCCAGTGGAGTTGTTAATGGGATGGTTGCTTTGACCAGATTGACCCTGCTATTTCCAAAGCTGCTGGGTGAGTAGAGTCCTTAGAAAACCAAAAAAAATTATGATTCCGCAAAGACAAAAAACTTTCACAATAGGTGATCTGGCTTATGTAAGAAACTTTGAGGATGTTCCCTGTTGGGTACTTGGAACTGTTGTGGAGAAAACAGGATCAACATCTTAGAGTTGTAGTCCAGGGTAAAATTTTAAAGAAGCACTTGGATCATCTCAGAGCCAGGTGGTCCTCGCACAAGCAGCCTTCTTTACTGGCCTTGAAGTTGGCTACTGCCAGTGTCAGCCCTCTGCTTAAAGCTGACTCTGCATTGCTCCTCCGCATAGCAAAGGTGTGGTCTTGGAGATGGAGGTTGAGGAAAACTGGGGAAAATGACTGAGTTTCCATCAGGATTGGAATGGAATGTGTGGAGGAACCTGCAATGCGCCCTCTGGAAACAAAGGTCCCCTGTTTGGTTTACATTATCTTACCCAACCCCACCCTCGATGGACCACAGACCGACTACCAAACAGAAAGGGCCTTCTTATAGTGGGGTGCTGGGAGTGACATCGACCTAAGGGAGGAAGGATGTTATAATAATCACGGGGGAATTATCAATTAGATTGCTCAATGGGCTTCATGGAATGTGAACTTCCTTATCGAGCAAGTCGAGACTCGCTCAATAAGAAGCAGGGGTTTTTAAACATGCTGCTCAATCTAGATCAGCATTGTAGGCTCTGAGGCATAGATTGTTCAGCTATATACTGCAGACACAGCCCTTTGATGCACAATGAAGGGTGTTTGGTGTTGAAAACTAGTGTTTCACTGAACAGGACACGTTAAGGTTCTATCTAAGAGTAATGTGTGCAGTCAATTTGTTCTAAGATTCTCTGTTAAAAAATTGAATATTGATAAATCAAAAAGCATTCTGATCCTGTGAAGAATTCTAGATTGAGGGATAGAGATTGTCTCTACATCAGAATTTAGCACTGCAGTTATGTCTGTACGAGTAATTAGAACAGAACAATAGGATTTCAGTTTATTTAAAATAAAATTACAAAACTTCATTCATCAAGAAACAACAATTCATTGTGAAGTAGAGGAAGAGTTGAAGGAGGATCAGGGTCTGTGTTGAAGATATCGAGGAGGATCAGGATCTATTGAGGTAAGGATCAGGGTCTATGTTGAAGGGAAAATCGAGGAGAATCTGGGTCTATATTGAAGAGAAGGTCAAGGATCAGGGTCTGTGTTGAAGCGAAGGTTGAGAAGGACCTGGATTAACATTGAAGGGAAGGATGAGGATCAGGCACTGCGTTGAAGAGAAGGTTGAAAAGGATTAGGGTCTGTTGAAGAGAACGTTGATGATTTGGGTCTATGTTGAGGATCAAGGTCTGTGTTGAATTCAAATAAATGATCAGACTTAGCTTTAGTATTTATACTTTTTCCACCACCTGACTCTCTGGGCAGGCTTTGAACTTTCTTCTGGATTTTGGAAAAACAAAGCTGAAAGAATGACTGCATTTGCTCGGATCTGTACCTCTGGGTTGTTGAAGAAGGATACACAGTCTGTAACATATGTATGGATCCTATCAGGAAAATCTTTAATCAGTTGTTTTGTAATGTCTCTCAGGAATTCTGTGTAGTTTAGGGTATTTGCCCCTAAATGTTTCTCAATCTTGGAGCATACTTCAGCTGAGCCAATAAGGGGAATGGTCAAAGCAAGCGTTGAACTACATGATCTAGACACTTCCTTGCTCTTTCCACCCAGGTTCAGCAACAAACAAACTAAATGTGAATGGATTTGTTGATAAAAATAAGTTCTGGGATCTCGACATCCACATTTGGCTAAAGTCCCCAATACACTAAACGCTTCAGCCTGCACCTTTTCACACTTCACTTCAAAGAATGGTTGGATCCCATTGATGATTTTCAATATAAAGGGCCTGATAATATTTGGTCTCAATTGAGCTAAATGCTTTGAAAGGCATAACAACACCTCAAACATTAGCAGCTCATTGTCATTTTCCCCAGTTTCTAACAGACTAGTCATTGCACAAAGCACTGGCCTTGAATATTTTTCTACTCTCTGAGGAGCTCCAATTGTAACATTGCTCAGGCCCCGAACACAAAGAAACTGGACAACTGAAGAAGAACTGAAGAGACATCTAAGCAGCCTATTCATCAGGGTATCTGTTAGCTGGAGCAGTGAAGTCAGTGGAGACTTTAAAAGTTCTCCAAAGAAGGCAGCGACTGTAACTTTCTGACATTCTTCTATTGTGAGGATGAGAGCAGAGAGTTGCACTACAATCCCAGTCAGACTAGGGCCAGCATATTGTACCATTGCTTTAGCCAGTAGAATAACCCCTCTATGTGATTTTTGTAGGTCCATCATCTGATTCCAACCTCCATATTCCAGCATGAAATCTACCACACATTTATTGTTTGACATATTTAACAGCTCTATTAACATCTCTATACAATTCACACACACATCCCTGCTGCTCAATGACTGGGGTTCAGCAGAAATATCTCTCTGCTTCAATTCATGATGGGGAACAAAAGTTTTGGGCAGACGAACGTTGATGGAGGAGCTGTGATGGATGAGCAATGTACTGAATAATTGGGAGAATAGTTTGATGACTGTCTCTCTTGACTCGGATGTGGTTATTATTTCATACAGAGCACACACAGCAGCCAGGGATTCAAGAGCTGAATACTGATTCAGATTGTCAGTGATGGGATATGTTCTCTTTTCTGGTAACTGTTTGTTTAGTATGTTCAGCAGCTCCTTCACTGTATTCATGGAACATTCTGTCTCCTCTGCCAATGCTCTCCATATGTCACTGACATACTCATCCAAAGGAACTGGGAAAGTGAGGAGACAGGACACAACTGTTGGCGTGTTGTGTGCGGTTAGAATGGCAATACTGCGTAGAACTGAAAATTTCACAGCCTCTGAGGATAATGACTGTAACTGAAATCTCAGCAGGTCAAGTATCTCAGGCACCTTGTCCCGAAGTTCACTGCCACGTCTTTTAATGATGGTTTTCAGGAGGATAGCGGCTGCACTGGAACAGTTGGGATGTTGATCGGCCAGTCCTTTGAAGATTACAAAGAGGAGATTGCTCAGCTGGTCATGGGGCAAACAGTTAGAAATAATCTCAGTGATCTGACTGCATGTTTGAAAGAGGATTGATCTATCAGTGCTGACAAATTCTTCCCTGACTGCTTTCAGAACATCTAACTGCTCTTTATGCTGATTCTGATTGGTGCCTTCATATGAGAACTGAATAGACAGGATAATGTACAAACTATCTATGGCTAACTGCCTAACGGATAGTGACAGATCTACACAGCACGGCATCAATCGTCCAATTAGCATCCCCATGTTATTTAATGGTACTACGTTTTTAACGTTGAGTGTCTCCAAGTAACATTTCAGCAGCTCAAAGGTAGTCTCCATGGCTCTCTCTCGTTCATAGTCCTTTGGTGACATTATCCACTCTTCTACCTTCTCGAATATGCTGTGAAGACCTTCAGGGGACAGGTCCTGAAGTAATATTTGCTTCAGGAGCTCTTGCAGAGCAGTCATGGTTTGTTTATAAAGCATGTCTGTCTCTTTGGTGTTCCTCTCTGTGCCTTTGGCCTTGTCCAGTTCAGAAGGGACTAAGCTGAAAGTACTGGTTAGGCAGATTTGAATTAATTGTGAAGTGTCATCTTGGTTTGAGTCAGTGTGTAGCTGGACGAGGTAAGTGCAGGCAGACATGGCTAACTGTCGAACAGGATTCAGCAGTATCTCTGGTAGCTCAGCCTCAATAACATCCTGCATGTATAGCAAAAGCTGCCTTTTTCCGCTAAAGTTGAAGGGAACTCTCTGGTGAATTGACTGCAGGGATCTGGCTATCAGACTCACAGCCTTTATTAGGCTGAACTTTAGTGTGAGATCCTTGGATTCAGCCTTTATTCCCTGTGCCTTTGTAATAAATTGGTTAACCACTGCTGGCAAAATATGACTCTCGATTCTAGATAGAACTAATTTCTCAGGTGAATAGAGGGCCATGTTCCCATAACACAGAACCAGTGTGCTCTTAACTTTATCGAGATCCACATCAGACTTATCCCTCAGAATATTAAAGAAATTACTTGTGTTCCTTAAGCTGTTGGAATTAGCAAACTCCTCTAGGGTACTGAGGGTATCATCAAAGTGAGTCATAGCACAGAAACCAATGGCGGCAGCTACTCCCTCTCTCTCTACACTCTCATTGTGCTGTACACTCATTAACATTTGGCGAAGCTCTTGCTTTGTGTTCTTACTGGGAACATGATGGAGCACTGTGCCAAGAGATTTATAAAGAAAACCTTTCTCTTGTGGAGAGTGATGATCGGTCAGGATTTGTTTACACATTTCGTCACTTAGTTTAGCTGTCCAGTCCCCATTATCAATGTGATTCAGTGTTCTGGACAAGAGCAACAACAGTTTCTTCTCCCATTCTTCTTGGGATAGAGACCCCTCTGAATTTGCTAGTAAATGATCAGCTAATACTGGAAGTTCCTCTGCCCACTCTGTCACTGTGGCTGGATGGATATTGAAACTTAAGATTTGCAATAGCCTCAGTGCAGCAGCTCCTTTGCCTCCTCCTTGATATGGACAACAGCACACAATGAAGAGTCGGGCCAACAATGCCTGGGCTGTAGGGAGATTGCTTTTTCCTTCGGAAGGAAGTTTAAAACTTGTATTGCCAACTTGCAATTTCCTTTTCCCTAGCTGTGTTAAACAATTGCAGATTGTTGTTAAAGCTTTAGCATACTGGCTTATTGTGACACACTTTAATAAGACTGGCCAGAGAATATCCTCCATCTCTATTACATTTGTGATCATAAACATCACTGTTTCACATACTGTAACAACATCTTCATCTGAAATCTGATCTAGATGTTGGTTAGATGATGCCAGGCTCCCTGAATGATGGGATTTAGCACACTGTCGGATGAGAAATTCCACCATGACTTTTCCCCCTTCTGGCTCAAGGTAACCTTGCTGGGCCATGGCACATATTACCTGGGCAATGATCTTCTTTTCCTGATTGCTGCTCTTGTCTAGAAGAACTGATTTCACTGCAGCTACGATCTCAGCTTTCTTCCTCTCTAATTGTGAAGAGACTGAGCTAATGAGGTGTCTTAGTACAGTGAGAGTTCCTATTCTCACTTGTTGGTCAACATTCTCTAGCTTAGTCAAGAGGAACTCGACCAATGAATCTGCATAAGCTGGAGCGAGAACTGTGAAACAGCCAAGGATCTCAGTGTGGCTCTTTGCAGCAAGTTGGTTACTGAAGTCCACTGGAAGACAAATCTGCTGGTGAAGATTGTGAAGCATATTATCCACTTGTGCTTTCAGGTTGGAACATTTCATTTCTATGGCAATATTCAATACTCTACACAGACACTCTGTGATTGAACAATGTCCTCCTTGTTTCTTTGATAGAGACAGGAGGCCAGAGATTAATTTGGGCAGTTCTTCCTCTAATCTGTCCTTTGGTAGCAGGGAGCTGACATAGCCTAGAGCTTCCACAGTAGAGATGTTGAACTTGGGATGTTCCTTCTCAAGCCACATTTTGAAAAGCAGACTGTATATAATATTAATCTCAGTAGCAAACATCTTTTTAGTCACTGTAGGATCTGAGACTTTCTCCTTATTCTCCAGATAGTTCAGGATGCTTTTGCTAAAGCTCCCCATTGTTGAAGCAAATACAGACTTCAACTCATCCTCTTTAACTCCAATAAGAACTGGGATCATGGTTTCCATAATAGATTTGAGAAAAGGGACCATGCCATAAACATTTTCTGTTGACATTTTGCTCAGGGTCTTCACCATGTACACATGAGGAAGGTTCCCTTGTTTAAAATTCTCCATTGTCAACTGGACAACTTGATTAATAAATCTAATACTCATGGCTACTAGAAGATTGCATGCAGCTTCCTGGCTTTCAGTTTGTATTCCTGTCAATGCTGTCATCCACAGTGTAGCCAGAGAGATAACTTTTTGTGCTAGTGCTGGGCTCATTTGATCAATGGTGTCCTTAATAATCTTTGTCATGCAGTCCAATATTATAACCCCTTGTGAAACTGACAGTGTGGTGTGTTGGGACAGATATTTATGACAGGTTTTTAACACTGTTTCTGGCTGATGACATCCCAATGTATGGAGGGTGTTTGATATGTTCTGACGACAACTTTCATCTTCCTCTCCAGCCATCTTCAGTAGGGCAACTGAGAATAATTCCACACTGCTGTACATTTTAGCAATCTTTCCACAACCTGAGTTTGGAAAGCAAAAAGTATGTTCAGTACTTAGAAAGATTATTAGACCTCCACTTAAGAATATGTCCTTTCAGAATGAAAACACTGAACTCTGATGTAGTTATTCAAAGCAGCATTGTCTGGATCTTTATGCTGTGTTTCAGTCCCTGTTGTTCAACCTGATCGATTAATGACTTTCTATGAAAGATTAAAGATGACCTTTCTTCACTCGCTGTCAGAATTAAATCTGTTGGGTGACTGTGTTTTCCCTCTCTCACTGATTTTTGTCTTGAATCATTAGTGCTGTTCCTTCACACAGTGTTTTCAATCCTCTGTCCAATTTCAATAGATAAAACAAACACCCACTTTTTAGCTGCTTCTCATCACTTTCTCAAATACAGTTACACACTAGGTTACTACTTTGCTATAATTTATCTGTCCCTCTTGCCTGTGGGTTGTTATGGTTTTCATTGTGAAGTCACATGACATAAGATATTATGTTATGATGTTGCCACTGAATCATTTACTGATAGTCCCAGTTTAAGATGGAAAGGGGGTTTGGGTTAAGGTAAAGACAAGAGATACAATCCATACTGATAAGGAAACTTCTGCAAACCTTGGCATTCATGTTAGATTGTACAATAGTTTATTTCCTAATATCAAACCTGCAACACCATACAAAGCACTGACACTAAACATTTGGAGATGGTATAATAGACAGATATTTCTAGTAAAGTGCTTCAAAGAGATGCTGATGTAAATCAAGATTAAATATGGTTAAATGAAAGATGACTTTTAAACTTGACATCAAATTCTTAATTTAAATTTAACTAATTCTTAACACAGTCCATGTTGTAGGCTTTGATGTTAGTCTTTTAATTGATCACAACTTTACTCTTTGAGTAATCAGACCAAGTCAGAGAGCTCTTTTAAACAGCAGTTATAATGCAAGCTATATAGCTTGGACCCTGGAAGTCACAGCTAGCCTGAGTGCAGAATTCAGAAACACATAGGAAATTATAGTTTTAGATTAAGTTACAAGTAATTAGACAATACCAATTACCTTTTCAATTATCTCTATCCAATCCTAGTTATTCATTTAAGTTTCATCATGCATGCATCTGTATGTAGTAGTGTCCAGTTAAGACTTGTTCATGTTAACTATAACTATAAGATTCATAGTGGGAGATTTAGGCATAACTATAAGGCTCATGATGGGAGATGTAGGAGGGATGTCTGAGGTAGATTCTTCACTTAGAAAAGTGGCTGGGGTATGGAATACACTGCCTGCTATGATAGTGAAGTTGGACACTTTAGGAACTTTCAAACTGTTATTGAATAGGCACATAGAGCACACCAGAATTATAGGGAGTGGGATAGCTTGATCTTGGGTTTAGAAATAGCTGGGCACAACATTGAGGGCTGAAGGGCCTGTAGTGTGCTGTACTGTTCTATGTCTATGTTATATCATCAAGAAATGATAGCAATATTTTTGACCAGTGGGATATCAATCTTCCCTTCCATCATTCCTTGTTCCAATGCACAAACATTAGCTGCAGCTGCAAATCACTGAATTAATCTGGGTCTGCTTTAATCAAGACCTGTGGTTTGCACATCACTTCCCTATGAGACTGAGATTCAGCTTGCAGCTTATGTGATTTTTAAACTTGTGATTATTAACCCTTTCACTCCATATCTTATTGAAGTAATCATATAGATAATAAACTAAATTACCCCCATACTCTGGGCAGTGAAGTGACAACTGCTATTTTTCTTCACTATAAATTGTGTCAGAAAGCTTATGATCTTTATCAGGTTCTAATCATTCATGCATATACATCTCTATTAATCTTCAATTCTTAATCCTCAATTGTGATCTGATAGGAGTTCCTTTTCAGATTTTCTGTGTTCGTGATATGTTGGATTGTACAATAGTCTATTTTCTAATACCAACCCAATAACACCATAAAAAGCACTGACACTAAACATTTAGAAATGGTATAATGACATAGATCATAAGCAGAGGTTACCATCTTACTTGAAAACGATTACTTCCTTGTACAGCATTCTTAGTTGACAAAACTCTTTTCTGTAAGATGCCATTCAGATCTTGAAGAACTCTGTGTGTGAGCTCTTTATAACTATTATTAGTTCTTATAAGTTTTAGTGACAATGCAGTCAGTCATAGACAGCAGTGGGAAGTTGTGCGTGGAGCCTGAAGAGATTGGTGAGGCACTGAATAAATATTTCTCTTCGGTATTCACGCAGAGTGCTGGAAATGTAGCTATGGAGAACACTGAGGTACAGGGTTGCAAATGGGGAAGTATTGTAGTAGATAGGGAGGATGTGCTAGAAATTCTCGAGGGTTTGAAGTTGGATAAGTCCCCTGGGCCGGACGGGATTTACCCTAGGATTCTCTGGGAGGCACGAGAGGAGATTGCAGAGCCTCTGGCTCTGATCTTCAGGTCCTCGTTGGTTACGGGTGTGGTTCCGGAGGACTGGAGGATAGCGAATGTGGTCCCGTTGTTCAAGAAGGGGGAGAGAGACCTTCCAGGGAATTATAGGCCAGTGAGTCTTACTTCTGTTGTGGGCAAAGTATTGGAGAGAATAATTAGGGATTGGATTTATAGTTATTTAGAGAGAAATGAATTGATTGGGGATAGTCAGATGGTTTTGTGAAGGGTAGGTTGTGCCTTACTAACCTCATTGAGTTTTTTGAAAAAGTGACTAAAGAGGTGGATGGGGGTAAGGCGGTTGATGTGGTATATATGGACTTTAGTAAGGCGTTTGATAAGGTGGCCCAGGGAAGACTTCTGCAGAAAATGCAGATGTATGGGATAGAGGGTGATTTAGCTAATTGGATTAGGAATTGGCTGGCAGATAGAAGACAGAGGGTGGTGGTTGATGGGGGATATTCATCGTGGAGTTCGGTGACAAGTGGTGTGCCTCAGGGGTCTGTTTTGGGGCCCCTGCTGTTGTAATTTTTATAAATGATCTGGATGAGGGTATTGAGGGATGGATCAGTAAATTTGCAGATGACACTAAAGTCGGTGGAGTGGTAGATAGTGAAGAGGGTGTTATAGTTTACAGAGTGACTTGGACAAGTTGCAGAGCTGGGCCGAGAGGTGGCAAATGGAGTTTAATGTGGAAAAGTGTGAGGTAATGCACTTTGGCAGGAACAATAAATGTGTAGAGTATAGGGCTAATGGTAGGGCTCTTAATAGTGTTGAGGAACAGAAGGATCTTGGTGTATGTTTCAATAGATCCCTGAAAGTAGGCAGTCAAGTGGATAAAGTTGTTAAGAAGGCATATGGAGTCTTAGCTTTTATTGGTAGGGGGATTGAATTTCGGAGCCGCAACGTCGTGTTGCAACTGTACAAAACTCTAGTGCAGGCGCACTTGGAGTATTGTGTGCAGTTCTGGTCCCCACATTATAAGAAAGATGTGGAGGCATTGGAGAGGTTACAGAGGAGGTTTACCAGGATGGTGCCTGGTATGGAGGGCAGGTCTTATGAAGAGAGGCTGAGGGATTTGAGGTTGTTTTCGTTAGAAAGGAGGCGGCTAAGAGGGGACCTAATCGAAACATATAAGATGATTAGAGGTTTAGATAGGGTGACAGTGATAGCCTTTTTCCTAGGATGGAGAAAGCTAGCACGAGGGGACACAGCTTTAAATTAAGGGGTATGAGTTCTAGGACGGATATCAGAGGTAGGTTCTTTACTCAAAGAGTGATTAGGGAGTGGAATGACCTGCCTGCAGCTGTTGTAGATGCGCCAAGTTTGGTGGCGTTTAAGAGGTTAATTGATAAGTATATGGAAGAGAAGGGAATGGTTTAGTTTGGAGGAGCATTGCTTTTTATTTTGGTCGGCACAACATCGAAGGCCGAAGGGCCTGTTCTGTGCTGTAATGTTCTATGCAAGTTTACAGGTGAAAAGGAATTAATAACCCTAATCATTAGAGATTCAGTCTCCTGCCAATCATGGGTACATATGCCACTGTGATTGCACATCTTAGAATTCACCTCTGAGGATGTAGAAATCACTTTCTGACGTACCATTACATAATTTGTAATTATTTGTAGTTAGTTCAAAGTGATCTGTTTTCTTCTCTATTTCTAAACGAAATATTTCACTAATAATTCTTTCTCAGCTGAAATTTTATATGGACGATAATGTTTACTGGTAAGTTTTAGCAGGCATCATCAATATTTTATCTTCAATTTAGTCATTCTGGTTGGTATGAGGCAGAATGTTATCTGCCAGTTGCATATATGGACTGTTTTCTAATATACAGGAGCATGTGGGTTTTGGAGCATTGGTAGGAGGAAAAAGAGGGAGTTAAAACTGGAGACACTGGCAGTTCATTAGCAATCTGACAACTTCTGGATTTCTTGCAGCATTTTTTGCAGCATTTCCAGACAAAACAAGGTGAGTTTAGGACAGTAGTTGAAGGACTTGAAGAAATTGCCAAGAAATGTGGCAATAAATAGTTCAGCTGCCCTCATATTAGCTTGTGGGAAAATGTTTACTCATAGCTCTTTTGCTGTGGGGTTGCTTAACCAGCTTGGTCCAAATGACCCTTCCCTACTGCTGCTTCTCATGTTTCCTCAACATTTTGGAGATTTCATCGACACCTGGAACTTTGAAGGTCTGATCTGCACTTCATAGAACTGCCTTAGATTGGACCCGGATGACCAGCATCAACAACAGCCAGCTGGTCAAAAACTGGAGCACCACAGGGAGGAGGAGATCAGCAGAGATACTCAGCTCTCTGGAAAGGTCACTCTGGCATGCTGGATCTACTGCTTACTTGGTATATGTGAAACCCATGAATTCAGGTGTACTGTCAGGTGGTGGCAGACATTTAAAATCTGTTGGACCTGGTGGCCATGATTTTTCAACATTCTGTCACTGTTTCTTCAACTATACCTTTCCGAGACTCTTTTGGAGACGTTTTGGGATCACTTCAGGGCCGATGACTGATGTTACTTTACAGCTTGTTGGACTCAACACTAGCCCAAATCATCTGGTCTGATACATGTTGAGGCATTGCAAATGTCTTGATGCGTGGACTTCAGTGGGAATTGTCCAGGAAGTTTAAACTGACAGACAATTTCTCTACTCTCTAGTATTGTAAATGTCTCAAGCTCTGAGTTACAGTTGGATGGTAAAGACAATTCCGTGTAATTTACCTTAATAATTACCCTGGAAAAGTAGGCAGACTAATACTTGGTCTAACATCTGGGTAATTTCAAAACAGACCCCGGCCAATAATTCTCCCCAACCTTCCAAGTATCATTTTGATCATCTGACTAACAGCATCCTCCAGACCACCCAATGACCCAACGACTCAATCCCCTAACTGGACCTGACTGATGCTGACCACACATAACCCACTCACTCACTCACCTATCCAGTAGCACACCTTCCCATTCACTCACTCATCCACTCACCAAGTTACACTATCCTTGTCTTTCCATTCACTAACTCCCACTAGACCTATTTTCTGGTTCTTTTACCCCATCCCCTCCCCATATGTGCTTTCTTCCCCCTTCCCATTTTTATCTTCCCTCATATTTGCATTTTCTCTCCATGTGTGTTCTTTTCCTTCATGTGCCCAAGTCACTCTTTTCCATTATATCTCCACTTTGCTTTCATAGATCATCAAGTCCAAGGAATTAATTTGCTATAAGACTCATTAATTTTTCTGACACAATGTTTTTAGTAATATTAGTGAATATTGGTATCATGCAGTTTCTCATTTATACTAGTTTCTTTCTTTGCTGTTGTTCTGGGAGTTGTTTTGTATTTTCCTTAGTGAAGACAGAAACCAAATATTTGCTTAATTTCTCTGCCATTTCCTTATTCCCCATTGTAAATTCTCCTAATTCTATTTTGTTAAAGTATGACATTTGATTCATTTTATATGACTCATTTTTGCTGATCTTTTCTATTTTACATAACAGAAGAAACTTTGATCTTCTGTTTTTATGTTTCTCAAAGGTTTACTTTCATAGTCTATATTCTGTATTCCCTTTCTCAATATTTTTCTTGGTCCACATTTGCAACATTCTGAAATGCACGTTGTGTTAATGCACACTCACAGACTTCATCAGGAACACGAAGGATATTTATCAATAAGGAAAAACTGCACAGAGGCTATTCCCCCTGTCCCTCGGCTACTCTACAGCAACCAATCAGTTACCTCAGTCCCTACATGTATTTTGAGTGTCTTCTGTCCACCATTGGACTCAAGCTTCTGGGGAGATGACTCATTCTCAATCTCAGTTGGTCTCTCAAGCCAAGTGATCTTCTTCTGTTGTGTTGGCCTTAAAAGGACAATCACTGCATCCCTCCCACTTTGTACACATTCAATAATCAAGTTACTCAAGCCCAAATTCTAACTAAATAAACTGGACAATTATAAATCGAGTCTTTTAGGGGTTTCTTGTGGAGAAGTGTAATTCTGTATCTGAGATGCTTCCATTGGATCGACATTAACAGGAAGTGCAAATAATGGATAGCTCTTCCAGCACAAGAAGTTTATTTCTATTTGATTCTACAGAGACATCAGTTATGTCTCGAACAAGTTAATCAGGTACTTCTGTGCTTGCAGATTCAAAAACATTTCTTGACAGCAACACTTACTGCTGGAGCATCTCAATACTCTCTGTGATCTATATGTTCATGAACAATCCATCCATCCATATCTAATGGGGACAACAGGAGTCTGCTCATAGTGACAATAATTCACAGAGCTAAAAAAGATCTAACTTGATCCACTCCCAAAGTTTATTATTGTAGGTTTTTACTGTTGCAGTGGTGATGGCTCATTGGTGTTTCATGGGCACTGTGAGGAGGTAAAAGCACAAAGAACAAGGAACAAAACAGCACGGGAAACAGGCCCTTCGGCCCAACGAGCCCATGCCGCCACCCCGATGTTCCCACCTCTACCCGCGATCCCTGTCTATGTTTATAGATCTATGGATTAAAAACCAAATTTGAGACAATTTAGGGAGAATTTGTTTTGCCAATTAGCTTAAGAGCACATCTTTGGGATGTGGGAGGAAACCGGAGCACCCGGAGAAAACCCACACAAACACGGGGAGAATGCGCAAACTCCCACAGACACAGGCCCAAATCCATGTATCTGCACAGCACAGCGATAGTCACTGAGCTGTTGTGTTGCCCAAATGGTCCAGGTCAAGCATACACTAACGACGTGAAGCACTAGGATACTCTCGAAAAAAATCCAAGAGCAGCCCTCCCACGACCCATTGCGTGTATGCCCCTCGTTTGACAACAAGGTGGACCAAAGCACCTGTAGGATAAAAACAAGTACATCAATATCATCATCTATTTACACACTTCCCAGGGACTCCCAAGGCTCATGACCCCTATTTTAAATCAGTTTTCTATACCCCTCCATTCCCATTCTGTTCATGTGCCCATCTAAGTATTTCTTAAATAAATCCAGAGTACCTGCCTCCACCACTTTACTTGGCAGCACATTCCATACCCCCACCACCCTCTGTGTGAAAAAAACTCCCTCTAGCATCCAAATTATACCTTACCCCCCTCACCCTAAGCCCGTGACCCCTTGTGCTATTTGAGTCCATCTTAGGAAAAAGCTTAACCCTGTTTATCTATCCCCTTCAAAATCTTGTACACCTCTATCAGATCTCCTCTAAGTCTACGTCTTTCTAAGGAAAAACAGTCCCAATTTGCCTAATCTCTCCTCGTAACTCAGACCTTCCATACCAGGCAGCATCCTGGTAAACCTCCTCTGCACTCTCTCCAGAGTCTCCAAGTCCTTCCGGTAGTAAGGCGACCAGAACTGGACACAGTATTCCAAATGAGGTCTAACCAACATTTTATACAACTGCAACATTAAAGGCCAGCTCTTGTACTCTATACCCCTTCCTATAGAGGCTAGCATACTATATGCTTTCTTCACAACCTTCTCCACTTGCTCTGCCACTCAATGTGTTGTCTTGCCCTGCTGCAGTAGTAGAAGTCACTAGGGAAAGATTCTCAAAGAGACAACCAGGTAAAGGTAAGAGTGTAAATACCTTGGGAGATTTGCAACCTTCCTTCCAGGAGTGGAGCGGAGCTGGGACAGACAGAGAGACAACTAGGTAACGGTAAAACTTTATTTGTTTCATAATTTGAATAAACTGGTTAAGTGACACCACTGGAGAGTGTGACTGGATTGGCGAGAAGGAAGTCTGGGCTACATTTGAAAATCTATTCTAAGTTATTGATATAAATTACTGATTTTAATTTGATTTAAGATCAGGAGGGATATTTTATCCTCCAGGTGCTTTGGTCCACCTTGTTGTCTAACGAGGGGCATACACGCGATGGGTCGTGAGAGGGCTGCTCTTGGATTTTTTTCGAGAGTATCCTAGTGCTTCACGTTGTTAGTGTACACTTGACCTGGACCATTTGATGGGCAACACGACAGCTCAATGACTATCGCTGTGCTGTGCAGATACATGGATTTGGGCCTGTATCTGTGGGAGTTCGCGCATTCTCCCCGTGCTTGCGTGGGTTTTCTCCAGGTGCTCTGGTTTCTTCCCACATCCCAAAGATGTGCTCTTAGGCTAATTGGCAAAACAAATTTGGTTTTTAATCCATAGATCTATAAACATGGACAGGGATCGCAGGTAGAGGTGGGAACATCGGGGTGGCGGCGTGGGCTCGTTGGGCTGAAGGGCCTGTTTCCCGTGCTGTTTCTTGTTCTTTGTTGTTTGTTCTTAGTATTTAGCTATAAATATTTATAGTGGAAATCTAGCACTGAGGACTGTTTAGCTAATTATAACCTAATTTTTTCAAATTTTTTATTTTAAATATATTCATTTGTGGTGAATTAGAGCATTCTGGACAATTACACCTACAGGAAGTGCACCTATTTACAGCTCCTCATAGACAGCATGAATCAGTTGGAGCAGTAGTTGGATGCACTTAGGAGCATGTAGAAGGCAGAAAGTGTCATAGACAGGAGTTTTAGAGATGTGGTCACACCCAAGGTGCAAGCAGAAAGATGGGTGACCAGTAGAAAGGGAAGGCAGTCAGTGTAGGAATCCTCCTGTGGCTATCCTCCTTTCTAACAAGTATATAATTTTGGATACTGTTGGGGATGGTCTATTAGAGAAAAACAACAGCAGCCAGAGCAGTGGCACCATGACTGGCTCTGTTGTTCATCAGGGAGAGTCGAGGCACAGAAGAGTGATAGTTACAGTGTACGCTATAGTCAGGGGTACAGACAGGCATTTCTGTGGCCAGGAAAGAGACTCCAGATGGCATGTTGCCTCCCTGGTGCCAGGCCCAAGGATATGTCTGAATAGGTTGGGACATTCTGAAAAGGAGGGCAAACAGCTAGAAATCGTGGTACACATTGGTACTAATGACATAGGAAGAGTGATAAAGTCCTATAGGGGAGTTCAGAGAGTTAGATAGTAAGTTAAAAAAGACCTCCACAGTTGTAATCTCAGGATTACCTCCTGTATTATGTGCCAGTGAAGCTAGGGAAGAAAGAGTGCAACAAAACACGTGGCTAAAGAGCCAGTGTAGGAGGGAAGAGTTCAGATATCTTGATCATTGGGATCTCTTTTGGAACAAATGGGACCAAGAAGAACAGGTTACACCTAAACTGGAGAGGCACCATTATCATGGCGGGTAAGTTTGCTAGAGTAATTCGGGAGGGTTTAAACTAGTTTGGCAGGGGTATTAAACCAGAGCAGTAGGTCAACAGGAGAAATAACTGAGGGAGAGTTAGAGACTGAGCTCAGTGAGATTAAGAGGAAGAGAAGGAAGGGAGTAGTTGAACTCAGCGGGACTGGTGGTCTGAAATGCATTTGTTCCAACACAGGAGTATAACAGGTAATACAAATTAACTTAGAGCTTGGATTAGTATTGGAACTATGCTATTGTTGCTTGGTTGAAAGAGGGACAGGATTGGCAGGTAAACATTTCCAGGATTAGATGCTTCAGGCAAAACAGAGGGGGATGTAAAAGGGTGAGTTGCATTACTGGTTAAGGAGAATATCACAGCTGTACTGAAGGAGGACACCTCAAAGGGTTCAGGCACCAAAACAATACGGTTAGAGCTCAGGAAAAGGTAAAAGTGCAGTCACAATGTTGGGAGATTAATTACAGGCCTCCCAACAGCCAGCAGCAGGCAGAGGAGCAGAAATGCAGACAGATTTTGGAAAGATGCAAAAACAACAGGATCATTAGAACATAGAACATAGAACATTACAGCGCAGAACAGGCCCTTTGGCCTTCGATGTTGCGCCGACCATTATAAAAAAGCAATGACCCTCCAAACTAAACCATTCCCTTCTCTTCCATAAACTTATCTACTAACCTCTTAAAAGCCACCAAACTTGGCGCATCTAAAACTGCCGCAGGCAGGGCATTCCACTCCCTAACCACCCTCTGGGTAAAGAACCTACCTCTGATATCCTTCCTATAACTATCACCCCTTAATTTAAAGCTGTGTCCCCTCGTGCTAGCTTTCTCCATCCTAGGAAAAAGGCTATCACTGTCCACCCTATCTAAACCTCTAATCATCTTATATGCTTCGATAAGGTCTCCTCTTAGCCGCCTCTTCTCTAATGAAAACAACCTCAAATCCCTCAGCCTCTCTTCATAAGACCTGCCCTCCATACCAGGCAACATTCTGGTAAACCTCCTCTGTACCCTCTCCAATGCCTCCACATCTTTCTTATAATGTGGGGACCAGAACTGCACACAATACTCCAAGTGCAGAGTAAATTTTAAATTTTTAAATTACATTGTTGGAGTAAATTTTAAATTAAAAGATGCAAGATGGTTAATTGGCGCAAAATGGACTCTGAAAAGACATTAAGATGTTCTGACTTAGGCACAGACATTACACAACGAGTTAAATCCTGTTAGTGTCTAATTACTACAGGAAATAAATCAGACCTTGTGGCCCAAATGATCACCTTAGCTTGAGATAAGGCAGAACCAAAACAATGAGTTTTGTTAACACGATCAATCGTTGAAAGAAGGGCATAAATGTATAACAGTGTGATAACTGCTGATGTCTGTACTTGTCGATTCTATGTGTAACAATGTGGTAACTGCTAATGTCTGTATTTGTCCACTATTTGAAAATGTATAAACAAAGCTCAGCTGCCAGCACTGAGAAGGTGACTGTGAGCACTGCAGAGTGCCCAGCGCTTCTCCCAAAGCTTTGTCCGATAAACTGCGTGTTGAATCTTCAAATCTGACTCTGATGGATGATTTTCCCACAACAAATTGGCATAGTCAACAGGATCTCACTTCTAGTGAGTTGATTGTTTGGCCTCAATTGGCGAACTGGAGTAGAGATTATTGATCTGTGGGTATCAGACTGAGCCAATAATGCAGTTAAAAATGGCTAAAAATTGGGGGATTATGGGACTTTTGAATAGGAATAGTAATTGATTGCTTGTACTGATTGGCTAAGGACAAGGAAATGCTTGTCTCAAACACGCAGCCTTATACTGGTTGTTAAGAGGGGAAATCCCCCATTCAAAGGTCAGGACCCTGAAATGGTCATAAAGACATTAAGGCATTTAGGATCGTGAAGCACAAGTGATAAAGATCATTTAGCATCAAACTCTGTAGTGGCAAACAAACGCATAAATGTTTGTGTAGTTTGTATATTTTTCTGTCACGTTGTAAAGCAGTATAGTAAGGACCTGATTAACCTGACCTAGAGCTAGACTCTGGTGGAGGAAACACATTGGAGAGGAGGTAATCGTGGCCATGAGTATAAATTGAAACCCCAACGGTGGAGATAACACGTTGCTGAGGAGGTAATCATGGCTGGGGCTTAGAAATCTGCAAGATAGCAGGTAAAGAAACTAATTGGGGTCGTGTGGGTTCCCTTATTGACAAATGTATGACAGGATTATGATGAACTAGTGGAATGAGCTAGCAGTGTATACAGAGGAGGAAGGGGGAGAGGTAAAATCTCAAAGACAAAACCGGAAAAAGTAGCCACCTATGGTAGCGGGAACAGAGCTAAGCCCAAACTGACCTTTCACAATTGTGACCAATAAGGGCACTTTGCAAAGGAGTGCCGGCTCCCAAGAAAAGGAAATAAACTTAGAAACAGTGGGAGACATCATAATTATTGTAATAGAAATGGATACATGGAAGCAATATGTTGGGTCAAACATAGGGGAGACCCCCCGCCCCGGTCCATGTCCACAGCGGAATTAGAGGAACTAAGGAACTTGTGAGATCTTCAAGACTGACAGCCTGCAGCCCCCATTCATAAGGATAAGAAAGAGGGAAGGATCTATGTGTCTGCACTAGATGGGAGCAGGCAATGTGAGATGCTGGTGGACACAGATATGTCCATATCTGCCACCAACCTTCCCTTGCCCACTACAAGTAGGATGATTTATCTAACAGGGATAGGAGAGAACAAAACACCTGCTTACCTGACTAAGACCATGTTAGTGGAAGTAAATTATTTGTGTATACCTATGAGATTCTATGTATGTAAAAATAATGAGGGTAAATAATAGAAGCATAGAAAATTTACAGCTCAGAAACAGCTGTACCTTATCTGTGCTGAACCATTTTTTGCCTAGTCCCACTGATCTGCACTTGTACCATATCCCTCTCATCCATGTACCAGTCCAAGTTTTTCTTAAATGTTAAAAGTGACTCTGCATTTACCACTTTATCCAGCAGCTCATTCCACACTCCCACCACTCTCTGTGTGAAGAAGCCCCCCCAATATTCTCTTTAAACTTTTCTCCTTTCACCCTTAACCCATGTCTTCTGGTTCTTTTTCTCCCCTAGCCTCAGTGGAAAAAGCCTGATTGCATTCATTCAAAATCTTATACAACTCTATCAAATCTCCCCTATTCTTCTACGCTTTAGCGAATAAAGTCCTAATCTATTTAATCTCTCTCTATAACTCAGCTTCTCAAGCCCCAGCAACATCCTTGTGAACCTTCTCTGCACTCTTTCAATGTAATTTACATCCTTCCTGTAACTGGGTGACCAAAACTGTACACAATATTCTTAAATTCGGCCTCACCAATGCCTTATATAACCTTACCATAACACTCCAACTTTTATACTCAATATTCCAATTTATAAAGGCCAATGTACCAAAAGCACTCTTTAAGACCCTATCCACCTGTGACATCACTTTTAGGGAATTCTACCAGTATTCCCAGATCCCTCTGTTCATCTGCACTTTTCAGTGTCCTACCTTTTTCCCTGTACATTCTACTTCGGTTCGTCCTTCCAAAGTGCAATACCTCACATTAGTCTGCATTAAATTCCATTTGCCATTTTTCAGTCCATTTTTCTAGTTGGTCCAAATCCCTCTGCAAGCTTTGAAAACCTTCCTCACTGTCCACTACACCTCCAATCTTTCTATCATTAGCAAATTTGCTGATCCAATTTACCATTTTCCCATTTAATGGGAAATGATTTAATGAAGGAGTATGAAATTTTAATTGACTGTGGGAAGGGAGAGCAAATATGGCCAAAATGTGACAAGAAAACTCATGAGTCACCTCTAGACTATCAAGGTGGCCAAAGGGGTTTGGAGCCATCTGTGCCTCTGTCACCATAGTATAGGCCGAAACAAAATTAGACAGTGACCTAGCCAAAAATGACCCGATAAAAGTGCCTGGACTGGAGCACAAATCCCACCCACAGTACCTGATAAAACTGGAAGCAAAGGCAGCTATAGTAGAAATAATTAAAAGATTAGTGGAGAAAGGAATCCTGAGGGAAACTATGACTGCCACTAACTCCCCTACCTGGCCAGTGAGCAAACCCGACGGAAGTTACAGATTCATGATAGACTACGCTGCCCTCAATAAAGTCAAGTCCAGATTGCACCCCATTGTAGCAAGCCCCTCAACAATCCTGAATGGATTGTCACCTGAGCATAAAATCTTTACTGTATTAGATATAGTCAATGGATTCTGGTCACTACTCTTGGATCCCTAATCCCAAGACAAATTTGCATTTATGGTGGGAGACAAAGAGTATACTTGGACTTCCCTACCGCAGGGATTCCACAATGTTCTGCTACCTTCCATTGCGTAATGAGTGACATCCTGAAAAGGTAGAATTACCAGAGGGTAGCATGATTCTACAAGACGTGGATGACATATTATTAGCCTCAGAATCTAAGTCAGGATATTAGGGAGCACTATATCTAGTGTTGAATGAATTGAAAACCGCAGGGTTAAAGGTGAGCCCAAATCGGGAAAGCATAAGTCCTGTACCTCGATACTTAATATCACAAGGGCTTAAAGAGATGCCAACAGACCAAAAGAAGATGGTACATCAAATGCAGCCAGTCACTAAAAGGAGTCAGGAAGGTGCTGGGATTGTTCGATTATAGCCAAAGTTTTATCCCAGAATTCACAAAATTGGCAGAGCCTATACAGAGGTTAGTTTAAAGGGAGAAAGCCAGCTTTAAACTCTGTAGAATGGGGACCTGAACAAGAAGAGGCCTATAATAAGTTAAAGACAGAACTGATATCAGCCCCTGAACTAGAACTACCAGATTCCAATAAAGATTTCCACATACACTGTAATAATGAATGGTGGGGGGGTTGGTGCGGTGGGTTCTACTCTGCAGTAGTAATGCAAGATCATGGCGATAAACGGAGACCCATAGGTTACTATTCAACTGCAGAAGGCCGGTACTAACAGGACTGCCAAAATGCATAGCTGCCTTAGATTACGCTGCCTGGGCCATAAAGCTTAGCAAACCAGTAGGAATGATAGCAAATATAATCCTTCATACCAAACGTACCTTGATGGAAATCTAAATACAGGAAAGTCAAGGTCCCTCTCGAATATGAGAAGGGCTAAATGGGAATCTGCCCTCCTATCTCCCAGCAAATCAGTTATAATAGTAAGGTAACCTCGCAGAAGAAATTTTGGATACAGGAGAATCACATAACTGTGAAGACATAGATATGGATTTAGAAGAAGTAAAGGATGCGTCTTTAGCAACAGCCGAAGAGACCCTTTTTGTAAATGGCTCATGTAAACACATGGAAGGATTACGCTGGACAGGATGGGCAGTAGTAAATGACAGATTGGAATGTCATTGGAAAGAATTGACAGAGTTCTATCCATGTAGGTGGCAGAACTAGTGGCTCTCACAAAGGCACAAAAATTATCTGAAGGAAAGATGGTAAATATATATACCGATAGCAGATACATATTCGGGGTAATACAATTATATGACGGCATGAGGTAGGATGGGGTTTGTAACAATGGGAGGAACTCCTATTAAACACCAATAAAAGATCAAAGCATTACTGAAGGCCAGCAAAAAGCCCCGAGAAGTGGCAGTAATAAAAATCAAAGCACACCAGAAGAAACCAGAAAGAGATAACCCCTATTGGTTAAATTACAAAGGGAACAGATAGACAATACAATTACCATTAGAACAAGAGGCAGTTGACGAGCTGCCAATAGCAGTAACATAGAACATAGAACATTACAGCGCAGTACAGGCCCTTCAGCCCTCGATGTTGCGCCGGCCAGCGGACCCTCTAACCTAAACTATTCCAATATCATCCACATGCCTATCCACCGACCATTTGAATGCCCCCAAAGTAGGCGAGTCCACAACTGCTGCAGGCAGGGCATTCCACTCTGTGTGTAAAGAACCTGCCTCTGACATCCGTCCTATAACTACCACCTCTTAATTTAAAGTTATGTCCCCTCGTGTTGGTCATCGTGTTGGTAACAGCCAGACAGGAGACAAAATAGATTTACATCGGGATACCTCAAAAGAGGAAAAGGGTAAGTGGGAAGCACAAGGAGCAAGCAGAGAGACTGAATAATGTTTGGAGATGCAATGACAAGGTAATGGCACTGGACTGCATATAAAACACCTCTTGGAACTATATCATGGACTCTCGAACACAGGAAGACAGGCCATAGCAACTAGTATAGGAAAGGAATGGTGGTGGAAAGGAATGGGAAGGGACGTTGCCCAACATTGTCACTGATCCATGACAATACAACCCCTGTCGACCCATAAAATTTAAAATGGAACACTAGCCCCAAGCAAAGAGGCCCTGGAACATCTGCAAATAGATTTGACAAGGCCACTATCACAATCCCACAGCAAAACCTATTGTTTGGTTGTCATAGACCAATTTACCAGGTGGGTAGAAGCGTTCCTTACCAGAAATTGTACCACTACCATGATGGCTAGAATATTGGCAGAGGACGTAATCCCTAGATGAGGGACACCTATATAAATTGATTTGGATCAAGGGATGCACTTCACTGGAAAGATAGTAAAAACAGTGTGCCAACTGATGGAAATAAAACTTCCACATCCCTTACCACCCACAGAGTGCTGGAATGGTGGAATGTATGAACAAAACTCTTAAGAATACCCTGGCCAAGGCCTTGCAAATATCAGGAAAAACGTGGACAGAAGTGTTACCTGCTATATTAATGAGGTTAAACCAGACAACTGGATTAACCCCTTAAGAACTAATGAGAGGAAGGACGATGCAATTACCAGAAAGCATTATAACAGGTGGGGCTGATGTAGGCCCACTAAAAACAAAATTAAACAATATGTTTTGGAACTAAGTGCCCAACTAAAAGGGATGCATAAATTACTAAGGGATAATTAGGAAGAAAGAGATGCAGGAAGAGAGCTTGAAATGCTCCCTGATGTCCCAGCAGTGAAAAGTCACATCATGGTAAAAACATTACCTGAAAAACCTGGATTTGCACCAAAGTGGAATGGTCCATATGAAGCCATATTTAGTGGAGGTACCTGTCGCTGTCTGGATATAAGGGGGAAAGGTGTATGAAAACATTGGACCCAGCTGAAATTATACAAAGAAACAAATGGGTGATTTAACAAGTAAGCTATAAAGTGACCAGAGTGCTTTCCCCAAAACAGGTAATGACTACAAACAAGATTAACTATGCATTCAGGTTGGCAATACAGCCTTTGGGAAATTGTTAATATAGATAATAAGATTAATATTTGCCTGTTGCGAACATGTCTAAGATAGCGTATGTAATTGCATCACTCTATGTTGTCAAAGCTGTGAGATTGACTGGACTAGAAGATAACTTATTCTACAAGGCTTATGTATATTTACATGGTAATTGAACCATGCATTACGCACTAGCCCAATCTGTAGAGGCCCTGTGTGTGACCACCCCTGTGTGGACCCTTGTGACTTGTATACGACAGATACTTCGGACGCACCCTGTAAAAGACAAATAGACATATAAAAGGGGTATACAGGGAAGATGTGTGGAACTAATGAAGTCCGTAGATTCTTTTTCGGGGGTCTCCAGGGAGTAAGTGCTCAGATGATACAAGCTATCTGCTTTGCTTCTCGGGGTAGAGATGGGGATGTGCATATGACTTGGTCCTCAAGAATGTTTCCTGCATACAGACACAGTGTGCCTGCTACGCTATCAGGTAAACAGAGGCCAGTTTACTTGTACTGTTTGACAAGCCTTTTGGAGTTTTTTTGTGGATGTTTTTTACAGAATCGATAAAGAGTTGGTGTAGTTTACTGAGATTTTCAGAAGATTTTTAATAATAGTAAGTGGTTGGTTTGCAAATTCCAACACAGAGAATAGGAGGTAATATGCTGACATGGATTAGCAATTTGCTAACAGGCAGCAAACAGAGAGCAGAATAAATGAGTCACCCTGGAAGGCTGTGACTAGTGGAGTGTTGCAGAGTGTCGTGGAGTGTTCTTGGGCCCCAATAGGGTATATCAATGATTTGAATGTGGGGACCAAATGTAATATTTTCAACTTCATAGATAATATAAAGTTAGGCAGGAACGTGTGTTATATGGAAGATGTAATGTGGATACAGGAGGATTTGGACAGACTTTGAATGGGCAAGAACATGGTAGATGGAGTATCATGTGGAAAAATAAGATAATCCATTTTGGTAGAAAGAACAGATGTGCAGAGTATTTCCTAAATGGGATGAAATTAAAGTTTAGATGCACAATGGGACTTGGGTGTCCTTGTCAATAAATCACTGAAAACTAGCATGCAGGTATATTAGGAAGGCTAGCAGAATGTTAGGCTTTTCCTGAAAAGAATTTAAGCTCAGGAGTAGTGAGGACTTGCTTCAATTGTACCAGAGCTTGGTTAGACCGCATCTGGAGGACTGTTTGCAGTTTTGTCCATTTACGGCAGCAAAGATATTATTAACATAGTTAATATGCAATTAAGGTTCACCGGACTTGTTCCAAGGACTCTTTTATGAAGAGAGATTAGGTAGACTGAGCCTGTATTGTCTAGAGTTTTCAATTAACTGATGTGTTTTGTTTATTAGTATCACAAGTACGCTTACATTAACAGTGCAGTGAAGTTACATGAAAATTCCTTAGTCACCACACTTCGGTGTCTGTTTGGGTGCACCGAGGGTGAATTTAGCAAGGCCATTCACTTAACCAGCATACCTTTTGAACTATGTGAGGAAATCGGAGATCCAGAGGAGACCTCACAGACAGTGACCCAAGCCGGGATCCCTGGCACTATAAGACAGCAATGTTAACAACTGTGCCATCATACCATCACCCCCCCCCCCCCCCCCCCCCCACCCCGGCGCCCCGTCCCCAACTTTGAAACCTAAAAGGAATAGGCAGTACAGATGCAGGTAGGACGTTTTTCTTAGAGGGTCTAGAGTCAAAGAACAACAAAGAACACAACAGCACAGGAAACAGGCCCTTCGGCCCAACGAGCCTGTGCCGCCATCCCGATGTTCCCACCTCTATCCGCGATCCCTGTCCATGTTTATAGACCTATGGATTAAAAACCAAATTTGAGACAATTTAGGGAGAATTAGTTTTGCCAATTAGCCTAAGAGCACATCTTTGGGATGTGGGAGGAAACCAGAGTGCCCGGAGAAAACCCACGCAAGCACAGGGAGAATGCGCAAACTCCCACAGACACAGGCCCAAATCCATGTATCTGCACAGCACAGTGATAGTCACTGAGCTGTCGTGTTGCCCATCAAATGGTCATTGAATCATAGAATTTATAGTGCAGGAAGAGGTCATTCAGCCCATTGAATATACACCAACGACATGGAGGGGGTGCAGAGAAGGTTTACTAGGTTGATACCGGAGATGAGGGCGTTGGATTATGAGGAGAGACTGAATAGGCTAGGTTTATACTCTTTGGAGCTTAGAAGGCTGAGAGGGGATCTTATAGAGACGTATAAGATAATGAAGGGGATGGATAGGGTAGAGATTCAGAGACTCTTCCGCTTAGCAAAGATAGCAGGACTAAAGGGCACAGCCTCAAGATTGGGCGGGGGGTGGGGAATGGTTCAGTTTGGAATTGCGGAGGGGTTTCTTCACGCAAAGGGTGGTGAGTCTTTGGAATTCTCTGCCTGATGAGGTGGTGGAGGCTTCCTCACTGAATATGTTCAAGTCAAGAGTGGATAGGTTTTTGATTGACAAGGGAATTAAGGGTTACAGGGAGAAAGCAGGAAAGTGGTACTGAACCACTGCAGATCAGCTATGATCTTATTGAATGGCGGGGAAAGCTTGAGGGGCTGGATGGCCTACTCCTGCTTCTATTTCTTATGTTCTTATTAACAATCCCATCCAGGTCTTATCCCTGTAACTCCACATATTTACCCTTTTATTCCATCTGACACTAAGGGGCAATTTACCATGGCCAATCAACATAATCTGCACATTTTTGACTGTGGGAAGAAACCAGAGTACCGGGAGGAAATCCATGCAGATACAGAGTGAATGTGCAGACTCTGAACAGAATGTTACCCAAGTCAGGAATTGAACCAGGTCATTAGCGCTGTGAGACAGCAGTGCTAGCCACTGTTCAACCCAGGAGCACAATTTCAAAATAGGGCAGAAACCACTCAGGATTGAGATGAGAAAATTGTTTTTATATGGAGAGTTATGAATCCTTAGAATTCTTTACCTCAGAGGGCTTAGAAGCTCAGTCATTATGTATGTTTAAAGCAAAGATTAATAAATTTTGATTAACCATGACATAAAGGGTTAATGGAATGCTGGGGGAATTGGGGAAGAGACATCAAAATGAGTGATCAGCCAGGTTCATATTGAATGGTGGAACAGGCTTGATGGGCTAAATGGCTTACTCCTATTCCTATGTTCTCTGTGCACTTGAGCCTCTTGCATGTTGAATGTTTACATCACTCAAAACTGTGCTCTTCCAATCTTGCTGCTTGAGCATTTCTGATTTTAATTACTCCTACTTGTGTTTTCAGCTGCCTGGGCCTTAAGATCTGGAATTCCCCATTTAACAATAATTTTATTCAAAATAGAAAAAGGTGCGAAGGGCCAAATTATTTTCTTCAGTTGCCAGTTCATAGGTTTATATGTAAAACTCTTCCATTCGTTAGCCCTTAGTATCACCTATGACTAAATGTTTGGTCACTTGTCTGAACTGGAATTAGTTTCTGGCTCAATATGCTCGGGGAAGATCCTTGGGATATCTTACCATGTTAAATACATCTATCAATCCAGATTGTTGTAGTAATAGTAGCAGTGTAATATTAACCTGGAACTGAAGGGGAGGCCTGCAGGCTCAGAAAGAGTTTGGAAAGAGCAGAATGCTGAAGAAAAGTGGTTGAGAATTGAAATACTCCTGTTGACAACAATCAGTCACCAAATCATACAGATTGACAATCCGACCATGACTGTGTCAACCTCATTACTCAGTTTCAGTATGTTTGCTTCTCAATTAGAAAAATCATTGATTTGGGCCCCAATTCAGAGCATTAAACCAAGCTGCCATTTTAGTGTAGAAGTAATCTGCACTTTCAGAGAATCAGTACCGAGGGAATGCTGCACCATCAGATAGGCAGTATTGAAGAAATGCTGCACTGAGAGAGTCAGAACTAAGGGAGTGATGCACTATCAGAGGATCAGTACTGAAGGACAACGCTGAATGATGTAGGTACAGAAATCAATTTAACATTGAGAGTGTTAAGAACAAAGAACAAAACAGCATGGGAAACAGGCCCATCGAGCCCGTACCGCTACCTCGATGTTCCCACTTCTACCCATGATCCCTGTCTATGTTTATAGATCTATGCATTAGAATCAAATTTGAGACAAATTTGTTCTGCCAATCAGCCTAAGAGCACATCTTTGGGGTGTGGGAGGAAACCAGAGCATCCGGAGAAAACCCATGCAAGCACGGGGAGAATGTGCAAACTCCCACAGACACAGGCCCAAATCCATGTATCTGCACAGCATAGCAATAGTCACTCAGCTGCCGTGTTGCCCATTAAATGGTCCAGGTCAAGCGTACACTAACGATGTGAAGCACTAGGCTACTCTTGAAAAATCCAAGAGCAGCCCTCTCATGAAGCATCACGCGTATGCCTGTTGTTAGACAACAGGGCGGACCAAAGTAGTTATAGGGTAAAACAAATACATCGATATCATTGACAACTTACACACTTCCCAAGGAACTCCCAAGGCTCATAATCCCTATTTTAAATCAGTTTTCTGTATCTCTCCATTCCCATTCTATTCATGTGCCCACCTAAGTATCTCTTAAATAACTCCAGAGTGCTTGCCTCCACCATTTTACTTGGCAGTGCGTTCCATATTCCCACCACCCTCTATGTGAAAAAAGTCCCTCTACCATCCAAATTATACCTTACCCCCCTCACCCTAAGCCCGTGACTCCTCGTGCTATTCAAGTCCATGCTAGGAAAAAGCTTAACCCTGTTTATCTCTACCCCTCATAATCTGGTACACCTCTATTAGATCTCCTCTGAGTCTACGTCTTTCTAAGGAAAACAGCCCTAATTTGCCTAACCTCTCCTCGTGACTCAGACCTTCCATACCAGCAGCATCCTGGTAAACCTCCTCTGCATGTCTCCAGAGTCTCCACGTCCTTCCAGTAGTAAGGCAACCAGAACTGGACGCAGTATTCGAAATGAAGTCTAACCAACGTTTTATACAACTGCAACATTAAAAGCCAGCTCTTGTACTCTATACCCCTTCCTATAAAGGCTAGCATACCTTGCTTTCTTCACAACCTTCTCCATGTGCTCTGCCACCTTCAGAGACTTGTACACCTGTTGTCATAAATAATACCTTGGAGACTAGTCATGAGGGAAAGTATAGTAGTTTTATTACAAAAGTTTTTGGGAGAAGCCTGGTTCCTAAAGCGGTTCACCAGACTTCTCCCCGAACATAAGTAAGAGTAGATTTTTTATAGATCCTGATTCCTGCCCCTAGCCACATCGGCAGTTCTCCAGAATGTCTGTTATGGTCCGTCATCCATCATGTTGTTATTGCTGCCTCAGCAGTTTCATTCTTTGCATTGTCTGTTGTAATGAAAGCTGCCTCAAAGCCATGACTGTTTCCATTCTGTTCCTCTGGTGTGATTAGCCATCGTCACATCTCAACACTTACGGTTTGTTTTGCCAGCAGACAATGTTACAAGCACGCACAAACATGTCAATTGGCATACAAGGTTACAGGGGTGCAAAAACAAGTCTCACAATGCTTTGCACAAATCTTTAAGTGTTATAAAGTTCACTAATCTGTTCCCTTCTTCATTCCCCACTTATGGTCGGGGCCGTACCAAAGCATGGCCTCATGATCAATTTAGAACCAAATGTTACCAGCATGTGGGCCCAGCTCCTTTGTCATGAGGTCTGCCCCCTCTGCCTGTACACTTGCACCTGGTATAACCTGGGCTTTACTGTTTTACAGCGGGTAATCAATGATGTCAAACAAACAAGAACAATTACAATTAATGTAATCAATCCATGCATCAGGTATGAACCTCATGACCAGAACCATTGCCCCAGAGGGTTATAATTGTGATATTGGTTCCCCTCATCCTATATTGTTTTAGCTATCTGCTTAATACGATTTGCCAAGTGAGTTATATTCTTCAAAGCATCTGGAATATACGTACAGCATTCGGAGTCAACTATAGCGTATGACCCTCCTTGTGAGGCTAGCACATAATTGAGTGCCAGCTGGTTCTGTAATGCAACAGTCTGAATAGCTATAATCTCTGCTGACACCTCAGAGACTGCTGTGTTCATCTTCTTGAACCCATCTCTATCTCATTTGCAATTCTCTCTAACATCGCGGCCATGCGTATAAGTTCTTATGCTGGCTTTGCCATCTCTTTACGGTGGGTAAGGTATCATGAAGAATTTTTCTGCCTCACTAGTGGCTTGTTTGGCCCTGATCAGGTGTATCTCAGGGTGGTCTCTTAAGTCGGTGTAATGGTGAAGGTAGGGTACCACATATGCTAGGTAGCATGATCCAAACCAATCCCATGGAAGCCATGGGTAGGCATTGTTTCCACAGACAAAATAGATACCATTTTATGCAGTCATATTGCTCACACAAGCAGAGGAATGAGTTGATCGAGACATTGGCTGTGGATTACAATCTGTTGCACCAAAGCCCAGGCGTCACTGGTGGCATTATCCTGCTGAGTACAGGCATGGTTCCATTTCGTACCAAGCAGACAGATCCCCTTTGTTGGTTTTTCACAACAAATTGGATGGAGAGTCTGATCTATTATAACTAGGCTGGTAATGGTTCTTAAAGGCTGATAGAGTGCACCCTCCACCTCCCAACCCCAAAACAGCATTGTTGTCACTGACATTGAAAATACCTTGCATAGTGGTACCTGATGGGGTTTAGATGTCACTTTCCTTGTCCTGTCCTGAGTTCCATCCTGATTCAAAATCCATTCTATTATTTCCGGAGTTGACAAAAGGGATAGGGAATAAAGGACTTCCCCCCTTTCCTCTGAGCATGGGAATGTGTGAGCAGACCCAGCGCTTGCTCAAATTTGACTGTAATGCATACAAGTAAGATATATACACGAAAGTGTTCATGTGAGGGGGTCCAATTTTAATGCATTGGTGCAATGACCTATTGGATCGGCCAAATCTCATTGTACTCATTCCCCCAAGCCCTCTGCTGTTGCTGGGTGTAGGTCCATCCCAGTCCCTCAGTTAAACACCGGAAATTACAATTACACCAAGTTACATTGCATGGGAGATTCCAATCACCTCGCCCCTTCAACAGAATTGCCAATATGGTATGTTTAAGGAATCCCGAGCAGTAGTCCCTACAGGTTGCTTCCCAGGGGCCTTTTCCATATGTCAGATGGTTACAATAGACAGAGTCATTGTTACAGAAATGCTTACTATGCTCTATCCCCCAATCTACACAATTTCATCGATACTTTCTCTCTGTGGCTGACAGGGCAAGGGTCGTAAGAAGCAGCAAGAGAATCATTCTATCATTTAACTATAACCCACAAGACCAAAAGCTATATCACCCGAGCGCAACTTCCCGCACATCCGTTCAGCTTGCTTGGCTGTCAGCTCTCTCACATATCTGTGAATTGAGCATATTGTTTCGCTTAAGTAGGCAGGGGTCTTCTGCCCATTAATTCCTTTTACGTAGATCATTTTATTCATTATGTGCAAGGGTAGGCCCGTGATAGATATAGAGGCTCCCATTTCCACCAGTATTTCATGTTGTCAGCCCCCAACTAATGCAGCCATGTAGATTCTACCGTCCTTTTTACCCAAACTCACGGGGGCTATCCCTCATCAGTTTGCCCCTTCCGTGATTGTGGAGGAAACCTGACTAGGTCATCGTTGTTTGCTCCAATGGGTGGCCTCTGTGTGGCCCTTTTTATTGCAAAATTGGCAAGTAGGGGCCTTCCTACTACCCCACTTGCTCTACAGTCTCTGGTAAAGTGACCTGGCTTTCCACAATTATGGCAAGTACTCTTTGGTTTAGTTCCTCCACTGTTTGCACTAATATTTTCTTATTTATTTGTGGGTATGGTTCCTCACCTGGTCCAAGGCTCCTTCACCCCTTTGTTGTTGAGTATTGGTAATTCTGGACCAGTTGGTTGGTGCATCGCCCAAGACTCATTGGCCTTCTTCCTTAAACCGATTAAATGGTTCAATCATTGCATTGAGCTCAGCATTTAACTCTATGGCCAAGTCTCCCACAGGTTCTGTAGGTTGAACGGCCAGCCCATAAGGAGGCAAGGATCCCCAGCCGCAGTCCTTTAAAATTTGGTTTCTCTTTTCTAGTTCTCTATTGCGCGCTCCCCTCCCAACATTTTGATTTTTGCTTTGTCGTCACCCAATTTCATTCCTGAAACTGAGACCTGTTCAGTTAATCTGGCCAACTGGTGAACTAAGAGAAGTCCAATTTTCTTATTTCTGTCCATTTTTCCCTTTTCCAACCATTTCCGTTGTTAGTTTAGTGGGTGGGATGGCTCCTATCTCCCCTTTTCTCATCTGTTTAATGGATTTGTCCCTCTCAGTCATATGTTCATTTATTAGAGATGCTGACAGTCTCCACTATCCTTGTGATCCCACCATAATACAGATAAGTTTATACTCATCACCTGGAGTCTTCTATTCTCCTTTCTTACTCTCCCCCTCCTAGATTGCTCTTGTCAGAGTCCGGTGATACCTGTCAGAGGTGAACAGATCCCTCCGTACCACCGCTTATACTATTTAAACTGGCTTTTCCTTCTACTCTGGTGATCACTCAAACAGTGTCTGAACATCACACCCCAGGAATGTCTTTCTCCAACCTCTACACCCACTTTAAAATCCTGACTTTCACGTGGGGGGTTGGTGGGGGGGGACCTCTCTTAACAAACAGTCTTGGCTGGGTGTTAGAGACGGATGTCTCCTTGTCCGTATGTGTTCACTTCAGACATCTTTCATTCACACACTCTCTCATCATAGATGACACTAAAGTCGGTGGAGTGGTAGATAGTGAAGAGGGGTGTTATAGTTTGCAGAGGGACTTAGACAAGTTGCAGAGCTGGGCCGAGAGGTGGCAAATGGAGTTTAATGTGGAAAAGTGTGAGGTAATGCACTATAGCAGAAATAATAAATGTGTAGAGTATAGGGCAAATGGTAGGATTCTTAGTAGTCTAGATGAACAGAGGGATCTTGGTGTGTATGTGCATATATCCCTGAAAGTAGGCAGTCAGGTCGAGAAGGTTGTTAGGAAGGCATATGGAGTCTTGGCTTTTATTGGTAGAGGGATTGAATTTCGGAGCCGCAACGTCATGTGCAACTGTACAAAACTCTAGTGCGGCCGCACTTGGAGTATTGTGTGCAGTTCTGGTCCCCACATTCTAAGAAAGATGTGGAGGCATTGGAGAGGGTACAGAGGAGGTTTACCAGGATGTTGCCTGGTATGGAGGGCAGGTCTTATGAGGAGAGGCTGAGGGATTTGAGGTTGTATTCGTTAGAAAGGAGACGGCTAAGAGGGGACCTAATTGAAACATATAAGATGATTAGAGGTTTAGATAGGGTGGACAGTGATAGCCTTTTTCTAGGATGGAGAAAGCTAGCACGAGGGGACACAGCTTTAAATTAAGGGGTATGAGTTATAGGACGGATATCAGAGGTAGGTTCTTTACTCAAAGAGTGATTAGGGAGTGGAATGCCCTGCCTGCAGCGGTTGTAGATGCGCAAAGTTTGGTGGCGTTTAAGAGGTTAGTTGATAAGTATATGGAAGAGAAGGGAATGGTTTAGTTTGGAGGGGCATTGCTTTTTATATTGGTCGGCGCAACATCGAAGGCCGAAGGGCCTGTTCTGTGCTGTAATGTTCTATGTTCTATGTTCTATAGATGATCACCTACTGTAGTTTGACTCACCCTTTTAAGTTTGGTGATCTATTCCGGAGCTCCGGTCATGGCTATTCAACTGGATTCGTATACAGATATCAGGTTTTAGCACCAACTTGTTGTTGGTAGATAATACCTCTGAGACTAGTTGTGAGTCAAAGTATAATAGTTTTATTACAAAAGATTTTGGGAGAAGTACCAGAGAGATAGAGAGAGGAATGTGTCATAGAGAGAGGGAGTGTGCCGGAGAGAGAGAGACAGAGACAGAGAGTGAGTGATTGTGCCAGTGAGAGAGAGAGAGAGGGGATGTGCTAGAGAGAGAGGGAATAAGTGTGCCAGAAAAAGAGAGAGAACGTACCAAAGAGAGACTGAGAAGGAGTATGCCAGAGAGAGAGAGGGAGAGAGGCAGTGTGTGAGAAAGAGAATGGGAATATGCCAGAAGAGACACGGTAATGGTCAGGAAAGGTACAGCTTGGGTGAGAGAGAGCACCCAGGTGGATGTGTCCCTTCACAATAAGTACTCTTGTCTGAGTACTGATGCGGGGGGATAGCCCACCTGGGGGAAGCAGCAATGGCCATGCCTCTGGGGCAGAGTGCGGCCCTGTAGCTCAGAGGGCTAAGGAAAGGAGGAGGAGGGCAGAATTAATTGGGGAGTCTACAGTAAGGGGGTCAGATAGGCGATTTTGCAGAGGCAAATGGGAGTCTCGGATGGTGGTTTGCCTCCCTGGTGCTGGGATCTGGGATGTCTCTGGTCGCGTCCCTGAAATCCTGAAATAGGAGGGAGAGGAGCCAGAGGTCATTGTACACATTGGTACCGCTGAAGTAGATAAGAAAAGAGAAGAGGTCATGAAAAGAGAATATTGGAGTTAGATAGACAGTTGAGAAGGAGGAACGCAAAGGTAGTAATCTCGGGCTTGCTGCCTGTGCTATGGGAAAGTGAGAACAGGAATGGAATGAGGTGGAGGATGAATGCATGGCTGAGGGATTGGAGCAGGGGGCAGGGATTCAGGTTCCTGGATCATTGGGATCCCTTTAGGGGCAGGTGTGATCTGTATAAAACCATGGGTGGCACTTGAATTCCAGAGGGACTAATATCCTGGCGGGAAGTTTGGCTAAGGCTATTGGGTAGAAAGGTTGGGGGGAGGGAATCGATATGAGGTGACTGGGAGAAAGGAGGTTAGCTCACAAATAGAGATGGATTGTAGATAGTGTAAGAGGGAGGATAGACGGGTGATAGAGAAAGGGAGCACTCAGACCAGAGGTTTGAGATGTGTTTATTTTAACACCAGGAGTGTGATGAATAAAGTGGATGAGCTTAGAGTGTGGATTGCTGCTTGGAAATGTGATGTGGTGGCCATTACAGAGACTTGGATATCTCAAAAACAGGACTGGGTACTTCAGGTGCCGGGTTTCAGATGATTCAGAAAGGACAGGGAGGGAGGCAAAAGAGCAGGGGGCGGGGGAGTGACACTGTTGATCAGGGACAGTGTCACGGCTGTAGAGAGGGTGGATGCCATTGGAGGGACTGTCTACGGAGTCTCTGTGGGTGGAAGTTTGGAACAGGAAAGAGTCGATAACTTTGCTGGGTGTTTTCTATAGGCCACCCAATAGTAACAGGGATGTTGAGGAGCAGATAGCGAAATAGATCCTGGAGAGATGTAGTAACAACAGAGTTGTCATGATGGGAGACTTTAATTTCCCAAACATCAATTGGAATATCCTTAGAGTAAGGGGTTTGGTAGGGAAGAGTTTGTTAGGTGTATTCAGGAGGGTTTCCTGACACAACACATGGATAAGCCTATAAGAGGAGAGGCTGTACTTTGTCTGGTACTGGCTAATGAACCTGGACAGGTGTTGGAGCTCTCAGTGGGGGAGTATCTCGGGGATAGTGATCACCTCTGTTTTCTTTATGCTAGCATTGGAAGGAGATAGGATCAAGCAAGTTAGAAAAGTGTTTATCTGAAGTAAGGGGAAATTCGAAGCGATCAGGCAGGAAATTAGACAAGGAAATTGGAAGGAGGTATTCTTGGGAAAAAAATACTGAAGTAAAGTGGCAGATTTTCAAGGAATATTTGTCAGGAGTTCTGCACGACAACGTTCCAATGAGACAGGGAGGTTTTGGTAGGTTCCGGGAACCATAGTGCACGAAAGTTGTAATGAACCTAGTCAAAAAGAAAAGGAAAGTGTATAAAAGGTTCGGACAGCTAGGAGATCTTAGGGATCTAGAGGAGAAATGGCCTGTAGGAAGGAATTTACGAAGGAAATTAGGAGAGCCGGAAGGGGTCATGAGAAGGCCTTGGCAGGTAAGATTAAGGAAAACCCTAAGGCGTTTTACAAATATATGAAGAGTAAAAGGATGAGATGTGAAGGAATAGGACCTATAAAATGTGAAGGTGGGAAAGTTTGTACAGAACTGGTATAAATAGCAGAAGTGTTTAATGAACACTTTACCTTGGTATTCATGGTGGAAAAAGATCTAGGTAGTTGTATTTCAGACTTGCGGCAGACTAAAAAGATTGAGTATGTGGACATTAAGAAAGAGGATGTGTTGGAACTTTTGAATAGCATGAAGACAGACAAGTTGCTGGGACCGGATGGGACATACCCCAGGTTAATGTGGGAGGCAAGGGAAGAGATTGCAGAGCCTCGGGCAATGATCTTTGTGTCGTTGATGGAGACGGGAGAGGTTCCGGAGGATTGGAATTGCGGATGTGGCTTCTATATTCAAGAAAGGGAATAGGGATAGCCCGGGAAATTACTGACAGGTGAGTCTTAACCTCAGTGGTTGGTAAGTTGATGGAGAAGATCCTGAGGGACAGGATTTATGAACATTTAGAGAAGTTTAGTATGCTCAAAAGTAGTCAGCACAGCTTTGTCAAAGGCAGATCATGCCTTACAAGCCTGGTTGAGTTCTTTGAAAATTGACTAAACACATTGACGAAGGAAGCATGATAGATGTGGTTTATATGGACTTCAGCAAGGCACCAATAAAGTCCCCCATGCAAGACTTCTTGAGAAAGTGAGAGGTCATGGGATCCAAGGGGTTGTTGCCTTGTGGATCCAGAACTAGCTTGCCTGCAGAAGGCAGAGAATGGTTGTAGATGGGTCTTTTTCTGCATGGAGGTCGGTCACCATTGGAGTGCCCCAGGGATCTGTTCTGGGATCCTCGCTGTTTGTCATTTTCGTAAATGACATGGATGAGGAAGTGGAGGGATGGGTTGGTAAGTTTGCTGATAACATGAATGTTGGTGGTGTTGTGGATAATTTGGAGGGAAGTCAGAAGTTGCATCATGACATAAGTAGGATGCAAGACTAGACGGAGAAGTCCAGATGGACTTCAACCCAGATAAATGTGTAGTGATTCATTTTGGCAGGTCAAGTGGGATGAAGAAGTATAATATGAAGAGGACACGAGAAGACTTTGGCTGATAGGATTAAGGAGAATTCTAAAGCTTTCTTTAGATATGTTAAGAATAGAAGATTGGTTAGGACAAGATTAGGTCCAGTCATAGACAGCAGTGGGAAGTTGTGCGTGGACCTGAAGAGATTGGAGAGGCACTGAATAAATATTTCTCTTCGGTATTCACGCAGGGTGATGTAAATGTAGCTATGGAGAACACTGAGGTACAGGGTAGCAAACTGGAAAGTATTGAAGTAGATAGGGAGGATGTGCGAGATATTCTCGAGGGTTTGAAGTTGGATAAGTCCCCTGGGCCGGACGGGATTTACCCTAGGATTCTCTGGGAGTCAAGAGAGGAGATTGCAGAGCCTCTGGCTCTGATCTTCAGGTCGTCGTTGGTTACGGGTGTGGTTCCGGAGGACTGGAGGATAGCGAATGTGGTCCCATTGTTCAAGAAGGGAAAGAGAGACCTTCCAGGGAATTATAGGCCAGTGAGTCTTACTTCTGTTGTGGGCAAAGTATTGGAGAGAATTATTAGGGATAGGATTTATAGTTATTTTAGAGAGAAATGAATTGATTGGGGATAGTCAGCATGGTTTTGTGAAGGGTAGGTCGTGCCTTACTAACCTCATTGAGTTTTTTGAAAAAGTGATTAAGGAGGTGGATGGGGGTAAGGCGTTTGATGTGGTATATATGGACTTTAGTAAGGCGTTTGATAAGGTGGCCCATGGAAGACTTCTGCAGAAAATGCAGATGTATGGGATAGAGGTTGATTTAGCTAATTGGATTAGGAATTGGCTAGCAGATAGAAGACAGAGGGTGGTGGTTGATGGGAGATATTCATCGTGGAGTTCGGTGACAAGTGGTGTACCTCAGGGGTCTGTTTTGGGCCCCTGCTGTTTGTAATTTTTATAAATGATCTGGATGAGGGTATTGAAGGATGGATTAGTAAATTTGCAGATGACACTAAAGTCGGTGGAGTGGTAGATAGTGAATAGGGGTGTTATAGTTTGCAGAGGGACTTAGACAAGTTGCAGAGCTGGGCCGAGAGGTGGCAAATGGAGTTTAATGTGGAAAAGTGTGAGGTAATGCACTATGGCAGAAATAATAAATGTGTAGAGTATAGGGCTAATGGTAGGATTCTTAGTATCTTGATGAACAGAGGGATCTTGGTGTGTATGTGCATAGATCCCTGAAAGTAGGCAGTCAAGTCGATAAGGTTGTTAAGAAGGCATATGGAGTCTTAGCTTTTATTGGTAGGGGGTTTGAATTTTGGAGCCGCAACGTCATGTTGCAACTGTACAAAACTCTAGTGCGGCCGCACTTGGAGTATTGTGTGCAGTTCTGGTCCCCACATTATAAGAAAGATGTGGACGCATTGGAGAGGGTACAGAGGAGGTTTTCCAGGATGTTGCCTTGTATGGAGGGCAGGTCTTATGAAGAGAGGCTGAGGGATTTGAGGTTGTTTTCATTAGAAAGGAGGCGGCTAAGAGGGGACCTTATTGAAACATATAAGATGATTAGAGGTTTAGATAGGGTGGACAGTGATAGCCTTTTTCCTATGATGGAGAAAGCTAGCATGAGGGGACACAGCTTTAAATTAAGGGGTGATAGTTATAGGATGGATATCAGAGGTAGGTTCTTTACCCAAAGGGTGGTTCGGGAGTGGAATGCCCTGCCTGCAGCATTTGTAGATGCGCCAAGTTTGGTGACGTTTAAGAGGTTGGTTGATAAGTATATGGAAGAGAAGGGAATGGTTTAGTTTGGAGGGTCATTGCTTTTTATATTGGTTGGCGCAACATCGAAGGCCGAAGGCCTTCTATCTCTCGAAGGAGAGATAGAAACAGCACATGGAGAAATAAGAGATTTAGATAGAAGCATCACACTGAGACAGAGAGGGAGAGAGAGAGAGAGAGAGAGAGAGCACACTGAGACACAGAGAGACAGCAAACTGAGATGGATAGACAGCACACTGAGAAAGATAGAGAGACAGCACACAGAGATTGGAAAAGAGAGAGATAGCACAAAGAGATGAAGAGAGAGAGAGAAATATGGGCAGTACACTGAGACAGGGAGAGGGAGACATAGAACATAGAACATAGAACATTACAGCACAGAACAGGCCCTTCGGCCTTCGATGTTGCGCCGACCAATATAAAAAGCAATGCCCCTCCAAACTAAACCATTCCCTTCTCTTCCATATACTTATCAACTAACCTCTTAAACGCCACCAAACTTGGCGCATCTACAACCGCTGCAGGCAGGGCATTCCACTCCCGAACCACCCTTTGGGTAAAGAAACATAGCACATAGAAACAGAAAGAGGGAGAGACAGTGCACCGAAACAAAGAGACAGACAGCACACTGAGACAGACAAAGAGACAGAGAGACAGAGAGAGAGACATCATACTAGACAGAACAAGACAGCCTACTGAAACAGAGAACAAGACACACTGAGACAGAGACACCACACTGAGACAGATAAGAGATAGCACACTGAGACAGAGATAGATAGATAGAAACAGCATACTGAAACTGATTGAGAGAAGCACACTGAGACAGAGAGAGAGAGACAGCACACTGAGACAGAGAGAGAGAGACAGCACACTGAGACAGAGAGAGAGAGAGATAGAGACAGCACACTGAGACAGAGAGAGAGATAGAGACAGCACACTGAGACAGAGAGAGAGAGAGACAGCACACTGAGACAGAGAGAGAGAGAGACAGCACACTGAGACAGAGAGAGAGAGAGAGAGACAGCACACTGAGATAGAGAGGGAAACAGCATACTGAGACAGAGAGAGAGAGAGCACACTGACAGAGCGAGACAGCACACTGAGATAGAGAGAGATATAGAGACAGCACAGTGTGACAGAGAGTGGAATAGAGAGCACATGGAGATAGAGATAGAGAGAAAGAGAGACCGAGGCAGCAGATTGAGATGGAGGGAAATATAGATAAGAGACAGCACACTGAGATTCAGAAAAACATAAAGAGACAGCATACTGAGACAGAGAGAGAGTGAGAGAGAGAGATAGAAGCAGCACATTGAGACAGAGAGAAAGAGTGAGAGTGAGCACACTGAGACATAGGGAGACAGCAAACTGAGACAGACAGAGAGGGAGACAGCACACTGAGATGGAGAGAGAGAGGGAGAAAGAGAGAGACTGCACACCAAGACTGAGAGATATAGATAGAGGTAGCAGACTGGGACAGAGAAAGAGAAAGACAACACACCGAAACAGAGAGCGAGACAGCATACTGAGACAGACTGAGACACACAGTACACAGAGACAGAGGGAGAGAGAGAGTGAGCAAAATAAGGGCAGCAATATTGGGACAGAGAAAGAGAGAGAGAAAGAGATAGGGGCAGTACACTGAGACAGGGAGAGATAGACAGCACACAAAGACAGAGAGAGAGATAGCACACAGAGATGGAGAGAGAAAGAGAGAGAGAGATAGAGTCTGCACACTGAGACAGAGATTGGGAGAGACAGCACACTGAGACAGAGAGAGAGAGACAGCACACTGAAACTGAAAGCGAGACAACACACTGAAATTGAGAGTGGAACAGCACACTGAAACAAAGAGAGCGAGAGAGATAGGGGCAGCACACAGACAGAGACTGGGAGAGAGAACACACTGAAACACAGAGGGAGAGAGTCAGCACAATGAGATAAAGAGAGATAGTGACACGACACTGAGACAGAGAGAGATATAGAGACTGCATATTGAGACAGAGAGATATAGAGACCGCATATTGAGACAGAGATATAGAGACTGCATATTGAGACAGAGAGATATAGAGACTGTGTATTGAGACAGAGATATAAAGACTGCATATTGAGACAGAGAGATATAGAGACTGTGTATTGAGACAGAGATATAAAGACTGAATATTGAGACAGAGAGAGGTATAGAGACTGCATATTGAGACAGAGAGAGGTATAGAGACTGCATATTGAGACAGAGAGAGGTATAGAGACTGCATATTGAGACAGAGAGATATAGAGACTGCATATTGAGACAGAGAGATATAGAGACTGCATATTGAGACAGAGAGATATAGAGACTGCATATTGAGACAGAGAGATATAGAGACTGCATATTGAGACAGAGATATAGAGACTGCATATTGAGACAGAGATATAGATAGAGAGAACATACTAAGACAGAGAATGGGAGAGAGCCCACTGAGACAGTGCGATAGAAAGTGACAGCACACAGAGACAGAGAGAGTGAGAGAGAGAATGAGGTAGCACATGGAATCAGAGATATAGATGGAGACAGCCCACTGAGTGAGAGAGAGATACAGAAAGGGACAGCATATAGTGACAGAGAGATAGCGAGAGAAAGAGATAGAGGCAGCCTATTGAGAGGGGGATAGAGAGAGAGACAGAGAGAGTACACTGAGACAGAGTGAGAGAGATAAAGGCAGCACACTGACAGAGAAAGCGAGATAGCACACTAAGACAGAAAGATATAGATAGAAGCAGCACATTGAGACAGAGGGAGGGAGAGACAGCTTACTGAGACAGAGAGAGAGACAGCACACAGACAGAGAGGGAGAGACGGTACCTTAGGACAGAGAGAATGAGATAGCACAATGAGACAGAGAGAGATGTAGGGGCAGCACACTGAGACAGAGTGTGGAGATACAGCACACAGAGACACAGAGAAAGACAGCACACAGAGACAGAAAGAGAGGGAGATAGAGGAGTACACTAAAGCAGAGAAAGAGAGCGATAGAAACAGCACTCAGATACTGAGATGGAGAGATATAGAAATAGCACACTGAGGCATAGAGAGAGAGAGAGAGAGAGATGGAGATACAGCACTGTGACAGTCCTACACTCATTGGTACACATTAGCACTCACTTGCATGCACACACATACACACACACACACACACACACTGACATGTTAGTTTACCTGTAACAAAGATTGTTTTTAAAATCATGGTCTCTGCAGCTCTTACAGTTTCTGTGCTTTCTGAGCTCATGGCCTCAGCTGATGTCATTATGGCACTGGCTTGTCTGGAGATGTATTTTCCTCTCTGCTTAAAACAGACACACACATAGACACTCACTGACACCCGCACACATCTTTTACTGTGTGATCTTTATGGCTCTGCATTGTTTGGCGAAAAACTGGTTAGTGTAAGAGAATATTTGTAGTAGCAGCAGTAAAATGTGAACTACAGTCTCATTAACATGCGATGGGCAGGATGTTGAAATATAATGAGCCCAGTATGTTATTTAATGTAATTGAATGTATGGTGGCTAATGTGATAGAATCAGGAATGGTAAGCATTTATTAAACATTGAGTGTAAGCAGCTGTAGGCAGTTAAACCTTGAGAAACAATGGTCACACTATGGCCTAGAAAACAGGGATGGGGTACATATATTCTCTTTGTTACTTGATTTAAAGTCTAGCTAAGCCACCATTGTGTATAAACAACGTTAATGGGGTGAGGGCAAAGGTCGGAACTGTCATATAAACAAACTGGTTTCACAGAGTAGTAAATGCATCGATTAGTGACCAATCCACGACAAGGTAAATTATTAGCAGAGCCAGCACTAATGGTGGGTAAGGATAAGCCAGCCTTGAGGATGAGATAAGAATCTCAGGGCATGTATCTGCAAACTGTATAAGACAAGCTGTAAGTGAGCATTTCACTGGAGTGTTCAGGACATCCTGGCTTTATTCTCGTGTGCTGGAGAATAAAGTCTTACTTCCTGGAAAATCAAGGCTCAGACTCTCATTTAATAAGCTAAAAGTGTATTGTCGTCCTGGGAAACCACGACATTAGCAGGTCAGGTGGCAGGAGCTGCTCTTTCATTTTCAGTTCTGAAAACTGCAGGTTTTTTAGAAGGGACAGCAAGCTTAAAAAAAAAGTGTTTCTCTTCTGTTTAATTTGGAAATCCAGCTGGTTATTTGAAAGCAAAGTCTTACCTTTCTTAAAGGGGAAATCTGCTGTTGGTGACTTAGAACATAGAACATAGAACATTACAGCACAGAACAGGCCCTTCGGCCTTCGATGTTGCGCCGACCAATATAAAAAGCAATGACCCTCCAAACTAAACCATTCCCTTCTCTTCCATATACTTATGAACTAACCTCTTAAACGCCACCAAACTTGGCGCATCTACAACTGCTGCAGGCAGGGCATTCCACTCCCGAACCACCCTTTGGGTGAAGAACCTACCTCTGATATCCGTCCTATAACTATCACCCCTTAATTTAAAGCTGTGTCCCCTCGTGCTAGCTTTCTCCATCCTAGGAAAAGGCTATCACTGTCCACCCTATCTAAACCTCTAATCATCTTATATGTTTCGATTAGGTCCTCTCTTAGCCGCCTCCTTTCTAACGAAAATAACCTCAAATCCCTCAGCCTCTCTTCATAAGACCTGCCCTCCATACCAGACAACATCCTGGTAAACCTCCTCTGTACCCTCTCCAATGCCTCCACATCTTTCTTATAATGTGGGGACCAGAACTGCACAAAATACTCCAAGTGCGGCCGCACTAGAGTTTTGTACAGTTGCAACATGACGTTGCGGCTCCGAAATTCAATCCCCCTACCAATAAAAGCTAAGACTCCATATGCCTTCGTAACAACCTTATCGACTTGACTGCCTACTTTCAGGGATCTATGCACAAATACACCAAGATCCCTCTGTTCATCAACACTATTAAGAATCCTACCATTAGCCCTATACTCTACACATTTATTATTACTGCCAAAGTGCATTACCTCACACTTTTCCACATTAAACTCCATTTGCCACCTCTCGGCCCAGCTCTGCAACTTGTCCAAGTCACTCTGCAAACTATAACACCCCTCTTCACTATCTACCACTCCACCGACTTTAGTGTCATATGCAAATTTACTAATCCATCCTTCAATACCCTCATCCAGATCATTTATAAAAATTACAAACAGCAGGGGCCCCAAAACCGACCCCTGAGGTACACCACTTGTCACCGAACTCCACGATGAATATCTCCCATCAACCACCACCCTCTGTCTTCTATCTGCTAGCCAATTCCTAATCCAATTAGCTAAATCACCCTCTATCCCATACATCTGCATTTTCTGCAGAAGTCTACCATGGGCCACCTTATCAAACGCCTTACTAAAGTCCACTTGCCTAGAATCCCCGGTGTTTTGGGAAACTGCTCTGATCTATCCAGAGAAGTCCAGACTTCATTCAAAGGACTCAATTCTAGCATCATGTGAGCATTAGTCTATACTGTATTAAACCTGTTTGAAGGTTTATCTTACTTATGGGATTGGCTTGACTGCAACAGCCTCTATATTCATTAGGGGTCATTTGAATCATAATTGAAGTAAAACATATGATGCTAATTCTAGTTAAATTCAGAAGGCAAAATTTATGATCTAAGTGGGCTCCATAAAACACCCTGAACCCTAACAACACTCACTGACACACACATATGCACTGACACGCAAGCGCACAAAACATTCACATACTGACGAACATTTATGTGCACTCATGCACTGACACACTCACTGACACACGTGCACCAGCATACTCACTAACACATACGTGCACTGATACACACACACACGTAAGAACATAAGAAATAGGAGCAGGAGTAGGCATCTAGCCCTTCAAGCCTACCTCACCATTCAACAAGATCATGGCTGATCTGAAGTGGATCAGTTCCACTTTCCCACTTTCTCCCCATAACCCTTAATTCCCTTGTCTATCAGAAACTATCTACCCATGACTTAAATATATTTAGCGAGATAGCCTCCACCACTTCAACGGGCAGAGAATTCCAGCGACTCACCACTCTTTGAGTGTAGAAGTTCCTTCTCAACTCTGATCTAAACTGCCTCCCCGTTGTTTTGAGACTGTGCCCTCTAGTTCTGCTATCCTTCCTAAGTGTGAAGAATCTCTCTACCTCTACCCTATCTAGCCCCTTCATTATCTTATATGTCTCTATAAGATCCCCTCTCAGCCTTCTAAACTCCAACAAGTACAGACCCAGTTGATTCAATCTCTTTTCATAGGCTAACCCCTCATCATCTCCGGTATTAGCCTAGTGAACCTTCTCTGCACTCCCTCCAAGGCCAATATATCTTTTCGCAAATGCAGTAACCAAAACTGCACACAATACTCCAGTTGTGGCCTCAAGAGTGCCCAGTATAGTTGCAGCAAGACCTCCCTGCTTCTATATTTTATCTCCCTCGCTTAAGGCCAACATTCCATTCACCTTCTTGATCACCTGCTGCACCTGCAGACTGGACTTTTGCGATTCATACACAAGGACCCACAGGTCCCTCTGCACAGTAGCATGCTGCAGCTTTTTGCCCTTTAAATAATAATCCCTCCTACTATTATTTCTACATAATAATCCCTCCTACTATTATTTCACATATGCACTGATATAACACATGCACTAATACACATGTGGACACAAGCATGCACATATTGACACATACACGCGCTGACATATATACGTTCACTGACACCCACACACACTCATTGATGTGTGCACACACACTGAAACATGCTCTCAGACACACACATGTTCACTAACACACATGCACGTTCACTGGCACCCAGACATGCAGGCACACACACTGACACCCACATACACACTTCCTAACACACACACACACACACATTAATATGTATGATTTATATCATGCCCGCTGAGAGATTGGTTTCGGAGTATGTTGTCCTCCTACCTTCGATGCCCTATGTAATAGGATCATTATCTTCGGTAGCTTGAAGATTTCATCTTTCAGTTAACATGAGTTCATGAATAAGAAATTGTTTTACGACAATCCCTATTTACCACAGAGACAGAGAAGATGTCAAGAAATTTCAGACGTTGAAGTAGTGAGAAAGTGAACCATTCATAGGTAATCCACCAGAGAGCAGCAGACACCAGCTCCAAACAGCAAGACCTAGTTAGAGCTCAGACTGTTAAAATGCTGATTGGTGAGTTTAACAAGGAAAAAATCCTCCCAAAACTATGCGACAACTTGGAGAAATCATATCCATTCTCTTAGTGAGGCAAAGGAACAGACTAGATGGAGTTTTAATCTGTATCTAACCCCATGCTATATCAATCCTGAGAATGTTTGATGGGGACAGTGTAGAGGGAGCTCTATTCTGTATCTAACCACACTGTATCTGCTTTTGGAGGAGCAGATGGGGACTGTGTAAGTTGAACTTCATTATTCTAGATATAAATTGGATGAAGATTCCTGAAAGTAACTCGGTTCCAGTATTTGCTAGTATATAAACATCTGAAGCGTGTTTACAAGTTTGGAACCATTTGTGTTCACACTAATTTGAGGCTCCACCCATATATTTTTGCTTAGTTCCGGAAAAGTAAATGAGCTAAATGTGGATGTAAACTGAAATAACTATGTCTATGTTGTTTAATTTTTGCAGACTCCACCTTTTTGGAGGAAGTGAGTGAACATTTGTCAAATGGCTGTTTCAGAAACTTTTTCTTTGAGTGTGTGCAGTATGCTCAAATGTTAAAAGAGGAACTGTCTGCTCATTCCTATACTGGGGAAGGAGTGATCTCACACACACTAAATAAAGACTGAAAAGGGAAGATCAGACTTACTTTTACACATCTTTCATGGGAAACAGTAAGGAGGAGACCATTCAGCCCCTCACACCTGCTCCACCAAACTATTAGATCCTGGCAAATCTCCTCAATGTCATTTTCCTACATGGTCACCATATCCTTTGATGTCTTTAATATCCAGCAATCTATCAACCTCAGTCTTGAATATACATACTGTCTGAGCCTCCACAGCTCCCTGGGGTAGAGAATTCCAAAGCTTTACCACCCTCTGAGTGAAGAAATTCCTCCTTATCTCAGTCCTACATGGCCTTTCCCTAATTCTATGACTGAGTCCTCTGGTTCTAGACACTCCCCTGCAGCCAGGGGAAACATCTTTCCTGGAATTTACCTTGTCGAGTTCATAAGAATTTTGTAAGTTTCAATAAGGTTACTTCTCATTCTTCTAAATTCTAGAGAATACAGACCCAGATTCCTCAATTCCTCCTCATACAACAATTTTGCCATCCCAGGAATCAGTCTAGTGAACTTTTGTTGCACTTGTTCTATGGAAAATGTATTCTTCTTTATTTAAGGAGACCAAAACTGCACATATGCACCAGGTTTGGTCTCAACAAGGCTCTATACAACTGTAGCAAGCTATCTTTACTTCTGTATTCAAATCCTTTTGCAATAAAGACCAATGTTCCGTTTGTCTTCCTAACTGCTTGTTGCACCTGCGTGTTAGTGACTCATGAACAAGAGCACCCAGGTCTCTTTGGACATCAACACTTCCCAGTTTCTCACCATTGAAAAGATACTCTGCATTTGTTTTTCATATCAATGTGGATCACCTCATGTATCCCATATTTCATCTGCCAGGTTCATGCCCATTCACTTAGTCTGTCTAAATCCCTTGAAACCTCTTTGTCTCATCCTCACAATTCACATTCTTACCTAGTTTGTATCACCCAGCAAACATGGAAACGTTACATTTAATCCCCACGTCCAAATCATAAATATAGATTGTAAATAGCTGAAGCCCCAAGCACTCATCTGTGTGAAATCCCACTAGTCAAACCTGCTAATCTAAAAATAACTGGTTATCCCTACTTTCTGTTTTCTTTCCATTAACCACTTCTCAGTACATTACCCTCAATCCCATTGTTCTAATTTTGCTTATTGTCCCCTTCCGTGGGACTTTACCAAAAGCTTTCTGAAATTCCAAATATGCCACATCTAACTGATTCTCCTTTAGCTATTCTACAAGTAAGATCCCCAAAAAACTCCAACAGGTTTGTCAAATATGATTTCCTTTAAATAAAAGTAAATTCCTACTGATGTTGGAATCTGAAACCAAAAGAGAAAGTTCTGGAAAATCTCAGCAGATTTGCAGCAACAGTATGGAGAGAAAAGAACTGATGTTTCAAGTCTGGATGACCCTTTGTTAAAACTGATTTCCTTTAATAAGTAAGTCCATGTTAACTCTGTCCAATTATGTTATTTTATAAGTGTCCAGTTAGCACATCCTTCATAATAGATTCTAACATTTTCCCTGCTGCAGATGGCAAATGAATAACTTTGTTGTTCTCTATTCTCACTCTTCCTCCATCAGTTAAACAGTGCAGTTATATTTGCTATTTTCCAGTTTGTAAGACCTTCCCAGAATCCATAGCATTTGAAAAGATAAACTACATAAGAATATAACATAAGAACATAAGAAATAGGAGCATCCAGCCCCTCGAGCCTGCCCTGCCATTCAATAAGATCATGGCTGATCTGTAGTGGATCAATATCACTTTCCCGTTTTCTCCCTGTAACCCTTAATTCCCTTGTCAATCAAAAACCTCTTGACTTAAATATATTCAGCCTCCACCACTTCATCAGGCAGAGAATTCCAAAGATTCACCACCCTTTGCGTGAAGAAATTCCTCCTCAACTCTGATCTGAACTGCACCCCCGCCCTCCCAATCTTGAGGCTGTGCCCTCTAGTCCTGCTATCTTTATTAAGTGGGAAGAGTCTCTCAACCTCTACCCTATCCATCCCCTTCATTATCTTATACGCCTCTATAAGATCCCCTCTCAGCCTTCTAAACTCCAACAAGTACAAATCTAGCCTATTTAGTCTCTCCTTATAATCCAACACCCTCACCTCCATATCAGCCTAGTAAACCTTCTCTGCACCCCCTCCAAGGCCAATATATTCTTCCTTGAATGCTGCGACCAAAATTGCACATAGTACTCCAGCTGTGGCCTCACCAGTACCCTATACAGCTGCAAAAGTATGTCCCTACTTTTATATTCTATCCCCCTCGCTATAAAGGCCAACATTGCATTCGCCTTCTTAATCACCTGCTGCACCTGCAGACTGTGTTTTTGCGATTTGTGCACAAGGACCCCCAGGTCCCTCTGCACCGTTGCATGCTGCAGCTTTTTGCCATTTAAATAGTAATCCTTCCTACCATTATTCCTACCAAAATGGATAACCTCACACTTGCTAACATTATACTCCATCTGTCAGGTCCTCACCCACTCACTCAACCTATCCAGATCCCTCTGCAGGCTTTCCACACCCTCCATGCAATTTGCTTTTCCACTTATCTTTGTGTCATCAGCAAATTTCGTCACCCTGCACTCAGCCCCTTCCTCCAGATCATCTATGTAAATGGTAAATAGTTGAGGCCCAGCACTGATCTCTGGAGCACTCCACTAGTCACCAGCTGCCAATCAGAATAGCACCCATTAATACCTACCCTCTGCTTCCTATTAGACAACCAATCCTCTATCCAGTCTAACACCCTGCCCCCCACTCCCTGCACCTTAAACTTCTGCAGCAATCTTTTGTGAGGCACCTTATCAAATACCTTTTGGAAATCCAAAAACACCACATCCACCGGTTCCCCTCTGTCTACCGCACTAGTCACTTCCTCATAGAACTCCAATAAATTTGTCAAGCACGACTTCCCCTTAACAAATCCGTGATGCGTCTGCCTGGTCAAACAGTTCGTATCCAGGTGCCTTGTTATTTCTGCTTTGACGACAGATTCAAGCATTTTTCTGATTAAACTGCAATAATTCCACTATTGCTGTCTCCTTAGCCACCTGGGATAATTGGACACGTACAGAAACAGACAGGCTGCAGCATCAAAAGAAATTGGGCAAAGATAAACAGGCTACACCTGCAAGAACTGGAATACAGAGGATACAGGCCATCTCAGGACACTTTCTGCTCAAACTGGGTTATTTACCAGACATAGGGGCACCTTAACCCCTTATTTGTGATCTATGTGCCTCCAGCACCTACAGGCATGACTGTTGAGTACACACTCAGAGATTGGTATGGCAGCACTTGATCGGACTTTATCGATCAGGGTGATCGAGTCCTGATTAATTGATAATAACTGAAAAGCGTGCAAAACGAACGTAGTATAAAAGGTGCTGCACAACAAAAGAATTTCCCTTTCTCACCAATGGATGAACGGTGACCATCGCCAGCAACAACCAGCATATGAGGAGAGCCAACACACCAAAGAAGGAAGGAAGACCAGAGCCACAGCATCAGACCAGACCAAAGGACCAGACAATGCAGAGGACTACCGAGACCAACACGCAGGTAATATCTGCCTGGGTACTTGCCAGTCACGCAAAAGTTAAATCAAGGTCTAGCATTGGATTTGATCTTTAGTATTCTGTAAGATAATTTAGTATCGATTATGTGGATGATTAATAATTGCGTGTGAATACTACTGTACTAACAAGAAGTCTACTCACAATTCTTTGCTCATTGTATAAGGGTTAAAACAGACTGTGCGACAGGCACAACACCCTGTGTTTATGAGAAATTTTCTGTATCTTTCTCTGTGAAGACAGATACAGATTAATTAATTTCTCCACAATTTCCTCATTCTTCATTATAAATTCTACTGTCACTGTTTACAATGGACACACCTTTGTCTTCACCAATCTTTTCCTTTCCACAGACTTAAAATTTTTATAGCCCACCTTTATGTTTCTGGTTAGCTTGTGTTCACATATTCTCTTTTCCATTTCTTTATCAGTTTCATGGTCCTGCTTTATTGAATTCTAGATTATTCTCTTCCATTACATGTCTGCTGCCAGTTTTTTTTTACTGGAGTTTCCAAATCCACCATTGCCAACTTGCTCCTCATACGAAACATGTGATTTCAGAGCAGGAGTAGGTCATTTGGCCCCTGGAACCTGCTCTGCCATTCAATAAGATTACAGTTGATCTGATTGTAATCTCAGCCCAACATTTCTGCTTATCCCAATAACCTTTCACCCTGTTGTTAATCAAGAATCTCTCTCGGTCAGCCTTAAAAATGCTCAAAGACTCTGCTCACACTGCCTTTTGAGGACGAGTGTTCTAGAGACTCATTACCCTCACAGAAAATAAATTCTCGCCTCTGTCTTAACTGAATGAGCCCAAATTTTTTAAACACTGCCTCTAGTTCTAGATTCTACTACAAGGGAAAACACCTTTCCACATCCACCTTGTCCAGGCCCCTAAGGATCTGAAAGGTTTTAATCAACTTACCTCTTGCTCTTCTAAACTCCAGCAGATACGCACTCAATTGTCCAATGTTTCCCTAAACAATTGAACTATTATTTTCTACAATGACCTTTGATGTGGCCCCTTATTAAAAGTCTTTTGGAAATTTAAGTACAGTACATCCACTAGAACTCTAATTAATTGGTTAAATATGATTTCCCTTCCTCAAAACATGACTGGTTGTGTTGAATCTAAGTAGCCTGCTATAACATCATAAATAATAACTTCTAACATTTTCACAATGATATTAGGCTTTGACAGGGAAGTAATGGCAAAGCAGTATTATCGCTATTAATCTAGAAACCCAGCTAATGTTCTGGGGACTCAGGTTCAAATCCTACCATGGCTGATGGTGAAAATTGAATTCAATAAAAAAAAGCTGGAATTACAAATCTACTGATGACTATGAAATATTGTTGACTATTGAAAAACTCAACTCATTCCCTAATATCCTTTAGAGGAGGAAGTCTGCCGTCCTTATTTGATTTGGCCTACTTCAGAGCCACAGCAATGTGATTGACTCTTCAATGCCCTCAAGGATCAGCAATAAATGCTGGCCCAACCAGCAGTGCCCACATCCCATGAATAATGAATAAAATGCTGGTCTGGAGTTCTTTGGTACCTGTTTCCTGTCTTCTCCCCTTCTCAAATAAGATTAAAATTAGATTTTACCAAAGAAAAAACAAAAAAAAACTGAAGAAAATTATAGCACAGGAATAGGTCCTTCAGCCCTCCAAGCTTGCACCAACCATGCTGCCTGACTGAACTAAAACCACCTACCCATCTGGGGAACATATTCCTCTATTCCCATCCAATTCATTTATTTGTCAAAATGCCCCTTGAAAGTTACTATCATATCCGCTTCCACTACCTCCCCTGGCAGCGAGTTCTAGCCACCCACCATCCTCTCTGTAAAAAACTGCCACAATACATCTCCTTTAAACCTGTCCCTCACACCTTAAACCTCTGCCCTCTGGTAATTGACTCTTCCACCCTGGGAAAAAGCTTCTGATTATCCACTCTGTCCAAGCTCCTCAGAATCTTGTAGACTTCTAGCAGGTTTGTTCCTCAACCGCCTTTGTTCCAGTAAAAACAAACCAAGTTTTTCCGATGTCTCATCTTAGCTAATGCCCTCCATACCAGGTAACATACTGGGAAATCTTTTATGTACCCTCTCAAAAGCTTCCACATCCTTTTGGTAATGTAGCAACCAAAATGGAACACTATATTCCAGTGCAGGCTAACTAAGGTTCTATAAAGCTGTAACATGATTTGCCAATTTTTAAACTCAATGCTCTAGTTGATGAAGGCAAACTTGCCATATGCCTTGTTGACTATGTTCTCCACTTGTATTGTCACTTTCAGTGACCTGTGTACCCCCAGATCATCCTACCTATCAATACTCTTATGTACCCAAAATACCAAATGGAATCTTCCCCAAATCTAGGAAACTTTGGAAAATTTAAAACCATCACATCAATTATTTGACTGGTCACTTCTTTTAAGACACATGAATAAAGACTTCATATAGAACATAGAACATAGAACAATACAGCACAGAACAGGCCCTTCGGCCTTCGATGTTGTGCCGACCAAAATAAAAAGCAATGCCCCTCCTAACTAAACCATTCCCTTCTCATCCATATACTTATCAACTAACCTCTTAAACGCCACCAAACTTGGCGCATCTACAACAGCTGCAGGCAGGGCCTTCCACTCCCTAATCACTCTTTGAGTAAAGAACCTACCTCTGATATCCGTCCTATAACTCATACCCCTTAATTTAAAGCTGTGTCCCCTCGGGCTAGCTTTCTCCATCCTAGGAAAAAGGCTATCACTGTCCACCCTATCTAAACCTCTAATCAGCTTATATGCTTCAATAAGATCCCCTCTTAGCCGCCTCCTTTCTAACGAAAACAACCTCAAATCCTTCACCCTCTCTTCATAGGACCTGCCCTCCATACCAGGCAACATCCTGGTAAACCTCCTCTGTACCCTCTCCAATGCCTCCGCATCTTTCTTATAACGTGGGGACCAGAACTGCACACAATACTCCAAGTGCGGCCGCACTAGAGTTTTGTACAGTTGCAACATGATGCTGCGGCTCCTAAATTCAATCCCCCGACCAATAAAAGCTAAGACTCCATATGCCTTCTTAACAACTTTATCCACTTTACTGCCTACTTTCAGGGATCTATTGACACATACACCAAGATCCTTCTGTTCCTCAACACTATTAAGAGCCCTACCATTAGCCCTAGACTCTACACATTTATTGTTCCTGCCAAAGTGCATTACCTCACACTTTTCCACATTAAACTCCATTTGCCACCTCTCGGCCCAGCTCTGCAACTTGTCCAAGTCACTCTGTAAACTAAAACACCCCTCTTCACTATCTACCACACCACCAACTTTAGTATCATCTGCAAATTTACTGATCCATCCTCAATACCCTCATCCAGATCATTTATAAAAATTACAAACAGCAGGGGCCCCAAAACAGACCCCTGAGGTACACCACTTGTCACCGAACTCCACGATGAATATCTCCCATCAACCACCACCCTCTGTCTTCTATCTGCTAGCCAATTCCTAATCCAATTAGCTAAATCAACCTCTATCCCATACATCTGCATTTTCTGCAGAAGTCTTCCATGGGCCACCTTATCAAACGCCTTACTAAAGTCCATATATACTACATCAACCGCCTTACCCCCATCCACCTCTCTCGTCACTTTCTCAAAAAACTCAATGAGGTTAGTAAGGCATGACCTACCCTTCACGAAACCATGCTGACTATCCCCAATCAATTCATTTCTCTCTAAATAACTATAAATCCTATCCCGAATAATTCTCTCCAATACCTTGCCCACAACAGAAGTAAGACTCACTGGCCTATAATTCCCTGGAAGGTCTCTCTTCCCCTTCTTAAACAATGGAACCACATTCGCTATCCTCCAGTCCTCCGGAACCACACCCGTAACCAACGACGACCTGAAGATCAGAGCCAGAGGCTCTGCAATCTCCTCTCTTGCCTTCCAGAGAATCCTAGGGTAAATCCCGTCCGGCCCAGGGGACTTATCCAACTTCAAACCCTCGAGAATTTCTAACACATCCTCCCTATCTACTACAATACTCCCCAATTTGCAACCCTGTACCTCAGTGCTCTCCATAGCTACATTTCCAGCACTCTGCGTGAATAATAGTTTCCTTGATTCAGATTTAGGACCTAGTTTTAGAATAAACGATATCATTTCAAACTTCAAGTAAAATCCATCATATTATGATCACTATTTCCTAAATGCTCCTTTACAGCACAATTATTAATTAGCCCTCTCTCATTCCATAATACAAAATCTAAAAGAACCAATCTCTAGTTGTTTCCTCAGCATACTGCTCTGGAAACCCATTTCATACATAATCCAGGAATCCATTAGGATTAGGCTAATTAGGTTTACCTAGAACTTCATGTAAATCTATATTTTTACATCTATTTTACATATTTTACATATTTCTTAGTACAAATGTGGGTCACAAACTTTGGCTGTTCATTCTTCCCCAAAAAGATGTCCTGCAACCTTGACCCTAGCATCGGGCAGGCAACATACCTTCCTGGAGTCAGGTTTTTGGCAACAGAAATGCTGTTTGCTCCTCTAACTAATGAATCTCCTATTGCTTTTCCACTTGTCTTCCTCCCATCCTGAGCAGCTAAGCCACCCGCGCTGCCATGGAGTTGGTTCTTGTTGTACACCACTGAGGAATCATCACCTTCACCACTATCCAAAGCCAGTTAGTGAGCTTGAAGGGCTCAGAGGATTGCTGCATTGCCTGTATGCTCATAATCTGAAATGTGACCACCTCCCTAAATGTGCCATCCAACTTATTCTCTGACTCATGGACGCAAAACAGTGACTCCAGTTACTGTTTAGGTTTCAAAACCCAGAGCTCAAGCGCCTGTAGCCCTTGTTCAAAAAGGGGAGTAGGGACCATCCTGCAAATCATAGACCGGTGAGCCTGACTTCTGTTGTGGACAAGGTCTTGGAAAGAATTATAAGGGATAGGATTTATAAGCATCTAGAGAGAAATAAATTGATTAGGGATAGTCAGCACGGTTTTGTGAAGGGTAGGTCGTGCCTCACAAACCTTATTGAGTTTTTGAGGAGGTGACCAAAGAGGTAGATAAGGGTAAGGCAGTTGATGTAGTGTATATGGATTTTAGCAAAGCGTTTGATAAGGTTCCCCATGGTAGGCTACTGCAGAAAGTGCAGATGCATGTGATTGAAGGTGATTTAGCAGTTTGGATTAGGAATTGGCTAGCTGATAGAAGACAGAGGGTGGTGGTTGATGGGAAATATTCAACCTTGAGTGCAGTTACAAGTGGTGTACCTCAAGGATCTGTTTTAGGGCCACTGCTGTTTGTCATTTTTATAAATGACCTAGATGAGGGTGTAGAGGGTTGGATTAGTAAATTTGCTGACGCTACCAAAGTGGGGGGAGTTGTAGACAGCGAGGATGGATGTTACAGTTTGCAGAGGGACATAGATAGGTTGCAGAGCTGGGCCGTGAGGTGGCAAATGGAATTCAATACGGATAAGTGTGAGGTGATTCACTTTGGTAGAATAACAGGCATATGAAAGAAAGGGCTAATGGAAGGACCTTTAATGGTGTTGTCGAGCAGAGGGATCTTGGGGTACAAGTACATAGCTCTTTGAAAGTTGGCACCCAGGTTGATAAAGTTGTTAAGAAGGCGTACGGTGTGTTAGCTTTTATTGTAGAGGGATTGAATTTAGGAGCCGTGAGGTTATGTTACAACTGTACAAAACTCTGGTGCGACCGCACTTGGAGTATTGCGTACAGTTCTGGTCGCCGCATTATAAGAAAGATGTGGAAGCATTGGAAAGGGTGTAGAGGAGGTTTACCAGGATGTTGCCTGGTATGGTGGGAAGGCCTTATGAGGAAAGGCTGAGGGACCTGAGGTTATTTTCATTAGAGAGAAGAAGGTTACGCGGTGACCTAATTGAGGCGTATAAGATGATCAAGGGATTGGATAGGTGGATAGTGAGAGCCTTTTTCCTCGGATGGTGATGACCAACACGAGGGGACATAACTTTAAATTAAGAGGTGGTAGTTATAGGACGGATGTCAGAGGCAGGTTCTTCACACAGAGGGTGGTGAGGGCGTGGAATGCCCTGCCTGCAGCAGTTGTGGACTCGCCTACTTTGGGCGCATTCAAATGTTCGGTGGATAGGCATATGGATGATATTGGAATAGTTTAGGTTAGAGGGTCCACTGGCCGGCGCAACATCGAGGGCCAAAGGGCCTGTACTGCGCTGTAATGTTCTATGTTCTATGTTCTACGTAGCTGGTGTTATTTCCTGCAGATATGTTTGACCAGGACAAGTGCTGTGTCCATGACTACTCATATACCACAAGATGCACAATCCATTCAGCCCTGCCATACCCTAACTTCACACAATATTTAACTTAACAATTACTCACCAACCATGTACCATAAGGTCATAGAGTCATAGATTTCCAGCATGGAAATAGGCCCTTCAATCCAACTTATCTATGCTGCCCCTTTTTTAAACCTCAAAACTAGACCTGATTGCCCACATTTGGCCCATATCTCTCTATACCCATCTTACCCATGTAGCTGTCTAAGTGCTTTTTAGAAGACAAAATTGTACCTGCCTCGACATCTCTGGCAGCTTGTTCCAGACACTCACCACCTTCTGTGTGAAAAAAAATTGCCTTTCTGGACACTTTTGTATCACTCCCCTCTCACCTTAAACCTATGCCCTCTAGTTTTAGACTCCCCTACCTTTGGGAAAAGATATTGACTATCTAGCTGATCTGTGCCCCTCATTATTTTATAAAGCTCTATAAGATCACCCCTCAGCCTTCTAACTCCAGAGAAAAAGGTCCCAGTCTATCCAATCTCTCCTTATAACTCAAACCATCAAGTCCTTGTAACATCCTAGTAAATCTTTTCTGCACTTTTTCTAGTTTAATAATATCCTTTCTATAATAGGTTGACCAGAAGTATACACAGTATTTCAAGTGTGCACTTGCCAATGTTTTGTACAACTTCAACAAGACGTCCCAACTCAATGTTCTGACCAATGAAACCAAAAAATGCCGAATGCCTTCTTCACCACTCTACTCACCTGTGACTCCATTTTCAAGAAGCTTTGAACATGTACCCCTAGATCTCTTTACTCTGTAACTCTCCCCAGTGCCCTACCACTAACTGAGTAACTCCTGCCCTGGCTCAATCTACCAAAATGCATCACCCCGCATTTATCTAAATTAAACTCCAAGTGCCATTCCTCAACTCACTGCCCCAAATGATCAAGATCCCATTGCAATTAGAGATAATTTTCTTCAGTGTTCACTATGCCACCAATCTTGGTGTCAATTGCAAACTTACTAACCATGCTTTCTATATTCCCATCCAAACCATTAATACAAATGACAATTAACAGTGGGCCCAGCACTGATCCCCAAGGCACACTGCTGGTCACAGGCCCCCAGTTTGAAAAACAATTCTCTACAACCACCCTCTGGCTTCTGTCATTAAGTAGAGATGCCGGCGTTGGACTGGGGTAAACTCAGTAAAGTTCTACAACACCAATTTTAAATCCAACCAATTTATTTGATAGTAAGTCCGCGAGCTTTCGACACTATGTGCCTTCGTCAGGCAAATACAGTGTTCTGATCTGCAGAGGCACTCATATCCATACAGACAGTTACAGATTGCTGATTAGAATGCGAATCCTTACATCTAACCTGCTATTCAAGTGTTAAAGTGGCTAACAATGTGTGTGAAGGGAATCCTGAGCATTGATTAGAGAATTGTGTATTTTCTCCAGACAGCACAGTAAGTGAGGTTTTTTGCTAACCCAGGCAAGTTACGGGGGTTACAAATAGTGTGTCATGAAACCAACATCCCTATTAAGACCGTCCTCGTGTGCAGAACTTGGCTATCAGTGTCCGCTCAGCGACTCTGCGCTGTCGCGTGTCACGAAAGCCCCCTTGAAGAACATTTACCCGCAGGTCGGAGGCCGAATGCCCATGACTGCTGAAGTGTTCGCCCACAGGAAGGGAACTGTTTTGCCTGGTGATTGTTGAGCAATGCTCATTCATCTGCTGTCGTAGTGTCTGCATGGTCTCCCCAATGTACCATGCTTCGGGACATCCTTTCTTGCAACCTATTAGGTAGACAACGTTGGCTGAGTTGCAAGAGTATGTATCGTGTACCTGGTGAACGGTATCCTCACGTTTGATGATGTCGTCCATGTCTATGATCTGGCATGTCTTGCAGAGGTTGCTGTGGCAAGGTTGTGTGGTATTGTGGTCACTGTTCTCCTGAAGGTTGGGTAGTTTGCTGCGAACAATGATCTGTTTGAGGTTGTGCGGTTGTCTGAAAGCAAGAAGTGGGGGGGGGGGGATGGCCCTAGCGAGATGTTCATCGTCATCAATGACATGTTGAAGACTCCGGAGAAGATGTCGTAGCTTCTCCGCTCCGGGGAAGTACTGGACAACAAAGGGTACTCTGTCCACCTTGTCCCGTGTTCGTCTTCCGAGGAGGTCAGTGCGGTTTATCGCTGTGGCACGTTGGAACTGTCGATTGATGAGTCGAGCGCCATATCCTGTTCTCATGAGGGCATCCTTCAGCGTCTGGAGGTGTCTGTCACGATCCTCCTCATCTCAGCAAATTCTGTGTATATGGAGGGCTTGTCCATAGGGAATGGCTTCTTTAACGTGTCTAGGGTGGAAGCTGGAGAAGTGGAGCATTGTGAGGTTGGCTGTCGGTTTTCGGTACAGTGAGGTGCTGAGGTGACCGTCCTTGATGGAGATGCGTGTGTCCAAGAATGCAACTGATTCTGGAGAATAGTCCATGGTGAGTCTGATGGTGGGATGGAACTTGTCGATATCATCATACAGTTGTTTCAATGATTGTTCACCATCAGACTCACCATGGACTATTCTCCAGAATCAGTTGCATTCTTGGACACACGCATCACCATCAAGGATGGTCACCTCAGCACCTCACTGTACCGAAAACCGACAGACAACCTCACAATGCTCCACTTCTCCAGCTTCTACCCTAGACACGTTAAAGAAGCCATTCCCTATGGACAAGCCCTCTGTATGCACAGAATTTGCTCAGATGAGGAGGATTGTGACAGACACCTCCAGACGCTGAAGGATGCCCTCGTGAGAACAGGATATGGCGCTCGACTCATCAATCGACAGTTCCAACGTGCCACAGCGATAAACCGCACTGACCTCCTCAGAAGACGAACACGTGACAAGGTGGACAGAGTACCCTTTGTTGTCCAGTACTTCCCTGGAGCGGAGAAGCACGACATCTTCTCCAGAGTCTTCAACATGTCATTGATGACGATGAACATCTCGCTAGGGCCATCCCCACCCCCCCACTTCTTGCTTTCAGACAACCGCACAACTTTAAACAGATCATTGTTTACAGCAAACTACCCAACCTTCAGGAGAACAGTGACCACAATACCACACAACCCTGCCACAGCAACCTCTGCAAGACATGCCAGATCATAGACATGGACGACATCATCAAACGTGAGGATACCATTCACCAGGTACACGGTACATACTCTTGCAACTCGGCCAACGGTGTCTACCTAATACGTTGCAAGAAAGGATGTCCCGCAGCATGGTACATTGGGGAGACCATGCAGACACTACGACAGCAGATGAATGAGCATTGCTCAACAATCACCAGGCAAAACAGTTCCCTTCCTGTGGGCGAACACTTCAGCAGTCATGGGCATTCGGCCTCCGACCTGCGGGTAAATGTTCTTCAAGGGGGCCTTCGGGACACACAACAGCGCAGAGTCGCTGAGCAGAGACTGATAGCCAAGTTCCGCACACATGAGGACGGTCTTAATAGGGATCTTGGCTTCATGTCACACTATCTGTAACCCCCGTAACTTGCCTGGATTAGCAAAAAACCTCACTCGCTGTGCTGTCTGGAGAAAATACACAATTCTCTAACCAATGCTCTGGATTCCCTTCACACACATTGTTAGCCACTTTAACACTTGAATAGCAGGTTAGATGTAAGGATTCGCATTCTAATCAGCAATCTGTAACTGTCTGTGTGGATATGAGTGCCTCAGCAGATCAGAACACTGTATTTGCCTGACGAAGGCACATAGTGTTGAAAGCTCGCGGATTTACTGTCAAATAAATTGGTTGGATTTAAAATTGGTGTTGTAAAACTTTATTGAGTTCTGTCATTAAGCCAATTTTGTATCCATTTAGTTACCTCACCTTGGATCCCATGAGATGTAACCTTATGCAACAATCTACCATGTGGTCCTTGTCAAAGGATTTGCTAAAGTCCACGTAGACAACATCAACTGTATTACCCTCATCTACCAACTTGGTTACCCCTTCAAAAAACTCAATCAAGTTTGTGAGATATGATTTTCCATTCATAAAACTGTGCTGACTGTCCCTACGTATCTCTAAAAGATGTAGATCCTGTCTCTCAAAATACCTTCCAACAACTTACTCACCACAGATGTGAGGCTCATTGGCCTATAGTTCGCAAGCTTTTCCCTGCAGCCTTTTTTAAACAAAGGGACAACATTTGGGAGGGTTTCAAGTATAAGTTGATAGGGATTCAGGACTGGCACATTTACAAAGAACAAAGAACAAAACAGCATGGGAAACAGGCCCTTTGGCCCAACGAGCCTGTGCCGCCACCCCTGTAAGGATGAAGGATAAGTATGTCAAGTTTTGGGAACCTTGAATAATGAGAGATATTTTGAGCTTAGCCAAAGTGAAAAAGAAGATATTTGTCAAAGCTGGGAGGCTGTGGAATACAAGGAAAGTAGAACAAAACTTAAGCAATGGAATGAGGAGAGTTAAAAGTGCTCACAAAAAAAACCATCGGCCACCAGGATTAAGGAAAATCCCAAAGCTTTGTATATATAAGAGCAAGAGGATAGCCAGGAAGAGGATTGACCCACTCAAGGACAAGGGAGGGAATCTATGCATGGAGCCAGAGGAAATGGATGAGTTTTAAATCTTTGCGTCAGTATTCACCAAAGAGAAGGATGTGGTGAATGATGAGTCTGAGAAAGATCATGTAGATAGTTAGAGTCACGTTGAGATCAAAAAGAAGGATATATTGGAATTCTTGAGAAACATTAAGGTAGACAGATCCCATGCGCATTATTGGATATACCTCTGAATACTGAGGGAGGTAAGGGAGGAAATTGCTAGGGCCTTGAGAGAAACTTTTGCATTCTCACTGGCGACAGGGGAGGTCCCAGTGGATTGGAGAAGAGTCAATGTTGTCCCTTTGTTTAAGAAGGATAGCAAGAATAATCCTGGTAATTACAGGCCGATGAGCCTTACATATGTGGTAGGGAAGTTATTAGAGAGGATTCTTCAAGACAGGATTTGTTCCCACTTGGAAACAAGTGTATGTATTAGTGAGAAGCAACATAGTTTTGTGAAGGGGAGGTCATGTCTCACAAACTTGATCAAGTTTTCTGAGGAAGTGATGAAGATGATTGGTGCGGGGAGGGCAGGGGATGTTGTCTGCATGGACTTCAGCGAGGCCTTTGACAAGGTCCCTCATGGCAGATTCATGCAGAAGGTGAAGCCAAATGCAATGAGGTGAGCTGGCAAGATGCATACAAAACTGGCTTGGTCAAAGAAGAGAGGGTAGCAGTGGAAGGAATGGAGGGCTGTGACAAGTGGCGTCCCTCAGGAATCAGTGCTGGGACATTTGCTGTTTGTAATATATGTAAATGATTTAGGGGAATATGTAACTGGTTTGATTAGTAAGCTTGCGGATGACACAAAGCGATGAGGACCATCAGATGATACAGCAGGATGTAGATCAGTCGGAGACTTGAGCAGAGAGATGGCAGATGGAGTTTAATCCGGATAAATGTGAGGTCATGCATTTTAGGAGGTCTAATACAGATAGGAAATATACAGTAAATGGCAGAACCCTTAAGAGTATTGATAGGCAAAGGGATTTGGTAGACAGGTCACTGAAAGTGGCAGTGCAGGTGGAGAAGGTAGTCATGAAGGAATATGGCAAGCTTGCCTTTGGCTGGGGCACTGAGTTTAAAAATTGGCAAGTCATGTTGCAGCTTTATAGATCCTTAGTTAGGCTACACTTGGCATTTACCAGGATATTGCCTGGTATGGAAGGCATTAGCCATGAGAAGAGGTTGGAGAAACTTGATTTGCTCTCACTGGAATGACAGAGATTGAGGGATGACGTAATAGAAATCTACATGATTATGAGAGGCATGAACAGAGTGGATAGTCAGAAGCTTTTTCTTAGATGGAAGAGTTAATTACTAGGAGGCACAGGTTTAAGATGCAAGGGGCAAGGTTCAAAGGAAATGTACGAGGCAAATTTTTTTACACAGAGAATGGATGCTACCTGGAACTCATTACTGGGGGAAGTGGTGGAAATGGATATGATAATGACTTCTAAGGGGCATCTTGACAAATATATGAATAGAATGGAAATAGAGGGATATGGTTCCCGAAGGGTCGAGTGTTTTAGTTAAGTTGGCCAGCATGGTCAGTGCAGGTTTGGGGGCTAAAGGGCCCGTTCCTGTGCTGTATTTTCTTTGTTCTATTTGCTACCCTCCAATCTTTAGGTGCGTCACCTGTGACTGTCGATGATTCAAATAGGGGTCCTGCAATTTCCTCCCTAGCCTCCCACAATGGCTGGGATACACTTCATCAGATCCTGGGAATTTGTCTGTCTTGATGCACTTTAATACTTCCAGCACCTCCTTCTCTGTAAATATACATTCCTCAAGACATCACTATTTATTTTCCCAAGTTCCCTAACATTCATGCTCTTTTCAACAGTAAATACGGATGAGAAATATTCATTCATAACCTTACCCATCTCTTGTGGATCTGCACATAAATTACATTGTTGATCCTTAAGAGGCCCTACTCTCTCCCTTGTTACTCTTTTGCCCTTTATGTATTGTTGAAGCTTTTTGGATTCTTCTTCGTCTTAACATAGAACATAAAACATAGAACAATACAGCACAGAACAGGCCCTTCGGCCTTCGATGTTGTGCCGACCAAAATAAAAAGCAATGCCCCTCCAAACTAAACCATTCCCTTCTCTTCCATATACTTATCAACTAACCTCTTAAACGCCACCAAACTTGGCGCATCTACAACAGCTGCAGGCAGGGCATTCCACTCCCTAATCACTCTTTGAGTAAAGAACCTACCTCTGATATCCGTCCTATAACTCATACCCCTTAATTTAAAGCTGTGTCCCCTCGTGCTAGCTTTCTCCATCCTAGGAAAAAGGCTATCACTGTCCACCCTATCTAAACCTCTAATCATCTTATATGCTTCAATAAGATCCCCTCTTAGCCGCCTCCTTTCTAACGAAAACAACCTCAAATCCTTCAACCTCTCTTCATAGGACCTGCCCTCCATACCAGGCAACATCCTGGTAAACCTCCTCTGTACCCTCTCCAATGCCTCCACATCTTTCTTATAATGTGGGGACCAGAACTGCACACAATACTCCAAGTGCGGCCGCACTAGAGTTTTGTACAGTTGCAACATGATGCTGCGGCTCCTAAATTCAATCCCCCTACCAATAAAAGCTAAGACTCCATATGCCTTCTTAACAACTTTATCCACTTGACTGCCTACTTTCAGGGATCTATTGACACATACACCAAGATCCTTCTGTTCCTCAACACTATTAAGAGCCCTACCATTAGCCCTATACTCTACACATTTATTGTTCCTGCCAAAGTGCATTACCTCACACTTTTCCACATTAAACTCCATTTGCCACCTCTCGGCCCAGCTCTGCAACTTGTCCAAGTCACTCTGTAAACTAAAACACCCCTCTTCACTATCTACCACACCACCAACTTTAGTATCATCTGCAAATTTACTGATCCATCCCTCAATACCCTCATCCAGATCATTTATAAAAATTACAAACAGCAGGGGCCCCAAAACAGACCCCTGAGGCACACCACTCGTCACCGAACTCCACGATGAATATCTCCCATCGACCACCACCCTCTGTCTTCTATCTGCCAGCCAAATCTTGGCCAAAACAATCTTTTGTCCCCTTTTGCCCTCCTGATTTCTCTCTTAACTATACTCCTACACCCTCTATCCTCTTCAAGGAATTCACTTGACCCCAGCTGCCTTTCTTCTTCTTGACCTCAATATACTGACTTATCCAGGGTTTCCTACTTCTGCCAAATTTGCCTTTCACTCTAAGAGGAATGTGCTTACCCTGAACCCTTGTTAACACAATTTTCAAAGCCTCTCACTTACCAGACATCCCTTTGCCTTTCCAGAGACTCCCTCAATTAACTTTTGAAAGTTCCTGCCTGACACCATCAAAATTGGCCTTGCCCTAATTTAGAATTTTGGGTCAGACCTATCATTCTCCATAGCTATCTTAAAACTGATAGAATTATGGTCACTGGTCCCAAAGTGATCCTTCACTAACATTTCTGTCACCTGCCTTTTCTTATTTCCCAAGAAGAGGTCAAGTTTTGTTCTCTGTCTTCAGGCCATCCACATACTGAATAAGAAATTTCTCCCTGAATAAACTCAAAAAATTTCTTTCCATCCAACCCTCTAGTACTAAGGCTGTCCCAGTCAATGTTGGAAAAGTTATAATTCCCTACTATTACCACTCTATTTTTCTTGCAGCTATCTGTAATCTCCTTACATATTAGCTTCTCAATTTCTCACTGACTATTTAGGGGCCTATGATACAACCTTATCAAAGTGATTTCCTTTTACCTATTTTTCAGTTGCACCCATATAGACTCAGTGGCTGAATCCTCAGATATATCCCCCTTCGTATTGTTCTGATGTTTTCCGTAATCAAAAGTGCAACTCCCCCTCCCATCTTACTTCCTTGTTCTATCTTTCCTATAGCATCTGTATCCTGAAATATTGAGCTGCCAGTCCTGTCCCTACCAAAGGGAGAAGCAAATATTGGATGTATGGATCAAAGAACAAAGTACAGAACATAAACAGGCCCTTTGGCCCTCCAAGCCTGCACTGATCATGATGTATGCCTAAACTAAAACCTATAGGCACTTGGAGTCCATATCCTTTCATTCCCATCCTATTATGTATTCATCTAATTGCCCCTTAAATGATACTATCATGCCTCTCCTACCATCTCCCGGGGTAGCGCATTCCAGACATCCACCACCCGTTGCGTAAAAAACTTGCCTTGCACATCCTCTTTGAACTTGACCCATGCACCTTAAATCTATGTCACTTTGTACTTGATCTTATAGCCTAGGAAAGATCATCTGACTATCCACTCTGTCCAGGCCACTCAATCTTGTAAACTTCTCAACCTCCATCATTCCCGTGAAAACAAACTGAGTTTATCCAATCTCTCCTCAAAGCTAATACCCTCAATACCAGGCAACATCCTGGTGAACCTCTTCTGTACTCTCTCCAAAGCATCCACGTCCTTCTAGTAGTGTGGCAACCAGAATTGTACACGAGGTCTAAATGAGGCCTAACATAGTTTCTGTACAGCTGCAACATGACTGACCAATTTTTATATTGAATGCCCCAAGCAATGAAGGCAAGTATGCCAATATGCCTTCTTGATTACTTTAACCACCTGCGTTTCCACTTTCAGTGATTGGTGGACATATATGCCCACATCTCTCTGCCTATCAGTACTCTGAAGGGTGCTACCAATTATTGTGTATAATTCCTATATGCATTGGACCTTCCAAAATATATTACATCACACTTGTCCAGATTAAACTCCATCCGTCATTTCTCCGCCATGTCTCTCACCATTCTACCCCTCATTTGCTCCCTCCTTCAAACTACAATCCATTTGCAAGCTGCTCGGAGAACCTGGCTAGACGTGACTCAATAGTCAACTCCTGGATAGCTACAGGAACCAAACTAAGCTAGTTAACTCATTAACTAAATGCAGCTGTTCTCCAGTAGAAAGCTGAATATTAAGATGAGAATTTGAAATTTTAACTTCAATTCAACTGTATTTTCTTTATTCTCAATACAAACAGAACTAGACCTTTAGAAAAGATCTTAAGTGGAGCAGTCTCTCAGCACTGATCCTCAGCACTCCCTCAGTACTGACCCTCTGACAGTGCAGCACTCTCAGTACTGACTCCCTTACAGTGCAATACTCCCTCAGTACAGACTCTCTGAGAATGCCACACTCCCTCAGTACTGATCCTCTGACAATGCCACACTCCCTCAGTACTGATCCTCTGAGCGTGCAGTACTTCCTCAGTACTGACCCTCAGACAGTGCAGCGCTCCAGCAGTACTGACGCTCCGAAAGTGCAGCATTCTGGCAGTATTGACCCTCTGATTGTATGCATTACCTCTGGTTGTGCATCAGGGTGTTGACCGGTGTTTTGGTCTCTAGTCTCTGGTGTGGGCAGTGATAGCAGTGAGCTATAATTGACAATAAAAACATTGAGCAGAGAGAGTAGGTGGTAATCACAGTGCCTGACTATTTTGATTGAAATTCAGAGGGCCTGATCAGCAAGAAATATAAATTCATCCTGTCTAACTTTATTTGGAGAAGTTGAATATTTTATTGTTTCTTTAATTGCAGTCAGCATCAAATTCAGATTTTTTTTGCTCCACTGCATTTTTTTTTAAGTTATTGCTTGGGTTTCACATAATTAACATGTAGGAGTTTCACCAAACCAGATTGAGGAATGATATTTACATCTCCACAATAAACCGCTACTAATATACATCCAGTTTTTATAAGAAAGTAGTTTCAAAGTTAGTTGAATGCCCTATGGAAAGTGCTTTTTTTAAGCATTTTTTTTTTAATTTTAAGCATTCATGCTTTACCTTAATCTTTGTATAATTTTCTTTCATATAAACAAATCCAGTTAATATCTTCAGCTTACAGAGAAAATTCTGATATGATAATGTCTTGCCTTTGGAAGAAAATAGACAAGTTAAAGACATGCTTCATCACAGAATTGTTTCTTTTCAATTTATTTAAATTTTAAGTTACTGCTGGAACAGGCACCTCTGATTAAAAACACTCCTATTAACTCTCAGATTGACAAACGTCGGCCACACAGGCATACAGCAATTTATTTTAAACAGAAAATATCCGTTATTACAGTGAAAAAGCAAAAGCATTTCCTTTCTGAAGAGTTATTAAACCAGGAAAAGGTTAACTGTCTCCAGACACCACAGAAGAGGATCGTCCTCCCAGCAGACTTTGGTTCCACTGGATTTTGAGCCCAGTTTTTGCAGGTTCCACTCAACTAATGGTCCAGGAGAAAGGGAGAGCAAATTTTCCTTTTGCTCTCTCAACTTTTAATCTCTGAAATGAATCTGCTGCAGTGAAGTGAATACAGAGCAGTGATCTGAAGGGCTGTAGTGTTTAGTCTTGGTTGGGAATTGCAAACTAACCCCACTATATATAATGGTGCAGAAACACAAGATTTTTTAATTAAATCATGGGATGTGGATGTCTCTGGCTATTCCACCTTTTCTTGCCTGTCATTGAGAAGGTGATGGTGAGCTGCTTTCTTGAACTGCTGCAGTCCCTGTGGTGTAGCTACTACCCTACAATTCTGTTAGGGAGGGAATTCCAAGGTTTTTGTTCTCATGACAGTGAAGGAATGGCAATTTATTTCCAAGTTAAGATGGTGAGTGACTTGGAGGTGATGGTATTCCCATGTCTCTGCTGCTTTATCCTTCTCGATGGCACAGCTTGAGAGTTTGGAAGGTGATGGCCAAGGAACCTTGGTGAGTTCCTAGAATGATTCTTGTAAATTGTACACCCAGTTGCCACTGTTCAGAGATGGTGGGAGAGATTGAATGTTTGTGGATAGGATAGCAATCAAGCAGCTGCTTTGTGCTGCATGGTGTTGAGTTTCATCTTGTTAGAACTGCACCCATTCAGACAAATGGGGAGTTTTCCATCATACTCCTGACTCATGCCGTGTAGATGGTGAAAGAGCTTTGAGGAGTCAGGAAGTGAGTTATTCACCACAGAATTCCTAGCCTTTGAACCTGCTCTGGTACCACAGTATTTACATGGTGAGTCCCGTTTAGTTTCTGGCCAATGGTCACCTACAGGATGTTGATAGCGGTGGATACAGTGATAGTAATGCCATTTAATGTCAAGGGGCAATGGTTAGATCCTCTCTTGTCGGACATGGTCATTGCTTGGCAGTTTGGAGAGGGTGTGATGCCAAAATATAGTGGTTTGCGTATCTGCATGGGTCTCCTCTGGGTGCTCTGGTTTCCTCTCACAATGCAAAGATTAACCATGGTGAATGCATGGGGTCACGAGGATAGAGCTGAGAGGTGGGCCTGGATGGGATACTCTTTTGGAGGTGGGCCGAACAGCCTCTTGCAGAAAGATTCTATGGTTCCTAGCCTGAGACCTAGTTGTGAGGTTCCTGGAGTCAGGTGTCTGTGGCATTATTGGGAGAGGTTGAAAGAAGTGGGTCAGAATCAGAAAGCTCTCCTTGTAGATCAATGACACAGTGAGAGGCTTGAATGCACTCAGCAATGCCTTGTGCTGAGGTGAGAAAATACATAAGAAAGGGGCTTATTACAGTGGAGGGGACAGGAGGGAGAGAGGTAGCAAGGAAGGAGGGTGGGGAGGTAGGAGAGAGAGGAGGTGGTAGGGAGGGAGGGAGGGAGGGGAAAAAGTGGGAGGAAGTGGGGAGGGGATAAGGAGGGAGGGAGCGGATGCAGTGGAGAGGGAGGAAGGGGAGGTGGGAGAGGTAGAGGAAGGAAAAAAGGAGGTAGGGAGGAGGCAGTTTGGACAAATGTGATATATTCTGGTTCTACAGCATTTTTAGCTGGTTATGACATTTTGCCTCACTTGTAATGCTCCTGATAGACTGTGAATGGTGACTCCCCTCCGAACCTCCCTCCCCCCCACCTTCCAAAAATGTCCAGACAGGAGGATGGAGAGTTGATGCGGTGGGAGATGGTGATGAGGACTATTCATTGGGTGTAATGTTTCCACTCCCCTCTCCCCATCACCTCACCACTGAACTGGTACGTGAGCTTCTTCTTGATTTTCCGCACTTCACCCGTCTTGCCATAGTTTCTCAGCGCTCTGGCCATTTTCTGGTATGTCATCTTCTTGCGGTTGCCCTTCTGTATCCCCCAGCGATTTGCTAATGCCTCCTTGTGTTTGGAGGAGAACTGGAATGTCCCCTTGTCCTTATCCACCCACCAAACACTCTCCTTCATATCCCCACTGCGCAGGAGGTTCAACAGGAACTGGTAAAGACGGATTTTCTTCTTGTTCCCTGCTGGGAGAATTATCACAAGGTGAATTGTTAATGTCAGAATAAGAGCTAAACCACAACCCTTCCTCTCCACTGTAAAGATTAACCCACGTGCTGCTGCAGACAGCCATTAAGCTCATTTTCTTGACATTTCTCCAACAGAAAGGGCAGTATAACAAAATGTGCAGCTCTTATAATCGGGGAGGAGTGTAATAAATTGTAAGGAGAGACTGGATAGGCTTGGATTGTTTTCTCTCAAACACAGAAGGCTGAGGGGGGACATGACTGAAGTGTATTAGACTGAGAGGTATGGACAGGATGAATAGGAAGCAACTGTTCTGCTTGGTTGAGGGGTCAATCACAAGAGGGCATAGTTTTAAGGTAAGAGGCATGAGATTTAGAGGTAATTTGGGAAAATATTTTTTCACTCAAAGGGTTGTGAGAATTTAGAACATAGAACATA